>OY740719.1:24512975-25744132 GCA_963513945.1 Hydrotaea diabolus
ATGGTGAGCGATTTTAAAGCACCGATTTTCTGCTTTAGCTCTTCGGCCGCACGTTCATTTTCATCTTCCAAGCCATCATGTGCCACCGGACCTGGATTTTGATTCAAGGGTTGATAGGGATAATTGTTGCGTCTCATATTTGTTGAGTTGGCCACGGTGATATGTTATGTTGTGAACAAAACAGTTTCTACAATAAAACAAACAATATGATGACATCTTTGCAATTTATTTATATTTGCCCCAACATAAACAGAAATGACACGTACTCTATTCTCTGTTGTATTGTGGCCCGAAGAAGAGGGATCACTGCGGCGGCTAGTTTTAGTAAAATGTATTGATTTTAAAGTATCTATTGTTTTCGCTGAATAAGTCAAAAGTTTAAAATCATCCTGATATTTAAATATTAACTATTCCAAATTACATTTCAATTTCGATGAACGAACAGAACAGCTGTTTCTTTAAACACAATATTGTTATAGGGTTACAAAATCGAAGCAAAAAGTCGGTTCTTTTTTTTTATAAAAAAAGGTGTTAAAAGTCGATTTCTGACTAATTGAGTTTTTGGTGAGGAAAATAGGAAAGGAGATTTTCGTCAAAGACGATTAAATGTACTAGATGAACGATATGCTTCTTCTTTAAGAATTTAAGAGCTGCATTTATACGGAAGTTACCATGGCTCTACTCCACCCGAGGCGTTCATACAATTGCAAATGTAGTTCTTGTATATGTTAAAATTGATAAAATTACAACAAAATTTAAAATAAGATGGCAACAATCGTTTTTCCCTCATATTAATGATATTATATCAGCATAATTTTACATCGCTTTAGACTAAAATTGCTTTAAATAGGATTTTTTGTAATTTTTTCTTCCATTTTATAATATATTACGCAAAATAGTTGCAAATTGTTTGTTAAATAGAATATTTGAACTACAAAGTAGAAAAGGAACACTTTAATTACGTGTGCAAAAAACTTTCAAAAAAATCATTATCATTTTTACAAATAATTCGTCACAAAATATCAAAAATTACAACTATAAATATATTCAACACGAGCATAAAACCCCATTTTAAATATTGTTCTACCATATTGTTTCTGGGAACTGCACAAATGAAAGCAAGACTTCAAAAATTGCAAAACAAGGCATGCGATGTTTCTTAAGATGTCACAGACTGACGCATATAAGCGAGATGTTGAGAAACCTGCAGTGGTTATCTATAAATAAACGACTAATAATGAACGCCCTTATATGCATATACAAAATTAGAAATGGATTATTGCCTAGATATATGCGGGATTTTCTAGTATATGTAGCAGATACACAACCCTATAATTTAAGAAATGCTAATGATTTTAGACAAACAGTTGCTTCAACCAACTTTGGTCAAAATTAATGTTTTATAATGGTCTTAAAATTTTTAATGAATTACCTGTAGAATTGAAAAGCGAGAGTAATTTATTTGTATTCAAACAGAAAATTGTTTTATAAGTTAAGCCAAATTTTTAATGTGAAATTCAATTATTACTTTGTTCACTAATGTTACAAAATTTTAAAAAATTAGCACTATTGCTAAATAAATCAAATCAATCAATCAAGAGCTGCATTTAAAGTGTGCGAATTTAGTGTGATCTGTGTTTTTGTGTGTTTAAGTTTGCCTTTCTTGAGTTCTTTTGATTGTGATCAAACGAAAGTGGGTAAATAAACCGAAAATTTGTGCGTTACTGATTGCTGACTTCTCCTATGATATAGCAAAGAAGAAGCATATCATTCATCTAGTATAATTTATCGTCTTTGGTTTCTAATCTTTGAATAGTTATTTACAATAATCGAGACAAAAATCGACTTTGATAACTTGCCATAATAAGAAATCGATTATAAGAAAACTCTAATTTTAGGCCAATCACTATTAACAATCGCTGCTGTTAATAACTTATTTCCATTTTTTTTATTAAAAAAGCATAATAACAATAAATAAGTGAATGTAACCGTTTGTTTTAAACACATCATCAAGAACGAACAAAACGGAGTGAAGTATATAACCAAATCGTGTGAAAAAAGAAATATTTTTGGTAAATATATAGATAATTCCAAATCCTTAGGAGAGCGGTGGTTTTCCAATGTTGATTTTTCATTTTTCCCATTTTTCATACATAAATTAATTGAATAAACGGCATGCTTGATTATGAGTGAAAAAAGTAAACAAAACTGATTGTGCAATACAAACTGTGTTCAGAGAGAGACAGAGAGGGGGACGTCGCTTACTTAAAGACCTTAACTTTATTCAAGTTGTTGTTGTTATGCTCTGGCCTCGTTCGTTGTTGTAAATGGGTTGAAAAAGCAATCGCCGTCTGCCGTCGGACAAAAAAATACGAAATAATAAAATATAAAACGTTAGTATATGTTTTGTATATATAAACGCATATACATATATTTATATTTAGTCACTGCAAATACATATAACGCACATCTTTGAGAAATAATGTTCGGTTCTATAAAATCCTTGTTAGTACATAGTCAAGGACATCCATATGTCGTTCAAATGTTTGATGAAATCGTAGGCATCGTACAAAGACGAGGAAGAGGGATTTTTGAAATAGTTTAATTGTAGATAGGAATTCATACACGTCAATAATAACATCGAACAAGTAAAAACGTCGTTAAGTTCCGACAGGCCAAATCTCATTTACCCTCCGCTGCGAATTCACTATTAAAGTCCTTTGGTGGTGGGTTTTAAAAAAAAAATGTTTAACTTTTAATATATCCAGCGTTGAGACGCCGTGGTGTGGAGGTTAGTGGACACGACTAACAGTAATTGGCCGGTCATGGAGTATAGAAATTATATCGTGCTGTTTCTTAATGGGATGTTGTGGGACAAAAGTACAGGGTGAGCCATTTAAAATTTAAAATTTTAATCGGCTGTAAACAAAAGTGCCGAATATATTTTCAAATTTCTGGTTTTGTTCGAAAGGTTGAACTTTGTCATGTAATAACACAGTAGCACTTTTTCCAAGTTCAAAATCTTGAACCAATTGAGACACCCATAATCTAAAAGATTATGTTAGAAAAAAACTAGATGGTTTTTAAATTATTAGCTAAGGTATTTTTTAATTCAGTTTTGGAGTTTTCGACTCCCATATCATAAAAAATTCAATAAAATTTTCATGGTCCTTTATTAAATTTTTGATGACTATGTGGAGCTATAACTATGTGAAGGAGTCATCAAATGAAATCAGCTTGTTAAGAAGAGCTGTTTGTTTTGCTTTTGGCTTGCTTTTTGTCACATGTTGTCTGGTCGAGTTCTTAGCAATTTCTGAAATAAGTGTGAAAAACCATAGAAATATATTACGAAGTTTTACGAGCTTTTGACAGTGTTGTTGTTTTCTTGATTATATTAAAATTTGTAGATCTAATTAAGAGCTAAAAATTTGCCGAAGTGGGACAAGCAATATTTCGAATAGTATACGAGATATACCCTTAAGAATCATTTAGTTTTTTTTTTGTTTTAAAACTTCAAAAAGAATAATTAAAAAAACCCTTAGCTAATAATTCAAAACCCAGCTAGGGTCTCAATTGGTTCAAGATTGTAGTGCTGCACTGTGTAATGGAACACAATGTTATTGAAATGACTACCATAACTGGATCGGCAGTACATCACGGATACGGCGGCTTCCTGCTCATTTTCAAAGAAAAAGGGCCTAATAATGCCGCCAGTCCAAAATCAATACCAAACAGTGACTCCTTGTAGATGCATTGGCTTCTCAATAGTCACGTGTGTGTTCTCTAAACCCCACGTGAGTAGGTGAAAATGTGCTTCTTAACATTTTGCCAAACAGTTTAAAAACGTTTAATTTGTCTGCCACGACATTTCGTAAACATTTAATGGAACATTTTCGTTCAAGTACAAAGTAATGCTCTTTTATATGTTTTTCCTTGGTTTCTTGATTATCACTTATATGCTTTCATCAGGTTTTTTTCTCTTTTATTAGGAAAAATTAGGATTATTTTATATTATTTTTTTATTTTTTACTGAATTTTGTCTAGTAGTTTATGATGTTCTATTTAAAATTTGTATGCATATTGTATGTTAGCTTAAATAGGCCCCCAATGGGCTTCGAATTACATGTCATAAAGAAATGAAATTTGCTTGAAACAATCCCCATGGTAAATGTGTAACAGGGTGGGACGATTTGTAACAACAATTTTAAAATAATATTATTTTTATGGCTTGAACAGTTTTTATATAGGTTCGAGTCCTTTTTGTTGTTTCTTTTTCAGAAACAACTTTAAAAGTTGGTGAAATGTTTTGGCTACGGTTGCCAGACAGACTATACAGCTGTTTCTAAACCCGCCAAGGTTTTTCTTTAGCTGTCTTTGGCAACGATCACTACAAATCAGATGATTCTTACGATAGTCTCATTTGATTAACTGAGAATTACCCTTTGCGTATAATCTTCGAACTGTGCGTAGAGCACTTTTTTACCTACTAAAAAACCTTTAAAATAAAATTTGAGAAAAAGTCAAAAAATTACATTTGGGAGCCTCGAAAGTGTTTTTTTGATATGTCGTAGTGGAACTTTTTTTCCTTAAGCTTTCGAAAACGCGACGGAACAATATCGACAGATTAATCGACCCACCCTGATGTGTTATTAGGTCATGGTTTGTACACAAATTGAAAACGAAGAACAAAACTAAATTGTAATTTACAACAACTATTTTTCATTACTATGAATATTTTACGGTTGATTTGCCAGTACATTCTATATTTTGGATACGTCTGCAAATTCTCACTGAACATTTCCAATTGTTTTTACGCACACTAACTTGCTTGAAAGCTTTTAAGCTAATTAAGGAAGAAACCCTTCGCCCAAGCCATACAATTTTTATCCACATTTTAACCATATTGTGTTATAGACTATTTAAAAATTCATGTAGCTTATGAAAAAACGCTTTGCAAGCACGGTCAATGGTCAATATGTAAATGAGTACCCCTTTTTAACTGGTCACATGTGATTGGCAATCTTTTAAAATAGGTTACTAAGACTCTTTTATTTGATTGCTTTAACATTTGCATATTTAATTCACAGAGGTTACCTAGAAATGAAGATGACATTTATGTATAATTTATTTTTGTAACTGCCATCTATCAAAACGATTGACGCGACATCGTTTGCCTTTTTCTTTGATAAAGTAATAACATGAAATAAGTATAATACACTTTACTTTTAATGTTTAAAGTGAAAGGTTAAATATTTCGATTATGTTTGTGCTCGTATTTCGAGATGTATTTCTATACATGTACGAGTATTCAATTTGGCCAATGTCCGTTTAAAAATTCATTTACTCGTCACTATATTTTGTTAACTATTTCTATTTGTCAATATATATCTACTTTAAATAATATTCAACCATCAAATTGTTTGTGTGTAAAAGTCGTTCATTCAGAAAAAAGAAAAGTTATACAAAATGTTGCGACCATTTAATTATTATTATTATTATTTTTAATTGTAATATACATAGCCTATAAGGGCAATTAATGTAATTTGCAAATAAATTGCTACCGGTAGGTGGTTACTTTTTGAACTTCAATAGATATAATGAATGAAATTAAAAAAAAAACACTGACAATGGATCGGGTTTTAACGATTAGGCAACGGTTCATGAGATAATGCTTTTCTAGTAATTATTTTTTCATACGGCCAAAGGAAATTATAAAAACCGTTGTCTCAGTACTGTTCATGGTAGTGCACTGGTAAACGTTCCGATTTCAGTTAGGTACTGGCAAAGTGTAAGAAATGATTAACAAAAGCAACATACACTTGCCCGGTTGTATTTAAGGAGAAATGTGGGAACCACAGAATGCAATCTCTTTGCCAGTAGTCCACACTTAAATGACAAATCACTGTTGCCAAAGGCTTTTCTTCGCAGTAGCGGCACATAGCGTTGGTGTGACAAGCCTTGGCCGAAGATTTGTTGTTTCGGGTCGATCCGGTGTATAGAACCGGTTGTCATGGGATCGAGACTACAACTTCTTTTGGCTAGTTTGACCAGCCTAACGCACTTGAGGCGCATGTGATGGAGGATGTCCAAACGTTTTGCAGACGTAACAGAACGTATATATTAAAATAAAATGGAAAACCATCGAACAAGAGCGCACAACAAGTAATGCACTGGCTTCAGTGCATACCAAAAGGATATAGGTCCTTTCTTTCAGGGCGCCCAATTTAATTTTATACACGCTTCGTTCTCAAAAAACATGATATGTTGAGTAAATACTTGACCAAATCATCCCAACCTGCCTTATAAAGCTCATCCAGAGCCTTCTGTTTTAATGTAACTAATGGCTTAGGTGTATACTAATAGGGTTTAGGCCCTTCCTCTCAGGACGTTTATTCTTCAAACCAATTACCCACATATATTTAAGATACGCTTCGTTCACAAAAATTATGATATGTTGTGCAAATACTTTAGCAAATCATCCCAACAATCCTTAAACAGCTCTCCCGTAGCCTTTTTTATTGTTCTATTGTAGAGTTGAATTATTCTAGGCAAGGTAATCAGCATTCTATGCCACAATTATATTAATGGTATAAGTTCGTCTTTTCTAACAGAATCTTCAGACATCAATAGGTTAAAAAGGTGTTCTCTCCATATCCTCAGTACACTTGCCATATTTCCACTTCTATCTCTTCAAAAGTTCATACCTTTATTTGTGTGGTAAGTCTGATGTTTGACTGGATATCTCAATCTAAACACATTTAAATATTTCCATTGCTCTTTTATTTTGTCGAAATAGGCTCTTCTCCTCCTTTAACCGTTCGATATCTCTTCTATGCAGCTCTTGTTGCTACACCCTGCAGGGTTGTGTTATGAGCAGCATTCTTTGCTTCTGTAGCTTAATTACACTTAATTGTACCTTGGGTTCGGTTACCCTAATTTTTCTTCAGCTGCCGTCGACATTGAGTGAGAAATTTGTTTCCACTGCTCCCTAATGTCATTGGGCTGAGGAGTAGCTATTTGGATAGATTAGTTGAGAACTCATTGGCTCTCTGTTGTGTAGGCAGCTTTGCGGTGTCTAGTTTTATCCGTGCATTGCAATGTACGGCATTTGCTGTACGTAATTGTCTCGTGTAAATGGAGACTTTGATCCGAATCAAAGTTGGCATCTCTTATCGCTCAAACATCTACGAGGGCTGCTATATATCTTTCTGGCCTAATAATGAAAATGCTAATATTTATCATCAAAAATGGTTTTATTGTTTTTTAAAGTATTCTCCAGCATGAATTATATGGTTTTTGAACGATTCAACAGCATCTTCTGGCAACAAAAATCGCTGACCACAGTTTTTTTGATGTGCGGGAATAAAAAGAAGTCATTGGGTGCCAAGTCAGTGCTGTACGGCGGATGACCCATCAATTCGACTTTTTGGACGGTCAAAAAGGCGTTGGTTTAAGTCGATGTGTGAGAGCTCGCATTGCCATGGTGCACAATGATATGTCTTCTCTTGTTCGTAAACATAACAGATAACCAGATTTTGAATGTCAGTCGAACAAAATATACCTAGAGTTTTTGGCAACAACTGCTCTTTTTACGGAACTTAAATATGTTGACTAAATGTAAAGTTATAGCCTTTAGCTGACAGAAATTGATGATTTTTGACCACTGTGCGACTCACCAAACCGGCGATACTTGTTAGATTATTACACTAACAATGTGTTGGAAAGAGGCGACCCAGGTGACACCTGAGCTGCTGGTTCCAACATCCCCTACTTCCCTAAGCGAAATCGGCCCAGAGTAGACTCAATATACCTAAAAAAATATACGTTTTCATGGTTTTAAATACGCCCGAACCAACGCGCAGTAGTACATGTTAGCTTATTACATCAACGATGTGTTAGGAAGAAGCTAACCAAATGACACCTGAGCTACTCTTAGAGATAAACGATGATAAAGATAAGCAACGGATTTTGCCAGGATAAAACCAATCAGACCATTGCCAAATATCCAACATCCCCTACTCTCCTAAGCGAAATTGGCCCAGGGTCAAACTAGTTTCATTTTTAGAGACTCAAGATACCCAGAAAAAAATAAACATTTTCAGTATTAGCTCAACGGCAGAGTGTTTATATGATCCAGCCTGGCGAACTTAACGACGTCCTTTTTTATAAATAAAAGTGATTTCTTCTTGAATCCATGTTACAAAATTCCCTAGTAATTTAAAAACTGAAAATACGCTTTCTCATCGCCGCTGACCATAGATAAACCACATTTTTTCCTTCCTATTTCAACCTAACCCTTGTACACCAGAAATGGTTGTCTAAAGTAGCGAATTAGATTTTGGTTTTTAAATACAGTTTATTTTAAAGTTCATACAGGGTGGGCGATTTAACATTTAAATTTTGTACCGGCTGTAAAAGAGTACTGATATTTTTTTTTTCAAGTTTCTGGTTGTATTGGAAAGGTTAATAATGGAACACAAATCATTCATATGACTACCACAACTGGCTGGGCAGTACCTCATCCGATCAACCCAATTGTTCAGTACATTTTCGATTGTTTCGGGTCGAATCTCTTCAATGGCATTTTCGATTTTATGTTCCAACCCTTCAATTGTCTTTGGATGCTCTGTGTAACATTTATTCTTAAAGGTTCCCAACAGAAAATAATCTAAAGGGTTCAAATCACAGCTCCGAGGCGGCTATTTCGGCTTTTTATTCGATTTTAAAAAACAGTTCGTTGGCTGTGTGACATGTTGAAACCAAATGTCGTCCATGTCATTCTCTTGAGATTTTGGTAACAAAAATACGCTATAACGCACACCGTTGACCATGACGGCGTCTCCTCAATCCCAAGACTGCCGGTTTTAAGGACCGGATTGACCCGAAGAGTAACTCTTCGGCCACGGGCAGTCACCCCGGCACATACTTAGTAAGGACTGTTACACACGTTTTATGCTGTAAATAACAACTACTGAATTTTTTTTCGACCAACTATTTTTTAATATATTTATTGATGTATATTGTATCCAAAAAGAATCTACTTGTTCGAAATGTCCGCCTTTTGCCTTAACACACGCCTTAAGTCGCACTGGCCAACCGTCAATAGCTGCACAAACCTCGTCCATTGGAAAATTGGCCACAGCTCGAATCAAAGCAGTATTAAGAGATCCAATGTTGGGGTATCTTTTGGGACAAACCTTGTCCTCTAAAACCGTCCACAATTTGTAGTCCAATGGGTTCAAATCTGGACTGTCTGAGGGCCATTCTTTAGAGAAAATGAACGCTGGCAAATTGTTTCGAGGCCAGGCCTGGGACGTTTTAGCCTTATGGAAGGCGCAGAATCCTGCTGGAAAGTCCATACCTTTGGAACAGGGAATTGTTAAGAGGCTTTACAACAGCTTCCAAAACGGTTTCTTGGTAAACTTTGGCCGATGTTTTGACTTCTTGTTCGCAGAAATGCAGGTCAGTAACCCCATTGTAAGAGACACCCCAACAAACCATGACTGAAGCTGGGTGATGACCCTTTTCCACCCTTGGGATCAGTTCAGATGCTTCCTTAGATGACCGCGCATACACTCTATCATTTTGCTTGTTAAATTTTTCCTGAACGGTAAAATTTTTTTCATCGGTGAACCAAAAAACGTTTGCATTTTTCAACCCTTTTTTTTTAAAGCTGCAGTCAATAAATGTCCGGTACGTCGTTTGAAAGCCCCAAGTCTTTTTTAATGATTCCACTCATGGACTTTTGCATGATATTCATCTCACGGGCCACGAATTCTTAATTTAACGTAACGAGAATAAAATGAACTTCATCTGAAGCGAAAACTCATCATCTGATGAGATCATTATTAAATGCCAAAGTTTAACCTTTCCAATAAATCCAGAAATTTTAAAAAAATTATTACGAGGGTTGCTATAAATATTTTTGGCATATAAATATTTTTGGCGCCATCTGACATTTCTATTCGAAAGTTTGACATTTTTTAGCATAAACGTACTCAGAACATTTTGGCCTACGACCATCATTTGTGTTGTTTACAGTGACTTGAAAAAATCAATTTGGCAAACAAATGAAATTAACTCGTGAACATTTTCGTGCGATCATTTTTCACAACTTTCGACGTGGATTATTATCACAATGAACTTAAATCTTTGTATGGCGATGAAGCACCATCCTATAGCACTTTGAAAAACTGGGTTAATAAATTCAATCGTGGCCGACGCTCGCCCAAAGACGAATGTCGTCCAAAAACGGCCATTGTGCAGAGAACATTGATGCCGTGCGTGAACTGATAATGCAAGATCGTCATGTGACACACCGTGAGATAGAGGTATCCTTGGGCATTTCTTCCACCAGCATACATTCGATATTGCATGAACACCTGGCCGTAAAAAAGGTTTGTTCTCTTTTGATTCCGCACAATTTGACAATCGCTTGTGTCGATTGGTGCAAAGAAATTTTGAAAAAATACGATCGCAGGTTCTTCAGAAGATGTTTATAAAATCGTCACAGGTTACGAATCAAGGATCTATGCATATGAGCCCGACACAAAACAGCAATCGATAGTGTGTGTCGTCGAAGACGATCCAAATCCAACGAAAGTTGTTCGTGGAAGAAGCACTTCGAAGCAAATGGTCGCCTGTTACTTCGGCAAAACTGGTCATGTGGCGACTGTTCCGCGTGAGCAACGTAAGACTGTTAAGTCTGAGTGGTACATTAGAATTTGTTTGCCTGAAGTCTTCGGAGAAATTCGAAAACGAACAAGAGAAGATGAATCGTTGTGCACCATGACAAAGCGAGCTCTCACACACAGGCGCCTTTTTGACCGGCCAAACGTGGGTCATCCGCCGTACAGCCCTGACTTGGCACCCAATGACTTTATCTTATTCCCTAGTATCAAGAAAAAAATGTGTGGTAACATTTTTCATTGCCCGAAGCAGCTGTTCAGAAATATAACAGGCCGTAGTACTTTTTTTACGGCCGATTCAAATTAAAAATGTTTATCGCCCTCCCTATATTAGCCGAGGTTGTTACACTTATTTTAGGTTATTGGCATTAACACGAGTGCATAAAAAAACGCAAGACTTTTTTTTGGCGTATATAGTAATTTTTCTACTGTGTTTTGTTTGCCTCCAGTTTTTGCATATTAAGCAAGAAAAGCAGCAAAATATGACAATTCAAATCATTCCCAATCCATGTTTAAATATAATCTGCACACTAAAAACAATTTGACAATTTAAAAAAGACCTTCTGGAGTGAAGCTTAAACAACGTTTCATTTAAATCAAATTATGGTTTGTCCATGTAGTATTAAGTGCTCAAAAAAAGAAAAGTGTATTAAGGATTCATTTATATATGAAAATTCTTTTTAGGATCTGAACAAAATTCGTGATCGCGGTCTAAGAGCTACTCAAGTAAACGTTTCGGTACAATTATTTTCAAAAGAAAATAATAGAATGAATTCAATCCAATAGGGTATTGACTGCAGTATTTGTTCTAAAAGTAGATAATGAATTTTAAAATACTTTCGAACATTTCGTTTAACTCACAAATGGTTAAATTCGGAACCGAAATATTGTGTGAATGATACCATAGCTTTCTTTTTGTCCCTTTGTACATGTACGTCATATTGATAATACCAAATACTTTTGATTTATTAAAACGTATATAAATACAGTGTACGTTTATGGTTATCAAAAAGCGATAAGAACAATGCATGCTATGGAAGTGGTTAGGTAGCATTTTTGTATACAATTTCAATCAGACAAATCTTCGTCTTTAATCAGGAACTACAACATAAAACCCGAATTTTCAAACTCAAGTTTATTAGGGGAACATAAAATTAGAAACGTGTTGATTCTTTAGTCATATATTGTGGGCATATTTACTATACAAGTATTGACATATTGATAAAACCGGTATTTGTATATCGAAGCTATTGGAAAAAGTTCACCCTAAAATTGTCATTCCGTTTGTGAAACCAAATATACGAGGGTTGCTATTTATATATCGGGTCCTGACAATACTAGTGTTTCCACATGCAGACTGAAACTTCCATTTGAAACTGACATTTTTTAGCATAACTTCGCTCAGAACGTTTTGTCATTTGAGGGCGAATTGTTTTGTTTACAGTGTGTTGAAAAATTCATCTCAGTCAAAAAATGAAATTATCCCGTGAAAATTTTCGTGCGATGATTTTTTACGATTTTCGGCGTGGGTTATCGCAATCAACTTGTTTCGACTTTTGGCGATGAAAAACCACTGTTAATCGCTGGTACCAAGAGTTCAGTCTCGGACGCCGTTCGCTCCAGGATGAATTTCGTGAAGGACGTCCAACTTCGGTCACTTTGCCAGAAACCATTGATGCTGTGCGTGAACTGATTAAACATGACCGACATGTGACATACCGTGTAATTGAGGCATCCTTGGGCATTAGTATGACAAGCATCAATAAGATATTGCATGTTCATTTGGCCGTGAAAAAAATGTATTCTCGTTGGATCCCACATAATTTGATGAATGTTCAAAAAAAGTCTCGTTTGGATTGGTGCAAAGAGATGTTGAAAAAATATAACTTCGGCAGCTCAAAGGTAGTGTATAACATTGTCACAGGTGACGAATCATGTATCTATGCATATGAACCCGAAACAAAACAGCAATCGAACATATGGGTCGGGTCTTTCAAGACGTGCCCAATCCAAAAAAGTTGTTCGTGGAAGAAGTACATCGAAGCAAATGATTGCGTTTTTTTCGGTATAACCGATCATGTTGCCACAGTACCTTAAGTGGAACGTAGGACGGTCAATTCTGGGTGGTATACAACCATCTATTTGCCAACAGTGTTCGAAGAAATGAGGAAAGATTATAAGAGAAGCCGGTTCAATTTGCATCACGACAATGCGAGCTCTCACATATCAGCTGAAACGATGAGATATTTGACCACTCAAGACGTCGAATTGATGGGCCATCCACCGTACAGCCCTGATTTGGCACCCAACGACTTCTTATTCCCTAGCATCAAGAAAAAAATGCGCGGTCAACGTTTTTCATCGCCCGAAGCAGCTGTTGAAGCGTTCCAAAATCATGTTTTGGAGGTGTCTCAATCGGAGTGGAAAAAGTGCTTTGAAAATTGGTTTGTGCGCATGCAAAAGTGTATTGATCTTAAAGGAAGTGTGTTGATCTTAAAGGATCTTAAAGAAATAATGAATAACAAAAAAACCATTTCCAATTATAAATTATAGTCTTTTTATTGCCGGACCCGAAATATAAATAGCAACCCTTGTACTTGTATTAAAACAAATAAGAAAATTACTTTTGTAGAATATTTCACGTAACTCCCTATCAGGGAATCACCATTTTACCATTTGTACGCAGACTTTTTCTGTGTTGCCAACTAGGTAATTTTTTGTAAACTGATTGATTTAAATAGTGCTGCCAGATCAACATATGAAACGCGCAAAATAGAAAAGGACCTAAGGTTAAAAACCAGTTTTGTTCAGGAGAGCCATTTTAAAGATTAGATCCCTTTCTATTTGCGCTTAGAATCGTCGACTTCACTTTCATAAAACGCGCAAATCTCTGGGAGGGAACATTTTAGGGGCATGGGATCGTTCTCATTCGATGCTCAGATGTTGTCCACATCAAAAAAAGTGAAAAGTTGATGAAAAGTTTTGTTCAGGAGAGCCATTTTAAAGATAAGGTCCCTTCCTATTTGCGCTTAGAATCGTCGACTTCACTTTCATAAAACGCGCATATCTCTGGGAGGGAACACTTTTGGGGCATGGGATCGGTCTCATTTGAAGCTCAGATGTTGTCCACATCAAAAAAAGATAAAAAAAAATGAAAATTGATTTTTTTACCCTTAGGTCCCTTTCTCTATGCGCTGTCACATATAATTAAATGCCATCGATTCCTTTGAAGACTTACAATCAAGCGTAGGATTTTTTCGAGCATTATAGATTTGAGCAGACTTTTTCTACTGAGCAAATGTCTAAATCTGAACCTAAAGGTTCATCCATCTAGAGATATTTTTATCAAAAAAAAAATTCAAATCAAGTGTGGAATCTTTATTGGTAATTTGAATGGACATTTTATGACATTTATTTTTTGGATAATAATTTTGTGCCACCTTGTCAAAGAAGCAAGAGTGTATATGATTTTGTATTTAGTATTCGTTTTTAGCATGAGGACTTCCTCATTCAGTATTAGAAATACGCGGAAACCAAAAGTTGACAGAATAGTGGATTTGCAATGGATGTACCAGAACGGAATGTGTCATATCATATTTTTGTAAAGGCGTTTAAAGCATTTATGAAAGCTGATTTCATGGATTTGCAAATTGACATGAACAAAATTGATACCTTTTCTTAACAAATGAATTATCAATTGCGTTTTTGGCATTGAGACTTAGTAAAAAACACTACTAGTATGTAATAAGCTAAATTATATATATTTCAAAACACTACTATACTCGTATATAAAGCTTAATTTTATATTGTTATTTAGATTGAAAATTAAGTAAAGTAATTGTTTGTCGAACAAAAGGAAAATTATATAGGTTCTAACCTGAGCTGGGACAGGGTCATTTTTATGGGAAGTACCAGAAGGGGCGTTTTTTTGGTATCAGGCTTATGCAGTCATTCTCTTCTTAATTATACATTTTCAGTGAGACATAAAAATAGTATTAAAAAAATTAGTTATACTAAAAGTAGTCGGAATTAAAGTGTCCAAAAACTCGTTTTTTTAAAGTATCGGTTAAATCGAAAAAGTTAATCGGCAACCCGTTTTTCAATTATCATTTCTTCGCATAACCGGTAAAACCGATTAAATCGGTTGTTATAAAATTAAGTACAATCGCAAACATAAGTGACATTTAACATATTTTTACGCGTATATTTTACCGATATGATTTATTGGAGAATTGTCTGATTTGAACGAAAAAGAGCGGAGGATTTTTAAATCGGCAGGGAAGAAAATGTGTAATATTTTATGGAAATTGAACTTCAGATCGGAGGTTTCAAGCATAATACGAGGGCTGCTCGTATTATTTATCATCAAAAATGGTTTTATTGTTTTTCAAAGTATTCTCCAGCATGAATTATACACTTCTGCATGCGCTCAAACCAATTGTCGAAGCACTTTTTACCACTCCGATTGAGACACCTCCAAAACATGGTTTTTGAACGATTCAACAGCATCTTCTGGCGACGAAAATCGTTGACCACTCATTTTCTTTTTGATGTGCGGGAATAAAAAGAAGTCATTGGGTGTCAAGTCAGGGCTGTACGGCGGATGACCCATTAATTCGACGTTTTGGTCGGTCAAAAAGGCGCTGGTTTGAGCCGATGTGTGAGAGCTCGCATTGTCATGGTGCACAATGATTTGTCTCCTCTTGTTCGTTTTTTGAATTTCTCCGACGACTTCAGGCAAAAAAATTGTCGTGTACCACTTAAAAATTGACCGTCATACGTTGCTCACGGGGGAACAGTTGTCGCATGAAGAAAAAGGCGGCCATTTGCTTCGAAGTGCTTCTTCCACAAACAACTTTCGTTGGATTTGGCTCGTCTTTGAGTGCCCACACGGTCGATTGCTGTTTTGTTACGGGCTCATACGCATAGCTCAACGTCTTTTAAAGCACCGCGATCGCATTTTTTCAAAATTTCTTTGCACCAATCGACACGAGCCTTTTTTTGGCGATTGTCAAATTGTACTGGATCCAAGGAGAACAAACCTTTTTAACGGCCAGTTGTTCATGCAGTATCGAATGTATGCTGGTGGAAGAAATGCCCAAGGATGCCTCTATCTCACGGTATGTTACATGACGATCTTGCATTATCAGTTCACGCACGGCATCAATGTTCTCTGGCACAACTGCCGTTTTTAGACGACCTTCGTCTTTGAGCGAGCGTCGGCCACGTTTGAATTCGTAATAATCCTCGACGAAAGTTGTGAAAAATGATCGCACGAAAATGTTCACGAGTTAATTCCATTTTTTGCCAAATTGATTTTTTCAAGTCACTGTAAGCAACACTCATGTTGGTCGTACGTCAAAACGTTCTCAGTACGTTAATGCTAAAAAATGTCAAAATTCCCATGGAAATGTCAGATGGCGCCAGGCCATACATAGTGTTGCCTAGGCCAGAAATATATATAGCAACCCTCGTATTTTGGTTCTTTGTTCAGTTGTGAATTTCTCCAGTATTTATTTTCCATGTGTTATTTATTTAATTTGAAAAAAAGATATATAAACGAAAAAGTTATTAAAATTTTTAACCCCATGGTAACTTTTGGCCTACCCTGTTTTTATCAAGCTTTTCCTTGGTTTGATTTACGGCTTTTATCCACAAAAAATATGTTTATTGAGCACTCGAAAGTGACTTTTTCCATTTTTAACAAAGTCCACGAGGTTGTATTTGTTAAACAGCTGTTAAACACAAACTTAATGGCGGAACTCTCTCAAAATTTGACAGTAGTCTATTAACAGATCGTACTTGAAGGGAGCAGTGTTGCATTTCATATAACTACGAGGGAAGTTGGAAAAGTCACGGAATTATTGAGCTGCCCTTGTATGACAGTTAGACGAAAACGTCCATAGCGGCGCGCAATAAAAGTAATAGGCAGAAATATTGCTTTAAATATCAATTTAAAATGATAAGATAAATTCTCTGAAAACTTTTAGTTTAATTTACAATTTTAGTTGGACCACCCTTTACCCTAAATTGATACTAAATTGATATCCTATTTTTTGTTATTAGTTTGTTGCGTTTTAAAGCAGAAGGACTATTTCTAGTCTAGTTTTTCTATAAGTATAGTTAAGGTCGAAAAGTCGATACAAATCGACATTCAATTTTTAAAAAGTCGGAAAAATCATTTCGTAACCGTCAATAAAATATAATTACACTCTCCCTGTTTAGAGTAGACCTACTGTGTAACCAAACAGGTTTTTTTTTCATCGACTAAACACTCTTGAATATTTAGTTGATGCCCTATTGTAAAATATCTAAAATGTTTCTACTGATGCGTTTCACTTGTCGGACGTATCAAATCCTATATACCCCAATAGCACTCAGTAGGGTGAGTGTGTTTCCAACACGAATGTGCAACTCTACTTAGTAGGGACATAAATACTGTTACAATATTGAACACACCCATTTCAATAGTAGAACTGAACATACCCCGTTAATGTCATATGGGTTTTGAAAGCTAACCTCAATAGCGTTAGTCTGCAACGGGATTTTAAAATTGTTTCAACTTTCATCATGGAGTGGTCAGATAATGAGAACCGTATCGCTGTAATAGCGCTTTTCAAGTGTGAAATGAAAAAAGCGATATTTTCAAAACGCTCCGGCCACTAGGGATTAGCCGCATGTTCGTCTACCGATGCATAAAACTGTTTGAGGAGACTGGAGATGTAAAAGACCGCCACCGGTAGGGCCGCCCAAGCTCTGTTCGAACACCGCATGTCATCAAAGCCGTTAAATCAAGAATGCACAGAAATCCGCTCCGAAAACAGAAAATCATGGCCCGTGAGATGAATATCACGCAAAACGTCCATGAGTCAAATCATTTAAAAAGACTTGGGCCTTGGGGCTTTCAAACGACGTACCGGACATTTATTGACTGCAGCTTTAAAAAAAGAATAGATTAAAAAATGCATGAACATTTTGGGGAAGCACGCTGATAACTTGCACAGAAAATTTTTGTTCACCGATGAAAAAAGTTTTACCGCTAAGAAAAAATTAAACAAGCAAAATGATAGAGTGTATGCGCGGTCATCTATGGAAACATCTGAACTGATCCGAGGGGTGGAAAAGGGTCGTCACCCTTTGGGGTGTCTCTTACGATGGGGTAACTGACCTGCATTTCTGCAAACAAGGAATCAAAACATCGGCCAAAGTTTAGCAAGAAACCGTTTGGAAGCTGTTGTGAAGCCTCTTAACAATTCCCTGTTCCAAAACCAGCCATGGACTTTTCAGCAGGATTCTGCGCTGGGCCATAAGGCTAAAACGTCCCAGGCCTGGCTTCGAAACAATTTGCCAGCGTTCGTGCAGCTATTGACGATTGGCCAGTGCGACTTAAGGCGTGTGTAAAGGCAAAAGGCGGACATTTCGAATAAGTAGATTCTTTTTGGATACAATATACATCAATAAATATATTAAAAAATATTTGGCCCAAGAACATTCAGTACTTTTTATTTTACAGCATACGAAGTGTGTAACAGTATTTATGTCCCTACTAAGTACTATTCTTATCAGAAAATCGTTAAAGAAGCAGCACGCTGATGCAAAAAAGCAGCTCCCCTTTTACTGATTATTAAAAATTTATTATTGTAGCATTGGTAAACGCAACTCGATGATAAAAGAAGCTTCACTCTATTTCCTTTCATTTGCAAACATTCAGATCTGTTTAGTATTTATTTTAAATTTCAATAGTTGTTATTGACAGTTTTGGTTTTGCGCTCAACAGTTTGTGGTTGGTGTTTTTATTTTCTTTATTTTATCAGAATAACCCACATTTTTTTTACAAAGACATTAGAGTATTTTGTGCAGTGATAAGAGTTCATTCCCATTTATTTGCATAACATTCATGAGTACATAAGTACATACTTAGTAACCGATTGACTCAAAGTTCAATTGCTTTTATAAGTAATGGAACAATAATGTATCACTCTCGTACGTACTACGTATGCTAGGCGGCATACTCGTATGTTTGAGACGGCTTAATGTGGATTCTATAAAATGACCAGCGACATTCAAAGGCATTTCATTTTTCTAGCGCTTCTAAAGATAAAGTCGTAAATAATGACGGACTCCGTTGGAGGTGATGGTGGTGGCGGTGTCATAGCCCTATTAGCTGAGAAAGTTGGAGCATCGGAGGCTGCCATTCGTTTGTTGCTGACATTGATTTCGGGTAAGTGTGTCAAAAAAATGACTCATCTGTTGTTCACGCGTGTTGGCAAAAACACCAAGACGACGTTTGTGACGACGTTACTTTTCATTGTTGTTTTTTCTTCTTCTTCTATTTATTTCAGGTTATCCGATAGCATTTATATATCGGTTTCTCATACAACCGCAGTCGTCGAAACCCGTTCACCATATTTTCTTTGCCCTGAGTGGTTTTGGCTTATGTTTCTTTAATTATGGCATAAATACCTATCATTCTCTGATATGCATATGGGTGACTTATCTGCTAGTGCGCTTGCTGCACAAATCACCTACCCAATTGGTGGCTGTGAATTTTGTCTTTCACATGGTTTACCTTTTGACTGGCTATTACTTTACCGAGAGCAATGAGTACGATATACTATGGACAACACCGCATTGCGTTCTGACTTTACGCATGATTGGCTATGCCTTCGATATAGCCGATGGCCGCCAGGCGAAAGAAAAACTGTCGAAAGATCAATTGGAATGCTATTTGGAAGAGATGCCTACGCTGCTGGAATTGTCCGCCTTTGCCTATTTTCCCGGTTCGTTTTTGGTGGGCCCACAATTTGCTTTCCGACGTTATCAACGTTTCATTGATGGCGAATTTGCCCAGTACAAGGGCTTTGTGAAGACCGGTCTCATACGTTTGCTGGTGGGTGTTTTATATCTGGCCGTTCGCCAAGTTGGCGCAATGATGTTGCCGGATAATTACTTCCTTACGGATGCTTATCGCAATCAATCGTTCATGTGGCGCCTTATATATTTGGGTTTGTGGGCCAAATTTTCATTGTACAAGTACATCTCATGCTGGTTGATGGCCGAAGGTGCTCTCATGTGTCTGGGTAAGTGTGTCAAGATATTGATTTTGTATTTGCTTTTAGTGTACTGTAGGAATAGGGAAGTATTACTATAGGGTGATCCAACTAGAGGTATTTTTTCAAAATAAAAAAAAATACTAAAACTCAAATCAAGTGTGGAATCTTTATTATTCATACGAAAGGACATTTTATGCCATTTATTTGTTGAATATAATTTCCTTTAAAAGTTGGCAACTGTAAAAAACAAAAAGATCCGCTGTTTTCGACTAAAATTGTGTTCAGCGATGAGGCCCATTTCTGGCGCAACGGCAACGTCAATAAACAATCCCATGGCAGCCGGTTCTATGGACCGGGTTGACCCGAAGAGCAATTCTTCGGCCAAGGGCTGTCACCTCGGCACACAGTTGCTGCTACAACAACAACAAAATTGTCATATTTCAGCTAAAGAGGAACCAGAAGAGGTTCAAGAGGTGCCCTTATATCCAGAGAAAACCACAGTTTGGTGCAGTTTGTGGGCTGGTGGAATTATCGGTCCATTTTTTTTTTAAAATGATGATGGTCGAACCGTAACTTTCGGTGGTGCTCGCTATTGCTCTAACATATCGGACTTTTCACTACCTGAAATTAAAGCCCGCATTCTTGACGACATTTTGTTTTAACAGGACAATGCCACTTGCCATACAGCTGGTCAAACAATGGATCTAGTGAGAGGTAATTTCGAAAAGCAGCTAATTTCATATTTTGGACCGGTGAATTAGCCGCCTAGATTATGTGATATCACACCTTTAGACTTTTTTCTTTGGAGCTACGGAAAGTCCAAAGTCTATGCTTACTATGGTTCAGGTCTTGGAAGCTAATATTACGTGTGCCATTTACGCCATACCGGTCAAAATGCTCGAATGAGTCATCTTAAATTGCACCCTCAACATGGACGCCCTGAGGCTTAGTTGCAGCCAACATTTGAAAGAAAATTTATTCAAAAAATGAATGGCACAAAATTTCCTTCGTATGAATAAAAATATATGATTTGAATTTTAGCAATTTTTTTTTGATTTCGAAATAATACCTCTAGATGGATCACCCTATATATACAGGGTAATGCATTCACGACTGGACAAATTTCACCAGCGTATTCCTTGGCTCATTTCATGAAAATATGTCCATCAACGGCCATGCCCGAAAATGCAAGGCGGCGTAATGGCAGCGGTTTATAAATTTTCGGATTGGTGGTCGGAGGGTACTAGGGTAAAATTAATAAGTTATGAAACTCTGGTTGGATTTGTTTGATTTTTTTTCTTCTTAAAATTCGCTGGTGAAATTTGTCCAGTTGTGAATGAATCACACTAAACGAGGGTTGCTACATATATTTCTGGCCTAGGCAACACTAAGTATTGCCTGTCGCCATCTGACAAAGTTTGACATTTTTTACCATAAACGTACTCAGAACGCTTTGACGTACGACCATCATGTGTGTTGTTTACAGTGACATGAAAAAATCAATTTGGCAAAAACATGGAATTAAGTCGTGAACATTTTCGATCATTTCTCACAACTCACGACGTGGAGTATCTCGACATAGGTGCATCGATGAACCATAATCTTTGTATGGCGATGAAGCACCATCCTAATGCACTGTGACAGCTGGTTTAATAATTTCAATCGTGGCCGACGCTCGCTTAAAGACGAGGGTCGTGAAGGTCGTCCAAAAACGGCCGTTGTGCCAGAGAACATTGATGCCGTGCGTGAACTGATAATGCAAGATCGTCATGTGACATACTGTGATATAGAGGCATCCTTGGGCATTTTTTCCACCAGCATACATTCGATACTGCATGAACACCTGACCGTAAAAAAGGTTTGTTCTCCTTGGATCCCGCACAATTTGACAATCGCTGAAAAGAAGGCTCGTGTCGATTGGTGCAAAAAAATTTCGAAAAAATACGATCGCGGTGCTTTCAAAGACGTTTATAAGATCTCACAGGTGACGAATCATGGATCTATGCGTATGAGCCCGAAACTAAACAGCAATCGACCGTGTGGGTCTTCCAAGACGAGCCAAATCCAACAAAAGTTGTTCGTGGAAGAAGCACTTCGTAGCAAATGGTCGCCTGTTTCTTCGGCAAAATTGGATATGTGGCGACTGTTCCGCTTGAGCAACGTAGGAGGCCAATTCTGAGTGGTACACCACATTTTGTTTGCCTAAAGTCTTCGGAGAAATTAGAAAAACGAACAAGAGGATACGAATCATTGTGCACCATGACAATGCGAGCTCTCACACATCGGCTCAAACCAGCGACTTTTTGACCGACCAAAACGTTAAACTGATGGGTCATCCGCCGTACAGTCCTGACTTGGCACCTAATGACTTCTTTTTATTCCCGCACATCAAGAAAAAATGCGTGGTCAACGATTTTCGTCGCCAGAAGATGGTGTTGAAGCGTTCAAAACCCATGTTTTGGAGGTGTCTCAATCGGAGTGGAAAAGTCCTTCGACAAATGGTTTGAGCGCATGCAAAAGTGTATAAATCATGCTGGAGAATTCTTTTAAAAACAATAAAACCATTTTTAATGATAAATGTTCGCATTTTCATTATTAGGCCAAAAAAAAAAAAAAAAAAATATATATATATATATATATATATATATATATATATATATATATATATATATATATATATATATATATATGTATATATATATATATATATATATATATATATAGCAGTTCTAACTTATTTTATTTTCTTTTTAGGTTTCACCCACAATGGCAAATCGTCAGATGGCAGCGATGATTGGTATGGTTGTTCCAATGTGAAATTATACCTTTTGGAAACCGGCAACACTATGGAGCATTATGTGAGATCTTTTAATGTCAACACCAATCAATGGGTGGCCTCGTACGTGTACAAACGTTTGAAATTTTTAAATAACCGAAATATAAGCTACGGAGCCGCTTTATTTTTCCTAGCCATATGGCATGGTTTTCACACAGGCTACTATATGTCATTTTTAATTGAATACATGATTGTGACTACGGAAAAACAGGTACGTGGATAAAAAAGGCCTTACTTTCTTTTATCTAATCATTACATTTTAATTATTCCATTGCAGGTTGAAGACGTTTACCAAAAAGCCATAGTACCTAATTACACAACTCTCGTTAATACGACGCCTTTTAAATTACTGAAGTTTGTAGCACTAAAGTCTTACAATTTAATTTACATGGGTTGGTGTCTGACACCCTTCATTTTTCTAAGCTATGAACGATGGCTGGAAGTGTTCAAAGCAGTCAACTACTTTGGCTTTGTCTATGTGGCTGCCTGGTTCATTGTGTTTCAGATATACAAAAGGCTAAGATCCCAAAGGAGAGCCGGCGAACGTGCCATTAGTAGAGCCACGGACTTATCACCAACAGTCAGTGAATCGCTAACCAATGAACATAAATCTGTGGCTACAGATTTGTCGCCGAATTTGCAAGATACTAAAAAAGAAAATTAAGAGTTTATTTAGCTAGATTTGCGTAGATCTTAGAAGGAAACCATATTAAAGACAACAACTCAGCATTACTTTGAATTTAGAAAACAGTTTACGGCTGTAACCAATATAGTACATATACTTATATATACATAAATATATGGGCGACACTTGCAGTATCGCCCCTGAGATTAAGCAAAACACAGACAAACAATTTCGGTATAAATTTCCCGGAGAATACATGGAAATTCTCCTCAAAAAGCTTTAAAATATTGTACATAACCTGAACACTTGTTATGCAAAATGTAAGAGTATTAGTGGCGGAAATCAAAAGAAAGATTTTTAGATTTAAAGCATCCCTAAAACTGGTCGTCGTACGAACGAATTTTGGATTTTCTTCGCTTTATTATTACTCACATTTGTCCATACAAGTATCTTCTTCATCTACTTAACAACATATTTCTCTTGTTTTTGTTTTAAATATTTCCTAACTTCATATTGTTTTTATTAGTTTGTTTAATAAACACACATTTTAAAACTTAATTTATAGTTTTAAATAACGCATAAGATATTTTATCTAGTCAAAAGAAATATATAACTTAAACTTAATACAACAAAACAAAAATCACTACTTTTGAAATCGTAGAGAACACTTACTACACTTTCCACAAATAATACAAGAATCAATTAATAATAAATCTTTGCAAGCTTCAATTATTAAAATTAATTACATAACGAACACTTTATTTTTTAGTTTTAAGTTGTTTAACTCTTATGAAATGAACTTATGACGGACTAGCAGGCGATGATAACCTTGTGTATGACTAGTGATATTTCAAAAGAAAAAAAATAAATATAATGAAAACCAAAAAAAGTCACTTAACATTTTATAAAAAAACAAACAAACAAAATAGGAATTGTAATGACACTATAACTTACAATAAGTTTTGGGCGTGTCTTGAGAATACAACACATATATTTTTGTAATAACAAAAACGAATGGCTAACAAATGAATGAGTGAAATAAAAATTTAATGAATCACAAAATCAACGAAGTGTATAATTTATTTTTGATATCTGTCCAATTTTACTGTTCTGCAAAAATTAACTATTGAGCCGAGACCCAACGGACCATTATGGAAATGATATCTTAAATCTAAATTGTCCGTTTCACGCCCATCACGTTTAGTTTTCGAGATATCGAATATATGAAAACTGCTACAAGGGTTGCTATATACAAATTGCCATTTTCAGCGTTCGCATTTACTACTCCGTAGCAGCAAGAGCTTAACAAATATTGCTATGCTCTCGCTACCGCTCCCACTTTGAACAGAGCCATAGCCGAAAAATGAAAAAGTATTTGCTCTGCTCTGCTTGTAGTTCTGTCGCGTCATAAACTATAGCAATAGAAACAGGAAAAAATCAAATGATGTGCTCTGCGTAGCCATAGCGGGAGCTGAAATCTGAGAGCGAGATGAGAGCAGATCAAGTGAAATTGTTTTTATTTACTATGGCTCTTCTTCATTTTTGTTTTTGCTAAAATTCTGTGTTTGTTTGGACGTTTTTGTTTTTGCTACAATTCTGTGATCTTTATTTTATTCATGTGTAGGTTAGTAAATTTAAAAAATTAAACCATATTAAAATTAAATTCAATATTTAAATTAAATCAAAGTTTGTAGGTTAATAAATTGAAAAATGAAAACCATATTTTATTCAGTCACAATATTTAAATTAAATTAAAGTTTGTATTAAGTAAATAGGAATAAGAGCTTATACGAATAGAAACTTATGTATTAATCCTCGTCTTCAAATAAACTTAAATTGTCGATCGCACTATCTAAGTGTGTCGAATTAGGCCTGACAAGAAGTATATTTTCCAAGGTTTCGTCACTTAATCGATTTCGATTATCCGACAACACCAGTTTCAAAGAAGAAAACGCCCGCTCTATTGTTACCTACATGTATTAAGAAATTGAACCACTTGTTTATTAAATGTGCAAACAAGCACAGACTTTTAGCAAAACAAAAACACAGAAGAGCCATAGTAAATAAAAACAATTTCATTTGATCTGCTCTCATCTCGCTCCCAGTTTTCAGCTCCCGCTATGGCTACGCAGAGCACATCATTTGATTTTTGCCTGTTTCTATTGCTATAGTTTATGACGCGACATAACTACAAGCAGAGCAGAGCATATACTTTTTCATTTTTCGGCTATGGCTCTGCTACGGCTCTGTTCAAAGAAAGAGTGGTAGCGAGAGCAAAACAAAATACTACGAAGTAGCGTAGCATTTTCAAACGCTGGCCATTTTCGCAATTTCGTCTCAGAATCTACATTTTGTTTGGAAATTAAAAATCACATAATTTCGATGGCGTGTGCAAATGCCTAATAAGTTAAATTATTGCACTACCGCTTAGCTACAATTTTTTACGATATTTTTTTAGATAAGCGCAGGTTAAATTAATTATTATTTGCCTATGTCGATTCCGAGATTTCGCTTAATCATTGGAAATAAGCGTTAACAGTAGCTAGTCATTTATGTGATTACTTTAATAACGATTTAGTGACAGGCTGTGTTTAAATTAAAAATATGAGGGTTGCTATATATATCTCTGGCCTAGGCAACACTAAGTGTTGCCTGGCGCCATCTGACATTTCTATTGGAAAGTTTGACATTTTTTAGCTTAAACGTACTTAGAACGTTTGACGTTGAAAAAAAATCAATTTGCCAAAAAAATGAAATTAACTCGTGAACATTTTCGTGCGATCATTTTTCACAACTTTCGACATGGATTATCACGACAAGAGTGCATCGATGAACTTAAATCTTTGTATGGCGATGAAGCACCATCCTATTGCACTGTGAAAAACTGGTTTTATGAATTCAATCGTGGCCGACGCTCGCTCAAAGACGAATGTCGTCCAAAAACGACCGTTGTGCCAGAGAACATTGATGCCGTGCGTGAACTGATAATGCAAGATCGTCATGTGACATACTGTGATATAGAGGCATCCTTGGGCATTTTTTCCACCAGCATACATTCGATATTGCATGAACACCTGACCGTAAAAAAGGTTTGTTCTCGTTGGATCCCGCACAATTTGACAATCGCTCAAAAAAAGGCTCGTGTCGATTGGTGCAAAGAAGTTTTGAAAAAATACGATCGCGGTGCTTCAAAAGACGTTTATAAGATCGTCACAGGTGATCATGGATCATGGATCTATGCTTATGAGCCCGAAACAAAACAGCAATCGACCGTGTGGTTTTTCGAAGACGGACCAAAACCAACGAAAGTTGATCGTGGAAGAAGCAGTTCGAAGCAAGCGGTCGCCTGTTTCTTCGGCAAAACTGATCATGTGGCGACTGTTCCGCTTGGGCAACGTAGGACAGTTGATTCTGAGTGGTACATCACAATTAGTCTGCCTGAAGTCTTCGGAGAAAATCGAACAAGAGAAGACGAATCACTGTGCACCATGACAATGAGAACTCTCAGGCATCTACTCAAAACAGCATCTTTTTGACCGACCAAAACGTTGAATTGATGGGTTATCCGCCGTACAGCCCTGACTTGCCACCCAATGACTTCTTTGACTTCTGCACCCACTGTTTGGTGCAGTTTATAAGCTGGTGGAATCATCGGTGCATATTTTTTCAAAAATGATGATGGCCGGAACGTAACCTTGAATGGCCCGTAATCTTGACGACACTTGATTTCAACAAGACGGTGCCACTTGCCATACAGCTGCTCAAAAAATGGATCTATTGAGAGGTAATTTCGAAGAGCAGCTAATTTCACATTTTGGACCGGTGAATTGGCCGCCTAGATCGTGTGATATCACACCTTTAGATAATTTTCTTTGGGGTTACGTAAAGTCCAAAGTCTACAAACCAGCTACGATTCATTCCGGTCGAAATGCTCGAACGACTCATCCACAATTGGACTCTCAGAATGGAAATCCTGAGGCGTAGTTGCGGTCAACATTTGAAGGAAATTATATTCAAAAAATAAATGCCATAAAATGTCCTTTTAAATTCCTATTTTAGGATTATAAAGATTCCAAACTTGATTTGATTTTTTTTTGTTCGGAAAAAAACCTCTAGATGGATCCCCTATATATAGCAGCCCTCAAAATATACCACGTTGGAAACGTTACAGTTCGTTCTTTATCATTTTGTGCAAAGTGAGAGAGCTTTAGAATTGGCACAAAATTATTCATAAAAAAAAACAATTTTTATTCGATTTTCTAATACATGAAGCACGTACCATCCTGAATACTTCACAATACCATAAATCGACTTGATGTGGCATGCATCAAAATTGATGACTTCAGCGTAATTTGGTTAAAATTCGTAAATTCGAGGAAAACAATTACTTACATACGAGTACTAACAAAAAACAAAAACCTCGCGTACGGTTTTCTCTGAAAATATTTTTTTTCAACTCAATGGAATTTTCCCAATTTCATTTCTCAAGCTTTGCAATTCTTGTACAATTCCGTATTATTTTGTTTTGAGGGCCGTGGGGCCTCACGAAGCACTCGTGTTCGAGCTTGACCCAAAATTCTTATGCTTTTTTGTATTTTTGTTATCCTTGAGCAAATTCCTTCTGTTTGATTATCCAAACTTACATGAAATTAAACGGTCTCATTTTCAAGGGCTTAAGGTCCTTTGTTCATATTTTTTTCCGAAATACTCGAGCCATTTTGATGGCATATTTTTTTTTATTTCTATCACGCCCCAATGACCACTTAGCCGGGAAAAATAATTAAAAAGGGCTCTTGGCCCTGAGTACTTCAGGAACTAAAAAAAATGATCTTGTCCACTTTTATCTAACCCGAAGATTAAGGGAAGTCGGATTTCAAAAAAGCTAAATAAAGCATGGATATGGGTCTAGGAGCTCCTCAAGATCCAAAAATTGGGTTGTGAGACCCTCAAAAACATTAAGGGTAAATGTAAGTTGTTGTAGCGGCATACATAGTGCCGGGGTGACAGCCCTTGGCCGAAGAATTGCTGCTTCGGGTCAATACGGTGCATAGAACCGGCTGTCGTGGAATCGGGTAAATGTAAGTTGCTTTCGTTAGCGTTTGCGCGAGATTTCCATAATTTAGAGCTTTCGCTAATTTAAAAAGTAGGTTTGTTTGCACAGCCTTGAAGAGCTGCGCAAATAAATTTTAAATGAAATCGCACCTTTCTTATTGATGATCTAAAACCGGCAAAAGTGGCGTTGACCTAAGGGGACAAGCTTTAAATACCAGGCGTCTCAAAAAGCCAAAAAAAACCTTATGATTGAGAAAGCTCGTATTTTAAAAATGCAAATTAAATCATGTGCGTGCTTTAGGGGTCCGTGAGATCCCAAAAGTGGGTCCCAAAAAACATTTAGGGTAAATGTAAATTCCTATCGTTTCGAGATATAATTTTGAAGTTTCGCTTATTTAAAAAGTAGGTTTGGTTGGACAGCCTTGAAAAGCTCCACAAATAAATGTTGAATGAAATCGAGCCTTTCTTATTGTTGTCCTAAAACGGGCAAAAGTGGCGTTGACCTAAGGGGACAAGCTTTAAATACCAGGCGTCTCAAAATTGTCACAAAGAGCCAAAAAATACGTTCGTATTTTAAAAATGCAAATTAAATCAATTAAGTGTCTCGAGGGTGCCTTGAAATCCCAAAAGTGGGTCCTCAGGTCCAAAAACACTTAGGGTAAAATTGAGTTCCTATCGCTACGCAGATATAATTGAGATTTTTTTACATTTGGAATTTTCGGTTATTTAGAAAGCAGATTTTGCTGTGGAAACTTTAAGAGCGCCGCACTCACTTTTTTTAGACGCCCAATTTTCATTGAAGACCTTGAGCGGTCAAAACTGAAGCAAAGAATGTCTAGCGCCTTAAAATGGTAGACAAAATTTCCTGGAGATCACCATGACTTTTTGGAGTTTCCAAAATGCTCTTGAAGTCACATAAGAGTTCCAATCTCGATCATGTTCGGCACAGTTTATTCTGAAAGAACATTTCTCACAAGATTTGGAAGTTATGTGGCCTTACTACACAAGAATAGAACTAAAATCATGCTTGAAAATAAGAAAAATATGTCAGAGTGCTGGTGGGTGTCCTGACACGACATTGCAATTGAGTGATCGAATAGGAAGGATTTGACAGCGGAGCATCTTTTGTGTAGATACTTGTTTCTCCAAAAAGACGGCTTCTGCAATATTATAAATCTGCTGAGTTTTAAAAACATTTTTTCCTGGTTCAAGGGTAGCTTCATACAGGACTTAAAGCGTTATTTTTTTCCATAGCAGTGGTAACTCGTGTCAACTTTTCAAGGTTAGACACCGGCACAAGTCCTTCTAACCTAAGGTATACTATAATAATAGCGTTTGTATGACGTTCCTTCATTAAAAAGCATTTATATTTCTACGTATTTCTGATATAATAAAAAAATGTATTGATTTCAAATCAAACGCAAACAATAAAAATTTATAATTGTATGTTATAAAAAAATCCAATCAAATATTGATGACAATGTTATGGAATTCAGTTTGAAGCACTGATTAAATAAGTTGTGGATCTTAATGTACTCGGCAATTTCAATGTTCCATTGCTTGAGTGTCGCCACCACCATCCTCTTCGCGTTTTGGCTGCACAACAATGCCATCCGAGCCTTCTTCTATTTCATTAAACATGTATTCCTCTTGATATTCTTTTAGAATCTGACTTGAACGATTTTCATCCAAGAATAGAGAATAAACCTTTTTCACATCTTCTGTGGTAACTTCTGTGGCTTTGCGGCGTTTGCAGACTAAATTAGCAGTTGTTATCAATTGGATGGCATAACGTAAACTGGTGTCGGTAGCAATCTTTGTCAGGATAGTCAAAGCATCCGGATGCATAAGGCAATCTTCTTCTTCGCAGCGTATTTTTAGAATCTCTTTCATTTCCTTTTCAGTATACGCTACGGTGCGGATGATTATCATGCGGTCGAGTAAATCGATAGGTATGCCATGGGGGCTGCGGTAGTTGGTACCACGAATGCGCGTAATGCCTCGATTCGTGGCCATTACAACCACAGGAGCCATATCCGATTCTAAAGCTCTGTTTAAATATGAAAAACATTCAATGTCGAGCATATGGACTTCGTCAATAAACAATACACCCGGATTGATTTCAGCTTTACCCTCCTCGCGCCACTCCAATACTTTGTTATTAATTTGATCTCTTACTTCCTGTTTTATCTCGCCAGTATCACCAGAAAACAATGCCAAGAAACCATGTGTTCGACTGTTGATTACATCAATTTCGTGCAGTGTCACGGTGTGGACGACTTCTTTGCGTTTTTGCAATTCTCCTTCGGGGCATTGGACAAAACGTGTTTGAGCGCCGGTGGCATCATAGTCACGAGCACGTGTGAAACTACGTCCCAATTTGGAAACTTTTCCCGAGGCCTTGTCGATGGTAATGACATCTCCGGCCTGTATTTTCTCTTTAATAAAACATTCGATGATTTTGTTGCCCAAATCGTAATTGGTTTCCATTTCGGTAGTTTTTAAGGTTACCTAGATTAAAAAAATGTATACAATGATGAAACACTTCTCAAAATGTTATAACAAACATACCTTTCCAATTTTATGGCCTGTGCCCGTTGCGGGTCTATCAATTTGAATTTCCACAACTTCGCCTTCGATTATTTCTGTCTCCTCCTTAATACGTACCCCAATACTTTTACGTAAAGCTTGAGACAGCGCCTCGGTCTTACTCATTTCCAACGAATAAATCTCAGAGCCCGACATACTGGTAAAGGGAGTCTCTGTTCCCAATGCCTGTGCCATACCGACGGCGATGGCAGTCTTACCGGTACTTGGCTCACCAGCCAACAAAATACAACGTCCGGCAATTTTACCTTCCCTGACCATCTGGACAACCACTCCGGCCGCGCGACGTGCATCCTTTTGGCCCACCATGCCTTGAGAGACAGCTCTAGCCTCCAAAACATCATCTAAACCAAGACCGCGAATGTGGGAATGGGCTCCAATACGTTCAATGCGTGTTATGTCGCGCACTTCAATTTTATCCCCGTCAGCCATATTGGTTTGTATTTTTAACTTATTGTTCAAGTTTTAGTAGGATTTTAATGTATTCTGTGCAATTTTCTAGAATATATGTGAAATTGTTTATTTTCGTTGCCTGGAAACTTGAAAATGCGTCTTTCACGCCGGTGCCTTGCGATTGTGAATGGTTGTCGTCCGTTTTGACATGTGTTTGCCAAAAGAGATGCCACATTTAATTTTACTCGAATGTGAGACTTATATCAGCTGTTCTATTTTGTAGTGTTCACACTGTACCTTTAAAACTTTATCCTGCAGTGAACACAAAAAAACCTCTAGACTATAATTAACAATTCAACTACTTTCAAATGAAATACCAATAAAACAAGTTGATATTAACTAAGTGGTTAAAGTAGGCAATAGTGTAATAGAATTGGTACATTGAATACGTTTATTACATTACTGTGTTTTTGGTTAAGTCTCGATTTTAAATGGCTGGATAGCAGAACCACAATAGTTAATTTATTTTTAAAAAAAAGGGTCATTTCTGTTCCTGTCGGAAGGAATAGTCCAGAAATACTAGTTTTTAAATAAAAATACCAGTTCAGAAAAATGGTAAAACAAATTTGTGTAGCCATTTTAGTACTTAGCGTGGAAAAATATCATGTATAAGCCTCTATCCAGGCTTAGTACTTAAACTGCTACAACAAATTATGTTTCCAAAATCGAGCACAGCTGTGCTCTTTCTACAGACATGCTTAAAACTGCTTATTATTCTTAGATATCTATGGTTTTGCTTACTATTCTTAGATATCGATGCTTAACCCAATAAACTCTAATATGTGGTCTCAAGGCGTAACGTTTTGTATAATCTTTGCTGTTATGCTTTGAGATCACTTAAGGTCTCATGGTTTAAAACAATAAACAATTTTTATTAAATATATATACATTCATGTATTTACATAATAAAAAAACGAAACATTTTCACCAGATGATTTTGTATACCTGAAATTGTAAAAATCTAGAAAAAGTAATTGTAATTTTTACATTTCGGTTTGAAAACGATTCGGATTATCATGGCCCGAGCACACTAGTGTGTTTTCTGTAAAGTAGCGGAAAAATATACGTCAATACGGTAGCAGGCACACACTAGCACAGTTTAATCGCACAAAAGTTCTGTAAATTACAATGCGAGAAACTAATAATGAACTCTTTTAATAAATTTCCAAAAAAGTTGTTTGAATATTCACAATTCAAGATAAATGCCAACTTTCTATTAAAATGCAACTAGCCAAGACATTAAATACGCAGCAGATAAAAAGCTAATATGCTGCATGCAGCTTTTTTATATTAAATGCTTCACAAAAAAATGCACGTTGGCATTTAAAACGATGTGCGATGTTTTATTTTTTTTAAAGAATATAATTAGAAAAACAATAGATAAACTTTGTTCACAACCGCAACTGTTTTTGCTTTGGATTCTGCGTCGAAAACATAAGTTTTGTTAAGTAAGGTAATTGTTTCCAAATTTTTTTTAAACTAAGAAATTTGATAAGCTTTTAACTCATTTTCTCAATCAAGAGGTAAAGTCTAATTAAATATATTCTCGTCTTACCTGATGGACAGATTAGTTTGAACCATGTTTCATTTAGTGGAAGAAATATTTGTCACGGCAAGTATTTTCCGAAACACCAAAGATTGCGTGACAACCATGACAACAATAAACAAGGCATAGCCACTAGTCCAACAACAAATAAATAGTTCGTTTAACTGTCAAATTAACTTGAAAAAGAATGCCAAAAAATATTTTTTGTTGATTTTTGACAACTGTCTTCGTCAAATATAAATTACTACGAGAAAAAATTGTAAACCAGCTGATAGCCTAACTCTACCATCTTTATTGTACCATTGTGCTAACTGTTGTCCCCCATAGCTAAATTGTCAACAAATATTCTTAATGTCCTATTCGCATATGCCATTCAAAGTATTGTTTTCGTAATTTCGTTCAGAAATCTATAAAGATTTGTATAGAAATTTCCGTATGAAATGAGCTAAATTTGAAATTGTGTTCAAGTGCATTTTATAAAAACGCAATAAGTGTGTGTATAGGCTCCCTTCTTCAACAACCAATTGTTCATTAATCGATAACCAAAATCCCGTTTTATAGAACCCTAACGATACATCTGACAGTTTGACAACTAAAGAGAAAGTTAAACCGACTGTTGCTTGTTTATTTTGCGGTTGTTGAGGTGTTAAACAATTATTTTTTAAAAGTTTTGCTAAAAAATGCCTGTTAATGTACGTGACTGGTTGCCGATTTTATTTTGTGGGCTCTCCATACCTCTCTCATTATTTATGTGGCTGGGAAATGTGGCGATTTCTACAATATGGACAAAAGATGAGTATGAAGGTAAAATCAATTCTTCGGACGTAGTTTAGGTACATCACATAGATCCAAATTCCACCTATTCTTATCCGGGTGGCAAAAGTTCAGTTTCTGAAGGAACCCCGTAGAGAAGACAGGCTAAAGTTCAGTTTTTGGCGGACATCCCTGAAGAGAAACAGTACATATCATCAGCTTCAGAATGTTGCATGGAGCATCGAAATCAATATGAATTGCTGGGCTGAAGCCCATGAAAAAGATCCCTCCCACTCACCTTCTGCTGTATTCGATTAATAAAAAACAAATAATTTGTTGTTTTAGTACTGGTTAGAGGCTAATGCTTGCTAGTTATCCAGGCTAAGTCCTGAAAAGGCTACTATAAATTATTTTTCAAAAATTTTTTTTAATATTTGAGTACAGCAGTGTTTTTCCTGTTGATGTGATCAACATTTTCCCTTTTTGTATAAGTAAACATATGACAGAATATTTGCGTTTTGCTTTACAGTATTATCGAGGATAACTAAAGGGTGGGCCATTTAAAATTTTAACTACCGGTAACTTTGACTTTGAAAGGTAGAATCACATTAATATTTATTAATGCATTGTTGGGAAATATTGAAAACTTACCTTGACAGTAGTGAGTCTTTAATGCAAATTGCAAGAAATGTAAGTGGAAAATGTTCCGAAATTGTGATGTCAGTTGACCATCCGGAGCTGTGACTTGAACCCTTTGGTTAATTTTTTGTGGAGAGCCGTTAAGGATAAATGTTACGCAAAGCATCCAGAGTCAATTGAAGCGTTGAAAGATTAAATCGAAGTTGGAATTAGAGAAATTCGATCCAAAACAGTCGAAAATGTACTGAAAAATTGGGTTGAACGGATGGAGTACTGCCAGCCAGTTGTGATAGTCATATGAATAATATTGTTTTCCTTTATTAAATGTTTAAATCCAACCTTTCAATTATTTATCCATTATTAAATATTTTAATTAAAACTTTTCAATAAAAAAAGAAATTTAAAAAAATTATCCGTACTTATTTTTACAACCGATTCAAATTTGAATTTTTAAATCGCCCACCCGTTATATGTTTATCCAAAGTTTGTGACTCGTTAAATATTGTTCGTAGCTATTTTTTGGGTTTTGTTAATTTTACTTAAACTTAAATTGTTTCCAAATCTAGTTGTAGTACGTCATATTTTAATGTTTTCCTTTTCTCCTTACAGAATCTCCAGTTATTCCTCCAACTAGATGGTTGTTTTCCATTATGGCACCTTTGCTGCTTATGATTGTGGCCTTGAAGCGCAAATCGGTTAATCATTCGGGAGCTGCTTTGGGAATAGTCGTTGCGACCATCTTGTCTATTGCGAATCATGCATTCTTTGGGAGTTTGGCTGCGTTTTTCTTTACCTCATCCAGGGCCACAAAATTTCGATCTCATATGAAGCGCAAAATTGAGAAGGACTTTAAAGAAGGTAAGAAGATCTTCTTTAGAAGAAATGTTCCTTAGACTAGAAACAGGGTTTTCCATTAAGGGCATAATAATTTTATATAGTAATGCAGAATATTTAATATATATAGAGTTCAAATTTATTCCAGGTGTAGTGCAAATGTTACATTTTAAGAATAAAATTCGATTACGGTCAAATGACCGAACCACGAGCCCGTGTACAGCGTTCTATGCTTTGGACCCAATTTCCCACCACTCTGGCACACATTTCGACCGGAACGTTGGCAATTTCAAGTTGGATGTTGTCTCTGAGCTCGTCTAAAGTTGTTGTTTTGTTTGCATAAACAAATGACTTGATGTGGCCCCATAAAAAAAAATCCAATGGCGTTAAATCGCATGAACGAGGTGGCCATTAGACTGGACCATTTCTCCAGATAATACGTTCACCAAATTTGCATTTCAGTAAATCGATTGTAACGCGTGCTGTGTGGCTAGTAGCACCGTCTTGATGAAACCACATATCGGCGATGTCAAGCTCATCTAATTCTGGCTAGAAATAATTTTCAAATTAGGCACGATAGCATTCTCCATTGACGGTAACATGACGATTGTTTTCATCGACGAAAAAATACGGCCCAATCGCACAGTAATTTTTAGCGGATGCAATTGTGTCTCTTGAAGCACATGTATGTAGGTTTGTTGCTGTCCAATTCGCATATTTTGTTTATTACGAAAACCACTCAGCTAGGTATGAGCTTCACCTTGAAGATGATTTTCCGATGAAATTCTGTATGTAGCAAGTAGTGTGCAGCCACGAAAATCAATGTCACTTTGCCATTTTGTTAAAAACTTGTCCTCTATTTAAATATAGAAGCAAGAGGTCTTGAGCCGGTTCAATCCCTGCTCAATTCTGTATTTTCGTGAAACTTTGCCAGAGCCACCGACTCAGAATTTCGGTAGTAGTTTTAAATGATTTCCAAACGTTGCTCTTAAGTGAACTTTACTTTGATGAAAATTTTGACTTTAACTAACGAAATTGTCATGTCCCTATTGGAAAACTCGCTATCAATATCGGTACCATTGGTGATAGCCATATGTATTCGTCGATCTTAATGGAAGGGTTTTATAAGACATAATTAAAGGTGCCAACACATTACATCATCCGAAACACAGAAAGCTGTTTCATCGCAGCAACCGAATTTGACTCCAACTGCATTTTGGTACCCCTAAGTACTATCTCACTTTTCAGTTGTTATGACTGCCTAATTCTTTAAGTTATACCGAATTTTACTTAAGCCAACCAGAATTCAGAATATATTCTGTGTCTTTTTGTTTATTTATTTGCAGCAACTAGGTAAAAATTTAAACTAACAACGATTTGGTTCATTTTGAGATACGTAGGAATTTACTTATATGCCTATTTATATGTACTTATATATCATAAAAGTGGGCATATGGCATTGAATGGATTTTCGTTAACTAATCTGAGAGCCTGATGAACTATTAAAGCTTATTGCTTCTGGATTCACATGGGCCCTAAGCCTGACATCATGTTTTATAGCAACGTTCTCTTTTCTTCTTTGACCGTTTTTATCCCCAGTTGATTTTCCCGCATATGTCATCCACGTTGCACGATGGATGATGCCTTACAACATACAAACGAAATGGTGAACTGAACAGAGAAAAAAACTTAACGCAATTAAATATAAGTTATAACGGCTGATTAATTTTGAGGTTCCCTATTTTTTTAAAGAAAAAAAAACACAAAAAATTCAAATGGGATGGAAATGTATATTATCATTTGAAAGAACAGTCTTTGGCATTTATTTTTTGAAGATTTTGTCTATCAAATGTTGGCCGCGGCTACGTCTTATATGGTCCATCCGTTGAGTCCAATTTTCGATGACTCGTTCGAGCATTTCGACAGGTATGGCGTTAATAACTCGCGCAACGTTGGGTTCAAAACCTGAATCGTAGCTGATTTGTCAGCATAGACTTTGACATTATGTAGCCCCAAAGAAAAAAGTCTAACAGGTAATATTACACGATCTGGGTGGCCAATCGACCGGCCCAAAACGTGAAATTATCTGCTCACCGAAGTATTCTCTCAATAAATCCATTGATTGATGCGATGTGTGGGAAGTGGCGCCGTCTTGTTGAAACCAAATGTCGCCGAGATCACGAGATCACGGTTACGTTCTCACCGGCATTATTTTTGAAGAAATATGGACCGATGATTCCACCGGCCCACAAACCACACCAAACCGTTGTTTTTTCTGGATAATGTGACTGCTCTTGCACCTCTTCTAGTTGCTCTTTGTCCCAAATGCGGAAATTTTGCTTGTTTACATACCCATTGAGCCAGATATGTTGACCATAAGTTGAACGAAGGGCACGAAAAACATTCCTCACAGAACGTGAACAGAAAGTTGAACGATTTGTAAACGTTGTTCAGGTGTAAGTTTTTCCATGATTGAATGCCAAACAATACAAAAAAACATGACACGACTCACACGTGATCTGTCAAAAAAGGGCTATTGAAAAAAGTATCTCTACTTGGATCACCTTATATTTATAATCTTAAGCAATTTAAACAGCTATTAGAACCAAAAGAAAAAAAATGCAAGTCTTTTAAAAGATATCTACATAACATAGAACCTTTGCGTACGCTTCGAGACTACTAGGCGAAGGCTGATACCACGGTATGGCAACGCTAGCTAAAACCGAAGGTCTTTCGAGTCTAATATGATGTTTCAGATCTCTAGATGCGCCAACTTTCTTTGCTATCATAGACGTCAAAATAAAAATACGCTTCTTCAAAAAAATCTACCAACCGGCATATTTTATATATCGTCGTATTTCCCAGCGGAAGGCCAATGCGTACATTTTTGCATTTATTTTTATTGTCGCTTTTAGAAGACCAATTGGTCGTACATGTACCAACCAAATCGTTTTTCGATATTTTATTGGTTCAGGATTGAGAAAAAGGCCTATGTGCATTTCTTTACGAGTATAGAAATAATCACAAAATTATTGTTTTTCTTTACATAGACCATTTCAATTTCCAAATCAATAATTCTAATTAGCCTTTTATATATTTTTGTATGCGAGCTTGATTAAAACATGGGCCAATATGGTCTAGATTTTGCACAGTTGATTACCATTCCATAGAACTACTTTGTACTAAATTTCGTCCAGATCAGCCAATAAATTTGGCTTCTAGAGCGTCGGGAAATAAAATCGGGAGGGACCTTTAAATGTGGACTGTATAAAACCATAGACCGATATAGACTAAATTATAAACAGTTAATATCCATGCCATGGATCTTCTTCGTGCCAATATCGTCGAGACCAGACTATAAATGCAGTTGCGGGAGCTCCGGTACCTAAACTCAGGAAGGAACTTTGTATGGGGGATATACCAAAATATTTACCGATTTGGCCCAAATTCAATTCTAAATAACTCTTGTCCAAAAGAATGTTTCATACCTAGTTTCAACAGCCTAGGTCAATCCCACGGTACCCACTATTATACAAAATCCTCCAAAAAGTGTTCATTTTACAGATGTTGTTTGAGTCCTTTTATAGAGAAAATACATTTCTCTGCAAACTTTGGACATTCAAGATTGATTATTGTGACCGCTATCGTGCTTTCAACATGAGGTATTTTCAACAGAGGAATTTTTTCAAAACAAAAAAATAAAAAATTCAAATCAAGTGTGGAATCTTTATTGGTAATTTGAAAGGGCATTTTATGGTATTTATTTATTTTTTGAAAATAATTTCCTTCAAATGTTGGCAAGTGTTTTATGGAAATGAGCGTTCGGTGAGAAACGGGGAGATCCGATGTTTTCGACCAAAATTTTGTTCAGTGATGAGGCCCATTTCTGGCTCAACGGCAAAGTCAATGTAGCGGCAAACCCCCGGTACGGTTTGCCGCTACAACAACAACAAAATTACAGCATTTGGGCTGAAGAGCAAGAAGAAATGTTCAAGAGGTGTCATTATACCCAGAGAAAACCACGGTTTTAGTTTATAGGATGGTGAAATCATCGGTGCATATTTTTTAAAAATGATGATGGCCGGAACGTAACCGTGAATGGTGCTCGCTATCGCGCCATGATATCGATCTTTATGCTACCTGTAATTGAAGCCCGTAATGTTGACTACACTATACAGCTGCTCAAACAATGGATCTATTGAGAGGTCATTTCGAAAGCAGCTAATTTCACGTTTTTGGACAGGTGAGTTGTCCTCCTAGATCGAGTGATATCACACCTTTAGACATTTTTCTTTCGGGTTACGTAAAGTCCAAAGTCTATGCTGACAAACCAGCTACGATTAAGGTTTTGGAAGCCAACATTACGGGTGTCATTAAAGCCATGCTCAAACGAGTCATCCAAAATTGGACCCTCAGAATGGAAACCCTAAGGCGCAGTTGCGGCCAACATTTGAAGGAAATTAAATTAAAAAATAAATTGTCCTTTCAAATTACCAATAAAGATTCCACACTTTATTTGAATTTTTATATTTTTTTGTTTTGAAAAAGTACCTCTAGATGGATCACCTTATATGTTCTTTGTATAGTATCAGATCAATATTTTGAGGTGTAGCAACGAAATGCCAAATTTGGTACACTCCCATCCTATGATGGAGGCTATAAAAAGGCATATGCGGAAAATTATCAATTTTTTTATGTTAATACAGAAAAGGCAATATTAAAAGGGCCTTTGTGACATTTTTGTACTCGTATATATTGTTGTGCCACGCAAAACCGCCTTAAACTCATTTTTTTTAGTATAAACGTGACAAATCGATTTGCGAATTGACTAATTACTAATTTCCACGAAATGTATAAATGCAACGGTTATTTGGTTCTCCTGTAAAGTATCGCAAAACACATAGGCCTTCTGCTGGGAACGCCGACGATATACTCGTAAAAAGATTTTAAATACAAAATATAATCAAAGATAATTACAAGGTTTTGCAAAAGGAATGACAAACTGCAGTACATTTTGTGTTATAGGATCGTATAATACTTATACAATTATAAATTTTCAGAAATAGTACAGGGTGGGCCATTAACAATTTTACATTTGAATCGGCTGTAATACTGATAATTTGTTCAAATTGCTGGTTTTATAGAAAAGGTGGAACTTTGTCATTTAATAATGGAACACCATCCGATGCGTTTTCTCTTTGCTTAAGGGAGATGAATAATTATGCTATACAATCCTTTTAGGCTTAAGATTATACAAATAGCGTAGTTTTTCAGATCATCATTAAACAATCACTATTCAAATCTGTATGGTTGTTTAATTTATAGGCGAAGGTCAACGTAATTGGGTCCAGGTTTTATGTAACTCCGGCATGGCAACTCAATTGGCTATTTTATATCTAATAGATGTCGGCAGCAGTGAAAGAACCATTGATTTTGTTACTGACTACCGGGCCAGTTGGCTGGGCATTGCCGTTATGAGTAAGTACTATTCGCATTAAGCATCTCCATTCATACATAATTAAATCTATTTTGTTCTTAGGTGTTTTTGCTAGCTGCAATGGTGATACATGGGCTAGTGAGTTGGGCAGCGTTTTATCGAAAGGCGATCCCTATCTGATCACTTCATTTAGAAAGGTGCCACGCGGCACTAATGGTGGTGTTTCACTAATAGGTTTAGTCGTAAGCTTCGCAGCAGGCGTAGTCGTTGGTCTAACTTACTATTTTATAGTTCGTTTAACGGCATCAACTCACATGCAAGTGGTCGGTCCAACGCAGTTGCCTTTAATACTGTGGGGTGGTATTGCCGGTCTATTTGGATCGGTTGTTGATTCTCTATTAGGGGCCACATTGCAATATTCTGGCATCGATGAAGAGGGTAAAATTGTGGATACGCCCGCCAAAGGTGTACACTATATAAGTGGTCTTAGAATTATCGATAATCATAGTGTGAATTTAATTTCCAGCATTATTACCGGGGTGTGTGTGCCCATGCTTGCTATGAAATATTGGCCGGAACGTTAGGTTTGCATTTGATAACAATATTATACGTTTTATATAACGAACTGCTTCGATATTTGTTCCAACCTGCAGGTATCCAAGAGTCAATTAAGCTCATATTTAATTCCATTTTATATCGTTTTAACTAGTTTAAGTCCGTCTGTCTCGAGTTCTTCAGAAGGGTTCTGCAATACAACACTAATTATTCTGAACAGAATGCAGCGAAGAATATTGAATACCGTCCAGTTTCCGACTTATTCGTTTGTCTCTATAAAATGCAGTAGGATTGCTCTTAATTAATAGTTTAAGACGCCCTATGAATATCTCTTCAAACAATTTTGATAGGACGGGTGAAAGAGATATTGGTTTGTAGAATGCCACCTCTGTTGCAGGTTTAACTGGTTTTTGGATCACCGAAAACTCTGTAGTTTTGAAGTGGATGTAATTTAATTTAAAATAATTAAATGGTTGCGTTATTCTAGTTTTTGTTCGTTGGTTTTGCGCCAATTTGATTCTTTTGTTCTAACTGCAAGATTTCGACTGACTGGACGCTTTATATTTTTTGTTATTTTCCACAAAGAATAATCGGTTGTTTTATCATTTAACATTCTAATTAGCGAAAATTCCAGAACTCTTATATTTCGACTTTTTCGTCCGCAATGCGATTTTATAGACTTTTTTAGTGTATGCCCCAATCGTATACCAAATACACTGGTTTTCATATCTAAACCAATTACAAATTAGTTGGAAGCTGACAGCCGAAATCTCATGAAAATAAAATCCGGTTCTATATGCTCATACAGATCTTCCGATAGCATCGGTTCTTTACGTAACCGACTAATAAGTTCCCATGATCCAAATCTTAGTTTTAATTCGGCCAATTGACACCTCCGAGAAGTCTGATACCACGATAACCTTATCTGGCGCGCTAACGATCGAATACGGAATGCTAAAAACAAAGTTTGTCCATGTCATCTGGGTTCTCCGGTGCCCACATGCATTAGCTCTCTTTGCTGACATAGCCGCCGAAATGAAAAAACGGCTAGTCAGAAAAGATTTTTCAAGCAAAATCCTTCTTAAGTTTGAGCTCTTTAAAAGTTTAAGGGCTAGAAGGCCTTTACCGGTGTATAACCTTGAAAAGTTGGCACGCACTACATTCACTAAGTCCCAAACTGTAAAGCAACTACGCAGCGGGCGGTCGTGTGCCTTAAATTGCTGAGGCACATGAACCTTGTAAGCGAATAATGCGAGGTCTTCGTACGTAAAATATTGGACTGTTAAGTCGATGTTTCAGGGCTGAAACATCGACTTAACAGTCGGCTATGTCAAACACAATCACTTCAATGCACAGGGACCATGAGTGTTGTCCACTAAGATGTCATTCTCACGAATTTTTTGCACAAACATGCGTACAGTAGGTGCGGTGTGTGCTCATATCGGCTAACACTTTTTTTAATAAACGCTCTTTTTAGGCCACACAGTATTGACTTGGAAAATATGTTAGTTGTTGTTGTAGCGGCACATAGTGCCGGGGTGACAGCACTTGGCCGAAGAATTCCTCCTTCGGGTTTATCCGGTGCATAGAACCGGTTGTCGTGGGATTTCCAGATTGCAAAGAATCCCTCGTATACAAAATTTAGGTAGCGCTAAAAACGAATACTAACATATTTGATGTTTTTCAACACATTCGAGTGATTCTCTGCAAAACGGATACAAGTTTGCATCAGTACATTTTGCTGTGTAAAAGAACAGTTGGAGCCGTAGCGAAGTTTCCGCGCAACGCGCCTTTAAAGTTTCCAATAAGTTTAGAAACTTTGACGTGGGAAGATGCATTTGAAAGATAATAACCTAGGGATTAATATTTATAATTATTATGTGTTTTTGAAAATTTGTTTTTTTTTTATTTTTTGCAAACAATTTTTGTTTTGTTATTGCCCCCTTCTATTTCTAATTTTTCTTCTACCCAAAATTAGCTTAATATGTATAAAGTAAAAATTGCAGGAAACAAATTTATAAGATTTGGAATAAAAACAGAATTGTAAAAGAAAATGTACTAAGGCAGTATTGACGTGGTCAATAATTAAATAAATTTTACTTCAAACAAAAGAATTTATACAATAGACAGCATTTTAGTTTAAAAACTAATCCTAAAATATTTTAAATTATCAAGTGCTCCCTCAGTTTCTTCTATAATTCTGTATTTTGGTTAACAAATTGTGCTAGTTTTGGAAAAAAAAACTAGGAATCAAAGAGGGCAATATTAAAAACAATGTATAATTTTTTTTTAAATTTACAGTGCAAAAATAAAATATTTTTTAAATATATTTTAATCCCTATTTGTCAAGAAATCTTAACAGTGTCCGAAGTTATGAGGGCTGCTATATATATATTTTTGGCCTAATAATGAAAATGCGAACATTTAGCATCAAAAATGGTTTTATTGTTTTTAAAAGTATTCTCCAGCATGATTTATACACTTTTACATACGCTCAAACCAATTGTCGAAGCACTTTTTCCACTCCGATTGAGACACCTCCAAAGCATGGTTTTTGAACGCTTCAACAGCATCTTCTAGTGACGAAAATCGTTGACCACGTATTTTTTTTTTTAATGTGCGGGAATTAAAAGAAGTCATTGGGTGCCAAGTCAGGGCTGTACGGCGGATTACCCATCAATTCGACGTTTTGGTCGGTCAAAAAGGCGCTGGTTTGAGCCGATGTGTGAGAGCTCGCATTGTCATGGTGCACAAAGATTCATCCTCTCTTGTTCGTTTCTCTAATTTCTCCGAAGATTCAGGCAAACAAATTGTGGTGTACCACTTAGAATTGGCCGTTCTACGTTGCTCAAGCGGAACAGTCGCCACATGACCAGTTTTGCCGAAGAAACAGGCGACCATTTGCTTCGAAGTGCTTCTTCCACGAACAATTTTCGTTGGATTTGGCTCGTCTTCGAAGACCCACACGGTCGAATGCTGTTTTGTTTCGGGCATAGATCCGTGATCACCTGTGACGATCTTCTAAGCGTCTTTCGCAGCACCACGTATTTTTTCAAAATTTCTTTGCTCCAATCGACACGATCCTTTTTTGAGCGATTGTCAAATTGTGCGGGATCCAACGAGAACAAACCGGCCAGGTGTTCATGCAATATCAAATGTATGCTGGTGGAAGAAATGCCCAATGATGCCTCTATCTCACGGTATGTCACATGACGATCTTGCATTATCAGTTCACGCACGGCATCAATGTTCTCTGGCACAACGGCCGTTTTTGGACGACCTTCTTCTTTGAGCGAGCGTCGGTCACGATTGAATTTGAATTAAGCCAGTTTTTCATAGTGCTATAGGATAGTGCTTCATCGTCATACAACGATTTAAGTTCATCGATGCACTATTGTCGATAATCCACGTCGAAAGTTGTAAAAATTATCGCATGAAAATGTTCACGAGTTAATTCTATTTTTTGCCAAATTGATTTTTCAAGTCACTGTAAACAACACAAATGATGGTCGTACGTCAAATCGTTCTGAGTACGTTTATGCTAAAAAAATCCCAAGAAAATGTCAGATGGAGCCAGGCAAAACTTAGTGTTACCTACCCAGAAATACATATAGAAACCCTCGTATGAAAACTATCATTAATCAAAAACTTCAGCGTAAACCGTGCATTGACCCCCCGCCCTTTTTCTTTTACACAGCATCATGTATTTTATAATCAGACAAACAAATCGGAGCTTAACAACTGGTTTGTTTTATGATACGCTTTGCAGAGTATCCCCCATATTTCTATAACTTTTAAACTTTCGAGTGGTAAAACTCAGCATATTTTTCCGATGGTCTAAAAACTACCAGAAATGAAAATGTCTTTGCCATTTTTAAAAATACAACAAAAGAAAGTTAACATTTTATAGCAAAATCAGCTTAGTTGCCTGCACTTACTTCTATGGTTTATTAAGCTTCTATCGACAGTCAAAAACTGTGCTGCGTATTCAAATAAAAACTTCAGCATTATTTTGAACCACTTACATTTTTAGTGAAATTAAAGTTAATATTTTTTGGTTGAGGTCGATAGAATCGTGTTATCGGAATGCACGTGACGTGACTTATCTTAAAAATTTTCAAACCGTAAGATCTAACAATTTTTTTTAGTTTTTCTCGTTAAAAGGACATATGAGCTTATCAAAAATATAAGAAAATGTAAAAATATACAGTAGATAACGGATATAAGAAAGTCTAGAAACACCAAAAGTTAATATTTTTCGGCTATGGAAGTGAAGTGAATTATCTCCCAAAGTTTTAAACCGTAAGATCTAACAAATGGTTTTAGATTTTCTCTTTAAAGGCCATCTATCCTCTTCAAAAATATACATTAGATATCGTATATAAGGTCAAGAAATACCAAAAATTGCTTTCATACAATCGTTTTTCTTATTAGAAATTATTAGCAAACTAAAATTATTTACACGATGTTTTGTTAAAATTTCGTTTATGCATTTTTTTCTTACAAAGGACGTTCTTATATTTCTTTTTTTCCTTTTTTTTCTTATAAAAGACGTTCTTATATCCGCTACTTACTGTATGGACAAATATAGTAGCAGTTCGTAGTGCATAGTTTGTCTCGAAGTCCTTGTGTACTTTGCATTTTACTCCTTGTGTTGTCGTAATCAGTTTTTTTTTTGGATTTTTTTAAAGAAATGTTTGACTGAATATAAATCTAATGGACTCATGTATATTGAATACATTTATTTTGTACTTTTAATTTTTAGTTTTGGGAGTATTGAATATTATATAGAAATTTAACAATTATTGTATTTTGAATGTCTTGTAATACTGTGTATTGTAAACATTGTTGTATATAAAATAATTAAAAAAGAATTGTTTTATTTAAAACGAGGAGGAAAAGGTAGTTAACCGGTAGGTGATTGAAATCGACCGCAATCGTTTTGCTTTCGATTTGAGACTTCACACGATTTTTTTTGGATATGGCGCGAAAAACTCGCACTTTTATTTACACAACTACATCGATTTGCTGCGAAACACCTGAAAGCAATCAATTAAAATCCAATATATGACGACTAATTCTAAATTAAAATATAATAACCTCGCTATTGGACAACAATTTTTTTGCCACCGAGAATTTTTTTTAAATTTGGAAACAAGAAATAATCAGAAGGAGCTAAATCTGGACTATATGGTGGATGCGGAGCAATTTCAAATCGTAATTCGTCCAGTTTTTGTTGAAGGAGCATTATCTTGATGAAAAAGAAATTTTTTTTCTAAATGCGGTCGTTTTATCTTGATTTCTTTACTCAACCGATCCAATAATGCACAATAATATTCACTATTTAAAGTTTTTTCTTTCTCAAGATTATCAATAAATAGTATACCCCTTGCATCCCAAAATACTGTGGCCATTACTTTTCCTGCTGACTTAACAGTTTTCGACTTCTTGGTACCACTTTTACCAGCTTCTATACATTGTTTTGACTGTTCTTTGCATTCTGGGATGTAGTGATGGATCCATGTTTCATCAACAGTTATGAATCGGCGCAAGAACTCTATTGGATTACGCTGATAAATCGCTAAAAGCTCCTCGGAATTGGTCCAACGCACGATTTTTTGGGGCAAAGTCAACAAACGCGGCAGCGTTCTTGCGGATAGCTTTTTCATATGGAGTTCATCATGTAAAATACTCCAAACTAGTTTTTCGTGTATTTTAACAATATCAGCAAGTTATCTGAGCTTTATTCGTCTATCTTTAGTCACTTCATTAAATATTTTTCTAATGTTTTTAATAGCTGTAGCAGTTTTCGGTCTTCCAGAGCGTTGTTCATTTTCCGTACTTAAACTACTCATTTTAAATTATTGAACCCAGAATTTCACGGTGGAGTATGATGGTGCATTATCACCATGAACAGAATCCAATTCATCTTTGATTAATTGTGGCGTATAACCTTTCATACCGCACGAAACTCTTTCTTTTCAATTTTTCAAAAATTATAAAACTTGTTTACTTCAATCACCTGTAACAAAGAAAATAATCATTAAATATTTCGGAAATTTTGACAGATGGCTTATAAAAGATTGCTTTTAAAAAACAAAAAGTTGCTAGTAAAACAGAAAATGCGCCAGGCCAGTTAGTTTTGCGGTCGCCCTCGTATAGCAAAGAAGAAGCTTATCGCTCATCTTCTACAATTTATCGTCTTTGGTTAGTACCAAATACTCGTAGGGAGGGGCATTTCTATAAGGGGCTATAAGCGCAGACGACTTTTTTCTATTTTAGTGACATAAAATATTTTTTAATATGTTTTCATTTATGAAACAGTTAGTTTATTTAATATTAAAAAAAAGTGAGTAAAAAACAAACAAATATTTCATTACACTGAAAAATGTATTTAAAAGGAAAAAACGAGAAATTCTTTTGCGCGCACTCTACTTAAATGTCAAAATAGGAAGTTAATTCAAAATTTAAGCTAACTTTTATATTTAATCAATATTTAGTATGTCCTCTATTATACTGTGTGATGGAAAAAATTCAATTTGGTATCGATTCTATCAAATTTTGAATGGTTGTGAAGCCAATGTTGGAATAACACTTCTTTACGTTATATTTTAGATCGTATATTGTTGAAATCTGTCTTCCACCCTCGTAAACCTAGTCTGCGAGAATGCCCCATAGGTTTTATATTGGATTGCCAGCCGGACATGGTAATTTATTGATGTTTTTGTCCAAAAAACACTCTATATTTGATTCGATGCATGAATGGTGACATTATTTTGCTGGAAAATTACTTTTTTGTCCACATTTTCATCAAGATGTGATATCAACACGTCCTTCAATAATTCAATATAGTTTTCTGAATTCATTTTTATTGATATGAAACAAATCGGTGACTTATTTTAATAGGAAAACGCACCCCACACCATAAGGCTTCCGCCACCAAAATTACGCTTGGATCTAACTACATAAGTTATCTTTAATCGTACCAGTAGCAGATATAACAACCTGGGCCATCTAAATTGAACTTTTTTTCTCGTCAGATGACATGTTTCCATTCATTTGTCCAAGCCATATGTGGCGCGCAAAATAGAAAGAGACCTAAGGGTAAAAACCAATTTTGTTTAGGAGAGCCATTTTAATGATTTAAATACGTGTATCTTTGGTGTACCAGCACTTTCATAAATCGAGCATGTCTCTGGGAGGGAACAAAACAAATTGATCCTTTTCTCTATGCGCGGTCACATATGCATTTCGGCCAACTCGAGCAGTTTTATGGGCATTTGTAATTTTGTCCATCTTATGGATAATGAGGACTTTAAATACCGTGTAATTGTTCTAGAGGTAACAGATAAGTCCAATTTTTCTTTTATTTTGCTGTAGGTTAGCCGATTTTTGAAGCTCTCTCACGAATTCGTCCTTTATCCTTCAATTTTAATTTTGAGTTGTTTTTTATTGGAATTTTGATAGCATATTGTTTGCCTTTTCGCAAATAATATCTTATTAGGCATTCGGAACGGTTATATAATTTTGCAATTTTTCTATTGGACTGTCTATCTTTTGTAAGGGAATCGCTGAAATTCTGTTCATAGTCATTTAACTTACCCGAGCCAATTTCTGCAAAAATGTAGCATCAATACAATTTGTAAAAATTTTAAATATTTTGTACTTAATTAATCAGTATTTTCTTACCAAAAAATATGTTCACTTGCAATTTTTCAGTTGATAATATTTTTTTTTGCTGATGCGTTCAAATGTCACAAAAAAATGAGTTAGTTTTTGAAACCATGTGATTTTTGCGTAAACAAAAAAAAATTCGCCGTGTAAAGGTTCTTACATTCCATTGCTTACTTAGTGTTGTGATAAAAAAAGTAATCACTTCAGGTCGGTTTTTGATAGTCACAGAAAGAAAAATAATGCTAAAAAATATTTAAGGTGCGCTTAAAAAATGTCGACCACTGTGTAAAAACATGGACCGTGTCAAACTTCTTTCAGCGCAGCTTTTTCTAAGGGCAAACTAACGACTCAAAGCAAATTTTATTTCCACTATTTAATCGGATATTTTAACTAATTCCTGTACACAATTAAAAACATATCGATTGTAATGGAACTGTGGAAAAGTCAATGCAACATAATCTTAAATTTTGGATGGACGAAAGTGCAGCGTGATAACCGCACGCTAGGAGACTGCTTTCTCTGCTTATCCATACAAGTCCAGTGTTTTCTTTTTCCACCAATCCTCGGCAAGAGGAAAGGCTGCTTAGCCCTTGCAAGAGGAATGTCAATATCACCACTACGCTCAACTTCTATCAATGTCATAATAGATAGTAACCCATATAAGGGTAAATATAAAGATATTCCTACATATATCATAATACTATACTTAGTAGGGACATAAATACTGTTACAACATTGAACACACCCTGGGTAATCAGGGAAACTTCGACGTCAAGTAGAAAGTGAACGAATGGTCCAAACAGATTAAAGGAGTTTTCGTATCATCAAAGCGGATAAGATCGCTACACTTGAATTGCACACGCCTAAAAATACATTCAAATACAGTATGGGAAGTACACAGTAATTGTGTAAAATATTAAAAACGCGATTTAATTTAATTGGTTTTGTTTGGTTTTATTTATAATTTTTTGTTTTTTTTTTTTGTATTTTACGATCATTTACTTGTGTATTGGTAATTATTAATTTTGAATAATTATTTTCTGAAATCCTGAATAAAATTTGTTGCATTTTTTTTTTCAAATTAAATTGTAGGAGGGTGCACTTATTTTATTCTCCCATATTAATGTGATAAAATTACTTAAAGTAAACAAAGAACGGTAGTAAGTATTGAGCATAATAAATGAAACTAATAAAAATAAAATAAAATCAAATAGAGAAATCAACTGGAAAATCAAAATTATAAAACAAAATTTTACACAGAAAGGAGAGAGAGAGGAATTGTAAAAAACTACTTTTATGGTTTTGAAATAAATATCGAACTGAAACCCAGCTTAAACGTATAAAAAGAATATATTCTTGTTTCGATAGCATCGCGTGTGTATAGGTGAAAATTAATGAGAATCCTTAGAATTCGCACAACTTCGACTTCAGCCATTTTGTTGCAAAGAGAATACCACGCCAAGTGGTAGCTAATCCATATCGTCGTCATCGTCATCCGATATAGTGTATTTCTTTTGTGAACGTTTGCGTCTAGTTTGCTTTTTGCTCGTTGAAGCACTTACGACGGGAGCAGCTACTGCTGCTGGGGTAGATGGTGTCGGAGTCGACGGAGTACTTGCCACTGTTTTGTTGAGTTTTAACTTCATTTTTACTGCCGCAGCCGACGTGGTAGCTATTTCTTCATCTTCGGAATTTTCCTGTGTATCTTCTTCATCATTATCCGAGTTATCGGAAGCTCCGCCGCCACCGCCACTCTCGCCGGCCGTAGACGATGAATGCGAAGCCGCAGCTGACGTTATACGTTGCCGGACATTCATAAATACCTTTTCTAATTCCATAGAATCCAAATATATCAGCGAGTTCTCTTCATTATATATTTGCGCATTTTGACACAATTGCGCAAAATCCTTTTGCAAGTCATCCAAATCGGCATATTTACAATCCTCGATGCGTTGCAGAATTTTCTTAATATCAACCGGACGTTTAATGATTTCATAATAGTCCGGTAGCCTCTGGCGCGATGGCAATTTCATAAACGGCTCGGATAGAATTCGACCATCGTCGTGTGTGTATTTTATGACAGACGACATAATTTTGCCCATTTGCTTCTTTAGTTTCTTGTCGATATTTTGCCTACGCCTACGTTTAATCGACTGGCCTACCACGGACTCATCGTCCGAATCGTCTTTGCGATTTTTCCGTTTACGTCTCTTACGTTTGGCTTCTTCCTCCTCATCTTCTTCTTCGAACTCGACACCATCGTCAATGGCTCGCAGTAACTCTTTCTCGGTAAGGCTATCGGTATAATCGACTTCCTTGCGCTGGCGGGAGCCACGACCTGACAAAAAAAATTAAATTTATATAAAAGAAATTAAAACTTCGTTAAGTTCGGCCAAGCCAAACCTTATGTAGGCTACTAAAGTGCATACGAGTAATAAAACATGTAAAAATATCGTTAAATTCGGCCAGCCCGAACCTTTTCCCCCTTCACCAAGGCGCACAGAAGTGTTCCGTTTTTTGGACCCTTACAGCCCTGGCGTCCGAGCCAATTCTTCAAAATTACTTTTATTTCGATTCGTTTAATTTGCTCAATTTGGATAGTCTAATTTCCACATTGAGCCATGGTGGAGAGGTTTGGGCCACATAGGCCAAAACCTCCACCAATTAGGCCAAGTGACACTATGCTTTAGAACCATAGTCCGCAAATACTCAAAAAAAAGTGTACTTTTTTCCAAGGTAACTTTTGTCCCTTTATGAAAAACTTTTTTCCCCCTGGACCGATTTTTTCAATATACAAAATAGCTTCGTTTGATAGCTATCGCGCTTTCTTCGGATGGACATGGCTAGATTTTACGAAGATCAATAGATAATATAACGGGTGGGCAAAAGACAGTTTCTTTTTAAATCATGGGTTATATTGACTCTGACAGCCGTTTTCGCTTCAAATCATGATAGAAAGACAGTATCATCATACCTCCTTAAATTGAAATTAGTCGCTTTATACTTCGTTATCGCTTTGCAGTTCAGAGGTCAGAGTTGCTTGATTTAGACAACGATTTTGGGTGACAAATCATCTTTTGCGACGAGGTGCATTTTCATCTCGGCGGCTAAGTTACAAAAAATAATTGCCGCATCTGGGGTTTAAAAAACCAGCACGTAATTGTCGAGTAGCCAATGCACCCACAGTGAAGTGGTGAAATCATTGGACCATTTTCTTCAAAAATGAGGCTGGAAATAACGTTTCGGTCAACGGTGGGCGGTACAGAGCATTGTTATCCCTTTTTTTTACTGAAATTGAAGACATTGACTTTGAATACCTCTGGCTCATGCAGGATTTCGCGCCATGCCACAATTTTACCCCTTTGGATTTTTTTGTGGGGAACCGTGAAGTACCGAAGTTAAGTCAAGAACCAGAAACGTTTCAGGCACTTAAGGTTAATATCATCCAGGTAATTCATGTGCTACAGCCTGAAACCATCAAAAAGGGTTGGAAAAGTGGAGCGATAGAATGCGCGACTGCGAAGCCATTCACATTCACAAAATGAATTTGTCAATTTTTTGCACTTTTAAAAAGATACTTATATTTGGCCCACCCGGTATATACTATATATAAGTAGTGTCTCCCCTCAGTATTTCGTGGTGTTGTAAACGAAATGACAAATTTAGCATACCCTCCAAACTTCGGCAAAGGGTATGCAAATAGTGAATATATTTTTTTTTGTTGAACTTACCCAAAATAGTATCTTCATCGTAAGTATGCCAACGTTCAACTTCATCATCATCTTTCGTCAACCAATCGGGCAACTCTGACTCGTCGATCAAACGTTCGCGTCCCGGATGCAAACGTTCATCTTCCAGTTTACGCTCCACATCCATTTTCTTGAATAACTCAATTTCTTCTTCGCTGCGACCAATCATCATGTTGACCACCTCATCGTCGGGAACTTCGTTTTCTTCTTCTTCGTCCGCGTCGTCGGCGTGCAAAATTGTTTGCAGGAATTGTTGACGTTCACTGCCCGTTGACTTTTGATCGAACATACCAGCTTGAATAACCTTCTCATCCATATTCAGCTTGTAGCGGGCCGCAGCCAAAATACGCTCTTCCACGGAGTTCACTGTCATCAGACGTAAAACGCGCACCTCATTGCGCTGACCAATACGATGGGCACGATCTTGGGCTTGCAAATCTTGATGAGGATTCCAATCGGAGTCGAATATGACGACGGTATCGGCAGTTTGCAAATTCAAACCCAAACCGCCGGCACGTGTTGACAAGAGAAACACGAAGTAGTCCGAACCCTTAGCGTTGAATTTGCGTAAAAGTTCACCACGATCTTCGGCCTTGGTCGTACCATCCAAACGTAGGTAGCCAAATTGTCGCCAGCTTAGATAATCCTCAATTATAGTCATACATTGTGTCATTTGACAGAAAAGTAAAACTCTGTGATTTGTCGCTTTCAGCTTGGGCAAAATACGATCCAACAGTTCAAATTTGCCAGAGACACGATATAGATCGGGCCCGGATACCATGCCATGCACGCCCGTATGATCACTGAACTTCTCCTCGATGTGTTGGAACATGAAGGGGTGATTGCACAGTTTGCGCAGTTGCACAATGGTGTTCATTAAAGCTTTAGCTCCGCCCTTGCCTTGTTTGCCCTTTTCGGAACCATCGGTCAGGAGAACGCCCTTACTTTGCATATGCTTGTAGAGGACTCTCTGCAAACCGGACATGTCACATTTAATTATGTATTCAACTTTATCGGGCAATTGATGTTCGACTTCCTTCTTTAGACGTCTGAGAAGGAAAGGACGCAGTACTTTGTGCAAACGTCGGATAATCAAAATTGTTTCTTCTTCGTTCAACTCGACCTTTTCTCCTGTAGTGGCAAATGGAGCATTGAACCACTGTTCGAAGGTGGAACAAGATTTGAATATCGAGGGCAACAGAAAATTCAACAGGGCCCACAATTCTGGCAATTTGTTTTGCAAAGGAGTTCCGGTCAGAAGTAGACGATATGGTGCTATATAGTGGGTATTCAAAACTTGCGTCAATTTACAGTGATGATTCTTCATACGATGACCTTCGTCTATGATCATGTACTTCCATTGGATTTTAGCCAACACCGCTTTATCCTTAATGACGTATTCATAGGTGGTGAGCAAAACATTAAATTTGGTGGCTCTCATTTGATTTTGTAGCAAGCGTCTACCATGAGGTGATCCTTTATAGCTCACCACAGCGACCGAAGGTGCCCATTTTTCAAACTCCAAAACCCAATTGGGCAATGTGGACAAGGGCACAATAATTAAATAGGGTCCCATCACTTTTTTGCGATCCATTAAATATGTTACCAATGATATGGTCTGAATGGTTTTACCCAAACCCATTTCATCGGCCAGGATACCATTCAAATTGTTGTTGTACAACGACACCAGCCACTCAAGACCTTTCACCTGGTATTCCTTTAGCTTTCCATTGACCAAAATACTGGCCTGCTCATAAACCTTTTCATGTATCGTATGCGCAATGCTGTAATATGTCTGCTCCTCTGTGCGGTATTCATCATCCTCAACTTTGGCCTTTTTAATCAAATCCTTAACCTCTTCTTCGACTTCTGTAGGTTTCTCTTCGTCTTTGATTTCTTCTTTCTTCTCTTCACAGGCCTCGTTATATTTATCCTGCTGTGATTCCCTTTCGTTCCGGTCCTCCTCTTCTTTGCTAATATCCTCATCATCCTCAGACCAGTCCCAACCGGGGTGCAGCTCCAACCACTTGAGTAAGTTCTTCAGTAGAGGACCGTCTTCGCCCGTCAGTTTATTGCCAGTGGATGTTTCCACAACGGTGACGTGTAGATCGGCCGCAATGCAGCTATCATCGATATTCATAAATTCTCCACTCATTAATAGTTCTTTCTTGTATTGCAGCAATCTCTTATGCTCCTCCTCTTTCTTTTTCATTTGATCGTCTTTGTGTTGCTTTACCATCTGCGTCAAATTGCAAATGTATTCGTCGGTCTGCGACAGCAGGAAAGCCAAACGCTTGTCTTTCTTCTGATCGATAAGTTTGCGATAGCCCTCTTCATCTTCGGCCATTAAACGACGCATACGTTCTTTTTCTATACGCTCCTGCTCTTTCTTTTGTTCCCTTTCCGCATTGGCATGATAGTTCATTATGGCCTTATTCATTCTGGCCAACTGTGCTTTATTATTGCGATGATATTCTTTGAAATCTTTGCCATGCTGCAAAACGGCGGCCAAAAATTCTTGATGTTTTTGACGACGCTTACGTTCCGCTTCTAGTTTTTGTTGTTTCTCCAACTTCTCCGTAGCTCTGGCTTCTCGCAGACCTTGACGTTTAGTCCGTTTGTATGCCTTAATATTTACAGCGGTCTCTAGGGTCGTATCACGACGCGTACATTGGACAATTTCCGTTCGCAGCTGGCGCTGGAAATTCAAAACGCGCAAGGCTCTTAACTCTATAGCTGCCTGTATTCGTAAGTCCTCAGGCATGGTGGCTGGCAAACGCTGCAATTCTTGCATTCTTAAAGCTATACGCGAAGCAATACGATTTTCCCTCTCCTGCAGTAGGGTAATCGGATCTAAACCTTGGGGCTTCGCTACGGTTGTGATACGATTAGGCTTGGGCATTGGCTGTTGAGGTGGTGGTGCACCGGGCTTCGGGATTCCCTGTGGTGGCATGCCAGCTGGTCCGGGTGGTCGTATACCTTGAGCAGCCATAGTCGCTGGCATGGGTGACGATATGGGCGGTTGTCCGCCAGCTAACATCGGTGGTCCTGTTGGCTTACCACCATTTGGCATTTGATGCATGTCTTGTACGTTTGGAAGCGGCGGTGGCTGTTGCGGTCCCCCGCACGGTGGCATTTGTTGCTGTTGCACATGTGGTGGCGGCTGCATCTTGCCAGCACTAGGCGGTTGTCCGTAAGGCGATGCTGGCGGCGTTGGACATTGTGGTGGCGTTCCCGTCTGACCAGGTTGTTGTTGTACGGGCGGACAAGGAGCCGGTCCCGGTACTCCCGGGTGTCCCGGTATAGTGTTAGGAGGTTGTTGTTGTTGTTGCTGCTGCTGCTGCTGCTGTTGTTGTTGTTGCTGCTGCTGTTGTTGTTGTTGCTGAGCCGCGACCACGGCAGCAGCCTGCTGCTGTGCCGCCTGCTGGAAGGCTTGTTGCATTTGCATGGATATGGGCTTATTACGTGCCAGCAGGCGATAGGCTGTTATTTGGGTCCTCAACATGTTGATTTGGTTGCTGGTTAAATGTTGATGCTTTGATGTGGCACGTATGGCCAACAGCTGGGTGTAACGTGGATCTTCCTGCAGGCCCTTCTCTTCCATAGTATCTATGGCCCTTTGTAAAGCATGCAGGTTTTCTTGGCCAGCACGCTCTGGCGGTCCCGGTGGTCCTTGGCCGGGACCAGTTGGTGGACCCTGAAAAGAAACCAAATGAGTATACAATTAATGACCGTTTGAGTTTTTATTTATATAACAATTCGCTAGATACGATGAGTGGTAATGGAAGACCTGAGATCTTATTAAAATAAAAACCAACTTGAAACGTTCATTAATGCATAAAAACTCTAAGACAAATTCCTTCCAAAGAATTGCTCTTCGGGTCAATCCGGTCCATAGAACTGGCTGTCGTGGGATCATCAGTCACACTGTTTACTGCATGGACCGCAGAGGTGTCACTTAATGTGAAAGTCGATTACGTCAACATCCCGACATACCAACTACCTCAAAATCCTTGGAGATACATTAGATAGCCCTTGTCGATCCTCTACACATGCTACAGCTATCTGCGATAATTTTAAAAGTAGGAACAAGGTCCCCAAGTCACTAGCCGGCAGTACTTGGGGAGCCGACAAAGAAACCTGATTGACCTCCTACAAAGCGATAGGTCCGACGAATGTTAAAATGACGCAGTAGAAGAATATTCAGACTTTGCAGAATACCACCCTGAGAACATCAACAGGGTGTCTTCTTATGTCTTTTGAAGACCATCTACTCGAGAAGACGAAGGTCTTTACCGAGTACAGACAGAATTTCTTATAAATTTCTTTCAACCACCATCTCATGGACAGCCTCCGCATGGGTGCCTCCGCCCAGGCTGATCAAGTACGAGCTTTATGATCTGGAGAGAGAGGTCCAGCGGTACAAGAGAAAGCATTTATATCATCTAAACTATCAGGCAGGTCTGAACGACATTCACGCTGTTAAAGTCGCAGTAGCAGTTTCTAGCTATAACGTGAAAGTAAAACTAGAGGTCACAAGAGGAGAAGACGCTACCTCGGCGATCCCACGACAGCCGGTTCTATGGACCGGATTAAACCAAAACAGGAATTCTTTGGCAAAAGGCTGTTGCCGCTACAACAACAATCACAAAGCTATCTCATCAGACGCGCGGGTTCTGGCTCAGCTGAGATCTTGATGGTGCAGCCGCCTCAATTCGTATTGAGCGCGAATTGATGCTAACGTTCCGGACGTTTGTCCCGTCTGCCATCAGAGACCAAATGACGTGTTTTACCTTTAAGAATTGTCCGGCCAAGCCTACTCAGCTGACCTCTGGGTCTCTTAGGACTCATCCAGTCCAAATGGCGCGTTTCCTTCACCTTAATATCGAAGCAGATCCCCTGCAGACGAACAGGACTTTAAAACAAAATATATTGTTGTTACAACAACCGAATAAAATAAGCACCTTCTGATAGGGTGATTATTTTTGTCACACCTTGTACCAATTTAGTTATTTTTTAAATTATTATTAATATTTTAAATTATGTTTAGCTCGTTGGTTTATTTCGGTCTTTTGTTTTAACACATTGAACAGGAATTAACCGGCTCGAGACCTGGTGCATCTACATTTTAAGTTCGGTTTTCCTTTAAACAATTGCTGCGAAGCATTCTGATTAAGGACGTCACAGCCCCGAAATCGCGGTAAAAGCAGTGTTCAACCACGAAAATCAATGTCACTTGCCATTTTGTAAAAAAAAACTTGTCTTCTATTAAAATGTAGATGCAAGAGGTCTCTAGCCGGTTAATCCCTGTTCAACATTTTTTAAATTATTAATTACAATTGTTTTGAACATGCGTTTGCTTTACTCCTTGTCTTGCTTCAGCACGTAGCAAAGATCTTAGAGATCTTAAAGACATTAGAGCGACTTATAACCTAACCTAGAGTGAGGTTTCTGATACAGGTGGTTTCCAAGCCGTCAACCCATTTTTCTCTTTTGTTATCAGCCCTGAAACTCATTAAATCTCAATCAAGTGTAATGAATTGCAATATATTTAGAAGACGTACTTAGAAAAAAAATTAAATATGAGTTAAGTATTTATAAATAATCAAAAATATAACGAGATAGCTTTACTTTTAGGTAAATCTTACTGTTTTGCCGAAATTGTTTCTTTCTACCGAGAAAACAGTACATTTTGTAGATGAACCCCGCTATCTCATTCCTATTGTATGAGTAATAAAGTTTGGAAAATTATTGTACTCACGAAATTGTGTGCACATTGAGTGACTCTGTTAGATGTGGCATAAATCATCATGTACTTTTTATCTTAATTTCTTAAGATTTCACTAAGGTATTCTTTTAACTCGATTTGTTGTAGTAAAATGATAAGGAAACTCAGACAAGTTCTGCCTTAAATGAGACTCTTAAAATCGCAGCACTACAACGGTCGGTAATGGGGTATCTACGATTTAATTGTACTACACGTTAATAACCTTTAGCGTATTCACCGGTTTTGTTTTACGAGGGTTGCTATATACATTTCGGGCAACAATAAGTGTTGCCTGGCGCCATCTGACATTTCCATAGGAAAGTTTGACCTGTTTTAGCATAAACGTACTCAAAACTTTTTCGCGTACGACCATAAGTTGTGTAAATTTGGCAAAAAAAAAATTGAATTAACTCGTGAACATTTTTGTGCGATCATTTTTCACAACTTTCGACGTGGATTATCACGACAAACGTGTATCGATAAACTTAATCTTGATAGGCGATGAAGCACTATCCTATAGCACTGTGAAAAACTGGTTTAATGAATTTAATCGTGGCCGACGCTCACTTAAAGACGAAGGTCGTCCAAAAACGGTCATTGTGCCAGAGAACATTGATGCCGTGCGTGAACTGATAATGCAAGATCGTCATGTGACCTACCGTGAGATAGAGCCATCCTTGGGCATTTCGTGTATCGATAAACTTAAATCATGGTAGGCGATGAAGCACCATCCTATAGCACTGTGAAAAACTAGTTTAATGAATTTAATCGTGGCCGACGCTCACTTAAAGACGAAGGTCGTCCAAAAACGGTCATTGTGCCAGAGAACATTGATGCCGTGCGTGAACTGATAATGCAAGATCGTCATGTGACCTACCGTGAGATAGAGCCATCCTTGGGCATTTCGTGTATCGATAAACTTAAATCATGGTAGGCGATGAAGCACCATCCTATAGCACTGTGAAAAACTAGTTTAATGAATTTAATCGTGGCCGACGCTCACTTAAAGACGAAGGTCGTCCAAAAACGGTCATTGTGCCAGAGAACATTGATGCCGTGCGTGAACTGATAATGCAAGATCGTCATGTGACCTACCGTGAGATAGAGCCATCCTTGGGCATTTCGTGTATCGATAAACTTAAATCATGGTAGGCGATGAAGCACCATCCTATAGCACTGTGAAAAACTGGTTTAATGAATTCAATCGTGGCCGACGCTCGCTTAAAGACGAAGGTCGTCCAAAAACAGCCGTTGTGCCAGAGAACATTGCTGCCGTGCGTGAACTGATAATGCAAGATCGTCATGTGACATACCGTGAGATAGAGCCATCCTTGGCCATTTCTTCCACCAGCATACATTCGATATTGCATGAACACCTGGCCGTAAAAAAAGTTTGTTCTGGTTGGATCCTGCACAATTTGACAATCGCTCAAAAAAAGGCTCGTGTCGATTGGTGCAAAGTAATTTTGAAAAAATACGATCGCGGTGCTTAAAAATACGTTTATAAGATCGTCACAGGTGAAGAATCATGGATCTTTGCGTATGAGCCCGAAACATAACCGCAATCGACCGTGTGAGTCTTCGAAGACGAGCCAAATCAAACGAAAGTTGTTCGTGGAAGAAGCACTTCAAAACAAATGGTCGCCTGTTTCTTCGGCAAAACTGGTCATGTGGCGACTGTTCCGCTTGAGCAACGTAGGACGGTCAATTCTGAGTGGTACACCAAAATTTGTTTGCCTGAAGTAAAAAATGCGTGGTCAACGATTTTCGTGGCCAGAAGATGCTGTTGAAGCGTTCAATAACCATGTTTTGGAGGTGTCTCAATCAGAGTTGAAAAAGTGCTTCGACAATTGGTTTGAGCGCATGCAAAAGTGTATAAATCATGCTGGAGAATACTTTAAAAAACAATAAAACCATTTTGATGATAAATATTCGCGTTTTCATTAATAAGCCAGAGATATATAAATAGCAGCCCTCGTAAATCACATGTAATTTTGACAGTGGTAGGCTCTTTCTCAGAAAGTCAGTATGGCATGATACGAACAAATCACTTGAGAAATATGGACTTACATTCCATAAAAAAAGCTTCTCTCAAACTAGTGGGTTGTGTACGATATTTTTCTAGTACTCATTGATCGCACCCTAATATTGAAAGACGACTCACAACAATAAGGTCTACAACTTTTTTTTCCGAAATATCAATAGGAGTTATATTGTAGATTTGAAAAGTCACTTGTTAAACTTGTCCCGCATCAATATGTCATATGATTGTGAATGATATAATGGGTGATCCATCTAGAGGTATTTTTTCAGAACAAAAAAATATAAAAAATTCAAATCAAGCGTGGAATCTTTATTGGTAGTTTGAAAGGACATTTTTTGGCATTTATTTTTTGAATATAATTTCCTTCAATTGTTGGCCGCAACTACGCCTAAGGGTTTTCATTCTGAGGGTTTAATTTTCGATGACTCGTTCGAGCATTTCGACCGGTGTGGCTTTAATGACACGCGTAATGTTGGATTACAAAACCTGAATCGTAGCTGGTTTGTCAGCATAGACTTTGGACTTTACGTAACCCCAAAGAAATATGTCTAAAGGTGTGATATCACTCGATCTAGGCGGCCAACTCACCTGTCCAAAACGTGAAATTAGCTGCTTTTCGAAATGACCTCTCAATAGATCCATCGTTTGAGCAGCTGTATGGGAAGTTGCACCGCCCTGTTGAAACAAAATGTCGCCAAGATTACGGTCTTCAATTTCAGCTAGCATAAGGATCGATATCATGGCGCGATAGCGAGCACCATTCACAGTTACGTTCCGGCCATCATCATTTTTGAAAAATATGCACCGATGATTCCATCTGCTTATAAATCGCACCAAACCTTGGTTTTCTCTGGGTATAATGGCACCTCTTGAACATCTTCTTGGTGCTCTTCAGCCCAAATACGGCAATTTTGTTATTAACTTTGCCGTTGAGCCAGAAATGGGCCTCATCACTGAACAAAATTTTGGTCGAAAACGGCGGATCTTACCGCTTCTCCTCAAAAGCGCATTTCCATAATACAGTTGCCAACATTTGAAGGTAATTATTTTCAAAATATGAATGCCATATAATGTCCTTTCAAATTACCAATAACGATTCCACATTTGATTTAAATTTTTATATTTTTTTCTGAAAAAATACCTTTAGATGGATCACCCTATATAAATTGTGATTCAGACAATATAGTTTACTTCAATCTTTTCACAAAGATTGAAATATGTATATTTTAGACTGCTCTCGGGCCTTTATCATTGCCGTCACTAAACTGAGGTGCATTTATGAGCTCGAGCGATTTCATAATGGTAGGAAAAGAAGAGTTTAAAACAAAATCAAACAAAATTGCTGACACTGAAACTCTGTAGCCAACATTACATAAAACGAGCATTGTCACAATGCTCGTTGGCAACATATTTTTATGGCACTACGTCTCTGTAGCCGTATTCTATCCATAATTGCACTGTAATCTCAGACGTTTGTACGAGTATGTACTATGACAAAGAAGAGTATCTGAGGAGAGTAGAAAAATTAGACTAGTACCAACAAAGGCATGGAAACTTGTTCTAAAATTGAAAAGAAAAAAATGTGTGTTTTAATTGAAATCTTGTCAGTGTTTGCCAAGCTACTGCAGCGTTAACAACGTCAAATATTTTCAATCGAAATCAAGTGAGTTTAATTAACAACACCAGCGCTAACTACAGAATATCGTTTTATTGGTAACTTAAATACATTCAAATTGCGGATCTCAGTCAAGCATGGCTAGCCTAGAACTTATAAATGAATTGTACGATTTTATGTATCCACTGGCTTTAAAAGCCGGCGAAATCTTAATGGAAGGTTATAGTCAGTCCTCGAAGCGTGTTGATATCAAAAGCGATTTCTATGACGTTGTCACGGACTATGACAATCGCATTGAGGATTTCTTATGGTCGGAAATATTGAAAACCTATCCGGATCATAAATTTATTGGCGAAGAAGATACAGCTAAAAATAATAACATTACCAAAGAGTTAACAGATGCTCCAACCTGGATTATAGATCCCATTGATGGAACATCGAATTTCATTAAACAAATACCCCATACATGTGTATCGATTGGCTTATCGATTAATAAACAAATTGTTCTGGGCATTGTCAACGTTCCGGCCCAGAGTAAAATCTATACCACCAAGTTGGGACACGGAGCTTTTTGCAATGGTCAACGCATTCATGTTAGCAATTGTGAAAAGGTATAACAAAGTTTGGGACCAGTTGGTGTTTTTGTTATTTTAAATGACTCGTTTTATTTTAGGCTAATGATGCCAATGTTGGCTACGAAGTGTCATTGCTACATGCTCCAAAGATACGTGATAAACATATTAGACGCATATACTATGTGGCTGCTCAGTCTAGAAGGTAAGATAATATTTGTTATTTGTCATAGAAATTAAATTATAAGTAGAACATTATAAGCCATCAACTCAAAAAAAAATGATAAAAAAAACTATAAACAAAGCAGCTTTGCGAGTTACGTTCTTAACTTTACTGCGATTTTTTTAATGAAAATGTTATGAATGAATTTCTTAGCTTTTAAAAACACTGCATATAGGTTTTACCTTTTTCTTGGCAATGGAGAACTTAAGTTTTAGAAATCATAAGGTTTGCTAGTACTTGACCCACCATAAATGGTGCTGGTCCAACGGTTCGGCGTTTTTATTTTTCTGCCAGGGCAGTAATAACTTTTAACACATCATTTGCCGCGTTCATGTTGAATTCCACACTCTTCGGTCTTTGTGCTGGCCTTTTTGTGATGCAAAACAAAGTATTGAACTAGTGCAGACAATCCTCAATTTTGTCGCTAAGCAATTACATGTTATGGCATGCTACGAGTGCTGCTATATATTTCTGGTCTAATAATTAAAATGCGAATATTTATCATCAAAAATAGTTTAATTGTTTTCAAAGTATTTTCCAGCATGATTTATACACTTTTGCATGCGCTCAAACCAACTGTCGGAACACTATTTCCACTCCAGTTGAGCCACCTCCAAAACAAGGTTTTTGAACGCCTCAACAGCTGCTTCGAGCGACGAAAATCGTTGAACACGCATTTTTTTCTTGATGTGCGGGAATAAAAATAAGTCATTGGGTGCCAAATCAGGGCTGTACGGCGGATGACCCATCAATTCGACGTTTTGGCCGGTAAAAGAGACGCTGGTTTGAGCCGATGTCTGAGAGCTAGCATGTTCGATTTTCTCCGAAGACTTCAGGCAGGCTAATTGTGATGTACCACTCAGAATCAACTGTCCTACGTTGCTCAAGCGAAACAGTCGCCACATGACCAGTTTTGCCGCAGAAACAGGCGACCATTTGCTTCGAAGTGCTTCTTCCATGAACAACTTTCGTTGGATTTGGCTCGTCTTTGAAGACCCACACGGTCGATTGCTGTTTTGTTTCAAGCTCATACCCATAGATCCATGATTCGTCACCTGTGACGATCTTATAAAAGTCTTTTAAAGCACCGCGGTTGTATTTTCTCAAAATTTCTTTGTACCAATCGACACGAGTCAATGCACTCTTGTCGTGATAATCCACGTCGAAAGTTGTGAAAAATGATCGCACGAAAATGTTAACGAGTTAATTCCATTTTTTGCCAAATTGATTTTTTCAAGACACTGTAAACAACACAAATGATGTCGTATGTCAAAACGTTCTTAGTACGTTTATGCAAAAAAATATCAAACTTTTGAATGGAAATGTCAGATGGCGCCAGGCAACACTCCGTACCGGACATTTGCTGACTGCAGCTTTAAAAAATAGGATTGAAAAATGCAAACGTCTTTTGGTGAAGCACGCTTATAACTTGCACAGAAAAATTTGGATCACCGATAATAAATTTTTAACGTTCAGGAAAAATTTAACAAGCAAAATGATAAGAGTGTATGCGCGGTCATCTAAGGAAGTATCTGAACAGATCCCAAGGGTGGAAAAGGTTCATCACCCAGCTTCAGTTATGGTTTGGTAGGGTGTCTCTTACGATGGGGTCACTGACCTGCATTTCTGCGAACAAGGAGTCAAAACATCGGCCAATGATTACCAAGAAACCGTTTTGGAAGCTGTTGTGAAGCCTCTTAACAATTCCCTGTTCCAAAACCAGCCATGGACTTTCCAGCAGAATTCTGGGCCGGCCCATAAGGCTAAAACGTCCCAGGCCTGGCTTCGAAACAATTTGCCAGCGTTCTTTTCCTCTGAAGAATGGCCCTCAGGCAGACCAGATTTGGACTACAAATTGTGGACGGTTTTAGAGGACAAGGTTTGTCACAAAAGATACCCAAACATTGGATCTCTTAAGACTGCTTTGGTTCGAGCTGTGGCCAATTTTCCAATGGACGAGGCTCGTGTAGCTATTGACGATTGGCCAGTGCGACTTAAGGCGTGTGTCATTATGCGATTTAGCTGACCTTACCTCACAGCAAGGAATAACATAGACATGAAGACGTTGGTATACAAAATTAGAGGTTGGTATACGAAATAAGGTCTCTGCTAGCACCGTGTTTTTTAAAGTATGAATAAGGTTATAAAAAATCCTAAGCTTTTCAGCAGAAGCTATGTCAAATTTTTTACAAAGAGAAGTCCTATGACAAGCCTGTGTAACAATTTGTTTGGTCCCATCACCAGCCAGACTAAAGTAAAGTCAATGCCTGGTACAAGCAGTTATCAGGTTTTATATAATATTAACTAATAAGTAAATTGATTAAAAAATATTTTGATATTCCTAACTCTTTAGTTCGTAAAGTAATTTGTAAAATATTGTGCTGAAAAGATATAAATAACAATAATTCTACAAAATATTAATAAAAATGTTTACCTTGCGAAATATCATTTTAAACAAATACAATTGCAAAATTTACAACGTACTGTACGTTTTTTTATAAACATTATTTGTTTTAAATTTCCTTGGCATAAAAAGAGCCATTATTTGCAAAAATTACAATTATTGAAACAAAGATTGGCTATTTATTACAATCTTTTGCAGGCACTTGCAATCGTTTGCATCTTTTATCACAACAACTCGTTAAATAAATAAATGTAAATAACAACAACAAAATCACACGTTTATGATAATTTATTAACAGACTGAGTACTGTCGTCTACGTTTTGCTATTTGTTATTCCATCCCATCTAGGTTTATAATTGTAGAAATCTATTCTTTTTCATTTGTTTTATTAAAAAGGGTGTTTCATGTGGAGTGGGTGATTAAGAACGGCTATGTTGCTTTGGCATTGGCTGCTATCAGCATTTGAAGTTCCCAAAAAAGGTTCAATGTTACCAGGGTTAGATTTTTATTTATAAAAACATACTCTGCTATTGATCGGAAGTAAACTGTACTTGCGAAAAGTTAGAAAACTCAAAAGGAACGGACCATTCTACACGAAGATCGTTTTATATTTCGTCAAGAGCGTTTCATATTTCCGACCTGTACTCTCATAACAACCATAGATGAACAGACAGACGGATATCGCTCAATAAAATAAGTGATTCTGAATCAATGGGTATATAGTACGAGAACAGCTATATATATTTCTGACCTAATAATGAAAATGCGAATATTTACCATCAAAAATGGTTTTATTGTTTTTCAAAATATTTTCCAGCATGATTTATACACGTTTGCATGCGCTCAAACCAATTGTCGATTGACCACGCATTTTTATCTTGATGTGCGGAAATAAAAAGAAGTCATTGGGTGCCAAGTCAGGGCTGTAAGGCGGATGACCCATCAATTCGACGTTTTGGCCGGTCAAAAAGGCGCTGGTTGGAGCCGATGTGATTCGTCTTCTCTTTTTTGTTTTTCGAATTGCTCCGAAGACTTCAGGCAAACAAATTGTTGTGTACCACTCAGACCGTCCTACATTGCTGAAGCGGAACAGTCCCCACATGGTCATTTTCGCCATAGAATCAGGCGACCATTTGCTTCGAAGTTCTTCTTCCACGAACAACTTCCGTTGATTTGGCTCGTCTTCGAAGACCCAAACGGCCGATTGCTGTTTTGTTTCGGGCTCATACGCATAGATCCATGATTCGTCACCTGTGACGATCTTATAAACGTCTTTTGAATCACCGCGATTGTATTCTTTCAAAATTTCTTTGCACCAATCCACACGAGCCTTTTTTTGAGCGATTGTCAAATTGTGAGGGATCCAACGAGAACAAACCATTTTTAAGGCCAAGTGTTCTTGCAATATCGAATGTATGCTGGTGGAAAAAATGTCCAAGGATGCCTCTATCTCACGGAATGTCACAAGACGATCTTGCATTATCAGTTCACGCACGGCATCAATGTTCACTGGCACAACGGCCGTTTTGGACGACCTCCACGACCTTCGTCTTTGAGCGAGCTTCGGCCACGATTGAATTCATTAAACCAGTTTTTCACAATGCTATAGGATGATGCTTCATCGCCATAAAAAGATTTAAGTTCGATGCACTCTTGTCGTGATAATCCACGTCGAAAGTTGTGAAAAATGATCGCACGAAAATGTTCACGAGTTAATTCCATTTTTTTTTTGCCAAATTGATTTTTTCAAGTCACTGTAAACAACGCAAATGATGGTCGTACGTCAAAACGTTTATGCTAAAAAATGTCAAACTTTCCAATGGAAATGTCAGATGACGCCAGACAAAACTTAGTGTTGCCTAGGCCAGAGATATATATATAGCAACCTTTAAACATGGGCTCATCTACTTATACGTTTCCCTTTAGGTGTTACAAACATCAGCACTTAGTCGTTATACCCTGAGCAAAGCGTGGAGAAGGTTACAAAACTTAATCTATCCCAGAATGAATCTCTCCCATTTTAACATCGACTCACCCAAATTGTAAACCCCTTTTTATTTATTGCACTTGCCGAGTCATCAGTTATCATATAATAATTATAATACTCGTATGCATATCTTTGACAAATTCTCACTCTTTCAGACTACTATCCTATGGCTGTGTTGTAGATTCCCTATGTATGGTGGCTGCCGGTAATTTGGATGCTTATCACATTGAAGACATGTATCCGTGGGACTGTGCTGCCGGCTATTTGCTAATCAAAGAGGCAGGTGGTGTGGTCAGTCATCCGTATGGGGGAGAATTTGAGATAATGAAACCCGATCTAATTTGTGCTTCTACGGAGAAATTACGCTCAGAGATCGAACAATTAATACGTAAGGCCGACCAACAAAAGTCGGTGGGAGGAGAAGATGCCAATTAAGGGTACTCCATATTGTTTGTTTTTTTTCTTTAATTATTTTCTAAATTTAAACACTTTTAATGATACTTCATAATAACATTACCTGTTGATCATACGAATTTGTGGTAGTCATTTGTTTAAACATTTTCGTTTTCTTAATGGCCGACTGTTATACTATATGTATATATGTCATTAAATTTGTTTAAAATATACATATGAATCTAAATGTGTTGTTTTTAATAAAATGTTTGCTTCTATAAACGTTGAATTGTACCCGTATATTTTAAAGTTGAAACGATAAGGTTCCCTGAATATTTAAACGTTCTTTCAAAAGCTCTAAACGAGAGCTTTTCACATTTTATACACTGTGAATAGCTATAGCAACGATTTTTTGGTTGCCAGGGTTAATTAGTTTCCCCCACTTTCGTTGACTTGTAGGGAATAGACGGGGAATTTCAAAGCTAACTAACTGACACTTAATGTTGAAAGCTGCCTTTCAATGGCTAATGTTTTTTTGGAGAAGTTATAAATGGCTTAAAGAATAATCCCTTAGCCGTACTATTTGGATGAAAAGGGCGAGGATTACTCAACATTGATATTAATAACCAATCATTTTTAATGCTATCGGCTGAAGATTGCCGATTATAATAAAATTAAGTAAAAGGTCGTTTGTGAGGCGTGCCACATATGCGTGTACAAAGTTTAAAAAAACATATTGCAAAATACAGTATTTAAGCAAAATTCACGCATTAGGGTTTCATGGTTAAGGCTTAATCTTTCCGTCAGCCGGTGCATTTTATACCCTTTTTTTAAATCAAAATTTTCAGTTTCGTACTCGCGCACAAAGCCCTTAAAAGGAATATTGTGGAATTCACAATTGAAGAGAATTTTATAAAATACTCGTAGAAGACAAGTTATACGGGTTCTAATCTGCACCAGGATTGTTTGTAAGGCAAGTACCAAAAGGGGCGTGGTTAGCAATTTTAATTTCTTGTTACAAATTTAAGCTGATAACTCTATTCTTAAGTATTCATATTAATATATAAATTCTATATTAAAGATATTACAAAAATTCCAAATGTAGAAGAAAAGATACAATTGCGTGGTAGGTACTAGAAGAGTTGTGGCAATAAGTATTGAGTTTCATAGACAGTTTTGTGAAAAAAATTACGTCATGCAAAATAAAAAAACGATTGGGGTAACTTCTCTCGAAAGTTAACGTCTGAATGCGCATGGATCAAAACCCATAAAACAAATCACTTTTTAAAAGTATTAGGTGGGACATTTAAAATTTTAAATTTGAATCGGCTGTAAAAAAAGTGTTGACAATTTTTTCAAATTTCTGGTTTTATTGAAAATGTTGTTTGTGATTTAATAATCGAAAAGCATCGATGCGTCTTCGCTTCGTTCAATGGACTAAAGATAGTTTGGCAGGAGTTGAAGAATTTTACCAAAAAATCGTGTTTTCAGAGAGGTAGCTCTTTTTTATCTCGGTGGCTATGTATGTCAAAATTGCCGCAAAGAGGTCCAGAGAACCCACACGTGACTACTGAAAAGCCAATGCATCCACAACAAGTCACTGGTTGGTGTAGATTTTGGGCTGTCGGCATCATTGGGCCATTTTTCTACGAAAATGAGTAAGGAGCAGAAGTTACCGTCAAGAGTGAGCGTTACCGAGCAATGCTTAACGAATTTTTGTTTCCAAGAGAATGACAAGTATGACAAGCAGAAAGTTTTTGGAAGCGATTTGGGTCTTGGAATTGCTTCCCATGCCTGTTTCTCGTCAACAATTTTGAGTTTTGTTTTGTCGCTTTCCGCAAAATTGTAGCTAAAAGCCTACAAAACATTCCTATATGTAAATCAGTAATACATCATCCTCATGTTCAAAATAAAAAAAATAAAAACTTGAAAAAATTTGTATTTTTTCCCTTTTATCACAGTTTTTCACTAATATTTTGAAAGCCGTTACGAGTTAGACCTATCAGTTAGAAACAAATTTGTATAGAAAAAAAAAGCTTACAATATTTTAAAGCAAACAGCTTCATTTGACGTCTAGTTTATATGAATAGCTATAAATTTGCTAAAAGAGCCAAAACAAAATTTAAAATAGTTTATAAAATACAGGCATGGGAAGAAATTTCAATATCCAAATCGCTTACGAAAACTTTAAAGTGCTATGAAAAAAGCGGTGCCACCCAAACCAAACCATCTGGGGGTTTTTCTATTACCTGCATGAGCTTTCAGAATTTTGTGTTCTGAACCTGATCAGATTTTAGTGGACACTGCGTTATTAAATGAAAATGTTAAACCTTTCCAATAAAACCAGAAATTTTGAAAAAATCGTCATTACCTTTTATACAGCCAATAAAAATTTAAAATGTTAAATCGCTTACCCTGTACTTATATTATTTTCTATTGAAGCAAGTACAAAATCTTACTTAATTGTAAAAAATTTATAAAAAGATACAATTTATATATATGAATGATTAAGTCTTGACAAAACCAAAATTATTTCCACAATCTTCTCCAGTTCCCGGCATTTTTTGTGATGATTTTCAAAAAATGGCGTTGGCAACCCTACTTATTGTCGTTTGCTCTTTCTGTAGTCCAACCAAACACAAAGCACACAACCATCAACTTTATCTAATTTGCCTTTCACACATTTTCGTCAAATGCATGCATTTGATATTTTATTTTCTCTGTGACAACTTTACTCTTTATTTTCTGGTAGTTGTTTGAAATTGCTCGACCAAGGAGCACACTTTTATACGTAACGAAAAAAAGAAACTCGTAACATAATAACAACAAGCAGCGACGATAAAAAGATACATTTCGATTTACAGCAACAACGTCATTAAGAACCGCATCATGTCCCCACCACCACCAACTGAGGAGCAATTGAAACAATACTACGATGTAGCCGTAGAATTGGTAATGAAATGTGGACCCCTAATGCGTGAAGGTTACTATAAAGCGGAATCTAGTTTTGAGGTGAAGAGCGCCTTCTACGATTTGGTCACTGTCTACGACAAACAAATCGAAGATATTCTAATAAAGGGCTTCCAGCAAGAGTTTCCCGAATCGAAAGTAATTGGTGAAGAGGAATCGGCGGCAAATAAGCGTACATCGGAGTTAACCAATGCGCCCACCTGGATCATTGATCCTATCGATGGCACTACGAATTTTATTAATAAAATACCGCATTGCTGCATTTCGGTGGGACTGGCGGTAAATAAGGAGTTGGTGGTGGGCGTTGTCTATAATCCCATATCGAATGAATTATATTCGGCCTGGAAGGGTCACGGGGCATATATGAATGGTGAACGCATACATGTTTCCAAAGTTACTTCGGTGAGTGAACTGATTTGGTGTGAAATTAGAATAAGCGTGGTGTTAAGGCTTATCTAATTATGTTTAAATTTTTGTTGTTGTTTTTTACTTGCGACAAGTTAAATGAATATTCAGGCGGGTTGATAAATGGGTACGTAACTTCAAAGCTATGTTGTCGTGTTGGTTTCTAAATATTCCTAAAACATTGAGGATAAAACTCTTAAATAAGCAGAGCTAAAACGATCTTAATTATTCTATTAAAATCAACGATTTGAGCCAACCAACAAGGAGGCAATAAAGAATTAACGATTCCGCGCCAAACGACATTAAAAACCAGTTGCCCAATTCAAATAACCATTTAAAGCTCATTTCGTGTAAGATTTTTTTTTAAAAAATGTCTTTAACGTTATCAATACAGATTTTAAAAATATTGCCCATTTGCTTTGCGCCCTCCGATTTGAGATCATACTTCGCAGATGTATTATTTATAGAAAAATTATTATTTTAGTCTGAACTATTTCTAATTACATTATCTATACTTTTTCTAATAAACCTGTACCAAATACAGGGTGGGTGATTTGATATTTTAAACTTGAATCGGCTTTAAAAAAAAGTACTGATAATTTTATCAAATTTTTGGTTTTATTGGAAAGGTTGAACTTTTTCATTTTAATAATGGAACACAATATCATTCATATGACTACCACAACTGGCTCGACAGTACCTCATCCGACCAACCCAATTTTTAAGACATTGCGCCCTCGGATTTGAGATCATAATTCGCAGAGCTTTTATAGAAAAATTATTATTTTAGTCTGAACTATTTCGAATTAAATTATCTATACTATTTCTAATAAACCTGTACCAAATACAGGGCGGGCGATTTGACATTTTAAACTTGAATCGGCTTTAAAAAAAAGTACTGAAATTTTTTTCAAATTTCTGGTTTTATTGGAAAGGTTGAACTTTGTCATTTAATTATGGAACACAATATCATTCATATGACTACCATATGACTAACTGGCTCGGCAGTACCTCATCCGACCTACCCAATTTTTAAAACATTGCCAATTGTTTCAAGTCGAATCCCTTCAATGGCAACTTCGATTTCATGTTTCAACGCTTCAATTGTCTCTGGATGCTTTTCGTAAAATTTTTTCTTAATGGCTCCCACAGAAAATAATCCAAAGGGCTCAAATCACAGCTCCGAGCTGGCCAATTGACATCACAATTTCGGCTGGTTATTTGATTTCCAAGAACAGTGCGTAAAATATCGATTTTTCGGTAACATTCTTCTTCATTTTCTGCCAAACATCTTCAGCCCATTGGACGAAGCAAGAACGCATCGGATGGTGTTCCATTATTAAATGACAAAGTTTAACCTACACCAGAAATTAAAAAAAAAACAAATCAGTTCTTTTTTTTACAGCCAATTCAAATTTAAAATATTAATTTTCCCATCCTTTACGAGAGCCATTATTTATAAAAAATTAGCATTTTAATCTAATTTCTAATCAACCTGTACCAAATATGTAGATCCTCGTTTTAATGTAGCAAATTACTTTTCACATCGAATATCTAGGGAGAAGATATATGATATATGGTATGGTATAATATTTAAAATTTCCCCCTTTGGAACTCGACCACATCAAAAATTGTTGAATTTATAAAATAAAGGGACGGGACGAAATATTCAATGTATTTCGTTTTAAAAAGAAAATGACATAAAGTAAATCTAGCATGAGATATGCTTTTACGCTGAATTAGATTTTTTAAAAGCGGCATTAAACGCATTTTTAGAAAATATGCAGATGAAATCCGTCAGATTCGTGTAAAGACGATTGCGATGGTAGTATATATTGTGCGAATTGATAGGAACAATCCAGCATTAACAATTTTCGACGGCGACCAATCCCAATACTGTCGGTTGTTTGTGCCAGATTGACCCGAAGAGCAATTCATTGTAGCAAATTACTTTTCACATCGAATAACTCTAAAATATGGGGTATAGTATAATATGTCAAATATCTCCAATGAACAACTTGAACACATCAAAAAATGTTGAATTTTTACAATAAGAAAAGCAGTTTTAGAGCGTATTCGGACAGGGCGAAATATTCAATCTATTTCGTTTTTCAAAGACAAATCTATTTTCTTTTACGTCACCTTGGCACACAGTTGCCGCTACAAGAACCAAAGCTCCGGTACAAAGACCTTGTTCAAAAAGACCTGAGGAATGCTGGTAAACCCCATAATCGTTGGGGTTTACCATGGGGTAGAACATCTTGGACTAAGTAACCTAAACTACAGTCATAAGTAGACTGAATAAAGCATGATGATGGGTGTTCTTGTCAGTGGGTGTTCTCGCACGTTTCTTCCGCATTCGAAAAGTGGAACGAAGTGCTGGGGTGGAGGATTAAAAGTTTTTAGAATGAAAGAAAATGACAAACAATCGAACAAGAGAGAAGAGGGTACGGGTTCTTCCTTTTTGAAACCCACTACATCAAACCAACCTAACCAGAAATTAAAATCAAAAAACCGATCAAACGTGAAATTAAATCGCATTTATTTAAACACACACAGCCACAGGTTTTATTTTAGTTGCTGACAACAGCGGCACATTTATTTAAACCTTCAAAATTTCACCTTGTAGATACAATGGACTTGAGTCCGTGTCAAATTTTCGTTGACTGGAGACTTTTTAAAAAGAGCCGTTTTGGAAAAGAGTTAGAGTCGTCCCAAATGGTTTCAATCAAAAAGAGTCGTTTTAAAAAACAGTTAGATTCGTTCCAAATGGTTTTCAAAGAGAGTCGTTTTGAAAGAGAGTTAGAGTCGTCCCCAATGTTCTGTTGGAATATACGAAGTCCATGTTGGTTTAATAACTTCAGCCAGCTGTTGCAACTTTGAGGTAGTAGAGGAATTTGTATACCTTGGATTCACCATAAACCAAAAGAGCGATGTCGTAAGTGCTATGGGTGCTATTTTGGGCTCCTTAATCAGTTAAGCGCATAACACTCTCTCGAAAGACGAAAAATTAACTTTACAATACGCCTATTCTCTGCTTCTGTATGTTCGAGAGGAATTTTCGGTGACCCATTCGAGGTCCATTGTAATTGTCTTTTCTTTATGATTAATTACGCTACATGTTCTGTAGCAAGCTGCCCTTAAGCCAGGACAAACCGTTTGTAAAACTCAGGGGAAATAGCATCTTGCAGGAGGATGGCTCTTCTAGACTCTCAGAATTTACTCTCCCAGGAATAATGGATACCGTGGAAAAGCAACATGGCCTCGTAAATGCTGCCGAATCAACGAGTTAGAAATAAATCTCTACAGTTATGTGGACTTTTGAAAAACTTATAAGATCATCGGAAAAGGATCTTAATAGCAGCCCTATATTTAGAAAAAAAAAATATCTATTAAATCAGCACACTGATTTCAAAAATGCTTCCCTTTTGTTTTATGATGGGATGTTGAGGAATCTCTACAGTTATGTGCACTTCAAAAAAGATCTTAATAGCAGCCAAATAATTAGAAAAAAAATCTATTTAATCAGCACACTGATTAAAGACGAGCTCCCCTTTTTATTCCTTGTTGGGATGTTGAGGGAGATAAGAGTTCGACCCCCCTTAATGTACATAAACATATAAGTCTTTCATAAAGATTATTTCTAATCTTTGTACGTTATTTCTTTTAACGTACAATGTGTACATAAATACTTGCAAGTTTTTGTCTACTACTAACTGCTGATATTGTGATTGTTATGTCAATCCATCTCTACGTTAATGAGAGCATCACAAATTTAAATAAATATTAGTGTACCGAGACTTGCTGATGATAGTTACATAGCAATCAGTACATAGTTTATCTAGAACTTGGAAACAACAAACATATTCTTAATGTAATATTCTAGTTATAGACTTTTCATTAAACTAGATTATAAATTATATGGTTTTGTGTTCAGAGGACTTAACAGGTAGACTTACTGGAGCATTGTTTACTAAAAAAATTGGCTTACTTAAAATCTGCAAAAAGATTTACCCATATGCAACCGTACAAAGTACTATCGTGATGCGTTTTTGTATAAAGAGTGTATAAAAGACGACCTAGATTAATGGCTAACAGATGAAGCTGCTATCAATAGATTTAATCTTCATAGACAGTAAAAAATCTTGTACAATAAACATGATTCAATTATGAAGGTATATAAGTATATCAGAACCGACCTTCGGGAAGCTCAGGTTCCATTAAAACTTTCTCAGTTAGCACCTTTGAAAATGGATTAAGCAGCCGCCAGAAACATGGTAATAAGTGCGGGGATTGAAGTGTTACTCTTTTTAACTTGGCGTATCTACCTAGCCATCAGTGAAATCACATATTTTGTATTACAATTCTTTATTACTCGTACAATGTTTACGCGGTCATCAAGGCACATGTATTAAAGTTTTGCGAAATTAATTTTGTATGACATGGAATTCAAGCGGAACAGTGCTAGATGGAAAATAGTGTCCAGCGATAGTCAAAAAACTAAAAAAAATTAAATTTTAATAAAATGTTTGCGTATCGGATAATAAAACGATACAAGGAGACTGGTTGTGTTAAAACAATAACATGGCGGCGGCGAAAAAACAGAAACTTTTTTTGAAATTGTCCGAAAAGTAAAGCCAAGAATTGGAATAAATCCCAGGCAGAGTGTTAGAAAGAAAATTGCCTGCAGATTTTGCATTATCTAACCGAAGCGTTCAGGATATTTTAAAAATAAAGATCGGTGTAACGCCTTACAAGATCCAAAAGGCGCATAACCTTACACCTAAGCATAAACTCCAAAGACTGCAAAGAGCGAGAGATAAAAAGCTTGCCAATTTCCAAAAATCTTTTCTAACGAGAAAAATTAACCAATAGAGTACGTAAAAAAACAAAATGACCGGATATGGTTAGCAGAGAGATCGTACGATAACTTGGAGCAGAGATTGGTCACTAAAACTCAAGCTCCTTCTCACGTCATGGCTTGGGCCGCAGTAACCGCTTATGAACGCTCTCCACTCGAATTTCTGGAACCTGGTGTTAAAGTGTATGCAACTGTACTTAAGCACAAAAACATTTCAGCAATAGGCCCTATACTTTTCAACCGGACTCTGAACCATTACATAAGGCACGCGTGAATCAGGACAAAAAAAACAACGTTCCTGGTTAGCAGAGAGATCGTACGATAACTTGGAGCAGAGATTGGTCACTAAAATTCAAGCAACTCCTCCTCACGTCATGGCTTGGGCCACAGAAACCGCCGATGAAAGCTCTTCACTCGAATTTCTGGATCCTGGTGTTACAGTTAATGCAACTGTTTACCGTGAATCAGTCTTAGAACGTGTACTGAAGCCTTGGGCACAGAAACATTTTGGCAATAGGCCTTATACTTTTCAAACGGACTCTGCACCATCGCATAAGGCACGCGTGAATCAGGACAAAAAAAACAAAGTTCCTCACTTCATTTCGGTCGAACAGTGGCTTTCAAATTCACCAGATGCTAATTCCCTGTATTTCTGTATTTGGAGTATTCTAGACTCCAAGGTCCTCATTGAGGAAAGCCCTTTAAAGAGAATGGATGAGACTTCCTCAAAATCGCATTCGTGCATCCTGCAACTCTTTTTTTTGAAAGTTTCGATCGAATATTAACCTGTTGTAATACTAAATTGTAATAAATGAATTTTTAATTAAAAAAAATTATCGAACCTAAAGTGGGATATATTGAATATTTGAAATAAATTTCTATAATCTAATCTGTTTAAAATAATAAAAATAATTTCCATTAAACATACCATTAACAAAATTTTCATAAAACTTTTAATTGGTAACACTTCAATCCCCGTACCCTGTACATACCAGATAGATAGACGACGAAACATGTATTTCATGTTGTCATCCACGGTCGGAATGCATTAAACGTGTTGGACTTTTGAACGCTTTAAACAGCAAACATCGTTTTAGACATAGTTTCTAGGCAACATTTTAGAGCGATATCTACTTTAGAAATGAGAAGAATCGCTTCTTACGTGAATGAAGTGACAAACAGAAAGGCGCTAATGTAAGGACAACGATCTGAAAAACGACAAGAAAGAGGCCAAAAAAAGTTCATCAAGAAATCTCACACCAGATAGAAAGGCTTGACTACTTGTGTAGGGATGCAAATGTGAATGTTGAACTGAGGATCTAAAAAGTGCATTTTTCCTGAAGATCTTGCTAATTTAAGCCGCATGCTACCAATAACTGATGATGGTTTTAAAAGTCCAGCCGCTGCGGAAATCGGGATAAGAACATAACTGCAGGAGCCGACGGATTACCGGCAAACTGTATAAGTCCGGAAAAGTCGAGCATATAAGGTGCTTGCATTAGAAAGTTTGCATTTAATTTTCGGAAAGGGAGACAAGACCATTTTTGCGAACTACAGCGGAATTAGTCTCCTTCCTATGGCAAAAAAATACTATACCTAGTGTGTGAAAGATTAATGACTACACTCACCGACCAAATCCAAACCTAACAATGCCGAATAATTCAACAATTGGCCAAATGTTCACACGCAAGGAACAAATCAATGAATTCCAACTCTTCATATATTATAAGTCTCCGTTCAACATTTCGATAAGACATTTTTTGAAGCCATCTTTTCCACGAAACTCTTATGTTATAGAAGAATGACCAAAACCACTGTTAAAATTGGAAGTGGCCTTTCCGAAATATTCACTACTACAAGAGGCATTAACCAGGTTGACAGCTTTCGTATATATTTCGCAACATCATGATAAAGAACAATTTGGAAATTGCAAAGTGCACAGGTAACACCATGGGTTACATCCTTCTAACGTAAGCTGACAGCATTGATATTGTCGGGAGGACAGAACTAGATGTGACTGGAAATATTTCAAAAAACGAGTTTGTTAAATGGTCTGTTTTTAATAAGGAAAAGACAAAGTCCATACTGCCAATTGCTAGGCGCTGCGACGAATGAAAGGCAAACTAGTTTCGGCCAGCTGTTGCGACTTCGAGGTAGTAGAGAAATATGTATACTCTGGATTCACTAAAGCCTAAAGAGCATGTCATAAGTGCTTTGGGTGCAATTTTGAGCTCCTTAAACAGTGACACCTTTTCCGTGCTTCGGTTTGATAATTGTGACAGCTTATTATAGTGTATTCGAGAGGAAGCTCATTCAGGACATTTACGAACGAAACTGTGGGAAGGTAGTACATACGTTCAACCAACCTTAGGCGTACCAAAATGAAGCAATTGCTCTGGCCAGTGCAAATTGGTCGTATGAAAATCAACGCTCCAGCCAAAAAGATGTTAGACAAAAAACGCAGGCAGGGAAACCGGGACTCCTGTGAAGAAACGAAGTGGAGGAAGACGCGAGAATCTGTAGTAGAGGAAACTGTAGGAAGTGAAGTAATTACGTGGAGGAATTTGCAAGAATCTGCAGAAATGGAAACTGTAGGAAGGGATGTAATTAAGTGGAAAAATATGCGAAAATCTGTAGTAATGGAAACTGTAGGAAGTGGAGTAATTAAGTGCAGAAATATGCGAGAATCTGTAGAAATGGAAACGGTAGGAAGTGAAGTAATTAAGTGCAGAAATATGCGAGAATATGCAGTAATGGAAACAGTTGTAAGAACACACAAGACCGAAATGCGTATAAATCCTGTAATAAGTAGGCAAAGGCCAAGAACCAAATTTAGTAAGTGGGGCTACAGTTTCAGGTAACTCATTTCGAAATCATTACTATGAAACCAAAATTGAAAATGGCGCTTAACGTTAAGTTGTATGATACTTTTTAAAATTTTTACTATAATAACGTTTATAAAATCATAGAATAAGTAATAATATAAATAGTACATGCGGGAGAAGACATGAACTGACAACAACAAAAAAGTTTCTGACAAAAGGGATCAAGGCTAAAATTGAAGAAGAAATGTTCTTGTTTTCTAGAAAAAACTTAAAATTGACTCACATACCCATAAGAGAGATTACTTTCGACACATGCGCCAGCACTTAAGCATACATTTAAATAATGGGTATAATCTTATCGTGTCATAAAATAACAAAATTGGGCCAGTGAACAAAAAGTACAGGCAAGAAATTGTGTTAATTTGCCCTTACTAGTGGAATTTAAATGGGTTTGATAAAAGAAACCATTCTGAAACGTGAAAAAAGTAAAAGTTTTCCTCAAAAATTTAATTATTGACTCATAGATTTATATCGTAGATTCATAACAATGCAACTACTTAAAAAATATATTTAAATGATCGTTTTAATCTTATCGTGTCACAAGATGTCCATATCGAAACGGTAAACAAATTGTGCATGTGAAAAACGAAGCATTTGTCAGAAATGTCTTTCAACAGAGACATTGGCCAAACCTTCAAGTCACCTCTAAAAGAGGAAATCTGTTTAAATTGCAGCAATGGCACGTATGCTGGAAGATGTGATTTATGTTTTAAACTAATGATGTATTTGTTAGTAGAAAAATTTGCACATTGTAATAAGAAAAAAGTGAGGATACTATAATTGTAGTAGTAGTCCCCTAAAATGTTAAAAAACTAGATTAAATTCATCTAAAAATATAATTCAAGCTTTTTATAGTACCGTCCTAGGAAAAGCATTAGGTTTCGCTATGACGCTGCGTGTTTCAGTTGAATGCAAAATAGAAACATCATTTTAATTTGTTGGTAGTATTCTAGTGCCCCGTAAGGTTTATAAAACCGACGTGATATGCGCGTTTTCTCCCTTGAACAAATTTGTCCGAAAACCAACCAAAATCTGTTGCGGCCGTTCAAATGTTTCAGGCCGTTGGAAGCCATTTTTGTTATTTTTTATTGTTGCACGAACGTTGCTATTTATATTTCTGGTCCTGACAATACAAGTGTTCCCAGATGCAAACTAGAACTTCCAATGGAAACTTTCGACATTTTTTAGCATAACTTCACTCAGAACGTTTTGTCCCTTGAGGGCGAAGTGTTTTGTTTACTGTAAAAAATCATCTCAGTCAAAAAATGGAATTATCCCGTGAACATTTTCGTGCAAAACAAGAGGGTTTAATTAAATCAACTTGTTTCGACTTTTGGCGATGAAGCACCATCAAAACACACTGTTAATCGCTGGTACCCTAGAGTTCAGTCTCGGACGTCCTTCGCTCCAGGATGAATATCGTGAAGGACGTCCAACTTCGGTCAATTTGGCAGAAACCATCGATGCTGTACGTGAACTGATTAAACAAGACCGATAGGTGACATACCGTGAGATTGAAGCATCCTTGGGCATAAGTATGACAAGCATCAACAAGATATTGCATGTTCATTTGGTGGTGAAAAAAATTTTTCTAGTTGGATCCCACATAATTTGACGAATGCTCAAAAAAAGGCTCGTATGGATTGGTGCAGAGATGTTGAAAAAATATAACTGCGGTAGCTCAAAAGCAGTAAGCTACCGCCACAGGTGACGAATCATGGATCTATTCATACGGTCGGTCTTTCAAGACGAGCCAAATCCAACAAAAGTTGTTCGTGGAAGAATTACATCGAAGCAAATGATTGCGTTTTTTTAGGTATTACCGGCCATGTTGCCACAGTGCCTTTAGTGGAACGTAGGACGGTCAATTCTGAGTGGTATAAAACCATCTGTTTGCCAACAATGTTAGAAGAAATGAGGAAAGATAATAAGAGAAGACGGATCATTTTGCATCACGACAATGCGAGCTCTTACACATCAGCTGAAACTATTTGACCACTCAAGATGTCGAATTGATGAGCCATCCACCGTACAGCCCTGATTTGGCACCCAATGACTTCTTCTAATTCCCTAGCATTAAGAAAAAAATGCGTGGTCAACGTTTTTCATTGCCCGAAGCACCTGTTGAGCGTTTAAGAATCACGATTTGTGTCTCAATCGGAGTGGAAAAAGTGCTTCGAAAATTGGATTGTGAGCATGCAAAAGTGCATGCATTGATCTTAAAGGAGAATATTTTGAAAAACAATAAAACCATTTCCAATGATAAATTATTGTGTTTTTATTGCCGGACCCGAAATATAAATATCAACCCTCGTATGTATGTAGGTGTAGTTTCAGACTTGTCCCGAAGAAGAAAATATTTTAGCACCGGCAAACAATGGCTATAAATAATGCATGTAAAATTGTTTACAGAAGAAATGAAGTAGGAATTATTAGAGACAGTCCATTAATACTCGTATATAGACTAATGGGGTCTGTAGTTCGAAAGAGGATATATAAGTACATATCAACAGACCTACCCTTGAACTGACTTAAAAGTTCGATACACATTCTTTGCTCGCTTTGTAGATAGGGATTAGGAATCAACATAACACGATCACTTGGAAGCTGTGAGCAAAACATTACTTCACCAGCACATGGATCCGATGGACGTATCAGGGCTGTTTTTAGGTCTACCTACAGATGGCAGCACTGCTGATGTGGTTTATAAAAACTTTTTAAGCATGTGTGTGAAGATATACCATAGATGTGGTAGCCGAGTATAAGCATATGAGAGTAGACTAAAAGACTTGTATTTTTCGGATATTCTTCGTTCTTCGGTAAGGCCTTACTTGGCAGATTTACTAGAAGGTTATATAACAGAAGGAAGATGTGATAGCCTTTCCTTCGTAAATTTCCAATGCAGTCTCAACAAGTGGTTTCGCATAAATATTGACGATTTTATGAAATGGGGATAAAAATCGTTCCTTATTGAAACTAAAATCATCCGAAATTGGATTGGTCTGATCATTCGATCAACTTTACATATCATATATTTCCCTCAACATATTATTCCGAAAAATGGGGAACTTAATCAAATCAGTCAACTATGCAGGAAATAATTATCGTACTCAGTGACCGTAATCTGTTATTTAATACTGGCTCCGATCGGCTTATGCATTTAATATAAAAGTTTTTACATAGCTTCGAGTTTTTGGTCTATAAGCCATGTACTTTAAGAGGTTCAAGCCAACAGCGGAAAAATATTAGTAATGATCAAATCTACAACGCTGCTTTAAAATCATGTTGAATTGTGGGGCCTTGGTGGCTTTATTTATGTATTCATTCAATAAATAAGTTTATCGCAGACATGTAAAAACTTCTCCAGGACGTCTGAGGCGTAAATGTTTCAAACAAATTGAACATTTGTTCCAATTTTAGTAACACTCTGTGATTTATAAGAGGGCACACATAGCTTTGAATGTTACTATAAAGTGTGAATCGAGAAGCACATTATTGTGTTCTTGATTGTTATCGCCCTTGCGGTAAGTCTAGTTCATATTTTAACTGTGAAAATCTTTGCCAACAGCTTAGACCTATAGAATCGTTTGTTTTCCTTTTCTTCCATAGATAAAGGCAAACGAAATTTATTGATAAATAATTATAGAAAATACTGCAATAGAATTAGAAAATAAAAAAGAGGAAGAACATTATTTTTAGTGAATTGCTTTAATGAATTAAGTCTATGTCGTTGTCGTGTTCGATACACGCGCTCTCTTTCGTCTAGTCCCTATAATTTAATATTTTTTGTGCCTTGCAGCCTATTTTCTTCTTTTCTCATTTGTTATTCTTGAACGTATATTTCGACTACCAGTCAGTGAAATTTAAACTGGCGTGGCTTCTCTTCAATTCGTGGAGAACATATACCAAGTATTTGGGTTGTCCCTTTTTTATTGAATCTTTGGTATATATTTTTTTAAATAAAAATTAAATTCAAAAGCACTATCATACCGAGGAGCCCTTTGGTATTGATAGTCCATATATCGTATTAGAAGTTTAATCGTGAGTATGCTCTTGTTCAGATTTTAAGTCACCAACCTGACAGTAAATAGCGTGAATTTAGTTAACGTGGGCGCCATAGTCGCCATTGGTTCTTATCCGAACAGTTCAACTGGGCTTAAGTGCCAACCTGGCATTTTTTGCGGTTAGATTTGGACCTACATCTCTGAAAGACTGCTGTTATTAAATAATGGAAAAAGAATGCTAAGGAATTGCAAATTGGGCTTAACGTTGGCGTAAATTATGATTTAGGCAAAAAAAACATTCTCGAACGAGGCCTCTTTTTTGTCCAAAGGTTATACAAACAAATAAAATTGATGTTACTAGAGCGAACACAATCCAGAAGAGCTTGAACAATGGGGTATTATTCCACATAATTGTTTCCTATGCTGGCGTTATTGAACAATATTTCATTCGAAATGATAAAAAAAAGACACGTCACGCCAATGGTCATCGACTTTTTGTGGTCAGAATTCGATACATCTGATCTGTGTTACTTGCATGCTACATGGCATACAAGCGATGCAGGGCTTCAAGTGGTAAATCAATTTATTTTGCGACGATCTGTCATACAAGCGACGCAGCACTCGATGTTGTAAATGATATATCAGGCAACAGTCTGAGCCGCTACATGCCCTACAACCGACGATGCGCTTGAAGTTGTAAATGCAACATTTTGGTACTTTCTCAACTTACGATTTGAATATACAATCCAAGTCTCAAGAATTTTAACAAATTAATAACTTTTTTATATTCGCAGATTAAGCAAGCAGTCATTGGCCTCGAAATTTCTTTAATTCACGTTGCCCGTGTGAGAGACAAGAACGTAAAACGTATATGCAAATTGGCCTCAAACGGCACTGGGTAAGACGACGGACATATGTACATAAGTCTTACACGAATAAGGTCTTAACAATTTACGTTATTCTCTCCCTAAGAACTCGCGGCATTGGCAGTGCTGCTATGACATTATGTTATGTGGCTAGTGGAAGTTTCCAGTGTTTCCACGTTGAAGATTTACAACCCTGGGATATAGCTGGCGGTGCGGTGATATTAACTGAAGCTGGTGGTGTCATTAAACACACTAGTGGTGGACCCTTCGATATTATGAAACCGGATTTGATATGTGCCTGCACAGAAGAACTTTTAAAAGATGTCCACGATTTGATTGTGGAAGCAGACCAAATTACGGAATTTGAATTTAAATGAATAACGTATCGACGTTTGTAAATAAATTATTATGTATACATTTAATAAAGAAAGTTGTTGGATACACTTACATTAGGTGGAATGCCATGTGTTTGAAAACCCATTGGCGGCATGTTGGGACCCTGAGGAGGCATTTGCATGCCCATATGAGGACCTGAAATTAAAACTGTGGTTAGAGTAAGGTTTTATTTACAAAATTGTATTATGCACTTACCCATTGGCTGATGATGTGGAGGCATATGATGACCCTGAGGCCCTGGTGGTCCTTGACCGGGTGGTCCATTAAGGTGCGGAGGAGCACCTTGTCCACCAGGCTGTTGTTGCGGCACTCCATGGGGTGGTACACCATGCGGTGGTGGACCATGTGTCATTGGTGGCCCTTGAGGTGGACCGCCTTGAGCTCCGGGCGGCCCATGTTGGCCTGGCGGTGGTGGGCCATGCTGTGTCACTACTCCATGTTGCTGTGTAGGCATGGGACCATGTTGTGGTCCGCCATGAGGTGGTCCATGTGGCGGGCCATGCTGCATGGGATGACCATAAGGTCCCGGATGTCCGGGTGGTGGAGGTCCATGTTGACCTGCTCCTGGTGGTGGTCCCTGCATATGAGGAGGCGGTCCATGTGGGGGTCCTTGTGGAGGTCCTGTCGGTCCTTGTGGACCTGGAGGACCGCCGGGGCCCTGTTGGCCGGGATGTGGATATGGGCTGTGCGGGGAGGGTGATGGAGCCGGGCTTTGTGACGGTGGCCCCATTGGACTGGGCGCCTGTGGTGGCGGCATCGGACTATTCGCCGGCGAGGGCGAAGCCATTTTGCAACTGCTTTTCTTTCTTATGTTCGCAATATTTAGTTTTCACACTACAAATGTTCAATATAAATCGAGTAATTTTCGCAAGCGAACGAAGACAATTTTATTGTTATACTTCACTCTACACTCACGCACGCACATACACAAACAATCCAACCACCACCACTTTTATAATTCACAATTTTATGGTACTATTTCGTATATTTCCTGGGAACACACCAATGCAGCGTGTAATTTATGTTATAGTTTTCAATTTAGCTGCCTTTTATATAATATTTCTATCGTATTTTCGTAGTTTTTATGATTTTCACATAAAAATTGCTAACGCAACGACGCCGCTCTATTGAAGACAGTAAATCGATTTCGATTTTGGGAAGTAATCGATTACTGGAATTTTAATCGATTTGTATGCATATCAACCAGAGTTTAAAGCGGCATCAGCTTAAATCGGCGGCGCGCCGCCATCAATGTATTTTTGCTTAGCCTAGCTGCGACTTAAATAGGCTTCACGTAGCCGCCGTTAATATCGTCTGAGCCGCTGTTTTGGTATAAGGAATAAATGTTTTTAATATTAAATATTTCGTCACATTGAAGCATTTTAATACTCGTTACTGGCGTAATTCGGCAGATGCATTACCAACACATAAACTTAGCCTAAAAGGATTTTTTGATTTATTTTGCATTATATACATTTGCTCGTGGTTGTAAAAACTATTTTGCACTGAAAAAGCAATGAGCCAACATTGAAGCCGTCGCCGGTTACCTAAATTTGTGAGAAATCAAGCCGCCGATCATTATCTACAGGCTTGAAGCTCTGTTTTGAATCCCTATGTATGCTTATTACGATTATTGAAACAAACATAACGTAAGCGTCAATTCATGATTCTTGGTCATTGGGCGTTTTTTTTACAAAAACGATAAAACATTTATTTAAGACTTTTATTATTTTCTATATATATTTTTTATTTTCTAACCCGCCCCTGGGGTCCACATCCAAACGACGTAGGGACAACATAACATTATGGACGGATCCATAATGGAGCGATGACAGCAAACAGTATTAATGCAAATTATACACAAATTAAAATCCTAACATTTATACTTTTTAAAGTAAATGTTAGAAAACAAAACCATTCATAAAAAAAAGAAAACTTTGGGTATAAAGTTAGCAAATGACAAGTAGTTTCAATTCGTATGGACACAATGAATTGAAATAAAAAATAATTCTAGATTTTAATGCATCAAAACTTAAAAAGAAGTCAATAAGATGATGTAAAGAGTTTAAATCATTACACATTCTACGAAGCGGATCATCAAAGCAAAAAAATATAAGAATTTGTGTGTAGAAATAGAGGAAACACAGTTTGAAATGTAAATTTAGCAGAAATTTAAGTTCAGCAGAAAACTCCGCACTGGCCTTTTAATGAAGTTACGTACAATGGCATTAGGCTAACTTAATAACTTTTTGTAGATAAACTGGATACAATTTCTTTAAAGGCATTTGCAAATAAGAACAAAATCATCGTGCCACAACAGAGCGTCAATCAGGACTAAGTTTCTATTTGATAGTGTTTTACTGAGATAAATTTAATCATTATTTAAAGATAAGCGGGATAAAATGTTTTTTATGATAACTCACATTCTTCACTTCATATGCTTAAAGCGAAGAAACAATGCCGACGGTACATCTCTGTGTGCATTAAGGTGTTGCCGGACTTAATAATTAATAAGTCAAATGATGTGTCAAATCAAGTGTCAAAAAATTTCTCCCAAAATCAAAGAGCGAAGAAGAAAAAATATTGGCCGATATAATATTTTTTTGCATATTTTATAACAAAACTAAATTAATTTATATAAATCTAACATAAGTCGCCTGAATACTAACAATTTCCTCTTATACTTTAATAATAAAAATAGTGAAAACATGGGTTAGTACAAGATCAATTAAGGAAAACATGTAAAACTGGAAACCTTGCCAATAAAAAGTGACGTAGTGAGTCAACAACATTTTTCTAAAGGATCAATTTTTTTTGTGTTTCTCCCATTCGTCGTGGTGCGACATTCTAGGAGGAGTTTTAAGTTACTTTCGTGGTTTACTCGGATCACGAGAAATGCGCATATTAATACTGGGTCTGGACGGGGCTGGCAAGACCACAATATTGTATAGACTACAAGTTGGCGAAGTTGTGACAACAATCCCGACCATAGGTTTCAACGTGGAACAAGTGACATATAAAAATTTAAAATTCCAAGTTTGGGATTTGGGTGGGCAGACCAGTATAAGGTAAGGAACTGGTAACAACGTATAGATTATTTTGCTATTCATGGCGGTTGTGCTTGTCCCTGTTTATAGGCCTTACTGGCGTTGTTATTATAGCAATACAGATGCTATTATCTATGTGGTGGACTCGGCGGATCGTGATAGAATAGGCATTTCCAAAGATGAGCTGTTGTATATGCTGAGGGTAGGTTGCTTGATGATATTAGATGGAATATTGTCTAATGCTTTTGTGGTTTTCTTTATGTGTGTTGCAGGAAGAAGAACTTGCCGGTGCCGTTTTGGTAGTATTAGCCAACAAACAGGACATGGATGGTTGTATGACCGTTGGGGAGGTTCATCGTGCATTAGGCTTGGAAAATCTTAAGAATCGAACTTTCCAAATATTCAAGACATCAGCGACCAAAGGTGAAGGCCTCGATCAGGCAATGGACTGGCTTTCAAATACACTACAAAGTCGCAAATAGTCTTATTTAATCCTGTAACAAAGATCCGTGTGAAAACTAAACAAAAAACATCAATTTCTTCTTTCTTTTTTGTTTATATCAAAGAAAAGTTAAGCATTTCATCTTTTAATTATTAGTATGCCCCTCCTCCACCCACTCTAAACAATCTATATCCCCTTATGATTTTTTGTTTGTATTTTTAAGTTATTATAAAAAAGAGAAAAAACAAAATATGCAATTAAATGATAATGGAAAAAGAATAACAAACAATTTATAACAAACAAAACTTTCCTAAAAATTAGGAACTTTGGTCTTATTTTATGCTTTTAATGTGAAACAGACAAGACAGACTCGTGGAACTACAAAAATCGTTTGTGTTGTGTTTACACCTCTTACTCCCTGCCCTGCCTCCGACCCGCCCCGTCAACAATATTTTAGGGTATATTTCTGTAATCTTATAAAGTATTTAATAGAACTTTTTGTATGTTAAATTTAGTAAAAACAAATACAATAAATTTAATATAGAGAATATACAACGTATGTATGGCTATGTGTGTGTGATGTATCGTAACGATGAAATGATATAAGGGAATAGCTGAGGGTCGGATAAGATAAACGTTTGTTTGGGCGCAAAATATTTACACCAAAACCAATGAAAACTCTAAATGCCAGTAATGCATTTTCAATGCTTTGGTATTGTGTTATTCCTAACACTAAGACAAGTCTTAGTCTATTCGAGTTCGGTAAAAGCCAGATTTGGATTTAACCTAATTCCTTAAATACAAAATGCCCCCTAGAAAAATTTGAGCCAATTATATCATCTAGGGAAATACGGTACCACTTTTAAAATCAAGCAGACAAATTCGTTTAGTATTGAGTTTTATTGTGTTCGCTAACGTCAGTGTAAAATAGACCTTTCAAAACAGATTCTTATCTTTGAGTTTCAGTTCTATTTTAATAATAATTCTTTAGCAGTCGTGACTTTTCACGTGCTCATGAAAGACGCTTTATATGAGTTATACCACAAATATGTATACGCATTGATTTAAGTTTAAGAAGCTTCCGCACTTTCGGTGAAATCCGAATCCGTTGTTTGAACGGAACGAATGAAACGTTTAAGTTTCAGTAGGTTGGTCCGTCATACATATGCTTTACCCGTGGGCGTTTTACTTTTAAAAAGTATCCTACTCAAAAGGGCATGCTATTTTTTGAATTTTCCGTCGTTTAGTTAATCTTAAACTAGTTAGCAAGTTTAAGTAGGTTGATTTGACTATACTTATATATGTAACCTAACCCATTATTTAAACGTATACCCTTACTCATATACGGCTCACGATTTAAACCCTATCTGATTAAAAGGGACGTAATTCTGTCACGTCAAATTTTTCGTTACATTACATTAATATTCATATAAAGAAAGAGATTATTATTTAAAGCCACGTAAACATTTTTTTAAATGACGAGATAATAGAGGAAGTCGACTCGTTTTCATTTCTTTAATGACATGTAATTCGAAGCCCATTGGAGGCCTATTAAAGCTAAATTACAATATGTGACAGCGCATAGAGAAAGGGACCTAAGGGTAAAAAAATCAGTTTTATTTTTTATGATGTGGACAACATCTGAGCATCGAATGAGACCGATCCCATGCCCCAAAAGTGTTCCCTCCCACAGATATGCGCGTTTTATGAAAGTGAAGTCGACGATTCTAAGCGCAATTAGAAAGGTACCTAATCTTTAAAATGGTTCTCCTGAACAAAACTTTTCACTTTTTTATGTGGACAACATCTGAGCATCGAATGAGACCATTCCCATGCCCCAAAAGTGTTCCCTCCCAGAAATATGCGCGTTTTATGAAAGTTAAGTAGACGATTCTAAGCGCAAATAGAAAGTGACCTAATCTTTAAAATGGCTCTCCTGAACAAAACTGGTTTTTAACCTTAGGTCCCTTTCTATTTTGCGCGTTACATGTGCATCAAAATGTATGTATGATATTCTACTTAAGTACATAAACTAGAAAAAATTCAGTATATATTCAGCTTAAGAAGAAAATCGACCAGGCGGGAGCATCCAAAACATATCCTCAAGTGGATAAACAATGTCATGCAGGCATATGGCCTCAAACTCTGTCTGGAGATTAAACAATATCTCGAGAAGGGCAAAACTAGAAATACTCAACTCCAACGTAAAATCTGTCCTACTATACGGATGCGAATCATGGAATGCTGCATCAAGAGCTATCCAATACATGCAAGCGTTTCCCGACAGCCGGTTCTATGCACCGGATCGACCCGAAGGAGGAATTCTTCGGCCAAGGGCTGAAACCCTGGCACTATGTGCCGCTACAATTAACAATATATGCAAGTGTTTATGAACATACGCTTGTGCAAATTTCTGCACATATTTTCGCACAGGACAATTACCAACGATAATCTTTGGGCATTAACACAGCAGCAACCAGTTCGTAACGAAATCAGAAGGCGTAAATGGGGATGGATAGGCCATAACCTAAGGAAATACACGAATGATATCTCCAGACAGGCCACAGGGCTGCCGACACAGGGGGCGCCTATCACACACCTGGAGACGGCAAATTCATTTAGAAGCATTGACCCTAAACCTAAGCTGGAATGAAATAAAGTACTGTCCATTATATAGATTAAATTGGAAATTAACTGTTACGACCCTATGCTGCTTATAGGAGTAAAAGGAATAAATACGTATAAAACATATTTGGCCGATTGGGCCGACTTAGAACAAGCAGTAGGTTTCGGTTAATTGAATTATGCCGCGTTCGTTTGTAAAAGCAATACCGAATTCTAAGAGTTTGGACACCTGTTGAAAACGCATGGCATTTGCATTAGCGGTGCCATTTTTTTCATTTCCTATCCGTCTATTGGTGTTAAAAACAAAACCATTTCCTTAACTGGCAATTCAGTAGCTTAAGTACCATGAGATTAATAGTATTTGTACAGAAACAGTGTAGTCTAGTAACAGGAAGTTGCCAAATGGTTACCCTTCGCTTCCTTGTTGACATCCAAACAGTTTCTTAAAAGGATTTTTTATGGATCTTTGTTAAGGTGACAAAAATATGTGTAGAGCCTAGATAAACTACAATTTCACTTTTTAATAACGATTTCTTTAAAAGAAACAAAACGAAATATTCTTTTATTTTCAATGGTTTTAACACACATAAAATGAAAATCAAAAAAATCCCTTATAACATTAAAATATAAATAAGATAATTAAAAAAAAGTGAGGACTAAATTGTCATTAGGAATTTTATGTATGTCCCTCTAACTACCACTCGGGCAGGCCAAAGCGTCGTACACGCTTCTCTTGAGCATCTAAATCCATGCGTATTTTTTGTCTCATATAGAAGATGGGACAATCACGATTCGAGCATAGTACCTCTTCATGCAGTGAGCCCTGACAGCGCTGACACTCCGTCCATAAGCGGGAAAATGTTTCCTCCATTTGCCGCTTGGCCACAACCTCCTTCATGTACAGCTCACCCATTTTCGGTTCGCAGTGAGGGCACAGGGGGGCGTTTTCATAGCCTTTGGGCATTAAAGCTTTACAACCTAAACAGGAAGACTTTTTGGTCATAAAGCCCGCCAAGCCGCCAACTTTTGACGTTACCACTGTGCGTGTTCTAGTATGTTCTCCCTCTGCAGAAATTAAAAGAAAGCATGTTAATAATGCTGGAAAGTCAACAATTGTTTGAAATATTATAGACAGCCTATTAAATCCTTGTACATCGTTTGAATGCTGGAGAAAAAAATTCGCTTCTATATTTTTAAAATGCGATCATCTACAAAGGCTCGTAGGATGTCTATAATATTTCAATTGTCTTTGCGTTAAATGGACTTACTTAACAATACTGATTCCGCCTTATCACCCAGTATGGGCTCAAATATACGCAACAAAGGTTTCGACAACTGCTGTTCCAGATAGTAATTGGCATCTATGGGTACACAATTTTCCAACACATACAGCGGATCCTCGGCCTTGGCGTAGGCCGGTGTGTTTTTAGCAGCCGCACAGATAACATAGGGCACACGATCGCCCAGCTTGGGCGCTGTGCCCGGATCTCGTTTCTTCATTTTGCTAGCCAGTTCGACGTGTGCCTGTTTGGCGGCATAATCCGTTTTGGCCAACTCTTTGGTTATCACCAACTGGGAGATATCTATGCGATTGCATAGTAAATCGGCAATTGTTTGTTTCGCATACTCCACGGCTCCGTCCGGATTTCTCTCGATCAGTAGTTTCTGCAAGCATGTATTCATCAAATTGGCCACCAGTGGAGAATTATCTCGTCGCACCGTTTCTATGCCTTTGCAATCCATTTTGTCATAAGTCTCGGGTCGTGTGAAATAGAGGCCAGCATATCTCTTCTTATTGATTAACAAATATGGATAGTAGACCTTTTCGAATTCTAATTTGATGGGGCTCACAAACTTGGAGGACACCAGCTCGGCGGCTTCCCTGCCCAATTCCATGCTTCTTTCGAGCGATTTGACGCCAAAGTTGACCATCACTGAATCAGTATCACCGTAGATAACGACGGCATCGTTTTCATATCCATTTGCTCGCGTGTAATGTGATTCAACCTCATTTTTGGTCAGCTCGATCATTGTGCGACCGTAAGAGGTTACCGAACCTGATATTTCTAAACAGGGAAGTTTGCCCACTTGCGCTCCCGTGAAGCCGTACACGGAGTTGGCTGAAATTTTTAAAGCTAATTGACGACCGTCCAAGACTTTCCGTTTGAACGGATCCGTTTCGACTTTCAAGTCATTCTTGGCTCTCCTACGAGCGGCCAAAAGGGATTCGAGAATTTCGGGCAACAGACCGCGGCGTACCGAAGATTTTACAAAAGTGTTATTCGACGGTGTTCTTTCGAAGTCGTCATCGTTGAGGCCCAACTTATCTTTCATGCCGGGCTGTAATAAAGTAGTATAACACAAGTTATGAGCCATCATGATACTGGGATATAGTGAAGCAAAATCAAGCGTGGATATGGGATCTGCATAATAGCCCCTCTTGGGTTCTATTACAGTAGCGCCCTCGTACTGTTCTTCAGAGCCTTGAGAAGAGTACGAAGGCATTATAAACCCCTGCGTTTTCGCTTTTCTCAGCAATTGACTTAGGACCTTGATTTGCTGACCCCTGGTGAGTAGAGATTCCAAGGGGACGCCAGTTACTCTCGCCATTTCCATGTAGTTTACAATGGACATTAACTTATCCAAGAGACGCAGCGGCAAATAGGCATCTTTCAAGCAGTACATGGCCAAACGACGTCGCGTTTGTTCATCGCCATTTTGCAGATCGGTAATGATGCTGTGATGCACATCCTCTTTTTGCTCTTGCAGGAAATGGTAGGACACAGCATTTAGGGTGTACGAACGTAGTTTATAGTCTCTCAATAGGACGAACAGCAAATCAAAAGGCACGCGTCCTTCAAAGTTTACGTACTTGTTTTCACGTTTTCCCATTTGTTTCGATTGCAATACTTGCTCTTTGATCACCGAGCGTATATTCTTAATTCTGCCCAAAAACTCAAAGTTCCTAACTTTCAGATGGGCCGCTCTATTCAGCAAATATGGTATATCGAAATTGTTAATGTTATAGCCGGTCAATATGTCAGGATCCACCTCTCGTACGAAACTAGACCATTTGTCCAGTAGTTCGGTCTCAGTTTCAAAACATAAAACCTGGCTACCCACAATAGGAGCACATACCTTCAGGGTGAATACGTTGCGTATAAACGGCTCTGGGTCTCCCTGTCTAATGACCATATTGGCAATCTGGATAACAGGATCCATTTTAGCTTCGGGAAAGATACCCTTGCGGCCAGCGCACTCGATATCAAACGATAAGATACGGAAGGGAGCGACTTTGGACCATTCGCCTTCTGGTTCATGGGAAATGAACTTGCCGAAAGCCACATCCACCTCAATCTGGCAACGACTTTCAGGCAAAGGCTTGGAGTTACGCCCTCTCAGGCGCCATGTGCCAGCAGGCAACTCTATCCAGTTGCAGCCCACCACCCCTGTGTCCACCATAAAGCGTATATCAAAATCAATGTTATTCTCAAAGGCCCGACAGTCTTGAAAATCAAAGTCGCCATAGATTATATCTTTCTTGAGTAATCTTGAAGCTGCTGCCACAAATCTGGGCATGGACATGGTTATCTTGATATATTTTTGCTTGGTATCACCCTGATAACCGTAAATATTTAAACGTTCTATAAGTTCAATACTCAATACCGCTTCCTGCACATTGTCTTTGTTGCTGCGCATGTCGGCCAGAACTTTCTTATCTAGGGCGGCCCGAAAATCATGACAATGTCTTTGCTCGAATCCACTGGGCGCAGCCAAGTAAAAATAGGGACAATAGCCATGAACGTGGCAGCACACTGAATTACCCTCCATCGTAATGCCATACATGCGTATAACCGGAACGGGGCCCAAACGAGCGCCAGGCATGCCCGGCAATGGGTAGCCCACATAATTTTCCACATCAATTTGTTGGAAGACCAAATTATCAGTGCCAGGATCTAATTCTGGAGGGTCAACCCTAGACCATTTCACCGATGTTTGTTGATTTTCCGGCCCATCGCCCATTAACTGGGTCATGTCCATGTCGTCTTTGTTGAATTCGACTTCGAAACCACCATCGTCGCCATCATCATCGTCGAAATTCCTACAAACCACAGTACACTCTTAAATAGTTAGCCATCGAAAAAGTACATTGGAACATACCTTGGCTTTTTGGGTGCTCCATTTGTATTTGTTCCAGCTGCAGCTGCTGTGCCATTTCCAACTTTTCTTTTATTGGCGAAATTGCTCATTTTAAAAGATTTTTTCGTTAAATTTCTGTTGCTTTGATAAATGCTTTTATTTTTAGCATCCAAGAGTTTTTTTGTTATTTGCAAGCTGTTGTATTTTCTCGTTTGTTTTTCTGTTTATCTAGACTAACAAAGCAAAACTATTTGCGCGGTTAAAGTTGCGAAATTTATGATGACCCTGTCTTCTTATCATATGTTCTGTCAATAACTTGGCAGCACTGCAGGTTTGTAAATCCTAATGACTAAACACAATTCAACCTCCAAGCCTTTGCGACTGGCGACTCCTGCCGCAATTTATTAGTAAAGTACCGTTCAGACAGACGCCACACGACAAAACGATCCCTTGACAGCCGGTTCTATGCACCAGATCAAACCGAAGCAGCAATTCTTCGGCCAAGGGCTGTCACCCCGGTACAGTTTCCGCTACAACAACAAAACGCAAATAAATGTTAAAACTTTTTACACACTGGTAACAGTCTTAAATATTTACTAACCAAACGAACACGTTATTCCTTATTTTTTTGTTTGTTTTTTGTTGTGTAATTGTCAAGTTGGTAAGAGAATTAAAGAAATTGTGATTAAATTTTGATTATATTTTGCTTCGAATTTTCAAATAAGATTTAATGTCATATCTTAAGTGCATTGGCAACAAATCTAGTTTAGGAACAAAAATATGGCCCTGTAGAGCATTAAAAACGAATAAAAGTTAAAAAAATATGGAGGTAGCCCATATTTCCGAGTTATGGTACGCTAAATTTCGGACCAACAACTGGATGTATTTGCGACATTTCGAATCGGAACTAGGGTAGCGTTGGAAAACTTATGAAAATACCTTTCAAACAAATGGTATATAAATTTGGATCTAAACCATTGTGCGCTGGGGGTCATTTTTGAACCAAGTTTCTGTGAAAAAGGGGTCAAAACTCAGAAAATTATTGTTTTAAATGTACTTATTTCTTCCTACTAGCTTATATCCAACATTTACTTTGGAATTGACTTTTTTTGAATTAAACCCTTTAGGTGCCAGAAATATTGACATTTATTTAAAATTTTGAGCTTATTGCTCGATTTTTCAAATAATTTTTCATTTATTTAAATAAAGGGGTTAAAAAATAGTAATTTTTGAAAAAATGGATTGTGATATCGAAAAGGAATACCGCAGGCGAAAAAATGTCATCTTTTTTAAACAAAGAGGTACAAAGCTATTGTTTTTTTTTTTAATGGTTTGTGATATCAGCGCCGCTGCGCGAAAAATTAAGCAATTTTTTCAAATACCTTTTTTTATTTTTTTTAAAAAAGTTTCTAGAAGGGTTAACAAATAAGTTAAATGAAATGTTAATATGTTGGCTACAAAAATAGAACGAGAAATGCATACTTAAATACAAGCATCCAGTTTTGAGACATTTTTAGTAAAAAATGTTGCTACCGCTTCTTAATGGGTTAACAGATCGTATATACATATATCACTAGAATGGTGTTGCAATAAGCTTTCCAACGATACTCATACTTCTAAATAATTAAGAATAAGTTTCACAGATATGGCTAAATATCTGAATTTTACGTCTGACCTTCCAAAGCTCATATCTCGGAAACTATGGGAGAACGCCGATTTTCGTATTTAAAATTTTCTGCTTAGAATCAAAAGTTCTATCGATTGTGCAAATTAAGTGTCCGTCCGATGTCATAAGCCAGCTGCTGCCTACAGTGTTGTATTTTCAACACACACAAATTAAATTAAACGAGTACAATCAAAATAGGAGCAAAAACGACGTCGCAGTTGTTAAGGTTGAAACTTTGTTTACAAATTGAATGTATTTGTTTATCTTGAGCTGTTGCACTTAAATATGCTTTTATTTTTTGAGAAATTAGACACTCTGACGTTCAAAGGTATGACCCTATTCAACATCGCATTGACAATTTTTAGAATTGTCACTTTTGTCCAATTGGCAATAAGATTTTCCCATATATGTTGATGAAATTTCGCCTACAAAAAAATAATTATCTTACCAGCAATGTAGTTCGGCAAGATCTAATAACTCCAAAATGACTATTCTGGAAAATCGTTCTATTTGCCACTATACTACCGAAATTGTTAGCATGCCAAATAAAACACGCCTTTAATTTTCGCCTTTTATTTGATACGTCCCTTTTGTACGGACCGCTAGTTGTTCATTTTTCCTGTGAAATTTAACATTAAAATTGTTCAGAAATTTGATGAAATTATTTTAAATCAATTCACAAAAAAACAAGAGCGTAAATTACAGTAATTTACTACGATTAAACTGCTTTGGTATGCGCCTACTGTCGTATTTTCTAACGTATATATTTTTTACAACTTCACAGAAAAAAACACGCTTCAGTGTGCTCGGGCCTTAAGACAGCATAACTATGACGTCGCCTGTGGAGAAATACACGCCTTGCTGTCATATTCGAATTGTGATATAGAGTAAACGCTCCTAACAAATCCCCCTTAGAAAAATCCCTTAAAACAACATTTACCCCTTAACTTGGCAACAATATGTCATAATAAAATAAGAAAATTAAGAAAATTTTCTCGCGACAATAAACATATATTTGTGAAAAAAGCATTAAAGGATAAGAAGAGCAATCCCGAAAAGTATTTCCAATAACATATATCAAGAGTTTAGTTGCGGGTAAACTAAAAATCCCTTGATATAAAATGTTTTAATTGAAGAAAAACTTCGTAAAACCCTTGGTTCGGTGCGTAATAAATACCAAAAAAGAAGGTGGTGTGACACATCGTTGTGTCCTGTGTCCTTTGCCTTTGGATTGTCTAAGAAGCGACTGTTGCTGTTGAGTAATCAAGTCTGGAATATGTATCAAACTGCTTGCAATGTTGCTACTACGGGATCGTGTGCCCCCAACGCCGAGGCTGAACGGGAAGCCGAACGACAGAATGCCTTAATGTCACAACAGCCGCCTAGTGCTCCCGTCGAACCGGACTACAGTGGTTTTGATATTGTCAAAGCCACACAATATGGGGCTACGGCCCGTGTCAAAGAATTGGTGGAGGCAGGCTGGGACGTCAATCAGCCGGATAGTGAAACGGTCACGCTTTTGCACTGGGCTGCCATTAATAATCGTCGTGATATTATCAAGTACTTTTTGGAAAAGGGTGCCGCTGTGGATGCCCTGGGCGGTGAATTGAATGCTACACCCTTGCATTGGGCCACGCGTCAGGGACATTTGGGAGCGGTGGTGTTGCTTATGACAGCCGGTGCAGATCCTCGAATACGAGATGCTGAAGGCTGTTCGTGTATACACATTGCAGCTCAGTTTGCCCATACAGCTCTGGTGGCATATTTCATAGCAAAGGGTGTGGATCCAGACCTGCAGGATCGTGGCGGTATGACAGCATTGATGTGGGCAGCATGGAAGGTGAGTTACGGTAGCACACTTTGGGAAGGAGTTATGTCAGATATGCATATCCTTGACTACTCTGTGGAACAGAGTATTATAAGTTTGTTTCATGACAAATGTTTATAACTTTCACAAATATTTCAGCTAGACCCACTTTTAAGTGTATCGATCGACACAGCATCATTAGCAGATTTAAGGATGCCTGTCTGTCCGTCCATCTGTCCATTTATGGTTTGTAATCAAACTACAGGTCGCAATTGTCAGATTTTCATGCAATTTTCCGGAAGTAAGTTTTTTGGACCACGAACGGACCAAGAATCATTTCAGAGTTATATATAGCTATATATTTTAGCTCAAACGGCCACATAAAACATATAATCAATTTAAAATTTAACACGAGTAAGCTATTTGGGCCAAAGAAGGACATTGTTGAAATTGAAGAAAATCTGTTCAGATTTAGATATAGTTTCCATTCATATATGTTCATTCGATTTTATGTCTGTAGCTCTAGGAGCCACATATTACATCGTATATTAATGAAATTAAGCTCACGTTTGTTTTTTAGTCTATTGACCGAGCTATCAAAATTGTAAAAAATCGGTTCAGATTTAGATATAGCTCCCACGTATATGTTCATCCGATTTTTCTGTTTTTATCTCTAAAAGACACATTTTACATCCAATGTTAATGAAATTTAGCACGAGTACGTCAAGGAAGAACGCTACTGAAATTGAAGAAAATTGATTAAGATTTAGATATATAAGTATATCTAAATCTTAACCAATTTTCTCCCACACATATAGGTTCATCCGATTTTATGTCAAAAGCTCTTAATAACATCATCCAATCTTGATGAAATTTGGCACAAGTACTTGTTCCTTGTGCCAAGGACGGACCTGTTGAAATTGGAGAAAATCGGTTCAGATTAAGATTTAGCTCCCACATATATGTTCAACCGATTTTATCAAAAACAGTGAAGTTTTCCCACAACTTTTAATAAGACATTATTTTTATAATCGGGGTAAATATAGAGCTCTTCTTCAGTTTGCGTTTTTGGTCATCTAGAAGTGCGGGGTATATTATAGCCGTTCACTCCCGAATTTAGATTTTTTCACTAGTTTAAATTGGAAAATAATGATATTTTATAAATAAGCGATATGTTGTCTTATAGATAAAACTATACGAAATTAAACAACTAGGCAATAAGCTAACTGGTGTAGGTTCTGCCATGAATAAGAAAAAAGCCACAGATTGGATAAAAAATCGATTAGCTAGTTTTCTAGAACACAAATAAAAAAACCAAAACAAATGGCTAGGATTGGTAAGTTAGAAAAGAGTGCACTGTATCGGATTCGATTTGTCCCACATCTACAAATGCGACTGCACAAAAGCAGTTTTTGACTTGTATTAGGAGCTATCGGGGTGCTACATTTTATTAGGTCAATGTCGACAACTTGCGATAACATATGTCCCAGCTCTGAAATAAGTTTGAGGTGCTGTAGACTTTAGTGGGAGTTATTTTATGGTGGCCAAGTTTTTTTAAGTGACCGGTAGAAAGATTTCTTGTGGAATTGGTTGATGCTGCAAAGTTCAGATTGCAAGACATAATTCCTTTATAGATCGAAGTAGGGTGCGGTTCCTAACACATTCTCTGCTCTATTTTTCAATTCTGTCCCTTAGTCTACTGCCCAGACAGAAAATCACAAATAGCAAACCTTTGCGAAGAGAATCGATAAGATAAAGAACACAAAAGAAAAGAATACTGAACAAGAGGCAATCCCACGCCAGTCGGTTGTATGGACCGGATTGATCCGAAGAGCGATTCTTCGGCCGAGGGCTATCACCCTGGTACGCAGGTGCCGCTACTACAACAACAACTAAACATGAGGTTTGCTTTGGGGCGCTAGTAAAGGGTCACTGTATCGGGTTTAATTTGGCCCAAGTAAGATGTGGCAAAAACAGATGTACGAGAACTAATGGGATTGGGCGGGACGAGCCTCTGGCTAAATTTGTAAAAACCACGTCCCCTTTTTAATTAGGGCATGAACCACAAATGGGATAACATATCCAACTCTGATGGGTTTAAGACGGCGGAGTTCATTATTATTGAGCGAGTTATTTTTTTAGTGGCCGGTTGAAATATTCTTCATATAATTAGTTGATATTGCAAGGAACAAACTGCAAGACACACTACTTTAATAGAAGAAAGGGGGTGCGGTTTCCAATACAACATACTTTTCCATTTTCTAATTCTGTCCCTTAGAAGAAAATTACAAAACAGCAAACCTTTAGACCAGCACCAGACTACAATCAATCCCACGACAGCAGCTTCTATGGTCTGGATTAAACCGAACAGCAATTCTTCGACCAACGGCTGTCACCCTGGCAGACAGTTGCCGCTACAACTCCTACTACCAGTACCATATATAGTACAAGTACTGGCAAATGGTCCGATTTCTTAAAATGTATTACTGGCAAATCTTCTATAATGATATCAACAATGTGTCCTATATTAAAGAGATGTGCATAAGTTAGAAATACAGAACTTGAAGTGTTTTGCCAGCGGTCATATGAAATACCAATACAAACTTACCCGGATAATCACTTTAATGAAATTTAATACTTTCAATGAGTATTTCTCAATTTTCAAACAATGTTAATCATAACCTAACGAAGGGCATCACACTGGTATCTATGCCCTTCTGTGTGGAGGGGCATTTTGCACAATTCTTACTATAAGATATAACTCTTATATTTACTGAACGGGTCCAATTCTAGTGGAGCTCTTACATGGTTACACTGTTGAAAAATAACAAGATGATCTACCCGTATATGAACCTGAGTTTGCTTCTAAGACAGATGACTTCACCTTTCCGTATTTTTTCGCTCGCTGAGCAAAACACAATCCGATCGCCGAATCCTTGAGGGAAGAGAAAATGTGGGCTTATTGGCCCTGTGTTTATAAAATGAGATAGTCTGTCAAATAGACGAAGAGAAATACTTTGCGTTTTTCAACATTACACAAATTCTTTCGTCAACACATTCGAAATTACATTATGAAAGCTGTGTAATTTTGAAGTTGGTTGACAATTTGTTGTATATGCAGAATAAAATTATTGTTTCAAGCTATTGGTATATAAAAATGAAACCACAATTATTAACAAACAAAAAATGTGAAATTCTTTCGTTGTTCTCAAAAATAAATATGATTTCATTTGTCATTATTTGCTGTAGCGTTTGGGCTAGAAAAAATGATGAAATGATCACTACGCCCAAAACTTCAAAAATATGTATGGTGAACTCGTATATGTTCAATTTAAATTTTGATAGTTCAATTATAAGGAATTTGCGTTCGTTGTCTAAACGAAACGAATGAGATAAAGGATATTCAACGATTTAATAAACCCAACCTGCTAGTTGAAAAAAATAGGATTAACTTTAAAAGAATATAGAAAAAATTAAACTAAATTACACAGAAGACGGTCACAGCTTAAATCGTTGTTATTTTCCAATTACCTGAAAAATTTGTGCGGGATCCAAAAGGAACAAACCTTTTTACGGCCACGTGTTCATGCAATATCGAATGTAAGCTGGTGGAAGAAATGACCAAGGATGCTTCTATCTCAAGGTATGTCACATGACGATCTACCATTATCAGTTCACGCACGGCATCAGTGTTCTCTGGCACAACGGCCGCTTTTAGTCGTCAGCCACGATTGAATTAATTAAATCAGGTTTTCACAGTGCTATAGGATGGTGCTTCATCGCCATACAAAGATTTAAGTTCATCGATGCACTCTTGTCGTGATAATCCACGTCGAAAGCTGAAAATGTTCACGAATTAATTCAATTTTTTTGCAGAATTGAATTTTTCAAGTCACTGTAAACAACACAAATGGTGGTCGTTCGTCAAAATATTCTAAGTACGCTTATGCTAAAAAATGTCAAACTTTCCAATGGAAATGTCAGATGCCAGACAACACTTAGTGTTGCCTAGAAATATATATAGCAACCCTCGTATGAATGGCGCCTACACATACAGTTTTACACGAGGCGGAAGGAACGTTTTAAACTAAGCGAAAGGGACGTTTCTGCGATGTTCTCGAACAGAGTTGTATGAATGACCGTGTCAAAGGCCTGGGTAAGGTCAAGAGCCACGAGGACCGTGCTGTCGTTGGGCTTGTTCTGGTTGGGGCCGCGACTTATACGTGTGGTGATGGCGTGTAAAACAGTTTTTGCGCAATGCAGCTTGCGCTACCAATGCTAATGATCAGCACATGACAAATGTGCGATCTGGCTGGAAAGGAGCAGTGGTTTTCGTGTCTATGTGTTTTACGCGTTATATGTAGACCAGATTGTTGGAATAGTCTTAGAATCTACTTGACAGCTACATTTTAAACCGTAATTTTTAAGTCGACATACGTACTGATTCCAGGAGTTCCACAGTACCATTTGTCCTTGTCCTGCTTGTTATGGGCCAACAATACTAGGAATATCAGGCATCGTGGAATGATTTACACTCACAATTATGGACGGTTTCTTAATCTGACTTAGGTACTGCAGCAGCCTGATTTCTTATGGTAATCAGGAACAGCTCTTGTCACTCTTTGTAACGGTCTTGTCACTCTTTGTAATTTATCTAGAATCTTACTTTATGTTAAACCACATTTGCATTATCGGTCTCAAATCATCAGAATCTTACTTTATGTAAACCCACATTTGCATTATCGGTCTCACACCTTTAAACGTTTTGCTATTGATTTCCTTTATCTGACTCGTTTAGAGTCCCCGGCACACTGATGCATTTTTCTCACGCTCCGAATTTTGAAACGTTCGGTTTGAAATCCCCGGCTTTAATTTTGATTTTAAAATGATGCTTATTGTAGAAGGAGCATACCTAAGCGGTTCCCATTCTGTAATTTTCCTTATAAAAAATAAATGTATATATCGGAGTCGTTCCGAAATCGAAGTCCGTAGTTAGAGTCGTTCTGACGCCCGGATTTGAAAGTCGTTTGAGTTTTGCAAAACTCCATAGCCCTGACAGTTATTATTATTATCTTTTGACGTTTGCGTGCGCTTCCTTTCTCGATCTATAATTAGTACCTGTATTGAAATTTAGAACATAAATTCTGAAAAGATATCAAAGAGACTATGCAAGCCTATTGTTATAAAGGTAGTTGGTACAATACAATCTTGGCAATCTATATTTCTTAATTCGAAATAATCGTAACACTTACTCAAACATTAACCTTGCCTTACATTTTTACGCTCTTTACCTTTCTAGGTCTGCGCATTAGATCCTGTTCGTTTACTTTTAACACTGGGCGCCAATCCCGCTATGGTTGATTATACACACGGCAATACTGCACTGCATTGGGCCATACTGGCACGCAATTCAACGGCTATCAATACTTTAGTTTTAAAATCCAAAGCTTCCTTAGATGTTCCCAATCTACGCGGTGAAACGCCTTTGACCATGCTAGAGGCTCAGTCCGGTGCTGTGTGGATAGGTGCCAAAGTAATGGAACGCGTCAAAGATGCTTCACTTTCGTCACAACAGCGACGCAGCCTAATAACACGTATCAAACATGATAAGCGACTTCGTTGGTGGTCAATGGTCGCCTGTCCATTCACTGCCTTCTATTTGGCCGGTGTCGTCTTCACCTTAAATACACTGTACATTATTAAGTTCTTTTTATTGTCCTGCTTGTATGCCATTTTCCATACGCTGGGTAAGACGCTATTCGACGACCACTTGATGGCTTTGCTCCCACTGAGCGTGTATTTGGCAAGCAAGGCCTGGTTTTACATAACGTGGTTTGTGTATGTCATCGATGCTGTACCATTTGGGACGACAGTACTATTTCTATTATCTTCCGGAGGACTATGGGTCTGCTTTATACAATCGTGGAAGGGAGATCCGGGTATCATACAGCCGACACAGGAGCAACGATTCAAGGTGAGTGTGAAGCTATCTGTAATTTAATTGCAATTTGTTTGACCATTTTTGATATAATGTATTTTACTTCTAGACAATTATTGAGTTATCCGAACGTGGTGGAATCGGTTTTGAGCCTTCCTCATTTTGTTCCGGCTGCCTTGTCCGACGCCCTATACGCTCCAAACATTGCAGTGTTTGTGATCGCTGTGTCGCTCGGTTTGATCATCATTGTCCTTGGGTGGGCAATTGTATAGGCCTAAAGAACCATACCTATTTTATGGGTTTTCTATGGATGCTCTTGGTAATGTGTGCTTGGATGCTATATGGTGGTTCATATTATTACATGAATAGCTGTAATGTTCATTTAGATGGTAAGTCGAAGTCGAACTTTTATTTTGATGACTGTAAAAATAATGACACTTGAGGTGGGATTGAGTTAAATCATTTTGTTACTCCTATTGTAAATAGATTATATAATATAGGACTGTGTAATTTTTCGCAGGCGGATTAGGAGCCGAAATTAATCAGTAGGATATGGCCAATACGTATATGAATTATATCGTTCACAGCTTACTGAGAACATAATCTTTCAAAATACACCGTCTTCTCTAAATATTGAGTAATTTAAACAACTAGCAATCTTCTAGAATATGTTCTCCACTATAAATTACCACTCTTCTTTTATTACCTTCCATGTATATGGGTCACTTCGCCCCTTCACAGTATTAACGAGCAATGTTTAGTCAAGGTTGTGGCTCGCTCTTGTGCGCTAGTAAGCTTTGAGGGTCAAGAACTTCTAACAACTATTTTTCGGGCTAGATTTCCACCTTGCAGGACTTTACGAGAAAGAGAATGCTTTCTAAGAAAAGTTAAAGCTTTTCTATAAAATGTATTAGACTTTCTGATCCGGCGTTAAACAGTAAGTCAAGGTCAATAAGTAAAGGGTGGTTACATTTTAAGGGCTGATGTTGAAAGTGAACCACACCTAAACTTCAAGTTTTGTTTTTGCATTTCATTTGATACTTCTTAATTTCAGACTAACTCAATTTGAACCATGGAAACATACACAAGCGAGCCACGTGTTAAAGTTATTCAGGCTTAATATGAAAATTTTAATCAATATTCGGAAAAAATCATCTTCAGTGATGAGGCACATTTTCACCTCAGTGGATTCGTCAATAAGCAGAATTTCCGCATTTGGGCGAATGATAATCCAAGAGTGATTGTCGAAAAAACAATGCACCCACAAAGAGTGACTGTTTGGTGCCGTTTATGGGCTGGTGCCATCATCGGGCCGTATTTTTTCCAAAATGAGGCCGGTCAGGCAGTTACTGTGAATGGTGTTCGCTATCGTAAGATGATAACGAACTTTTTATGGTCCGAATTGGAAGATACGGATATGGACGATATGTGGTTTCAACAGGACGGTGCCACTTGCCACACAGCTAACGAAACAATGGCTCTTTTGCGCGACAAACCAACATCGGCCTTAAAATTTAACCACCCTTTAAAAGAATAAGATCATGCACAGCTCGCCTTTTTCTGACAATATTTTCATAGATATTTATAATTTACTAGCTAGACCCGGCTTGCTTCCCAGATCCCAAGTAATTCTTTGTTGTATTTAGTCATGATTTAAATTGATTTCACTGCAAGATTTTATCGATTCTTAAATCGTCATTGTTAAGGCATTTTCAATCTGAGACTGGACATGCAAGTTGATTGAAAATAGAACATCCTCGACTTGAAACATTATCGTGGGTATCTTCATTATTGCGGAAATTAGTCATTGAGTTCTTCCAAAGCTTCTTCCCGCTTTAGTTTCATGCAATTTCTCGGACCATGTCTTTCACATATTTAATGTTTGCTAAAGTTTGCCGGTCTTTTACCAAAGTGGAGGTAATCCCAAAAAGCCCAAAAGCCAGATTATAGCGAGCGACATTGTGCACAAATCAAACCCATAAGCAGTGAAAAAAGACACATTTTGCCTGTACGTCCGAAGCTGCTGCTCATTTCGACTAAAGCATTTTACCGGCGAACTTATTTTTATATAAAAATTTTATTTTTCAATTTTTAATGAAATCGTACGATAAATTTAAAAATTCAAATTTTTAAAGACAGCTTTGCCTATTGGGACTGAACTTAAACGAAACCTGTCAACGGGTTAGGTACTATATGGTCCAAGTTTGGCATTTTTTGGCCAAGCGGTTCTTAAGTTTTAGACGAGCGCGTAAAACACCCAACATTTCATTTTTATACTCTTCTCCATAGGATATTAGTATACAAAACGTTGTCTTTTCGTTTGTAACAGCTCGAAATACTTATCTTGGACTCAAGTCCCAATTTTTTTACATTCCTATTATATAATTTTTTTAAATAACTTTTAAATTAGTATTTTCTGTTGGAAGTTCTATACGTAGATGATTTTATAATTCAACGGTGGATGTGGTCATTACCCTATTTCTTTAAATTCGGGTACATATAAGTTTCCAGAAACGGAGCAATCTATCCGCAAATCTAAATATGTACCTATATTTAAGATTAAGACCAATTTGGGATTCGGTCTCCTTGAACTATGGACATATGGATATCAAAAAAATCTTGAAATTTCGTCTCGAATCAAAATATCACATTAATTTTTAACCATTCCAAGAAATTTGGGGCTTTAAGCCATGGGTCTAAGGTCTCTAGGGTGTTAAAAAATATGTCCTTTCATACATGGACATATGGGATATTTAAAACAGTGAAATTATTTAAAGAACCTTAAAAAGCATCAATTTTAAAATCTGGCTGAACCTATGGGCATGGTGTTTGTGCTCTGGGCCCAAAAACGTCTTGTTTTGTTTGGAGACACATAGTGAAAATTTCTCACAAATCCAAATAAGTATTTACATTTAAGATTTGTGCCAATTTTGCACTCGGACCGGTCCGTAGGTACCCCATAAGTCAAAGGCACCTAGAGCGAAGTTAAATAGGTCTCTTCGAATATCGAGATATGGATTCCCAAAAATATTGGTATTTTTTCTCTAATCTCAATAGGCTTTAACTTTTATGATTTGTCTAAATTTAAGGCATGAATCTACAGGTTTCCTATGGCACATATCGGGTGATTAAAACGAACATTTTATGCCATTTATTTTTTGAATATAATTTCCTTCAAATTTTGGCCGCAGCTGCGTCTCAGGGAGAGTTTTGGATGACTGGTTCGAGCATTTCGACCGGTATGGCGTTAGTGACACGCGTAATGTTGCCTTCCAAAACCAGAATCGTAGCTGGTTTGTCAGCATAGGCTTTGGACTTTACGTAGCCCAACGAAAAAACTCTAAAAGTGTGATATCACACGATGTAGGCGGCCAATTCACCGGTCCTAAACGTGAAATTAGATGCTCTTCGAAATGACCTCTCATTGTTTCGGAAGCTGTATGGCAAGTGGCTCCGTCCTGTTAAAACCAAATGTTGCTAAGATTAGGGGCTTCAATTTTAGGCAGCAAAAAGTCCGATATCATGGCGCGATAGAGAGCACCATTCACGGTTACGTTCGGGCCACCATAATTTTTTAAAAAATATGGACCGATTATTCCGCTAGCCCATAAACCCCATCAAACCGTGGTTTTCTTTGGATGTAATGGAACCTCTTGAAGCTCTTTTGGTTTCTCTTCAGTTCGAATGCGGCAATTTTGTTTATTGACTTTGCCGTTGAGCCAGAAATGGGCCTGATCACTGAACAAAATTTTGGTCGAAAACAGCGGATCTTCCCGTTTCTCACCGAACGCTCATTTCCATAATAGTTGCAAACATTTAAATGTAATTATTTTCAAAAGAAAATGCCATAAATTGTCCTTTCAAATTACCAATACAGATTCCACACTTGATTTGAATTTTTATATATTTTTTTGTTCTGAAATAATACCTCTAGATGGATCACCCTTTATATCCGCCAATACTGTCAATGCCATACTTCAATGCAATCCATGGTGGAGAATAGAGAAAATTCGGCCTTGCCAAACTTAGGAATTGTCCACTTGTTATTTATCACAAAGAAACATGATACCAAATCTGACTATGACTAAGCATACGAGGGTTGCTGTATATATTTCTGGCCTAAGTGTTGCCAGGCGCCATCTGACAACTCCATTGGAATGTCTGACATTTTTTAGCATAAACGTACTCAGAACGTTTTGACGTGCGACCATTTCATTTGTGTTGTTTACAGTGACTTGAAAAAATCAATTTGGCAAAAAAAATGGAATTAACTCGTGAACATTTTCGTGTAATCATTTTTCACAACTTTCGGCGTGGATTACCACGACAAGAGTGCATCGATGAACTTTAATCTTTGTATGGCGATGAAGCACCATCCTATAGCACTGTGAAAACTGGTTTAATGAAGTCAATCGTGGCGAAGCTCGATCACAGACGAAGGTCGTGAAGGTCGTCCAAAACGGCCGTTGTGCCAGAGAACATTTATGCCGTGCGTGAATATACAAGATCGTCATGTGACATACCGTGAGATAGAGGCATCCTTGGGCATTTCTTCCACCAGCATACATTTGATATTGCATGAACACCTGGCCGTAAAAAAGGTTTATTCTCGTTGGATCCCGCACAATTTGACAGTCGGTTTAAAAAAGGGTCGTGTCGATTGGTGCAAAGAAATTTTGAAAAAATACGATCGCGGTGCTTCAAAAGTCTTTTATAAGATCGTCACAGGTGACGAATCATGGATCTATGCGTATGAGCCCGAAATAAAACAGCAATCGAGCGTGTGGGTTTTCGAAGACGTGCCAAATCTAACGAATGTTGTTCCTGGAAGAAGCACTTCGAAGCAAATGATCGCCGTTGAAATTCGAAAAACGAACAAGAGAAGACGAATCATTATGCACTATGACAATGCGAGCTCTCACACATCGGCTCAAACCAGCGCCTTTTTGACCGACCAAAACGTTAAATTGATGGGTCATCCGCCGTTCAGCCCTGACTTGGCACGCAAAGACTTCTTTTTATTCCCGCACTTCAAGAAAAAAATGCGTGGTCAACGATTTTCGTCGCCAGAAGATGCTGTTGAAGCGTTCAATAACCATGTTTTGGAGGTGTCTCAATCGGAGTGGAAAAAGTGCTTCGACAATTGGTTTGAGCGCATGCAAAAGTGTATAAATCATGCTGAAGAATACTTTGAAAAACATTAAAGCCATTTCTGATGATAAATATTAGCATTTTCATTATTAGACCAGAAAAATATATATAGCAGCCCTCGTAACAGTTGTCTTAGACCAAAAATACATACCAAAAAATACTGCTTTAACCCTCCCTAAATTTGGTGAAAAAAACATTTTAATATTTCCATTTTTTTCTTATTAGGTGATGTCCTAGCAGCTCTGCGCGCCATTGGCGATTGTAATGCCTGGATTGGCTGGGTTATGGCAAATGCCCTGCTACACATGTCCTGGGTTATCTTGCTAACCATTTGCCAAACCTATCAGGTCATATGCCTGGGTATGACCACAAACGAGCGCATGAATCGCGGTCGATATCGCCATTTCCAAGCACGCGGCGGACAATCGCCCTTCACACGGGGAGCTTTCAATAACTTGGTCGATTTCCTAGACTGCACATGTTTTGGGCTGTTCAAACCCAAACGCATCGATTGGATGAACTACTACGATTTTGATGTACACACAACTAAGACCATCGAACATGAGCCATTGTTGAGCAATGGCGCCGGCGGTGGCGGTGACGAATCGACGGCAGCGGCTCACAACTATCAGTACGTGTAGGATAAGTCGAATCGGGATGCGATGACACGTAAAGCACCCATAGCGAATGTTTAAATTTAAATTCAAAGAAAAAGGTAAACTGTTTTTAGTTTTCTTTTGTATGCTACTTTTTTTTTAGTTGATAAACTATGGTTTTTTTTAGTTTTAAGTTTGATATTTATTTAACCAAACAGCATCATACGAGTAGCATTTGTATTTTCTGATTAATTTTTGTGAAAAAACAACAAAAATACATATTTATTTAGAAAAAGTATTAACAACGCGTGTGCTTACATATTTTACGATAACGAGCTTTTTTCCATTGTTAATTTTTGGATTTTTTGTTAGTTGTTTTTTTTTGTTCGTTTTTTATTTTTAAATACTTAATTTTACTTTAAGTTTAAGAATAGCTGCTCAAAGTTTTGATATATTTTGTAGTACTAAAGCCATATATTTTCTGTTAGAACGTAAATAAAACCACCTCTTATATAAACATATGAAATTATATATTGAACAAACCACAAAACCAAACACACTTACTTATTTGTATAGGAATTTTAGCAAATGAAATTTGAGTAAAACGAAAGTCATCGCATACCGATTCTCCTTTAATGTAATTTGTAAGCAAAAGAACTAACCAAGAAATTAACTTAATTAACTTACGCGAAAAAATGCGTTTTTTTTGTACCAGTTGTACATTTTCAAATTAAACAAATCCAAAATTCTCCAAATCTCCTAATTACTTAATAATGCAAGGACAACAAAAGAAAGTAACTCTCCCCAAAAAGACATGTAAAATATTTAATTTTTTTACTTTTTAAGCAAACTATTCAATTTAAAATACACACATACTACATACATATATTTCTTTAAGTAATCCAAAAGAAAAGAAAACAAAGAAATTAACCATAATTCTCCTTAAAAACCAAAATGATTTGGGGTACGTTGTTAAGGTAAATATTTTTTTTGTAAAACAAAGAAGCTCGAAAGAAACCAAAAGAAATTGTTCAAAATTTGCGATAAAAGAAATCTAAAAAAAACATAAACTGAAATTTTACTTAACCTATGGTTGTCTCTTAACAACCTGTTGTTCGTTGGCCCTAGCCCAAATATGGAATAATAATTTTTCCATATTTACATAACAAGGGATATTTATAACGACAGCTTTAGTATTAATTTGTACTAAACATAACATGCATAATTTTCCAGAAAGAAGTATTAAAATATTTCGAAAACTAAATGAGGAAGGAAGTCGCATGTGAGCTGAAGCCGCCATTTAACTGCAAGGTACGCACGTAAAGTTAGGAACTGGTATTAATATAAGCCCAAACTGTGGGTTTTTAAAAACAAAATTGACCGAAATGAGGCACTCATTATGTCTGCTGTACGCAAGTTTGTTAGACTGGCACTTGTGGACGCTCCAGCCTAATGTGAAATTTATACAAAGACCTCACATTATTCTCTTACAAATTGACTCAGCAATTGAATATACAGGAATAGCCGCTTAGTTATCACTTCTTAGTTGAAACTCAATTATGGTAAACTGTAAGCACTACAGAGGCAATATAAATGTACCATTTGTTGTGACCGCAGATTGCAGCTATGAAATTAGTAGAAGTTTTGGTTCAGCATGAAGGCGCGCTGTACCCCAAAGTCGACGCCATAATCGATATTTTGCCCACCAAGTTCGGAAATCGTGTTATCAACCGGATCGGTCAATTGACCAATTTGGAGTTTCGATTTTACGCCACTAGTCTTTTTTATGTCGGTTACCGAGAAGGACCAATGTTAAGCTACCAGTCTTAACGATTCGGTCCACAGACAGACGGGCATAGCTTTATCCTTTTAGAACTTTTACGAAGCATGTGTCCTATTCGACAGATGCATAGAGGTTTATTTAGATTGGGCCATTAAAATTTAAAATTAAAATCGGTTGTAAATTAAATTGCTGATAATTTTTTCACATTTCTGGTTTTATTGGAAAGGTTGAACTTTTTTAATTTAATAACGAAAAATCATCCGATGCGTTTTCGCTTCAGGAGATGAAGAATTTGACCGAAAAATCGTGTTTTAGATGAAGTGGTGGCTATTTCAATAATCATATGGGGTTCGGAGAACCTACACGTGACTATTGAGAAGACAGATTAATGTCGGATTTAACGTGGTTATCGCCATTATGGCCTGAACCACGGTGCGCCATCACACTGGGGCCGTTACAATGCCACGGCCAGCGACCCATTGGGTTAATCCCACCGGTACCTATTTGAAGCATGACAGATATGGGCCATAACTTGCCTCTTGATTAGGGGTCGAGGACTATCTAAACCTCTGCTGTTCTATGGGTCACAGCTCCCGGTCGCAATGCAACTCCACACCGAGCCGAAGCTCTCCCCGCGATTTGGGTTTAAACCACAGCTACCACGATACTCCCCAAGAGGCCGCACCTTCTATTCAGAGCAGAACAACAGTTCTGGGGGCTCCTGACTACCCGTGGTACCAGATTTAAGTCTCCGGTCAGACTCCGTAACCAAAAGGCTACTCTTAGTTTTTATTCCATACAACATGGGACTGGTCCCCCACACATCGAGAAGACAATACATCGACAATGAGTCGCTGTTTGGTGGATTTCGGACTGGTGGCTTCATTGGGTCATTTTTCTTCGAAAATGAGCAGCTGCATTATGCTCAACGAGTTTTTGTTTCCCAAAATTCCAGAGAATTACATGGACGACATTTTTTTTCAACAAGACGTGGTCACAGGTCATGCATCCAACGCAACCATCGATATTTTACGTACAGTTTTTGAAAATAGAATAATCAGCCGAAATTGTGACTTGAGCCCATGGATTATTTTCTGTGGGAAGCTATTAAGGAAAAATTTTACGCAAAGCATCCAAAGACAATTGAAGCATTTAAACATGAAATCGAAGTTGCCATTAAAGAGATTCGACCCGAAACATCGGATGAGGTACTGCCGAACCAGTTGTGGTGTCGTATTGTGTTCCATTATAAAATGAGTAAGTTCAAACTTTCCAATAAAACCAGAATTTTGAAGAAAAAAATTCTCAGTACTATTTTTTTCAGCTGATTCAAATTTAAAACTTTAAATCGCTCACCCTGGATTTAGTTTTGTTCCTATTGCTTTTTTTGTAATAAAATTGTCACACGAGTGTACTGGAAAATTGACAATTACAATAGGCATAATCCAAAAATCACTATTTTGATAAAGAAAATATATTTCCGTAAGCTTGGATAATTGGGGATTTAATTTCAATAGAATTTCCAGTTTCCAGACAGAAACGATTGGATTTATAATAAATATCGATAACTCGAAACCAAATTGAGTAGAGGAATATCACTATTTCAGATGTCAATGAATCAAATATTCTTTTATTATAACTTAAGTACAGGGTGTCCGCCGGAAAGGTATACTACTTTGTTTTGTCGCCATTTTGGTAAACATTAGTCTTGGCAGTTCATATTTTGCAGTCGTGAAGTAGAGAAATTTATAATGGAAAAATATTCGAAAACCAAGGTGTTTTAATCGTTAAAGCATTTTATCAAAATCAATCATCGATTTGACTGTGATGATGGGAAAGTTACGTGAACTTTTTGGGAGAAACTTTTTGGCTTATAGTGAATGATTTCGAAGAAATAGGGTCTGTAGCTGATAGGCCCAAGCATGGACCACAACGTACTGCAAGATTGGCTGAAAACATAACTGCTGCTCATGAAAGTGTTCAAAACAATCCATCAACCTCAATTCGACGCTGTGCGCAGGAGTTTGGTCTTTAAAGAACTACTTTAACCACAATTTTGCACAAGGATTTGCATTTGTTTTCATTTAAGATATAGTTGACACAATAGCTTCTTCCACAAGACCATTAACGCCGCCGTAAATATGCCAATAGGATGTTACAGCTCACCCATGACAACCCCGATTTTCATGAAAAAATCATAATGGCACATTTTCATTTAAATGGATATGTGAATAAACAGAATAGACGGTTCTGGGCAATGGAAACCCCTGAAACTATTCATCAGTCACCTTTGCATCCATTAAAAGTTTCAGTCTGGTGTGCAATTTGGTCAGGTGGAATCATTGGACCTTACTTCGATGAAAATGAAAACGACCTAACGGTAACTGTCAATGGGGAGCGATATCGTGATGTGATTGAAAACTTTTTAACGCCAGAACTACATGCTTTGGGCTTGATTAACATGTGGTATCAACAAGACGGTGCCACATCGATTACAGCCAGGATTACAATGGAATTACTGCGAGATCTCTTTCCACATCAAGCTATTTCAAGAAATGGTGATGTTGGTTGGCCTCCACGGTCGCCTGTACAGTACAGTAAACAAACCTTCCCGACGGACACCCTGTATAAGTAAGTTTACATTGAATTTGTTGGAGTCAGAAAACAGAATAAAATAATACTTACAAGCAAGTTTATGTTAACATTAAAATTATTCACGCGTCTATCGTTGTCATTGTGACATTTGCTAGTGTATTTGCTAGTGAATTAAGTAATCCCGATAAAATGTTCAATGTAAACGCGGCGTAACTCGGACTAAGTTTATATTATAAATGTAATCTACATTGTCTTTCAATTGTTTTTAAAGTAATTTCAATATTGTCTTAAATATTTGAGATTACCATTACATATTCTTATACACTACAGATTATTTCCATAATATTTTTTAAAGACTACATATCGAGCTCATGCGTTTGTCCTGAGGGCGAATTCAGAAAGTAATGGGTCCTTGTTTTTAATATATTCTTTATAATGGACTGTCAATACAAATGCTTCAGGTCATATTCATAGAAATTTCGAGAAAGGTTTAAAATTCGAGTTTTCTTTATAAAAAGTTCTTTAAAGTTTTTATGAATGGGGTGTTAAGTTTTTAAGTGTTTGTTTTGAACTTGGTTTTACTGTAGTCGTGCTCACTGACCAACGTACCATAAATTAATTAAACGAGTAATGTAAATTCCTAAGCTGACACCCCGAATTTGTTGACATTTTCAAAAAATCATCTAAATGTGCTACGTTAATCCCCACATAGAAAGTAGCGATAGTAAATTAGTAATCAATCAAAATACTAACCATGGCATGCGACAATTTTCCTTATTTGAACTTTAATACAATTTTATTTTAAATTACTATTAAAATAATAAATGTTCTATAAAATATGCAATTTAGTTTTGGAAGTTGACAATTTAACGAAAATAAAGTGTCTTTGTGAATTTTTAAAATTAAAAAACTCATCTTTTTGGACTTCCATTATTTAAATACTCCTCTCACTGTCTAAGTTTCTAAGCGAATACACGCAGCTCTTTTAAAAAATACTTTAAAGTAAGTTACTTAAATTTATTAATCAACAACTTAATCTCTTAAGAATCATTCCGTGTTCTATACATTTTATCGCAAATAACATTTTCTAATGCAATCTAACGTTAAGAGATCAACCTTTTTGTATAAATATTCTCTAAGAATTCAAACACATTATTCAATTCAAATTTTTCTTGAACCCCAGAGTAACTTGCAAAAATTAAATCGTTTTATATTAAATATAAACATTCTTCTCGTATTGTACGTATGTATGTTATTCATATTTTTTTAACTAAAACAAATCTTTATAAAGATTTGAATAACAAAAAAAAAAACGAAACGAAATACAAACACCAAAAAATTGTTAAAAATTAAATAAGTTAAGAATGAACTAAAGACAAACATATGAACATTTTTCTTTTGATATATATTGTAATAAGTGATGAATTAAAGGGAAAACAACTGTCTAAAAATCCATTTAAAACAAAATAATTTTGCACTTAAATCTAGTCAAAAAAAAACTATGAAATAACGAAACTGAAAATATGCAAAACTTTTGAAATGAAAACTGCAAAAGAAACAAACTAAAATAATCTACAGCACACACACAGTTTTTTAAATAATTTATTTTCGAAAACGAATTACAATTTTATACAAAAATAACAGCAGAAACAGAATTTTTTTTAAAAAAAAAACCCCGAAAACTAATTGATTTTTAAGAAATAAAATACAATAAAGAAAAATGTTACTTAATATTGCATTTATAAAAGGATGTTGAATAAAAAAATCATTAGCAAAACCCAATAAAAAATTAGTTTTAAAAATACATATATGACAACTATGGACAATTTTTTTTTTGAAAAAAAAAAGAAAATTAAAGACTATTATAAATTTATAATAATTTGAAAAAATCTATAGAGTTTTTGAGAATTATGTGGTATTTCCTATCCCTCTTACTTTTTTTGAGCTTCATATCGTATAAACGTGGATACTACGTTTATACGATACATTTCGAAAATGTGTTTACATTCACGAATTCTCAAAATCACAATTTTTATTTTTTTTTCGCAAAGCAAATTTAACCATTTCAGAAGTTTAACTAAATTTCTAAATTTTACCTATTTTGTAAATTGACATTTGTCTTGCTCCAAATAAAATTTATAAAATTGTGAGTGTTGTGAAAAAAACATTATATGCATCACGATATGCAGTACATTACAGAAATCAGAAAATCATGCCCAACTTTCGTGACAAATCACAAAAAAGTTTATATCCGTATTTTTTGACATTTCGTGGTTTTTGCTGTCGTATAAACGTGGTAAGGTTAACCAACAGTTTCCTGGAATATATATCTTTTGTCTGTTAGTTCGGTAAACACGGGGATTGGCTTACAAAAAAATCTGGCAGTTGATTCGAATTGAAAGACAACAAATATTGTTAAGATATCACGTATTTATTTGTCAAATTTCTTAGATACGAGGGTTGCAATTTATATTTCGGGTCCGGCATTAAAACACAATAATTTATCATTGGAAATGGTTTCATTGTTTTTCAAAATATTCTCCTTTAAGATCAATACACTTTTGCATGCGCACAAACCGATTTTCGAACAATTTTTCCACTCCGATTGAGACACCTCCAAAACATGATTTTTGAACGCTTCAACAGCTGCTTCGGGCGCTGATAAACGCTGACCAGGCATTTTTATCCTAATGCTAGGGAATAAGAAGAAGTCACTGGGTGCCAAATCAGGGCTGAACGGTGGATGGCCCGTCATTTCGACATCTTGAGTGGTCAAATAGCCCGTCGTTTCAGCTGATGTGAGAGAGCTCGCATTGTCATGATGCAAAATGATCCGTATTCACTTATTAGTTTTCCTCATTTCTTCGAACACTGTTGGCAAACAGATGGTTGTATATCACTCAGAATTGAACGTCCTACGTTCCACTCAAGGCACTGTGGCAACATGGCCGGTTATACCGAAAAAAACGCAATCATTTGCTTCGATGTACTTCTTCCACGAACAACTTTTGTTGGATTTAGCTCTTCTTGAAAGGCCCATACGGTCGATTGCTGCTTTGTTTCGGGTTTAAATGCATAGATCCATGATTCGTCACCTGTGACAATGTTATACACTACCTTTGAGCTGCCGCAGTTATATTTTTTTTTTAACATCTCTTTCCACCAATCCAAACGAGACTTTTTTTGAACATTCATCAAATTATGTGGGATCCAACGAGAATACATTTTTTTTACGGCCAAATGAACATGTAATATCTAATTGGTGCTTGTCATACTAATCCCAAGGAAGCCCCAATTACACGGTATGTCACATGTCGGTCTTGCTTAATCAGTTCTGGCAAAGTGACCGAAGTTGGACGTCCTTTACGAAATTCATTCTGGAGCGAATGTCGCCCGAGACTGAACTCATAGTACCAGCGATTAACAGTGGTTTTTGATGGTGCTTCATCGCCAAAAGTCGATACAAGTTGAATTAAACACACTTGTCTCAATAACCCATGCCGAAAATCGTAAAAGATCATTGCACGAAAATGTTCCCGGGATAATTCCATTTTTTTGACTGAGATAAATTTTTCAACACCTGTAAACAAAACAATTCGCCCTCAAATGACGAAACGTTCTGAGTAAAGTTATGCTAAAAAATGTCAAAGTTTCTAATGGAAGTTCCATTTTGCACCTGGGAATATTAGTATTGTCAGTACCCGAAATATAAATAGCAACCCTCGTATTAATAAACGACTGAATATTTAAGATATAGAGTTCAAATTTATTCCAGGAGTAGTGCAAAAAATGATACATTTTAAGAATGAAATTCGAGCGATCTATTCTTTGGACTAGATTTTTCGCCACTTTTAGCACACATTTTGACCGGAACGTTGGCATTTTCGCGTTGGATGTTGTCTCTGAGCTCGTCTAAAGTGGTTGACATCGACCAATGACTTAATATGGCCCCACAAAAAAATCCAATGAATGAGGTGGCAATTCGGCCGGACCATTTCTCCAGATAACACTTCAACCGAATTTGCCTTTCAGTAAATCGATTGTAACGCGTGTTGTGTAGCTATTGGCACTGTCTTGTTGAAACCACATATCGGCGATGTCAAGCTCATTTAATTCTGGCCAAAAAAAAATTTCTAACATGGCACGATATCGCTCTCCATTGAAGGTAACATGACGATTGGTTTTAACGACGAAAATCACACCACCTAGTAATTTTCTGCGGACGCAATTGTGTCTCTTGAAGCACATGTGGGTTTGTTGCTGTCCAATAACGCATATTTTGTTTATCGACAAAACCACTCAGCCAGAAATGAGCTTCAGAAGATAATTTTTCGATGAAATTCTGGATTTTCGTGAAACTTTGCCAGGGCTCAATCCGAGAAGTTTCGGCGGATTAAATGATCAAGTGGCTTTAGTTCTTGAGTCAGTTTGATGTTATAGGGATGAAGGCCAAGATCTTTTCGCAATATACGCCACAGTGTGGTTTGAGAGATACCTAATTCCTGAGAACGACGTAGAATCGACTGATTTGGCTCATTTTGAACGGATACACTTGCGGCTGTAATATTTTCGTCGCGTCTCTTTGGCGCCGGAATATCCAAAAGTGAAAACTTGGATCCAAAAGTGAAAATTTGGATCCAAATTTATACACTTAAGTACGCCCAGCCTGTTGGGTGGGACGATTATTGCGGCCGAAAATTGGAGTAAACGCTCTTAAAGTTGCGACCACCGACTTAGAATTTCGGTAGTAATTTATAATGATTTCCAAATGCTGCTTGCAAGCGAACCTGTTAACTTTGACTAACGTTTTGACACTGAGAGATCATTAAAAATGTTTAGGGGGTGTGTTGATATAAAGATACGAAACTGTTATGTCCCTATTGGAAAACCTGTCTAATGCATTTAGCTATTCCCTACCATAATCAGTTCTATATTAAGAAACTTTTCCCAAATTCTCCAAAAAATTTATTTTTATGATCCGGCCTAATATACAGCAAAGGCGTTGGTACACGAAACTGGAGGCCGGCGTTCGTCAACTACTAGAGCCGTATGTTTTTCTTTTTATCTTTGAAGTATGGAAAAAGTTATAAAAAATAGAATACAAATCACAGGCCGTCCTATGACAAGCCTGTTAACAAATATGTTGGATCCGATTCAATTTGGAAGTACTTCCGGGTCACAACTTTTTGATTTCTTCTACTTCTTTGGATGGCCTTTTTTTGCTGGAAGATGTTTTACAAATAAAATGTTTAACATAAATATGAACCACAAATTCTAAATGAATCACCATTTTTAAATACAAAAAACACATATTTTTTCGGTCTTGCCCAAAGATTTTGTGAAAATTAGGCTCCTGTCGTGCGAAATGAAAAGTACTTTGAAGTCTGAAACAAAGACAATAAATTATAAAAGATGGGCGATATGAGCTTTATCAAGAAGTAGAAAACCACAAGTTGAGTATCAATCATTTTGGGAAAGCTGTTTTTTTGCGTTTAGAGTGTGTGAATTCAGTGTTTCCTGTGTTTTTTTGTGTGTTTCAACTTCGAGTCTCTACCGTTCTTCTGATTGTGTACGATTACAAACGATAATTGCAAAAAAGTAGCCCATATTATACAATTTTTCGTCCTTGCTAAAAAGTAACGGGTGATCAATCTAGAGGTATTTTTTCAATAGGGTTTTTTTTTTCACAGATTACGCGTGAGCTGTTTTTAACTTTATTTATTTTTATTTTCAGTATTGCTTGCCATTTTATCATGAAAAGACTTACACCGCAACAACGCCTCCAAATTGCGCAAATGTATTTTGGAAATGAGAATGAGAAGATCCACTGTTTTTGACCCAAAAATTTTGTTCAGTGACTAGGCCCATTTCTTGCTCAACGTCAATAAACAAAATAATTGCATTTGGGCTGAAAAGCAACCAGAAGAGGTTCATTATAACCAGAGAAAACCCCGGTTTGATGCGGTTTATGAGCTGGTGGAATCATCGCTCCATATGATGGCCGGATCGTAACCGTGAATGGCGCTCGCTATGGCGCCATTATATCGGACGTTTTGCTGCCTGAAATTGAAGCCCGTATTCTTGACGACATTTGGTTTCAACAGGACGGTGTCACTTGCCATACCGCTGCTGAAACAATGGATCTATTGAGAGGTAACTTTGAAGAACATCTAATTTTACAATTTGGACCGGCCGCGTGGCTAAGTAAAGTCCAAATTCTATGCTGACAAACCAGCTACGATTCAGGTTTTGGAAGCCAACATTATGCGTGTTATTAACGCCATACCGGTCGAAATGTAGAATGGATACCCTGAGGTGAAGTTGCGGTCAACATTTGAAGGAAATTTTATTCAAAAAAAAATGGCATAAAAATTCCTTTTGAATGAACAATAAAAATTACACACTTGATTTAAATTTTTGTATTTCTTTATTATTGAAAAAATACCACTAAATGGATCACCCTATACTTTAAAGTCTGAACTAGATATTATCGATAACTTTGCTATCGAGGTTTTTAATGTTTGTGAAAGATTTTTAGTTTCGGTAAATAATGGAAACTTGCAAACGCTTCTTCCCTATATAGGTTATATACTAAGTTTAGACGATAGCATTCATCGCTAAACTATTTCCTGCAATATCAAAAAATATTTAACACGTACTTAAAAAATGTTTTTGCTGGAAATGTTAATAGAACGCTTTTTTCAAATCGTATAAATGGCTGCTAAAATTTGTTTTTGATTTTTCTTTTTTGGGCTTTACTTAAAATCTTGCTGTTCTGCAATGGATTGAACGATTTGTTCGGGTCATACGAAGCAAACCACAACAGTCTGTACTCGTATTATGTTCGTAGAAATCGGGCAATCCATTTTCGAACAGCAAAATTTTTAGCAAAGCCTAAAAATGCATTTTTTTTGTCATTTTAAACGCCAAAAAAGTTTTTGAAGCGCTTCTTTATATATACGATTTTAAATAAGCGTTAAAAAAACATTATAAAAAATACAAAATGATCTATTTATAGTTAAAAAAATTTTAAAACGCTTCTTATAAACGCTTCTTTATATTCCATTTCATTATATAGAAGAGTTTAAAAAACTTTTCAAGCTAAAAATTTTGTATTTTTTATATTGTTTTTTTACCGCTTTATAATAGAATATATAGTAAAGCGTTTAAACAAATTTTCGAGCTAAAAAAACAAATTAGGTACGTATATTTCAAATATGGGAACCCTGCTTATAAAATTTTTTTTATTTTGACTTGAGCAGCTTTTTTTTATTCTGGTTCGACACCTTTATGTTGTTTCTTTTAAGAATCAACGTAAAAAGAAAAAATTGGTGAAATGCATTTGATACGGTTGCCAGGCAGACTGTACAGCTGTTTCTAAACCCGCCAAGGTTTTTCTTCAGCAGTCTTTGGCAACGATTACTTCGGCCACAAATCAAATGATTCATTTTTATTAATGAGAATTACCCTTTTTTTATTTTTGTTTTAAATATCGCCAAATGATGTATAATTTCTTTAGCTCGTTTGTTTTATTTCGGTCTGTTGCTTTTACACATTGAACAGGGATTAACCGGCTCAAGACCTCTTGCATCTATATTTAACTAGAATACAAGTTTTTAACAAAACGGCAAAGAGACATTGATTTTCGTGGCTGCACACTGATTTTATCATTATTTCGGGTCCGTGACAATCCTCTTCAGAAAGCTTTATAAGGCCAGGCTCTCCCCAAACGAATGAGAACTACTGTTGTAAACCTTACTTTTCAAGTTTTCTTCACACAATTGCCCACGAAAATACAACTCGTTTCATTAAACAATCAATAATAACGTTTTACTAAAGTAATCATATTAAATAAATTGCCATTAACCCGTATTATAGTTTTCAATGTCGATTCGAATCACAAGCCTAACATAGTCCGCAAATATTTTCTTTTGCGCTATTATTAAGAATAAAAAATATTTATATAAAGTATACTTTGTTGTCAATTAAAAAATTATTTTATCCAAAACATAATAATTCTTATTTTATTTTTGTTAAAAAGTTTCGTTGTGTGCAATACCTCAAAAAAGCCTTTTTATAGTTATTTAACAAAAAAAAACGAAAAAGAAAAAGAAAAAAATACATTTTTGTACAAAATTTATATTATTTTTATGATACACGAGTATATCTATTGTGAAAAAACAAACAAAAATTGAAGCTATATAGCAAATAATCCGAGAAATCTATTGTATTAAAACCAACAAGAATATCAATACCGACAAATAGTTACTAATTACGAATTCATTACAAAATTTCTATGTACTATCTGTGTGTAAATGTCAACAACTCGTAAATTTATAAGAAACCATATAAAGATAATTTTAAATAAACATACAAAGAATGAAAGAAGAGAAAAAGAAAAATGTGTATAAAAGAAATTTATCGTATGTTAGAAAATATATTTCTAAAAAAACCAAGAGAAATTCCAAAATATTAACGAAAATTTGACAAAAGAAAAACCTATGAAAATAACGTATTAAATTTAAAACAAAAATAAAATAGTACGGGGTATATTATACAGACATTAATACTTACATATATACAGAAGACATCTTACATAAATAAATTATGGAAATCTCAAGATCAAAATCGAAAAGCCGACAAATTTGAATATTTAAAAAAAGGAAATAAATATAAAATAAACGAAAATCGCTGTGTTTTTTTTTATTAATTTTCTGGTGGCTTCCGTAGAGCAAACGAGGTTGCAAAAATCAATTGAGCGCCTAAGATATTAAAATAAACCCATCAATTTGTCAACGAAATCAAATATGCTACCCTTACCAATGTCAGATTTTTAGTTTAGAAGACATATAACCGTTCAAAAAAAAAATTAAGTAATTTGGTTCGCTTTCAGGTATAATGTCACGAAAACTGGGTAACGAATCATCTTTTTTGCTTCTAGTGATTAATGTAGTTACTAAATAATAATAATAAATGTAGTTTGCTTTGTGTTTCTGCAGGTAAATCACTATTTAAAATCTTTCAAATTTTCCACTTTGAAGGAAAAAAAACTATATTTTTCTATATTTGCCAATTTTTTAAATAAGTTCATTCCATAATTCATAATGCTTAATATCACAGTACAACATTTTTCAGGTGATTGATTAGGGACTCAATTCTGATAATTGTTTGTGAAAGTAGTCCCAAAAAGAAGAACTTCTGCATCATTTGTTTGGTCAAGGTACATCAAATAATAAGTTAATAATTAATTTGAAGTTAGTAAGTATCGTATAGGGGAATTTGTCACGTTTTAGGCTCTTTAGTTTGTCATAAGTCGAGAACCACTTGTCCGAATAAGCTGAAACAAATTTAAAAAAATTAATTCGATGGATTTCAAACAGTCATAGGCGTCATTAATATCTTTGACAACCACTTTGACGAATTTCCCAGCTATTCCTAATTTCATGTGGAGCGGTGGCAACAAAATATCATCTACATCCTTTATCAAAGGTTTATTCCGTAATTTTAATTGTTTCTTGAGCTCGGAAGTTCTTGCTTTCCAATATTTACATTGATATTGATTTCCTGTGTATGGTGAATCCCAATTACAAAGGAAGCAGAAGTATTTTAAAATAGTATGTCTATCTCGGATGATGATGCAGACTCAGAACATGAATATGAACAACCTACGAAGAAAATAAGGTCATCAGAACCACAAGCGTCAACGTCAACGAGAATAAATAGTAAAAATAATTGAAAATGTTCTAAATTTTTGTTTCCATGCATAGATAACATATAAAAATCTCACATTTTCTGTGTAAGAATAGCTGTAATATGAATCGGAATGTTTATTATCATGCAAAATAAAGAATCAATAAAAAAGTCATCAATGTTTCTTCAAAGAATTTTGTGCATATCTCGAGCAAATTTTTGAAATTCATATCTTCCCTTAATTGTGCATAAAAGCGAAACGCGTAAATCGATTTTCATGATTTATGTCTCATTTTGTTCATAGGTTATGTGACTTTACGCGAAAGTAATAGGACTTGAGACTTTTTACCGTTTTGTATTTTTTATGAATTAAAAAAAAAACTTTAATTTTTTAGGCAAAAAATATTTTTTTTCTTCATACATTTATTTATAACTTCGAAAATGTTGCTTTTGTAGCGAAACATTGTATGTACAGATTAAAGGAATTCTAATTCCGAGTTATGACAAACAAAAGAGCCTAAAACGTGACAAATTCCCCTATACGATACTTATTAACTTTAAATTAATTATTAAATTATTATTTGATGTACCTTGACCCAACGAATAATGCAGCAATACTTCTTTCGCAAACAATTATCAGAATTGAGTCGAAATAATGTGTTGTACTCGTACTGAGTATGTCTCTAGACGCCTCCTTTGCTGCTAGAGGTAAAAGAAGACATTGTTCCAGAAATTGTATGTTGTGCATCCCTTACATATTCAAGAAATATGTTCGAGGAAGTCCTAAGCATCGTTATTGTTTTTTTAACGTTTATGTTTTCTATTTTTTATTCTGTAATGCTTGACTGACAATTAGTTTGATCTAATAGTTTGAAATTTGCATTTTACGTCCGGTGCCTACCTGACAGTCTCTGCCAAAGTCATCTCCCAATATTCTGTTCAGACGCAGGTTGCACAAAAACTACTCATTGAAACTAGTCAAGTATCAATTTACAGAACAATATTGACCTTTGGTTCCCTACAGGTCAAATCTTTTTCCCGTGTGGTTCCTCTTATTCAGTAGGGCGAGGGTATAATAAAATGAATTGACAAACATTTATACGATCAAAATTAAACTCTGACTAGTTTTTTTTTTAAAAAATTGTATGTTAACCTCGTTATCGTCCGCAGTTGTATATATGATGCAACATAACCTCAAATACTGCCCAAAATACACGATAGCTGTAACTTTCGGTAAGCAATGAAAAAACCCGAGTTAAGGCCCATTTAGTCTCGACGGTTGACGGTTGACGGTAGATTCTGCAACCTGCAGAAGTCTACCGTCGTCAACCGTCAAACTGTAGTTATCTCCCTCTAACACATGCAAAATGCAACTCTCAACTGAAATAGCTGATTGCCTACCGTCAACCGTCCACCGTCAACCGTCGAGACTAAATGGGCCTTTATTCTAAAGTCAAAATAGGCTTCAGCGCATCTTTCGAAATTGCTTTTGTCGTGGCAGTTTGAATATTCAGTCGACCTGTAGTTGGTAGGCTAGTGTAAAATATCTCAGTGAGCGATATTTTAAAATTGTGTTTATCTAGTTTTGGTATATAAAGTGTCCAAACGAGCAAGTATAATGGAATAAAAATGATCACAGAACCGAAGAAGACAATTCTTTAAAACTTATCATATCTTAGATTGATCACTTAGAACAGTTCATCGTTCGTTTCTTTAATAACAGTTGTGTTTGTTTTAGGTTACTAAACTAGCATTTGTATAGAAGTTACTTGGTTTGCAAGTGTGTTGGCCTCAAGTCGCTAAAGAAACAAGTAAGAGTTGCCACACTTATTTTTCTAACAAATAGTAAAACATGACCTACCATACTATATGAAAACATACGTTTTTTGTTATGTATATTAAAAAAATACCCAAGCAGGAAGAGATATCATCTGCTAATTCGTACGGAATTTATCGGTATAAGTGAAAATATTGATCAACTTTGACTGATAGTTAAAAAACATTTTACACATTTCTACCAAGCAAAAGTGTAGCAAGACAAAACGTATACCCTATCTTTCTGAGTAAGCAATCGGCTTATTCTTCATCTTATTTGGAAGGTTGGCATTTAGATTTTTAAGAATGATTGCTTCGGATACCGAAAAGATTATTTGGATAGCGCAGCGGTACCATACTTTGCAGTCCTGCATTTCCATCCAAAAGGAATTTGGGCGGGAGTTGGCGGAACTCCCCCGAGTAGACTTCCGCCAAATTCGGTAAATATTTTTACCGAATTTGGAAGCATCGCATAGGTATCGAGATCCCTTTCGGGTTCAAGAGTATTTATTTAAATTAAAATAGATATATAATTTAGTAATTGCTTCTGTTATTTTCTGTTTGTTTGAATACAAATGAATAAAGTTAATTTTAAAGTTAAATAATAAAAAAATTAAATTAGTTTTTATTAATTTCTGTTTTCGGGTTCAAGACACCTGTTGCCGCTGTAGCATCGTCAATTCAGTCAAATTTTAGCGTTTCGACTCGAAACTTTTCGGCTCAAGTTGCAGTTAACAGACGGTCATTACAACGGATATATCATTATGACTTAAAGTTGTTTCCCTACAAAGTCTAAATTGCAAGCAAGTTAAATCCGCTGGATTTGCCTATTCGAATGGAATTTCACAAAAAAATTATTGAAATGGCCGAAAAAGACAACAGCTTAATAAATTGCTTGTTTATGTCCGATGAGGCCCAATTTGATCTAGACGGCAATGTAAACAAGCAAAATTGCCGTATATGGAAACCAAGGAATTTGACTGAATTGAAGCAGTCCATTAAAGCAATAAAAATTTGAAAAAAAAAACTGTGGCAAAAAAAATCTGCTGGTCACAAATCTGGCTTCCGAAAAAAGGACCCCTAACTACTTTATTTGTGAACCGATTTTCAAAAACTCAACTAACAACACAACATTTTTTTGCCGCAAAATTTGGTGTTGACCAGTGTAATTTTCTGATCAGGTGTCACAAATGCGTGGATGAGCATGGAGGTCATTTACATCTTCATCATCTTCAAACACAATTAGTCATCAATTAAATTGAATTTTCTATACAATAAATAAATACATTCATTAAAAAAAGTTATTTGAATTTCTAATTGTAGCTTAATTGGTGAGCCACCCTGTATTTCACTGATTATTTTATTACAACTAAAGTTTTTTTTTTTGTTTTCTGCTTATGACGAATTTGCGGATGAAGCCTCTTGTTGTTCAATTCTCTTTGGTGTATACAAAGAGAAATAATGCTGCCATTTTAATCTTAATTTTGTTCAATGTAGCCAGACTATTATATAGCAAACTAACTAGGCATCTTAGCTATTTACCCTAAAATAGCTCGACTAGTGCGTGAGAGTTCTACTTACCTTTGGAAAATGACGTCGCTTAAAGTGTTCATACGAACATTTAATGACCTCAGATTATACTTACAGGAGAAAATAGAATCGTGATTATCGCAGTCAGTTGCTCATATATCAATCAACTAAACCCATCTCAATTTTTTATGTTCATTTACTGCATTATTTTTTTTTATTGATTTTATTTTGCTTTTTTCTATTTATAGTTATTACAAATACACAAATAAATTTTATAGTTGGTTGGTTGTTTGTTCCATATATATTATAAAAAAAATTCATTTAATTTTCATTTTGTGTTTATCATATTTTTGTTTTTTGTAGTTATTTTAAATTAAAGCCAAACCTAAAAGTTTACATTTAAAAAATGGTTCTTATTTAGAGAAATGTATAGTTGTGTTTGTTGTTGGGTTTTTCACTTAAAATCTATATATGTATATTAAGCCTATGATATATACTGGGATTTCTTGTTGTTCTTTTTTTAGCATTATTTTTTTTTTGGTTTATTAAATATTTTTATCAAAAAAGTGTTTGAACGTTTAAAACGTTATTCTTTTCTTTTGTTTTCGAAGAAGGGCGGGGGCAGAGTAGGCAGTTTCGAAATATTTTCGAAACCATTTCGAAATGGAGTTTCTAAGCAATTTGCATATAGGGTTAGATATGCTTTCAAACAGTATAGAAGAGCTTTGACAGTTCATACGGGAACGAATACGTTTTTAATGCGCTTTAAGGTAATTTATATATTTTTAGTACGAGTATATTTCTTTTTGTTTCTGTTTTAATTAGGTGGGCTTTCTTAAAATTTTATTTTATGTTTATACAATTTGTGTATAGAGTTAGTTAGTATCATGTATTTAGCAAAAATAGTTGTCTTCAATATAATTCTTAATCGATATCTACATATACATAGAGGCTATAATTTGTTGAAGCTTGGTCTTTTAGTTTAAAGTGTCTGTGTTGTTGTGTGTGTATTTGAAGAGTGAAGCATGTCAAGCTTTAAAGCTTTTCTTTTTTGTTGAATTATGTTTTTTTTGGTCAAAGCTCTTTCTAAACTGTATGAATCGCTGGGGTTTTTGGGGGCTTTATGGTCGGTCAGAAAATGGAAAATATTAAATTAAATCTCATAAAGAATAAATATTGAAGATGGAGCATGTCAAGCTTTAAAGCTTTTCTTTTTAGTTGAATTCTGTTTTTTCTTTCGAAAAAGCTCTTTCTAAACTGTATGAACGTCTGGGTTATTTGGGGGCTTTATGGTCGGTCGGCATATAGAAATGAAACAAAAAATTGATTTAATCACATAAAGGATAAATATTTAAGATGAAGCATGTCAGGCTTTAAAGCTTTTCTTTTTTGTTCTGTTTTTGGCCAAAGCTCATTTTAAACTGTATGAATTTCTGGGTTTTTTGGGGCTTTATGGTCAGTCAGCAAATATAAATGAAAACAAATTAGATTAAATCAAGTAAAGGATAAACATTATAGGTCAAAACTTTAAAGCGTATGAACGTCTGGGTTATTTGGGGGCTTTATGGTCGGTCGGCATATAGAAATGAAACAAAAAATTGATTTAATCACATAAAGGATAAACATTTAAGATGAAACATGTCAAACTTTAAAGCTTTTCTTTTTTGTTCTGTTTTTTGGCCAAAGCTCTTTCTAAACTGTATGAATTTCTGGATTATTTGGGGCTTTATGGTCAGTCAGCTAATATAAATGAAAACAAATTAGATTAAATCAAATAAAGGATAAACATTATAGGTCAAAACTTTAAAGCGTGTCAAGCTTTAATGATTTTCTATTGAATTTTGATATTTGTTTAAACTCTTACGTAACTGTGTAAAACTCGGGGTTATTTGGGAGCTTTATGGTCGGTCTGTTAAAGAAAATGGAAAAAAGAGATTAAATCATATAAAGGCAAAATATTACAGGTTAATCCTTTAAAGCGTGTCAAGCTTTTATGATTATTTTTTGAATTATGCATTGGCTTCTCAGTAGTCACGCGTGGGTTCTCTGAATCCCACATGCGTCAATTTTGCTTATTGACATAGCCACCGAGTTGAAAATGATCTTTATCTGACAACACGATTTTTCGGTAAAATTCGTCATCTCCTACCAAACAATCTTCAGCCCAGTGAGCAAAGCGAAAACGCATCGGATGGTGTTCCATTATTAAATGACAAAGTTCAACATTTCCAATTTAACCAGAAATTTGAGAAAATTATTAGTACTTTTATTTACAGCCGATTCAAATTTAAAATGTTAAATCGCCCACCCTGCACATCTGTTAAAAAAAATTAGGGATGCCATCATTTGACAGTGTGAGAAAGCGGGCGTTTTCAGAATGATGAAAACAAGTAGTTTTTCTGGTCGTTTTTCCAAACAAATCCAACAAATTATACATGGGACAGATGGCTTTAACATATGCTACCATGTGGGTCATATTATCCGGTTGTACCGCAGCTCCATGTCAAGCCAAAAATTTAAAACCACAGCATTTGCTACCAACGATTCGCTACATGTGATAATTTAATGTAATTCAATCAATTTAATGTAATTTTCTTTTCCCGGGACACGGAAAAATACGATACAAAAATACACATTTTGTAAAGAAACTGACAGTCAAATAGAGAACTTCTTTAAAGAAATTCCATTTATCAACTATTTGGAAGGCACTTTTTTTTTTAAAAGTGGGTGAAACAATTTTTTTAAGAAATGAGAGATAGTAAGTGATGTCATTTATTTTTTAAAGATGAAAAAAATGGTGCATTTATCTGTTTTTAAAAGATGTAGGCTCAATATTTAGAGAGTTTAAAAAACCTTTTTTTTAAATTTTACTACATTAAAATATGTTTAAACGGCCGATTATCGTTACAACAACAGGGCCCTATTTCACCTAGCACTTTTCACTATGCAACCGCTATAAATTGTTCGTCTTTTTGAGTTCGTTCTTTTGCCATCTCAAATCAAAGAAAATCCGCGATTTATCCAGAGGGATGTTGTATTACACCGTTCGGCAGTAAATTTGACACATAAACCAAACTGCATACATTTGAAATAAAAAAAAAAATAGACACATGAAAGCCTCCATTCTCCTCTTTAATTTGATACCATAGTCGACTTCGTTCGATAACTTACGAATTTTATATATATTATATGATAAAAACATAATTTAAAATTTAAGGTCCTGCAAAAAGGACACTGGATCACGAAATGAAGAAAATGTAGTTTTACTTCAAATGGTACCAGCTTTTAAACGTATATAATTTGGTTCATGTGTCACGGCATAACCTTCCAACACACTTCACGCCCGATTTTGTTCCCAATTTTATATCTCATATAAAACGGAAGAAACTTTTCTTTTTTTTCGGAACTTTCTTTTCTTAATCATTGAAAACCAGGAAAATGTCTTTAGAATTGACATACTGCGAAGAAAATAAATTCCGGCGGAATTAATTTTTCGCCACAAGGATTTTATATTTTTGATTCATGCATAAAAATTATTCTATGCCACACCATATCTTCAGCAATTATTCATCTTTAAAAAATATTTTATACATTTATCAGGAAAAAATCTTCAAAGTTCTTCGAGCGATATAAAGGCGCGTTAACTGGGGTTTACATTTTTAAAATTTTACCGACAGTTTTATTTTCAAATGCTTGTAGATCGGTATTGGGGTGGCTGATTTAGGAGGTTGATATCTCAGAATAACTTCACAGTTTGTTGCGTTTGAAAAGAGTGCATAATTACTTATACATGCTTTAATATTTCCTTAGCAATTAAAATTGGTCATTAAAATTGAAGACTTTAATTACTAAAAAATTTCGCTTTTATAGGGTGTCCCAAGAAGAACGCAATTTTTAAATCTGGCAACATTCGAAGTGTCATTGTTTGACATTTGAACAATTGTTATTGTTTGTTAGTAGAAGGTACGAGGTTAGTAAAAATGGAGCGCTACACGAATGAACAACGCATTCTCATTGTGAAATTGTTTTACCAAAATGGTGAAAGTTTTGCGGCTACAGTTCGCAAATTGCGATCAATTTGGGGTCACAATAATGCTCCAAAAGAGTCAACTGTAAATAGATTAATGGATAAATTTTCTGTTAGTGATGTAAAGACAACAACGCGCCATCGACCAGGTCGATCGACCGAAAATGTCGCAGCTGTACGTGATGATGTCGCTCAAACTCCATCCACCTCAATTCGACACCGAGCTTAGCAAATTGGTGTCTCCAAATCCACTTTGCAGCGAATTTTGACGAAAGATTTGCATCTTCATGCATACAAAATTCAATTGACTCAGGAACTGAAGCCAGCTGACCATGGACAGCGAAGGGAGTTCGTTAATTTGGTATTGGAGAGACAACATGAAAATGCTGATTTTGCTGATAAAATCATCTTCAGTGACGAGGCCCATTTTTATCTTGATGGCTTCGTCAATAGGCAGAATTGTCGCATTTGGGGTGCGGAAAATCCTCGAGTGATTCACGAGAAGCAAATGCATCCTCAACGTGTCACTGTGTGGTGTGGTTTTTGGGCTGGAGGAATCATTGGACCTTTTTTTTATGAAAATGAGGCAGGTCAAGCGCAAACAGTCAATGGTGTTTGGTATCGTGAAATGATAACCAGTTTTTTCTTGCCTAGAATTGAAGAAATGAATGTGGAGGGCATGTGGTTCCAACAAGACGGCGCCACATGTCATACAGCCAGAGAAACAATTCAATTGCTGCATCAGTCATTTAAAAATTGCGCTCTTCTTGGGACACCCTTTATAATAGTTGTGTGCCCGTGGTGACCAAATATGATGATGTATGACTTATTATTTGTTACACCACAGAGGGAGAGCAAATATAGCTTTGTTACAAGCGGTTTTCCTCTTCTACAGTTTGAACATTAAGGGTTTTAAAAAATCGGCCAAAAACTTTAGGATTTGAGGAATATTTTTCTTTTTTTTTGTCTCATATCTTTCATTGCAGGCTTATGTTAAAAAATTCTAATCAAATATGATCCATTCAATCTCCGCCAAAAAACGAACAGAGAACTTAAAACACTTAAATGTAAATAGTGATTTTAAACGTATTTTGGAAAAAATAATTTGATGTCAATTTTAAAACCATAATACTTTTGTATATTAGAAACATTTTTGTACGGGGGCATATCAATAATTCCGTGACTTTTGGAATAAAACACAGTTTTTATTTTTCAATATAAACGCCTTTACGCTCAATACATTTAGTCAAACGTTTCTCCAATTTTTGTATTCCTTTCAAAAATAGTATTTCCGAGGTCCCTAAAGTAGACATTTGTTTGATCAACACTTTTATCGTTGGAGCTGAAACTCTTTCCATGGAGCCATTTCTCTGGGGGCTAAGTCCGGAGAATATGGCGATTGAAGTGCCAATTCATGCAATGTTGCCATTCAGACTGCACACATGTGCACCCCTGCATTACCCTGATGAAAAATAACTTTTTTCTTGGCCTTATGGAGTCGGTTTTTTTAAATTCTCGTTAAATCGGTCCAAAAAGTTGGCATTATATTCGCTGTTTATTGTTTCCCCTTCGAAGGTAATTGCTGTGGATCCCGCGTGCATCCCAAAAACTGTTGCCATCACCTTATTGGTCACAAAGTCACCTTGGCCGTCTTCGGGGACGGATCACCCGGAGAAACCCTCTGTTTAGACTGCTGCCTGGTTTCCGGAGTGTTGTAATGGATCCATGTTTCATCCACAGTTACAAAACGCAGCAAAAACTCATTCGAATTGGGGTTAAACAAATCCAAACAATCCTTAATGTTGTCACATAATTACGTTTATGGTCAATTGAGAGCAAACGCGGCACGCATCTTGCAGACATCTTTCTTAAACCCAACTGACCATGTAAAATCGAAACCACACTGCCATTTGAAATGGTGCCTATGGCACCAACAATTTCACGCACTTTTACTCTTCTAACGCCAAAAAGATATCGTGGATTTTTTCGACATTTTCGGGTGTATTGACCTCAATTGGCCGTCCAGAAGGTTCAGCGTCATTTGTATTTGTGCGCCCACAACGAAAGTCAGTAGTAAACCTCTTTTTTTACCATTGAAATGGATGGTGCAGAGTCTCCATAGTATTTATCAAGCTTTTCCTTTGTTTGATTGACGGTTTTGTCCGCAAAAACAATGTTTAATGAGCATTTGAAATTCACTTTTTTCATTTTTAACAAAATCCACGAGATTGTTTTGAACAACTGTTTAACACAAACTTAATGACGAAACTCTCTTAAAACTTGACAGTAGTTTATTAACAGAGTAGTGTTGCATTTTATATAACTACTAGGGAAGTTGGAAAAGACACGGAATTATTGAAATGCCCTCGTAATATAAACTGGTCCTATGCGAATTCCAAAGACCTTTAAAACGAAATATCAAACTCTAAAACTCGCCAAACCACCAGCGATCTGCAAGATCTACATTCTCAAAATTCCATCCAACCACATGGGTCTGTAAAGAATTTTTAAGATTTTTTCCCCATACAGGTATAAAATACTTATAAGAAAAAAAATATTTTCTAAAACTTTCAAAAGAATGAGAACTATCATTTTACATGAACCGACTTATTAATAAAAAGAAAAAAAATAATAGTGAAATGTTTAAAAAAAAAGAAGAAGACAACATAAAAAAATATTGGTGGTAAAATTAAAACTTTATTATCATTTTGATTTTCTGTTTGTTGTGGTTTTTTTTGTTTGTTTTAAACTTAAAACTTATGATTAAAAAAACTTGTTTGTTTTCTGTGTGTTTTAGATTGTTTAACTAAAATTACAAAAAAAAAATCAAATAAAATAATAATAAGAATTATTTTAATAAAAATATATAAGTATGTATGGTATTGTATTTATATAAATTAAAATACATATGCAATTTAGTAATTGTTTCTGTTACTTTCTGTTTGTTTGAATACAAATGAATAAAGTTAATTTTAAAGTTAAATAATAAAAAAAATTAAATTAGTTTTTATTAATTTCTGTTTTCATATTCATGCAAGGGTTTTTAAATAAAAAAAAAACTCAAGCAGACACACCCACACATGCATCATGCACAGAAGAATATACATTTTTTGTTGAATTTATAAACAAGAAGAAAAGAAAAATAAATCAATTTTTAAAGGACCGACCAAAAAAATGTTCATTTATTTAAATAAAAAATAGAAAGAAAAAAAAACAACGAAAAATTGCTTTAAATCAATATTGCCAACAAAAAAGAATTAACATAAAAACAAAAAAGAAATAAAAATTACAGATTTACCTGCCTAATTAATTATATAAACTTGCAATAGATTCGACAAAAAATAACTAATTAATTTTTATAAAAAAAGCGAGAAAACAAAAAATGAATTATTGCGTTAAATCAATGTTGCCAACAAAAAAGAATTAACATAAGAAAAACAGAAAAGAAATAAAAACTGAAATTACAGATTTACCCGCCTTGCAATAGCTTCGAAAAAATTAATTAATTTTTTTAAAAAAAAGGGAGAAAACAAAAAATGAATTATTGCGTTAAAACAATGTTGCCAACAAGAAAGAATTAACATAAAGAAAACAAAAAAATTAAAATTGTAATTACAGATTTAGCCTCCTTATCACCAGCAATTGCAATAGGTTATTTTAATTAAAAAAGTGAAGAAAATAAAAAAAAAAAATATTGCTTTTAATCAATATTGCCAACGAAAAAGAATTTACATAAAAAACAATATTAAATTACAGATTTAGCCGCCTAATCATAAACACTTGCAATAGGTTCGAAAAACAGTTCTAACGGGTGGCCCAAATAAGACCAGCTGATGTGAAACACAAATAACTTTTTTGTTTTTTAACATAATTTATTTTTTCTTTTTGCAGATTATAACTGAACTCTTGGAAATTTAAAATGAATACGTACAGTCCACAACAACGTATTAAAATTGTCGATTTTTATTATTCTTTTCAACGATCAATTGTTCTGACGCAGCGAAATTATTGCCGTTTTTTAACGTAAGATCAGCGCCCACATCTTCCATGATTACAAGTTTAGTTTGCCGTTTTGAGGAACTGGGTTCAGTTGCCGACCGTTCATCGTAATATTCGTACTGAAGACAACGTGGAAGCTGTGCAGCAGAGTGTTGCAAATGATCCATCTGCCTCAACTCGTCGCCGTTCCGCCCAATTGGGTATACCCAGAACATTTGTCTGATCTCATATTTCACACATAGTCACGTTAAATTTCCATAAAATGTATTTAACATATAAAAATAAATCATTTAAAAAAACCGTTATTACAAGAGTTATACGTGTTTAACATCACTAGGTCTCATTTGGGCCAACCTGTATAAATTAAATCAGATTTTTTAAACATATTTAAGTGTTTATAAATAAGGGATTGATAGAAAAAATAATAAAGGATAGAAAATAAGATTATTATACTTTAGGCGGGGAGGTTAAGGTTTGCTTGATTTTTTTAAATATATTATTTTGATTTTTTCAATTAAGGACTTAGTTATTTCATTTTATCATTTTCAAAAGTATTTAAAAAACACAAAAATTGTTTTTTCTTTCTTTTTCAGTTGAGTGGGTAGGAGGAAAGAGAAAGGGTATTTGATTTGGTTAGATTGGTTTTCATTTATAGATTTTTTTTTTAAAGTATATATATACCATATATATAATTAAGATTGTATTAAAAAATATGTATTCTTTTTTTGTTACATTGTTTTGCATTTTGTTATTTTACTGATTTTTTTTTAATTTTTCTCGTTATTATTAAAAAATATATATAAATATTTGATTTATTAATAATTTTATTATTGTTGTAGGGTTTTGTTTGTATTATAATTATTGCAAATATATAAGTTTTGCTTTTACTTTTTATGGGGGTTTTTTCTTTTCTTTTGTTTTAAGGTTAAAGAGGGTTTTTCTTTTGTTTTTTTTTCTGCATTTTTCATTAGATGTATATAAAATTATTATGTATATATAAATACATAGAGTTGTTGTGGTTGTTCTTGTTTTATTTTATTTCTTTTTGTCTGTATATATATAAAATGGTTCTGGGGTCTTTCCTTTAGTTTTAAATACAAGTAGAAAAAAAATAAATTGTTTTGAAGAATTTTTTTAAGCAAAAGAACAATTTTAGTGTTGTTAAAGAATAAAAACAAAGAAAATGATTTCATTTTAGAAATATTGCAAGCCATTCAAGGGGGTTTCTTAAATGAAGTCTAAAGTGAAAGTCATATCGGTAATAATTGAAAAGAAATAAAGGTAACATGAAAAGATGGGGCATTTATTTTACTCGCAATTTTTTCCCTTAGTTACGATATTGAATCAGGGATGTTGAAGAATTGGTTTAACCCGTAACTGCCTGCTCATAGATCAGCTCGTACGATTTTTATGAAATTTGGAAATTTATGTCCAAAAGACCATAGAAGTTGAAAGAAAAAAATTTAAAATTAATTTTTATGAAATTTGGAAATTTATGCCCAAAAGACCATAGAAGTTGAAAGAAAAAAAAATAATTTAGCCAAATCTTTCTTCTTTTCTATAAAAAAAAATTACCGCAATATCGCACACCTGGCCCACTCTAAAATTATTTATGTATCAACACTTTCTTGGGTATTTAAATACCCATTAGGCAGGAATGGGCTAATTACGATATTGACTCAGGGATGTTGGCGAATTGGTTTAAAAAAAAGGAATACAAAAGTACTTTTAGGACCAGAAGGGTATCAAGTTTTTATACCCTACACCACTCTGTGGTACAAAATACAAGAAGGTTAACTTGAATCGATTTAGAACCACCAGCCGATTAAGCGAACCCTATTAATATTGATCAATGAAGGGCCTTCCCAGTTTCAGGTCAGCCACACATTACATCCACATCTGACCAAATTTCGTACAGAACATGACGAGTCACTAAAACTCCATGTTTTCGATTAACCCCTGCCTTACGATTCCTATCCTGTCGGTAAAAACCATTGCATGGTACGTTCTATCATATCGCCCAATGTACACTGCACCTTTAGCTTTACCTTCATGCAAAGGTCCCTCCTGTTTTGAGGTCCTGCTATTCCACCAGCAACATTTTACATTCGGTCTTGGTCAAACTTAGTATACTCGTAAGGTAATAGGTCTATAATCAATCCTAGTAATATTGGAAAATATTGGTTCACGTTTTCATGTAGCCTTTATATACGTATGTATGGGTAAATGCCAATTTGAGGCCCGGTCTACAAATCCCATATCATATCCGATCTCACTAAAATTTAAATTAGGGCGTTATTAGCGACTTTAAACAAACCTAGCGAAGCTCGCCGATATTGGTCCATAGCCCTGCCGCTCTACATCATACATTAAAAGTATCAACTTTATTATCACTGTACGGAATAAACGTATAGCTCAAATATGGATTCACTTATTGGCAGTTGGTGTTTTTTGCCTCCACCGATTAAGTAAACAAATGGCAGAAAAATACTACACAAGATCTTGAAAATTTTTCAAAATTGGCAAAGAAAATTAATTCATAATAGGGGTGGTTACTTTAAGCCCTGTCCGTTTGTGGCTGTTTAACTTGCATTTGTCTGTAAGGTCCACGGGTAACATACAATTTCTCTAACAGCCTGTTTTTATAAAAAAAAAATTATAAAAAAATAATATAAAAATCGTCTGGGGCGTAACGAATTTGTCAGTAGACGAAAGTAAAATATTTTGGGATTTTGTAAATCACTCAAATTCGTTTGTCAACACATTTAAAATTACTTTTAAAAAAAATTCAATTTATTTTTAGATAGTTTTATAGTGATTAATGCTACAAATTCCTAAATAAATTTTCGTTCGTTTTGAGGAAATAAATGAGACGTCCGATTTACAAAAACAAGTTAAAGCCGTTAAGCAAACGGTTAAGATGTTGCCAGACTTATTTTTTTCAACAAATGCTTTACATGACACACCCTGTCTTTGTAACGATATAAAAAACATATATGTTGTGTTTACTATACAAAGAGAAAGATAAGTCTAAGGATTTCTTACTAATCGCAGTCTGAAGTTCTTGTAAAAAGATAATCTGAACGAAGTTGAAATTTGCAAGAAAAATGTATTCATAATATGGGTGGCTACATTAAGCCCTGTGCTTAGCTAACTAGCATTTGTATGAAAGTTACACGGTTAACATACCAGTTGTCTTACAGTTTGGAACGAAACAAAATGTCAGTAGACGAAAGTAAAATATTCTGGGATTTTGTAAGTCAGTCGAATTTGTTTGTCGTTACATTGAAAATTACTCTACAAAAATTATCAATTTATCTTTTGATAGTTAAATTAGTGTTACAAACCCCCAAATAAATTTCCGTTTGTGTTTTTGAACTAAACATATGAGAATTTCGAGTTAAACCCGTTAAGGCAACGGGAAAGATGTTGCCAGACTAATTTTTTCAACAATTGATTTACATGAAACACCCTGCCTTTGTAACGAAATAAAAAACAAGTGTTGTATTTACTAAAAAAAGAGAACGAAATGAGACTTTCGAGTTAAAGCCGTTAAGGCAACGGGTAAGATGTTGCCAGACTAATTTTTTCAACAATTGATTTACACGAGACACCCTTCCTTTGTAACGAAATAAAAAAAACATATGTGTTGTATTTAATATTAATCGCTGTCTGGAGTTTTTGTAGAGATAATCTAAGCGAAGTTGAAATTGGCAAGAAAGATTGTTGTTTAACAGTTTGGAACGAAACAAATTGTCAGTAGAGAAGTAAAAAAAATTGGATTTTGTTAATCAATCGTATTTGTTTGTCGTTACATTGAAAATTACTTTAAAACAATTTGAATTTATCTTTTGACAGTTAAATCAGTGTTACAAACCCCCAAATAAATTTCCGTTTGTGTTTTTCCATGGGTTTCTTATTAATCGCTGTCTGGAGTTCTTGTTTAAAGCTAATCTGAAACTCTATATCATAAAAGGGGTGGCTACATTAAGCCCTGTGGTTACCTAACTAGTATTTGTATGAAAGTAACACGGTTAAGATAGAAGTTCTCCTACAGCCTGTTTTTACAAAAAAAATACTTCGTTTGGGGCGTAACGAATTGTCAGTATACAACAGAAAAATAATTTGGGATTTTGAAAAACAGTCGAATTGAAAATTACTTTTGAAAATTGTCATTTCTTTGATAGTTTATTTATTGTTACAAGCCCCCAAATAAATTTCCGTTTGTGTTTTTAAACAAAACAAATGAAACGTTCGAGTTAAAGTCGTTAAGGAAACGGGTAATATGTTGCCAGACTTTTTTTCAACAACTGTTTTACATGACACACCCTGTCTTTACAACGATATAAAAAACATATGTGGTGTGTTTACTATAAAAAATGAAAACGAAAGCGATAACAATCGGAAAAAAGAAATGTATTTTTATACAGTCCAAGGGTTTCTTCCTTGTGGCCTTCAGGAGTTCTTGTTTAAAGCTGACTTGAACGAAGTAGAGTTCCTGATTAAAAAAGGTCTTTTTATCTTGAGGACTAGTGCACTCTTTTTAAAATAAAAATTAAATATACTCTTGCCTTGTGCCTTTTTGTTCGTTAACAAACTTCTTTTTTGCCATTTTGGTTAACGTTACCATATTCACAGTTTTGTTTAATGTTGCCAGATTATCATATTGCTAACTTAGAAGTTTACTAAGCTAAAACGAGCTACAAGCTAACAAAGCTAGAAGGCTGAAACGAAATTGTATGCAGTAAAGATTTTCCTCAATACGAGTATATTCGTATTTCTGTACAGTATACGAGTATTGAAAAATAGTTGTATGCTTTTTTTAATTCACACAGAGGACCGACTTGTTGTTTCAATCGAATTATTTCTGCCAACCAATTGATTTTAGTTGCAAGGCCTTGTAATAATCCTGTACTAATGGATTATGGAAATATTAGTTCATGTACTTTAATTTTCAGAACATGGAAATTCAGTTACTAAATAAATTCTCTTTAATAAACTATAAAGTAGGACCGGCGGTTTTGGGAATGGAATAGAATTTGAACATCGTTCGATTGGTACAGTCAAACTTCAATAAGTAGAATATTCTTGATGTCAAAGGAGGCAAATTCTTCTAAGTTATTCAACTACATATAACTAAAATTTCTCTACAAATCGAAGAAAACAAATGCCTCAAAGTCAAAAATTTTTGGGAAACACAGAATTTAAAAAAAAAAAAATCTGTTTCTACGATGTTTGTTTTTTGCCGGCTTCAGTAAGTTCACTCAAACACTATAAGAAGGTTAAAAACGGGCGGTCTAGCCGAATTATTGCTCGTCAGTAGCATACAAAATGTATAGCCCTCATTTAATGGAGTGTCGAATCGAAATTCCTACTATTTTCAAGCTATAAACATGTGTTTTAAATAAGTTCACTCAATCACAATAGGAAGGTTCCAAAAATGGGCGGTTGTAAGAACCAAAAATATAGACTGTTTTCCACTGTTTGTCTATAGCCGCGTCATTGCTTGTCAGTTCCATTTTAAACGGAATGTCTTTTTTGTACAACGAAAATTTTACAGTGCGAACGAATTTTTATTCGAACTTTTTCTCATTGCGCTTGCATAAGGGCAAATTAAATATTTTTTTGCCTAAAAATGTCCAAACAAACACAGAAAGACTAGTTCAAAAACTGCCGGTTGAAACAACGAATTATTCAGACTGTATATCATGAGCAAAGCCAAAGTTATGGGTTCCACAATAAATTATTGGTTGTGATTACCATACTAAATTATTGGTTGTAAGTACTATACGCAATTCGTATGCAATGCTAAACGAAATATCCATTAAATATTTGATGATTAGAACAGAATGTATTTCAGTTTATAGAGTTTTTTTTAGCTAGGTTCGACTTCCAACAGAATTTGCTACCTAAAAAAAAGTTCTCACAATAACTTTAAGAAAGTGTAAAAAATTGACGTTAAAAACAGCAAAGAATTTCGACTATATTTCATTAGTATAAACAAAGTATTGGTTGTAAGTACCATACTAAATTCTTATGGAATATCGAAACGAATTTCCTTCATGATTATCAAAAGTTTGGTGATTCTTACAGACGGCTATCCGATCGTCCTTCCTTCCAGGGTTAGAGAGCTATTTAATCGTTGTTCATTGTTTACAATCGTTGTTCACAATTTACCAATTGCGGAACTTAAGTTGAACTGCTTTAAGTGATCTCGTCATTTGTTCAGCTTATATTCGTCACGTGTTATGCTGTGGTGGCGTACCCATAAAAATTTGAGAGATATATTCAAGAAACATATAAAAATAGGAATCGTTTTATGCTGAGGTACTTTAAGTTTCTCAAAGAAAATCTTTTTTCCTCTGGGGGAGATTTTACTCATTTTTAATCCCAAAAAGCCATTGACTATAAGCCCTTATTGTGGAAAGGTTAAGGATAAATTTAATAATTAGACATTTTTAACATAAAAAAAGATTCAATTAGGTTTTGTTTACTTTTTCCTTCCATGTATACACGAGTACTATGCAAATTGTACCGCAAATGAGATGTTATAAACCTCAATTTGAATTACAAAGTAGAAAAGGAATCAATTCCTAAACTCTTTAGCTCCAAATTATAAACATTGTAATATTATAAAAAATAAAATGAATTGAATTAAAAAACGTTTAGTTTGGCCACTATCGAGACGCAGAGGCGTGCGGTCGAACATTCAGGTCTATAGTATCGTTTGAGAATTATTCGACGATCAGTAATAAATATATATTTACGAGTACTTTACTGGAGCTTCTCGATCAATTCCTTGAGGTGTTGCAAACGCAATAACCATTTTAATATACACTCCATTCTATGGTGGAGGGTATCAAAATGAAAATGACAACCTTTTCGAGAGAAATTACTGTAATGGCTCAAAAGGAGTCTCTAATAAGTCTTTTGTAAAACAATCTTAAAGTTAAGGTCCCCTGTCAAGTCGAGAGTATGAAAACCTACGAAAGTTAAACCTTCCAATAAAACCAGAAATTTAAAAAAAATTATCAGTACTTTTTTTAACACCGATTTAAAATGTTAAATCGCCCACCCGTTATAAGCAAAGCAGCTAAATTTCAACGGCAGGCTAAATCGCTGAAGAGCAAATGTGTCCAGGTGGACAATCAGGAGAATTGTCACCATAACAAATCAGACTGTAAGATGCTGTTGGTTTCCCGGGTATAGTAAGGTTGAAAGGAACGAAGAAGTAGTTGAACTGGCACGTCTTGACTCGCCGAAGGTTACTAACAATTCTGCAAAATCCCTTATGTTTGCCCTTAATGGAATATCGACCAGAAACCGGAGGTCTAAATAGTGTTTTCCTTTTAAATAAATATTCTGAACCCATTCTATGGTGGAGGGTATAAAAATGAAGACTTCTACAACGGATGGTAAAGCTGAGGCTAAAAAACTAGCATTATCTAGTATACCGAGTACTAGATATTTAAAACAAGCTTCAAAATGTTTTGTGGCTCCTGTGTTGAAAGGTACGAGTATATCGGAACGAGTGTTACGAGTGATGTTACAGTAATGAGTCACAAGGACTCTAAATAAGCCTCTGGCAAAACAATCTTAAAGTTTAAGTCTACATTCAAGTCAAAGAATAAAAACCTAGGAAAGGTTACTAACCACAAAGGACATATGACATGACAAAATCTGTGCCTCATTCTTTTTCCGTAGACTTTATTGGAATGTATTAACATTAAATATCAGATCTTTATAACAAGCTTCAGAAGGCTTCGCGACTTCTGTGTAGAGAGGTACGAGTACATCGGAACGAGTGGGATTACAGTAACCCACACAACACAGCGACGGGTCAAAAGAAGTCTTTAATCAGCCTATGACAAACCAATCTTCAAGTTTAAGTCTTCATTCAAGTCGGCAGTTGGGAAACCTAGGAAAGGTAACTAACCACAAGGAATATATGACATGACAAAAGCTGTACCTCTTTCTTTTCCTGTAGGCTTTATGGGATTGTATTAACATTCGAAATCAGATCTTTATAACAAGCTTCATAATGCCTCGATTAGATTCGATATTAGATCTTCATAATAAGCTTCAGTATGCCTCGTGATTGTTGAATGTGAATGTTTCAGATCTTTATAACAAGCTTCAGAATCCCTTCGTGACTCCTGTGTCCAACTCAAAACAGTGACGGGTCAAAAGGACTTTATAATAAGCCTATAACAAAACAATCTTAAAGTTTAAGCCGCCTTTCAAGTCAAAGTATTAAAACCATGGATAGGTAACTAACCACAAGGAATATAGGACTTGTGGACTATGACTATGAGAAACTTAGTATCTCTTTCTTGTTCCGTAGGCTTTATGGGATTGTATTAACATTCGATATCAGATCATTATAACAAGCTTCAGAATGCCTGATGACTTCTGTGTAGAGAGGTACGATTTTTTTGAAACGAGTGTTAAAAGTGAACTTACAGTAACCAACTCAACACTGTGGCGGGTCAAAAGGACTCTATAATAGGCCTATTGCAAAACAATCTTCCAGTTTAAGTCTCCTTTCAAGTCAAAGTATGGAAATCTAGGAAAGGGAACTAACCACAAGGAATATATGACATGACAAAATTTGTGCCTTATTATTTTCCTGTAGGCTTTATGGGATTGTATTAACATTCGAAATCAGATCTTTATAAAAAGCTTCAGAATGCCTCGTGACTCCTGTTGAAAAAGTTAAGAGTTTATCGAAACGAGTGTGAGAGTAATTGCACAAAAGGACTCTATAATAAGCCTTTGACAAAACAATCTTAAAGTTAAAGCCTCCTTTCAAGTCAAAGTGTGAAAACCTAGGAAAGGTTAATAACCACAAGGAATATATGACATGACAACATCTGAACCTCTTTCTTTTCCCGTAGGCATACTAAGATTCTATAAACATTCGAAAATTTGAAAACAAAACCGAAACTTTGTTAAGCAATTTTGAAAAGTTTGTACAGATCTTAAATGAAATCACTTTCTTTTTTCTTTCTTCTAACAAACATAAACGATATTTGTTCAATTAAACAAAAAAAAATACAATAAATAAAATCCGCTGGTTTTTAGCAAACTATTACACAATATTATCGTAAAAGCAAAACTCGAGCAAATACTCGTTAAAAAAAAGTATTAAAATAATATATAAGTTATATATGTATGTTTTGTCTGGTTTCTAAACAAGCAAAAAAAAATAATTAATTAATTAATATATATATAGAGAATATATACATTTACTATATATATATATTCTATATAAAAAAAAATTAAATATTTATAAACATTAATTCCCACTGATGTTACGTTTTATTATTTAAATCACTAAGATTGGGCGGACTTCCTGCTTGTTGTAGTTGCTGCTGTTGTTGCGGTTGTTGCTGCTGCTGCTGTTGCTGTGACGTCAGTATTGTTGGTGTCGCCAGTGTCGAAGCTTGAGTAATGATTGTTGTTGCTGTTATGGTCTGTTGCTGTTGCTGCTGCTGATGCTGTGGCGTTGTTTGCTGTTGGTTGCTCTGTGTCGAATGTTGCTGCGACTGCTGCTGTTGTGTTTGCTGCTGCTGCTGATTGTGATTGTTCAAGGGATTATTTGAATTGCACAAAACACTATACACAGAATCGACTTTGCTTAGCTTCTCAAATAGTGGTATTAGTTCCAATAGCTCGGAATCGCTGGCATCATCGAACCAGGATTTTACAGGAACCTAAAAGAGAATGAAAAAAAACAAATATTAGATATTAATTATTAACTTAAATATTAGGCGTGTTCTATTGGTATTCGCTTATTAAACGAGTAAGTGGTCGCTAAGGCGATAACATCATAATCTTACCAGAAATATTTTAAATTTGTTGAAAAACTGTGCTTCATGAAATACTGCAAGCGAGTAATAACCAAGATCACTTAAACTCATTATAGGTTATTTTTGAAAGACTTTCTTCTAAAAAAAATTAAATAACTTAAAACAAACTGACTTTAACGCCAATTGTCTTCAGTTTTCTATTAACCAAATAATTTGTAAGTTCTTGCACAATGGTGTGACCTCTTAAGCGAGTTATTACTTAGTAAAGACATAAATACTGTAAAATAAAAAGTACTGAATGTTTTTGGACCAAATATTTTTTAATATATTTATTCATGTATATTGTATCCAAAAAGAATCTACTAATTCGCCTTAAGTCGCACTGGCCAATCGTCAGTAGCTGCACGAACCTCGTCCATTGGAAAATTGGCCACAGCTCGAACCAAAGCAGGCTGGCAAATTGTTTTGAAGCCAGGCCTGGACGTTTTAGCCTTATGGGCCGGCGCAGAATCCTGCTGGAAAGTCCATGGCTGGTTTAGGAACAGGGAATTGTTAAGAGGCTTCACAACAGCTTCCAAAACGGTTTCTTGGTAAACTTTGGCCGATGTTTTGACTCCTTGTTCGCAGAAATGCAGGTCAGTGACCCCATCGTAAGAGACACCCCACCAAACCATGACTGAAGCAGGGTGATGACCTTTTTCCACCCTTGGGATCAATTCAGATGCCTCCTTATTTTGCTTGTAAAATTTTTTCTGAACGGTAAAAATTTTCTCATCGGTGAACCACTCCATGATGAATGTTGAAACAATTTTAAAATCCCGTTACAGACTAACGCTATTGAGGTTAGCTTTCAAAACTCATATGACATTAACGGGGTATGTTCAGTTCTTCTATTGAAATGGGTGTGTACAATGTTGTAACAGTATTTATGTCCCTACTAAGTATATAGAAAATATATTATTTCTGGGTATAATGGCACCTCTTGAAGCTCTTCAGCCCAAATGCGGCAATTTTGTTTATTGGCTTTGCCGTTGAGCCAGAAATGGGCCTCATCACTGAACACAATTTTCACAGCGAACGCTCATTTCCATAATACAGTTGCCAACATTTGAAGGTAATAATTTTCAAAAAATAAATGCAACAAAATGTCCTTTCAAATTACTAAAAAAATTCCACACTTGATTTGAATTTTTATATATTTTTGTTCTAAAAAAATACCTCTAGATGGATCACCTTATATTAACAAGTGGACAGTCGGACAGCTTTGAGAGCTGTTCAGTTACGCCAGATGACAGCCGGTTCTATGGGCCGGATTGACCCGAATAGCAATTATTCGGCCAAGGGTTGCCACCCCGGTACACAATTGCCGCTACAACCACAACAACTGGTTAAGGCGATCCACGCCTGCCGGTTCTATGCACCGGATTGACCCGAAGGACCAATTTATCGGCCAAGAGATGTCAGTAGGTCAAACATCAGACTGAGGGCCCAATTTCATTTCATTCATGGTCGGAACTCCTGTAGAAATAGATATGGAAAACTGGTCATGGTCACACTATGTACGATGTATATAAAGAAAATACTTTTTCAACCCATCCAGTATATTATATCGAAGTGACAGTCTGTACAAGCTAACTCACTAAGGCTAGAATTGAGATTTAATTGATAGAACCCACGATTTAAGATGGGATTGCAAGTGAAGACGCATTTAACAGATCCCAAATGGCAATCGTCTTGCACTCAAGGGCTATAAATTTTCTTTAATTGGTTACTCAAATTAAAGCAAATTTCACTACGAATTCAAGTTTAAATGTCTAACATTAAACTGGGATTGAGCTCAGACTCATGGACTCTTGGGGCCCCTAATACAGCCGTTATAGTCAAAGTGAGGGACCAATTGTAAATATCAACATATGAGTCCCGAATAAAAGTACGCTTCTTTTCGAAACCAACTGCAGATTTATTTTTAAGATTTAACTGAGATTGTGGCTAGTTCTTGGAGCTCTTGGGAACCAAAACAAAACTGCTGTGTTAGTCCAAACAAGCGACCTTATATAAAAAAGGACTATTGGGTACTAAAATTGAAGACAGTTTCACTACAAATCAAAGTATGGAATTACATTTTTTCTTCTTTGGGTATTTCTTTTATTTGTTTTCTATCGTTTTTTACTGGACTGATTGATCACTAGTTCTTCATGAATTAAATAAAACTATTTTTATCCATGGAATAATTTAGTTTCATTTTATTCGTGAACAAAGGCTGACCAGTTAGCCCAGTCAAAAACGACATAAACATTTAATTTTTAAGATTTGAAATAGGTATATATTGGGGATCCGACTTATGGACCTTAGGACCCAAATAACGACCGGTACGAGTCAAAACAAGAAATCGATTTTGGATATGGACATATGGTTCTCAATTAAAGTAAAGGGTGTCCCAAGAAGAACGCAATTTTTAAATCTGGCAACATTCGAAGTGTCATTGTTTGACATTTGAACAATTGTTATTGTTTGTTAGTAGAAGGTACGAGGTTAGTAAAAATGGAGCGCTACACGAATGAACAACGCATTCTCATTGTGAAATTGTTTTACCAAAATGGTGAAAGTTTTGCGGCTACAGTTCGCAAATTGCGATCAATTTGGGGTCACAATAATGCTCCAAAAGAGTCAACTGTAAAGAGATTAATGGATAAATTTGCCGAAACTGGGTCTGTTAGTGATGTAAAGACAACAACGCGCCATCGACCAGGTCGATCGACCGAAAATGTCGCAGCTGTACGTGATGATGTCGCTCAAACTCCATCCACCTCAATTCGACACCGAGCTTAGCAAATTGGTGTCTCCAAATCCACTTTGCAGCGAATTTTGACGAAAGATTTGCATCTTCATGCATACAAAATTCAATTGACTCAGGAACTGAAGCCAGCTGACCATGGACAGCGAAGGGAGTTCGTTAATTGGGTATTGGAGAGACAACATGAAAATGCTGATTTTGCCGATAAAATCATCTTCAGTGACGAGGCCCATTTTCATCTTGATGGCTTCGTCAGTAGGCAGAATTGTCGCATTTGGGGTGCGGAAAATCCTCGAGTGATTCACGAGAAGCAAATGCATCCTCAACGTGTCACTGTGTGGTGTGGTTTATGGGCTGGAGGAATCATTGGACCTTTTTTTTTATGAAAATGAGGCAGGTCAAGCGCAAACAGTCAATGGTGTTTGGTATCGTGAAATGATAACCAGTTTTTTCTTGCCTAGAATTGAAGAAATGAATGTGGAGGGCATGTGGTTCCAACAAGACGGCGCCACATGTCATACAGCCAGAGAAACAATTCAATTGCTGCATCAGTCATTTAAAAATTGCGCTCTTCTTGGGACACCCTTTATAAGTAAATACGGAGTTATGGGTATTAAAATTGAAGACAATTTTACTACAAATCAAAGAATGGAATTATAATTTGTCTTCTTTGGTCAAATTTGTATTTCGTTTATTTGTTATGTCGTTTTTGACAGGGCTGATTGGTCAGGCTTACTTCATGAATTAAAAAAAAAACTAATTTATTCCAATTAGCCACTTTTTAAGATTTGTAATATATTTGGGATCCTATTCATGGACTATGGGGCCCAAAAAAGACCAATACGAGTCTAAATAAGAGATCAATTTTAGATATATAATAACAAGTCCAATGATAGGTTTGTTTTTAACCCTCGAACTGGCACATGGTTCTGGCCAGACATATTTCATTTTCATGCTTCAATTTAGCATACTTCTATTTTAGGTACATGGCTGTAATTTCAGGTAATCTCCCAAAATATTGTTGGCTTTCGATGTATAAATTAATAATTGAAAAAAAGTCCTTGGAACAGGACAAAAAGCCAATAATCCGCACATTGTGGCTCAACCAACAACTCGTATAGCATTTGAAGCGTACTTTGGGATACCTCTCAATATAGCAAACCTTAATGTGGCTTCACGCAGTGGTCCAAACACATTAGCTGCCAGAAAAGATTGCAGAATTTGCCTGCAGCAAGGTGACAAAATACGCCGTAAGACACGCTTTTTTTTTGCTGCAAATGCAAAAATCCTGTTTGTCAGCAACATTGAAAAGTAGATTATTTATGTTTTTGTTGCCTTCCGCAAAATTCTGAATAAAAAAATTCAATGTATTCTTCATAATAATTTTCTATTTTGTCATAAACATTTATTACTTTACCCATAATAAAGAGAAATACATATAGAACAAAAAAATTGTTGCCCTTTTTCATTCCAAAGATTTTTTCAGGTCTATTTTTTCTTCCTCAGGTAGCTAATAACATAGTAAAAAGAAATAGAAACACAAAATATAACAAATATTTTCCTATCTTAGTAAAAAATTTAACGGCAAACAGCCCTTATTTCCATACAAATGCATGTAAATGTATAGGGGTCTGGCCAGAACCATGTGCCAGAACTAAGGGCTCAAAATATGTGCCTGACGAAGGGTTAAAATGTGGACTAGATTGGGACAGGGACGATGATATTTCTCTCATTTCAATAGAAAATCAATGGTAAAGGGTTTAAAAGATTAGGCCTAGTCGTACCCTATGATGTTTGTACTTGTTCTAATTTTGAAAAAAGCGCCAAACCCTTTAATATTTTCTATTGTTCCTTAAAATACAAAAGAAATATCTAGCGAAAAAATTCCGCTTTTCAAAATAAAAAAGAAAAATGTACGGAAAGCATCCTAACATTTGAAGACCTTCCTGAAATTGGATTATAATAATCCAGTACTAACAAAGGTCCCTATTATTATAGAGAACCTGTCGCTCCACATTTTTCATTTTATTTTTATAGAAATTAAAAATTTCTCCGGGAATAGTACATTTAATTATTATAGAGGACGGCAGCATTTTTCATTTTATTTTTTGAAATTCAAAAATTCTCCCGGAAATATTCCTTTTAATGCGTGCTCTAAAAATGTCAATATCTCAAGTAGGTTTCAAAATTACCGAGCTTTATCTTTAATGCTTAGTTTATCTTTTATGCTAAGTTTTAACCCATGTCTCCATTGAAAACTTGCATTCACTATATTTTTAAAAGCATTATAAATAATTAATTTTAAATATAAGTATATATATTTCCAACTTACCGCATTGTCTGGATGAAATATATAACTAGCTGGCGAATTATCAACAATAACAATTTTTTGCAAATCGCGTCCGAGCCGATTTAGATCCTTAATATAATTACCCCTGTAATAAACGCATGATTCCCTAAACAGTCTTGCACGAAAAACATTCCATCTGAAAAAATTTCAAATTTATTTGTATTGGATTCTGTATACAATTTTGAAGTAGAAGGGGAAGGAATATCTACTTACTTATCTAACAGATCGGCTACCGGATCTGCATATTTGGCTAGTGATGCTGTAAATAATACACATTCATATAGTTCGCCCATTTTTCGTAGGAATTCATCGACATAGGGCCGCTTCAAAACATAAACCTGATGGATCGTGCCATCAATTTCAACTGGGACAATAAAATCAGCATTTGGAATTGGCTAAAAGTAGAAAACGAAAAAAAGGAGATATTAAATTAGGAAGGTTGTAAAGAAATTAATAGAAAAGAAAGACAAAATCGGATTTTTTTATCAGTCTAGCGTTACCGCTTTTTTTGTACATATTCCCTTTTACCATAGGTTAGAGTGTATGCAATTTTTAATTCTTTTTTCAACATCTGAAAATTATTAACGGAGACTTTGACCGTGAAACCCTAAATTGGTCGTAGCAAAATTATAAGCGAATATTGTTAAAACTTTTCATTTAATAGAATGTTTTTAAATATTTAACAAATCGATTGAAAGTATACATCAAAGCCACAAAATATTCCCTCCTTAAGTGGCCAACAAAGTCCCCTCAATATAGGGAAACCAAAATCTTTAAAAAAAATAATAAATAGAAGAAAAGCACGTCTATTATAAGGCTTGCAAAATTGTTAAGACTTTTAAATGTTTTACCCACCCCCATAAACTATGCTGCAAAAAACTTAAAAGAAAATAACAGAAAAAAGAAACCACAGAAACAATTACCCAGCCAAAAAATCTCGAGAATAGTATTAAAGAATTTAATTTTAAATACCATATGATCTTAGGAGAAAATTACTTGCTTAACTCCCCTAAAAGTATACTTCTATCTACAATAAAAACACGATTAGCTTAAGATCCTCCCCTAAAAATATGCAATGAAAATTTTAATTAGCATTTTCCCAAATGAAAACCATAAATTGTACAATACTTGTACATACTTAATTTGGGCATTTTTTATATCAACTTTTAATGGCCTTTCCAATCCCCAGCACATTTTTCACGGCGTGAATCATAAAACCAACAAATTCATTGAACTCTGCGCCGCTGTTGTTTTTTTCTTTTTGGCAAAAAATAGCCACAATATGACTCATTTAATGGCCAGCACAAGAAAAAAAGGAAACTTTTCTGCAGGAGAAAAAAAAAAGAAAATAACCACAAACTTTTGCAGACAAGAAACTCAAAACACTTGAACGGCATTTACATTTCCGACAAGAAAATGGCAATGGCGAGGACTTCGAGGACGGTCTACATTTAAAATGCAAAACGTTTTTTGCACAATCGAAATCATATGAATAAAATATATGTGTGTGTTTATGCATGTGAACAAAAGAAACTGAAAGTGATTGTTGAAATAAAAGCCCGCCCAAGAGTATGCAACAAATATGGCCAGCATAGAAACTAACCCACAAGTAGGCAACAAAAAACAATGAAAAAAAACAAGCCAAAATAAAGTGATGTGAGATAACACAAATGAACACATTCCAATGCAGGCATTTTTCTGCCAATTTTGAAGATAATCTACTTTGAAAAGTTAAAAAGGAAAGTTAGAAATTGAGCTGGAAAAATATCTTAAATGCAGATTATAAAAAAAATTTACTTTCTAAAGACAAGCTCAAAAGACTCTAAGGAAGTTTCTTATGACATAGTCTCCATTATATAGAATAGTTAATATAATTCGCATAAACCTTTTTGTCCGGTTCGAAAGAAGTATGGCCTATACTTTACTTAAAATTCTATTCGACTTTTGATAAAGAAAATACCACAAATAAATATTTTCAGATTAGGAAAATTCACAAAAGTCCGACATTATTAAACGTTAAGACAAACCTACACTGAATCTGATTTAGTTTATTGTAGTATAATCTTCTATGGACATGGCATGAGAACGAAAAGTCCTCTATTAGAGAAACTTCCAAAAGACTGCAGAAAGTTAAGGCGAGGTGTAACGTCTTTCATTTTGCTTTAAATAGTTTAATAAATGGACGAAAATCTCAGCTGAAGTTCCTAAAAATGTTCCCTTGGTCGAGTACGAGGGATGCTATATACTTATATTTCTAGCCTAGGCAACACTAAGTGTTGCCTGGCGCCTTCTGACATTTCCATAGGAAAGTTTGCGTTTTTTTTAGCATAAACGTACTCAGACCTTTTTGACGTACGACCATCATTTGTGTCGTTTACAGTGACGTGAACAAATCAATTTGGCATAGAAATGGAATTAACTCGTGAACATTTTCGTGCGATCATTTTCACAACTTTTGGCGTGGATTATCACGACATGAGTGCATTGATAAACTTAAATTTTTGTATGGCGATGACGCACCATCCTAAAGCACTGTGAAAAACTGGTTTCATGAATTCAATCGTGGCCGACGCTCGCTCAAAGACGAAGGTCGTCCAAAAACGGCCGTTGTGCCAGAGAACACTGATGCCGTGCGTGAACTGATAATGCAAGATCGTCATGTGACATACCGTGAAATAGAAGCATCCTTGGACATTTCTTCCACCAGCATACATTCCATATTGCATGAACACCTGGCCGAAAAAAAGGTTTGTTCTCGTTGGATCCCGCACAATCATTCAAAAAAAGCCTCGTGTCGATTGGTGCAAAGCAATTTTGAAAAAAATACGATCGCGGAGCTTCAAAAGACGTTTATAAGATCGTCACAGGTGACGAATCATGGATCTATGCGTATGAGCCCGAAACAAAACATCCTTCGACCGTGTGGGTCTTCAAAGACTAGCCAAATCCAACGAAAGTTGTTCGTAGAGGAAGCACTTCGAAGCAAATGGTCGCCTGTTTCTTCGGCAAAACTGGTCAAGTGGCGACTGTTCCGCTTGAGCAACATAGGACGGTCAATTCTGAGTGGTACACCACAATTTGTTTGCCTGAAGTCTTCGGAGAAATTCGAAAAACGAACAAGCTCTCACACATCGCCTCAAACCAGCGCCTTTTTGACCCGCCAAAACGTCGAATTGATGGATCATCCGCCGTACAGACCAGACCTGGCTCCCAATGACTTCTTTTTATTCCCGCACATCAAGAAAAAAAGGCGTGTTCAACGATTTTTGTCGCCAGAAGATGCTGATGAATCGTTTAAAGACCATGTTTTGGAGGTGTCTCATTCGGAGTGGAAAAAGTGCTTCGACAATTGGTTTGACCGCATACAAAAGTGTATAAATCATGCTGGAGAATAAATTAATGACAAATATTCGCATTTTCATTATTAGGCCAGAAATATATATAGCAAATCTCGTAGCATATACAGCCGTTGGTATACGAAACTGGAGGTCTGGTACTCGTATACTAAACTGGGGTCTTCGTCTCCTGCTAGCGTTGTATGTTTTTTTTTCTTTCTTTGAAGTATGGAAAAAGTTGTGAAAAATGGATTGCAAATCTCTTCTTCAGAAAAGATGCCAGAGTTGTAAAAAAAACACCAATCGTTCTATGACAAGCCTGTTATTGGATCCAATAAAGTACTCCATTCGGAAGTACTTTCGGATCAGAAATTTAGGATTTGTTCACCATCGAAGAAGCCTTCTGATTTAGGAAAATTCCTTAAGATTTTATCCTTTTATTTATGGCTTAAATTCATGTAAACTTGTATTAGTTCGTATAAAGTTTATCGGGAACACCAGTATTGGGATTTTAGAAACAGCTTTGATTTGCAAATAATTTTCTATTTTTAGCCAAATTGTTTGGCAGCATCAAATTAGTTTCCGCTATTAGGCGCAATTATGTTAAAAGTCTATAAAAGTTTAAGAAGACCGAAAGAAAAATATTCTATTTTAAGGAAGGTAAAATAGGAAAAGTGTCCCTAGCATTTGGTCAATTTTTTTGTTGCCATTCAACGAAACTTCCGGAAAGTTTGCTTTACAAATCCCCATACAACTATGAAACATCTATAAATTTCCCATTCAAATCGCACATAGTCCTTGACAAGGACAAAGAGAACTTACAAATGGGATGTGTAGCGGATGTGGTGTGTGCTTGGACAATGGAACAAATTTATATTTTTAGACATTCAAGGAATGTCCATGTACCAACAACCCGTATCCCCCACCCCCATATCGACCACAACGAGTGGGCAGTAAGTGAGTAATCGGGAAACACCACATCTCACCATCAGCAACTCTACTCGTACTCTACAATGTTGCTGGTTTCTTTTTTTTGTCGTTTTCCTTGGCGATATTTCAACGTTTGTAATACTGCAAAGGACGAGTACGAGTAATGCGGGTAATTTTTATTATACCAAAGACATAAACGCGGTATGAGCAGCACATGCGAGCGGCAGGCGAGTTTATGCTAAAAATATCACCCATAAAAATGCGCCACAACTATAAAGAAGACATAGCTTCAAGGACATAAACTTTACTACTACACCTTGAGCCAGCTCATCTTTAATGCCTTTAACACCTAGGGCGCTGGAAACCGTAAAACGCTAGCGTTAAACAAAACAAAAAACACAAGACAAGATATTTAACAAAAATGAAAACAAATGTTGGTAATTTGTCCAGTAATTTGTTCGCTGGGTTGTGTGTTTGGGGCGACTTACCTTAAAACTACTGTGCACTAATGTCTCATCCAAATCGATAACCATACATTTTTTGTGCATATCCGAGTGCCTAACCTGAGGTAGTAGGTACCTTTGTTGGTCCGGTAGGGGTGGCGGTGTTGTGGAACCATCGATAGGTGTACCATTTTGATTTGTTTTTGTACGATTACGACGCCAACAGCATAAAATCGACTGAAAGAAACCGCGTTTTTGTGGTTTTAAACGCTCCACATCATCTGGAAATGGAACAAAAAATAGAGAGGAAGAAAAAAAGTCAAGTTATTAAAATTGTCAACGAAAGGAAAAATATACTAAATATGTAAGGCATTTGAGTGAACTAATAGTATTTCGGATCATTATATGGTTGTGGGTGAAATTAATACGCTTGTGGGCTTGTGTTTGATTAAAATATGTTTATAGTTAGCATAAGTAAGGTTGTGAGCGAAGGTATATCGCTGGGGAAATAATATTGAGATTGCGGTTATCATAATATGATTGTAGGAATTATAATATGGTGTAAAGCGATAAGAACTCTACCACCATTGTACACTTAAATTCACCCCTGTTATTGTAATCTTCGTCGAATCGACGAGTTCCAAAATATAACCAATGTAACTTAGAACTTAAAACATTCTTCTAATGAAATACAGAAAAATTTTGTTTTAAGGATTCTTGAATAATAGACATGCTTTACATGACAAGCGAAAAAATCCACTTAAAACCCCGCTAAAGCTAAAATTTAAAAAACGTTATCAAAAATCTAATTTTTTTAATTAGATATGCGCGTCGAAAAAAGTTTGTTTTGGATATCATAAATTGAAAGGGGGAAAATATTCATTAAAACGCTAGGCAAATAAGTCCTTCTTAGTCCGCCGATAACCGCTTAACACTTTTTCAGGACTAATTTTCTTTTTTATAAATCAAAATTTTTCGATTTTTGGCGTGTAATTTTATTACATAGAAAAACTATATTTTTGATAACGTTTTTGAAAAATTATAGGGGTTTTTAAGCGGATATTGTCGCTAGTGAAATCAAACACGCCTAATGTTTAACTGTCTATTTGATTTTCATTTTAAGTTGCCTTTTTAAGATATAAAAATATCATCCAAAAATAAGAAAACACAAAAATACACTGCATTGCAGTGAATAAAAAAATACAAAAAAATAACATAGTTGTGGGGGTTATAATACGGTCGTGCGATTTGAAATATGATTGCGGCAATTACAATATGAATGCGAGGAAGCATACAATGTTTGTGGGAACACAAATATGCCTCTTATGATCATAAAATGATTGCGATGCTCATAAAATGAATGGATAGCAGCAGAATACTAGTTGTCCAGAATTATAATTAGATTGTGTGGAATCATAACTAGGATGTGTGATCAAATTTGCTAGTGTACAAAATTATGGTTGAGTGGAATCATAATATTGTTGGACCTATCATTATAAAGCTGTGCGGAATCGTTATATCGTTGCGCGACCTATAGTCTATTTTCCATAATCATAATATGGTTGTCTTAATCATAAAATGGCTGTGTGTGATCATATTATGGTTGTGCGTGATCATAATATTTGTGGGAATGGTTGTCTGTGATTATAATTGGTTCAGTGGGATCATAATTATGAAGCGGGAATCATTTTATAGCTGTGCAAAATCATAATATAGTTGCGCGAACTACATCGTTTTGGGCAACCGTGTTGTTTGCAGGACTACCACACACGTAAGCTCTGGTTAAAATCAAAGTAAGAACATCTAAATGTTTTCTGCGGCGGTGTTTTCACCTCATAATTTCCGGACACTACGAATTAGAGATTAATCTCTAAGCTACATAAAGACGGCGTAGGCGCTAGAAATACATTTACCGCTAGAAAAGCATTGCAGTGAATAAAAAAATTAGGGCCAAGCTGCCGCTGCTAATCGAAACACTGGCTACGCCGTCGTCAATTTTGTATTGGCTTCAAACTCTGGTTCGGAGCTGGTATACAACAGTAGTAGCCTGGGCAGTGAGTATACGATTTAAATTGTGATAATCAAAATATGGTTACGGAAATCATAGTATGATTGGAAACATCTTTATATGGATGTGTGGAATCACAACACGGTTGAGGTGGGTCATAATATGGTCGAAGGGCATTATAAATTCAAGCGGTTGGTCTAATTTGAGCTTAAATATTCCGGCAGAGACGTCCCTAATGTTGTCCTCAAGCTCGACCACTTGATTAACGGTCGCTGTAAGATTACCCGAATTTTCCCTTCCAACTGTGTTTCACATATTAAGAAACAAAGTGGCGTCTATTCCAGTTCTTGCGTCAGCACAATCTTATAGGGATAACGCCCGATTCAAAACGCTTTATAAGCCGGTTTGACTGGATGGCAATGCCAGGTGGAGCAAATCGGATCGAATTGACATCCGGATGTCCGTTCAGAGTTTCTTGTGTTTATTAAGCGAACTCACAGCTATCTTTAGTCTTCCGGCTTATACTAATATGTTAAAGTAAGCCCATAGCCGAGTTGGCTCTCTGGCAATGCCCAATGAAGTTGTTGATAAAGACCACAATCGACGTCCGGCTCTCTGACCAACTTTTCAAGTGGCCAATAACCGAACTCATGGCGTTTTCTATGGTCGTTCAATTATGCTTCAATTATGGCATTAGTGCTATCTTATACGGATGTAGGACCAAATCAAGTAAATACCTAGTCGGGTTGAATCAGCAATATTGCCCAGTTTAGGCCGGCTACATTTTTTCACTTCGAATTAATTTCTGACCGGTTGCTGGTTAGAGATGCAAAAGAGTGTACACACGCTCAAACTTTTCGAGGTGCGAGAAATTGCAGCGCACTGAAGCCACGATGACGACTACTGGTTCTATGTACAGGAATTGACTCGAAGCGAAAACTTTTCGGCCAGGGGCAGTCATCTCAACAATATGTGTTTTTTTGTTTATCCGCTACCGAAACGCCTAAAAATATGCTTTACCACATACCTCTATAAACAATTGCCTTTAAATACTGGTTCTATGTACCGGAATTGACTCGAAGCGAACACTTTTCGGCCAGGGGCAGTCACCTCAACAATATGTACTTTTTGTTTATCCACTACCGAAACGCCTAAAAGTATGCTTTAACACAGACCTCTCTAAATAACTGCCTTTATATAGACTTAGACCTTTTATTCAAAAATCAGTTTAGAATCAATCAAATTCAAAGCTCTACTTCGAATTGGTCAGAGCCACATCCTCATCAAATGCAATCGATCACTGAATTTATATAGAAATTATAAAGAATTTTTCATATAGACGTCCGTGTAAGTCCTTTAGTAAAATATATACAAAAAATCCATCTTTTGTCGGTAACATTTTACCTCAAGGATACTTTTTCGAGCATGGAGATAAAATGAGGCCTTTCAAATATATTCTTTAATGTTAACATCAAACGCAAGCAGCGTTAAAATATGCTTTGAAGTTTGATCATTTTCCATCACAATCCTAAAAGTATGCTCTGAAATTAAATACCGTAACACTCACACAGAAACGTATGTTTTAAGTCTAGGTATGAAGTGCAGGCAGGCTCTGTCTTAAATCAAATTAAATTATGAACAATTTATGGCCGTATGAATAATATCTTTTACATAAACAGCAAAGCAAAGGCATATAAACATAAAGGGGATTTCAGTAGCAATGGCCGAATTTTGAGGTAATTGCTCTAACGTGTTAGGTGGTCCACCCTGTACAACCACATTTTTATTTTTAAATTTGTCAAAAATACTATTGCTACACTTTAACATTATTAATATTGCCGCAATCATACTATGGTCACAATGAAATTTAAAAAACAATACTTTGGTTGCGACGAACATACTTTTATTGCAGAGAACATATTATTGTTGGCGTGACCATATAGTAACCATATTTTATTTTATCAAAAATAAAAAAAACCATATAATCTAATTATACCTCCTCCATAACATGCTCGTGTAACATGAGCCCCTCTTCCACCATCGATACATCGCCCAAGGTCGTACATTAAAAAACCTTTAAGTGCCATATTGAGTTCCACTGCCCACCTAATTCCTTCCGCTTAAATATCGCTGGCACCTCAATACATAATTCGGGGTATTTCTAATTAAAATATTTCATTTCCGTTTAGCTGAATTTATTACACAAATCATAAGGGGGCGCGCGCGAAGGGACATGAAAGTCCGCCCCCCACCAACTGAAATTATTGCAATGTTGGAAATTGCTACGAATTGTTCGTTTCGACCTAGAAAAAACAAACAACGAAATTAAATGAAACTCAGGTAAATTCCATAAAACTCAGGCACGCACCGCAACGTTTTTGTGGGTCGTCGAGTACACGAGAGACAGAGAGAGAGAAAGAGCGAGCCAGAGAATTTAACATTTAATGGCTGCGGTATTGAACTTCAATTTTCGACACGTAAAGGAAATTAAACCATACCTGGACGACATAAATGCGTTCGCTTTGATTTCGCCCCCTCGAACGGAATTTCCGTTCAATTATGGCCACTTTAGTAGTAATTTAAAAAAAAAAACAAAAACGCAAAGGAAAGAAAGTGATAATTGAGCTAGATAAGTTGTCCAAGTTATTGGGCAATTAACTTTGTAATCGACGCATTACCCGTAGAATGTTTTTACAAATATTTCATGTGCTGAAAACATTTTATTCGATTTTATTGGTTTGTAAGCCACTGTTTTCGATTAAAATTCATAACCTGTAATAACTTGAAATCGGAAATAATTGTAGACTTGTAGGAAAAGAATGGTTTTTTGCTGGACAGGAGGGTTAACTTTTTTCCACACAAAAAAAACAAAATTCGACGAGCATCACACTATAGTTAAGTACTTTAGAGCACAATGTTAAGAGATGTGTACTATTCTTCCAAGTGAGATGCGTCTGCTATGTTTTTAGCTTAACTCATACGAGTATAGTCACGATTTTAGTCGGGAAAGGAATTATTACATACGCTAAAGGCGTATTTGGAGTAGTTTGATTCGCAGTTGCAGTTTTTCTTTTACGTTAGGTTGTGACCTTGGAGCGCCAGAAGTTTAAGATGACCGCTAACTCTTCAGCGATGGGAAGAGTGTGACCACAAAGCATACCATCAATTATTAGTGGGCTTGAAATTCTTGCAGGCGTTTGAGCGTAACCAGTACAAAATTAAAACGTTGGTTATGACCATCATAATGGTCCTCTGAATCAACGAAATAATTCTAGTTCAAAACGATTGATTTTGAACCGATTTTCTCTAGTCATCTTCAAGCCTTTCAAGGTTACCTATTAGGGTTTTGAGTTAAGTTCTATGTCCCTGGTATTTGTTTTTTATTTTTCGCAAACTTTCAATTCTTCTCTTCATTACCAAAACTTTCATAGCAGCCTATGTACGTACTTATGTTGGTTTCCATGAAGAAACTGTGTGTTGACATTGTAATGATGCTGATGATGATACTAATGTTGATCTACTTTTAAGGTTTACATATAATTATAACTAGTCATAAGGGATTTTCCGATTATATTCCATCTGTGAGTGGTGTTTTCCACAGCAACCAATGCCAAGAAGACGAATGAAAAGGAATGAAAGAAAACAACAAGAACAAGCAAATTGAAATAACATGTTTGTGAATAGATTTATACGAACGTGTATATGAAGCTCTGGGCCAAAGAGCATTAGCAGTCGAGTATTAATGAGACATCCTAGAGATTATGCCCCTCCTCTCCGTCCCCCGAAAATAACGTTCAATATTTATGCTAAGTGGTTTCCTTAGGCCTCCTTCACCTATCAGCACAAAATATAATTGGATTCTTTGGAAATTATGGACAATTTATTAATTGCGCGTGTGTGTTATAATCAGCAGTATTTAATATTTATTTAAAACAAGAATAAGCCTTAAGGTAGGCTTTAGAATTTTCTTGCTAAAAATTGTTCAACAGTTTAGAACTTTTGCAATCATTGAATTTTACAGGTGTTCACTTTAATGTAGTCTACCTAAGGGTGGGGTTTTTTTTTCTAGGTTTGACAACAAATGTAGTCTACTTTTAGGCATTTCATAAAAATACCTTTTGGTCATCTAATCGTGAAATCTTCTGCATGCTTTGCTTATAGGTTCTTTCTTTCCTTTTTGCTGTGGTATTAATCATTTATTGTTTTTCTATTTCTCTTCGTTAGGGGTGAACGGAAATACCTGTGAAAGAGAATGGAACTAGACAAGAGTCCCTGTTTTATTTTGCGTGTTGATGTCACCAGCTTTTGTTGTAGTAGTTTTTCTAAAGTATATCCCTAGGGTATTATTTGCTTTTGCATTATATCTAACTGTCTGCCGTTTATTTATAGATAGATTTCGGGGGAAAATATTTTATTTGTCTGCATACACCCTATAACAATAAATGTGATGGCACTAGACGCACGTGTCGTTGTATGTATTTCAAAATATGTGAGGATTTTTGTCTTACTGCCTAAATCGAGGCGTTTTGTTTTTTTGTCATTATTATTTGTTGCCTACTGTTGGTCGTATGATAAGGATAGGTCAACTTACGATAGTCTACTATGTTATTTTAAATTACCACTAAAAGACTAATCGATTCACAGATGACATTAAGCACTTATACACCTTTGGCTTTAGAAGGCCTACATCTAGGCGTATTTGGCTGGCAAATATTTAAGGTATACTTTAGGGGGTGGTTATTCTGGTCTTCTTTCCTTTTAGGTTTTATTACAAAAACTTGTTTGCTGTTAATGGAAATTGTTATTTGTTTTTCCCTCGCTAGGTTGAAACCTTTTTCCCGCTTTTATTGTGGCAACTTCAATTACATCTTTGGCGTCTTTGCTGTGCATATCTGTAGGCGCTTCACTGTTACTTCCTTACTTTTTGCCCTCATTAAGTGAAATCGTCGAGAAACATTATACAAAAAAATTCGTTCATTCGAAATGCTGGTGATAATCTCATTCGCAAAGTTATATTGTTAACTTTTGTTGCATATCTGCAGGCGTTAAATTTTAATTGAAAATGTTGTGGTACATCAAGGTTTTAGTGAAAGTTGAGATTTTGGTTAAATTTAAAGTGAAAGTAGTAATTGTGAAAAAGGTAATAAAATTGAGGAGTGGGTAGTTGAGGACATAAACTGCCCATCCCGCGAGTTTATCTATAATGAAAAGAGCCAAAGAAAGTCCATGCGAATCAATACAAAAAAAAATCTTGTATTTTAAATTTTTTGTTGCACTTTGGGGAATGTAAAGTTAAGATTAGCAATAATAAAATATGAATATGATGGAGGGAATCTGATAAATGATGAGGAACGGGTAGGTTAGGTAAGGTCTACCTTTACGGTTATCGAACCTAAAGCCACGAGGTAGGGTAAGGGATGATCTTTCGGCGTTTTGAGTCACTGTCGCCAAAGCGAATTCGATCTTGGGCCAAACCGACAGTAGGGCTGAACGATTAAGCTTAGGTAATATAGTTTCTACAGGTCTCAGTTTCGACAATTGCTTAGATTAGCTGACCGACTTTCGGTGTAAGTAAGTGCTACAGATTTTAACTTGATCTTAGACTAAATCGACATTAGGGTTTTGTCTTTAGGTAGGGAACAACAATCAAAGGTCCTCCTGCACGGTTTTCGAACCTGAAGCCCTGACGGGGACTAAGGGATGCCCTTTCGGTTTGAGATAGGGACCAACAAATCAGGGAACTTCTTACAATTCAGTAAGCTGCTCATATTATCAATAACCGGAACCTTCTCTCGAAGCCGGCTTCGATTTGCTAATGTTTTCTTCCTAGGGAAGCTTGTACAGGGTGATGATTTAAGATTATGAGATTATGACTGTGTTGCAGGAAGTCAGATTGGCTATGAGAACCGGGTAGGTAAGGTCCACCTTTACTGTTATCCAAGTGCTTTTTTAGTTGTTACAGAAGGTTCTCATAATATCTCAAAGTTTCCCATAATATCAGGTGTCGAAATTATTAGACCGACTTCCGTGTGTATTATAAATTTCCGACACAAGTTCCACGACACAAGTTCACGAGCTTAGATCCAGCTATTTCTTCAGGTGTGGGAATATCGCGAATTTCTGCAGCAAGTTTAAGCTTGAGTCTTGAGTTGCCGCCGCAGGTTCTAACTCGCTGATAGACCAAACTTGGTTGATAGGAACGGGTAGGTTATGTCAACCTTTACTGTTATCCAAGTATTTTTTGAATGTCACAAGGTTCCCATACTCCGGGCAGTCTGTAATCCTGTCTCAAGTTTCTACTGATGCCGACATTGTCAGACCGACTTCTGTGTGCATTATGAATTTCTGACAAAGTTCCTCGACGATCTTAGACCCAGTCATTTGTTCAGGTGTGAGAATATTGTAAACTATTTTCGCAAATTTCCGCTTGCGTCGTGAGTTGCCGCCGCAGATTCTAGCTCGTTGATAGACCAAACTGAGATTAGAGTTTCTAATAGTTGTGCCTTGATTACCTTACCGACTTTCCTGGTCGTTTTGAGTCACTGTCCCCAATGAAAACTCGATCTTGGGTTGCCCACCGTCAGTAGAGTTGCCAACGTCGCAAGTGCAAACTTGATCTTGGGTCAAACCAACCACAAGGTTGCCAAAGTTTGAGCCTAGGGAATATAGTAAAATTTTGATTAAGGTTTTAACAAGTACTTGGATAAACTGAACGACTTTCGTTGAGAGTTAGCGCTATAAATTTCAACTTGATATTAGACTAAATCGACTAGAGCTTGTATTACCCCATCGACTATCGTGGGCATTGTGAGTTACCGCCAGGGATTTTCAATTATAAGTAAGCGCCACAGATTTCAACTTGATCTTAGACTTAATCGACATTGGGGTTGCCAACCTCGAAACCTAGGGAATATTGTGGACTTCTGATTCAGTTTCCACTAGATGATCTATTACCCCATCGAGTGCCGTGGGCGTTGTGAGTTACCAACAGAGTTACAATTGCTGTTAATTTAAAGTTGCAAAGCATCCAGAGTTGGTGCAGGCTTCCACTTGTGTCCTGACAAATGCCTTTTCCGTTCACCACGATCTTAGACAAAGGTGGCAAACGAGTTGCCAACCTCTAAACCTTGAGGATATTGTGAAATATTATTGCCAAACGACTTTCGTGCGCCGCAGGTGCGAGTTGTAAGTTACCGCCGCAGATGCCAAGTCGCCGGTTATGCAATTTTAGACTAAGCCGATAATAGGGCTACCAACATTGACACCGGGGGAATTATGTGAAATGATTTTACAGCCGCAGTCCAAGGTAGCAAAACAGTTGCCAACCTCGGAATGTTAAAAAAAATTGTGAAATATTATTGTCAAACGACTTCCGTGCGCCGCAGGTGCACAGTCGCCAGTTATGAAATCTGAGACTAAGTCGACAATAGGATTGCCAGTGTCAACACCGGGGAAATAATGTGAAATGCTTTTACATCTTATCACTTATCACCAGCTACTTTTTTGATTTTTGTTATCGAATAACCAGATTTTCGTAATCCTTTCTATTAAATAAAACAGAAAACTTACAAATCCCATCAGTTTTCCCTTCTTTTAAAAGCCTCTACAAAAAGATAGAGTTGCCAACTTGAAAGACAAGAGTACCGGAAAAGTCGACACGAGTCCTTCCGCACAAGCAGCTCTTAACGAAGGACAATTTGTGACGCTTGTAACAAAAAAAATCGGGACAGAGAATACATTCAAGAGTGACCCATGCTTTGGAGACCCATAATGCTACATCGGTCTATTATATAAGTACTATAAATTCACAAACCTTTAATTTCGAACGCTAAACAAAAATTTTATTGATTGTATTTTTAAAAAATTAAGCCTTTGCTAAACTATAATTGTCATGGTCTCTCTATACATTTGACTTGTCAAACATTTAAGATCCGGTTGTACAGAGCCCTTAGATTAGATGAACGCGGGCATTTATCGCAAGCCTTTCAACTTTTTAAAATCGCCCCCTCTCAAACTCTATCTCTACAAAGCTATTGAAAATCTCTACAACCTGCTCAAGTTTAATAGGTCAGGGGTTTTTGTGAAATCTACTACGTATACTTATCTTATAACCCTTTGACTTTTTTAAAATGTACACTTCAGTGACCCCTAAAAGTATGCTATTCTTCCGTTGTTTTGTTGTTTTTGTTATTGAATAAAGTGATTTTCGTAATCCTTTTTATTTAATGAAACAGAAAACTTACAAATCCCATCAGTTTTCCCTTTTTTTAAATTCACCACACAAAAATTGTAACCGCTAAAATACAGAATTCTTTGTAGTACATTTTCTGTTCGTCTTGCTGTGTTTGTGTGAGTGCTTGTGTAAATATTAAATAAGCTATCGCACACAATGGACTAGGGCATACTTTGAGGCTTCAAATGTAAGACCGGAAAGCGAAGCATACTTGTAGGGTTCATTTTTCACGGTGGGAAAATAAACAGCGCGTGAAGGTAACTAATGTGCCACCACAGGACCTTAATTATCACATGTGTTGGACATACTTAGCCAGCAACACATGGAGCAGCCCACCCACCTCCTACGACTCAACCGGTGCAGAGTTTGAAGCTTCATCGGCTGAAACCGGTGTCGTGCCGCAGTCGATAGATTTTTCTTAGCCAGTATCGGCTGAGCCTAATATATTATCTCTGTGCATTAAAATTCTGGTTACTTGCGTTAAAATTCTTGTCACTGACGTAGTTGTGTAGTTCCATTTCAAAAAGGCATTAACTTATGATAATAGTTAATTTTTGATTTATTTTACATTACATACGTATAAATTTGCTCGTGGCTGTGAAAACTTTCTTTTTTGAATTAAAAATACAGATTAAAATACTTTTTACTGCCGTAATTCTGCAGTTACATTTGAAAGACATTAATTTATGCTAAAAGTTAGTTAAAGATTTCTTTAACATTATATATATTTGCTGGTGATTGTGAAAACTTTATTTTTTGTATTAAAAATACAGATTAATGCCATTTTAACGTGATTATCAGCATTATGACATGAACCACGGTGCTCCATAGCACTGGGGTAAGCTAAGATGTTACTAGCAACGCTCCTCCAGTTAGACTGTAAGGACCAATTTTAGGATTCGCTGTGCGGGCTACACCTTCCTCTTGGTGAGTGGGTGAGATGTATCTAAAACCTTCGTTAGTCTTTGGTTCGCACCCGGTTAATACGCAACTTTACGCCAAGCATTTGCTTTACCTGTGATTAAGGTGGTAAAGCCACTGCGAAACTGCCCGAAGCGCCGTTTCCAAACAGGTCAGGCTAGAACAACAGTTCTAGGGGCTGCTGCCCTCCCGCGGCACCAGACTTGAGTCTCTGGTCCGAACTCGTAGCACACGTCTACTTCCAGTTTGGGCGCCGCACACCCTGACTGGTAGCTTCAATGTTTACACCAAGAATTCGCTCCATGTTACCCACACACATGGAGGATGAATAGGACTATTCGAGATATATTTTATTATTGCATGGGAGCTGTTTGAATCATTTTAGAAAAACCAGGCGACCGCAGTCGTCCCCTACGGGGGAATGAAAATAAAATGAAGTCAATAAAGCCGCCGAAGCCGATGAAAACCACCGAGCCGTCACCGCCGATAATTTTCCTTCGGCTTCAAACTCTGCACCGGGTATAATGTCGGTAATATAATCCATGTTTTGTTGCGTATCAACAAAGACACTATGGGGTAGATAGAAATAGCAAGTTTTTTATTTCATATGAAGAAAAAAAAGCACGAATGCTTATACTCCCACCCATCTAGCTGTCATAGGTAAGAAACCCACTTGGACTTGGCGGTCAGATGGAAAATATTATAAACGGATTCTATACTACAAGAACAGTTACTGTCATTTTTACGCTTAACATCTGTGGCAACAGATGGGTAAAGTAACGCCCATCAGCAACCAGGGGTGGACTTATGCATAAGGAAACCCTGTAAAGGTCATATCGCCTCCCTTCTAAAAGGCCTGCCCACCTTTTTCCTTTTAAAAGGCACATGATATGGGGACTGTTAAGTAAGTCGGGAAGTTAATGAGGCTGGTTTTTCGTTTTAATACAAAGTTGCTGATCGTTTCTTCTTGGTGAGCCTCGTGCGATCCTTATTGACTGTATCTAATGTCGTCTCACATACCTGTGGTTACTCCGGGACAACGGGTTTTTGTCAGCCGTCAAAGAAACGGCTACCGTGTTAGCGTAAACATCTACATATCCAATTGATATTTTATCGAGGAAATATGAATAATTTTAATTATTTTCCATGGGTTCCTGAGTTTCCTTAACAAATGTGTTGAATATATTTTTCAATATAAATATAATATTCTAGGCATTACAATGTAATGCTTACTAATCCCGAAACTGATTCTACATCTAGTTCTACATGAGGCACTTACTTAAAAGAAAATAAAACAAGTTAAATCCTACCTTAAACGATGAATGATATCGATTCATTGATTCGCCTGCTGCCAACTTTTTTTTATTTTTATGTACAAGTGGTTTCTTAGGAACCTGTTCTGTAACAATTGATAGAATTAGTTCTTGCCTTAGGTTGCGCATAATCTTTAGTTTTCCTTTTCCAAAGAATTAATCTTGAAACTTACTCGAAGAATATGAGAATCAGCCTCAACTTAGTGAAAAAATAAAATATTCCAGAGAAAGACCTATTAAAATTTGAATTTGACCATGAAAAGTGATTCTGAAGCCAAGGTACTTTCGGTTCCACTAGCGCATGTCAGGCTAGGATATGTCTGGTTGCTTGTGATGCCTTCTCTTCTCGTATCTATTACCTATGAGGCGACCAGTCTTATCTTGTATGGAACGAACACTAGGAGTAGCCCTTGGTTTTAAGGTCTGACCGGTGACATACGACTGGTAGCACGGGTAGTCAGGAGCCCCCAGAACTGGCCTGGCTAGTGGATGCCGCCTTCGGAGATGTTTAGTCCAAAGCCTGCGAAAAGTTTCGTCTTAGTGTGAAGTTGCATTGCCAACGAATGAACCACAAAGGAGTTGTGCAAGGCTTGGCCTCTTACCAAGAGGGAAACAATGGCCTATGTATGTGATGCTTGAAATTGGTACCGGTGAGATTGGCTGAAGGGGTACTGGTCATCGCACTTTGGCGTACCTTAGTGCGATGGCGCACCATGATTGATGCGTTAACAGCGAGAATCGTGCAAAACAAACGGACGCCGTATACTTTGTAATAGATCGAACTACAAATGGCCTGTCTATCTACCTTCTATCTACCTTCCTTCTGGAAATCCTATTTACTGGATCCCTTTTAGAAGGCCTATCTACTGGTTCCCTTCTAGGAAGCCTATCTACTGACTTTTTTCTAGAAGGCCTATCTACTGGCTTCCTTCTAAAGGTTAACCTACTGGCTCCCTTCTAGAAGGCCTCTCTACTGCCTCCCTTATTAAAGGCTCATCTACTGGCTTCTTTCTTAAGGTTGGCCTACTGGCTCCCTTCTATAAGCGCTATCATCTGGCTCCCTTCTAGAAGCATTATCAACTGGCTTCGTTCAAGAAGGCCTATCTACTGACTCCTTTCTAGAACGCCTTTCTACTGGCTCCCTTCTAAAAGGCCTATCTACTGCCTCCCTTCTAGAAGGCCTATCTACTGCCTCCCTTCTAGAAGGCCTATCTACTGCCTCCCTTTTAGAGGGCCTATTTACTGGCTTCCTTCTAAACGTTGACCTTATGGCTCCCTTCTATAAGCCCTATCATCTGGCTTCCTTCTAGAAGGACTATCTACTGGCTTCGGACTATCTACTGGCTTCGCCTATCTACTGGCTCCCCTCTAAAAGGCCTATCTACTTCCTCCCTTCTGGAAGGCTTCCTTCTAAAGGTTGACCTACTGGCTCCCTTCTATAAGACCTATCATATGGATCCCTTCTAAAAGACCTACCTACTGGCTCCATACTAGAAGACTTGTTCACTGATGCCTTCTGTAAGGCATATCTATTGGCTGCCTTCTGAAATGTCTATCTACAGTTTCCTTTTTTTAGTAAGTAAGTTGGTAAAGAGTATCGCTTCACTTAGTTGCACGAAGCTTTAAGAATATATGTGAAGACAGACTTCTGAAGCAAGGCGTTCAGTTATTTTTTAAAGTCATTTAGTCAAAAATCCTATTACTATAAGGCGAAGGCTAAACCTATTACGGCACCTTTCTTCTGGCTCCCTTCTAGAGGGCCTTTCCACTGGCTTCCTTCTTAAAAGTCTATATACTGGCTCCCTTCTGGCTCTGGAATGTCTATCTAGTGGCTTTCATCTCAAAGGCATACCTAATGGCTTCCTACTAGATGGTCTTTCTACTGGTTTCTATCTAGAAGGCATAGAAGCGAATTTTTTTTAAATACTATAACTATAAAGCAGAGGTAATACCAAGAAAGACACATTTCTTAGTAAGCGAGTTTGTAAGTAGTGCCGGCTCTTCTTTAAAGATAAAATTAAAAATATAAAGAAGGTCTTCTAAAGACAATCTGGTAGTAGTACGTTTGGTATGTCCATTAGATATATAGAGACATTTTCTGGAAACGAATGGAAACAATGGTAAACCCTACTAAGAGACCTTCTTTGGTAAGCTGGAAAATAATGTGCAATTCGCCAAGAAAAGTAGAAAATATGAAAAATATCTTGAACAAACCTTAGCAATAAAAATCTTCCAAAAAAACTGTAAGTTATAAGAAAATCTTTACTGGTAGCCAAAAAAAGCCTTATTTAGTAAGCGTTTTGGTAATGTGTTTAGATTTATTAGAAGGTCAAAGAAATGTACTGTTGGTAGGTAGCCAATCAAGTGTGGGTCGGTTGTTAGATGGGCCAAATGAAGATTTACTTTTAAGGTGATCCGAGAAGAAGTTATTGAACTCGAGAATATTCAAGGAGAGTATGTTTGCCACAACTTGAAAAGAAACGAAAGCCCGGGGATGTGAAGTAAATCTTTACAAAGCAAACCTTTTTAAAGCAGTTTGTCTGACATGGTTACAAAGGATTTTTGGTAAATTAAAAAAAATGGTTGAGAAAAGGATTAAACTCCATGCTATAGGGTTAAATGGGTAGCTGAGAATACATAAAGAAAGGCATAAAGAATGTAAGCCTTGCAGGTTTAGTTTTAAGAGACCTTAGTGAAGCGGACTTGAAAATATTGAACGAATGGGACAAAAAGTAACCAAATTGTGGCATTAAGAAGACAAAGGGAGCTGGCTAGAATATATCAATTCTTTTTAAAGGTAATTTTCTAGGGACATTACGTAGATATACGTTTTGCTTATTAAGGTTCTCTTACTAGACGTGTCCACCCTTTGCTCTTTAAGAAGGTCGACCAGCAATCTTGTTTGTTAAAAACATATCTACCGGTTGATTTGTCGAAGAACCTGTATACATTCTTTGCCCTTTAAGACCTGCCAGCCTATCTACGTCTCTATTCTTCTGCCAAGTTGTTTTATTTAGAAGGCAAAGGGAGCAGCATTTTATCATAATTCGATCATGGCTAAAATACACCTAGTCTAGGGCCTTGCCAACTCCGCTACTGGCAGATTTCCATTATGTGCCATGTATGTATTGCCACAAAAGGTTCTATACCAATTATATGCTCTTACTACGTGTTGTGAAAGAGTTGGGAACTTTGATATGCATGTACTACGTGTAATATAATTTCCTGTACTAGAGAGCGGAAATTTGTTTATAATTCTGTTTTGTTGTGTTTGCTTTGGCGCTAAAAGGAATCCGAAGAGCTCTTTTGTTATTGACTTTCTGATGGACGCCTATTAAGGTTGGCATTATTGATTGATTTTTTCCCGCCATTTTAAAGTGGTGATATTTTAGATTTGAAAAAAAAATATTTATACAATGGAAAGTAATATCGTTTGGAAAATTTAACTAAATTAAAGTCGGTTGTATATTTGTAGAGCTTGGAAATAAAAAATCAATTTAAAATATTATATTTATACTCTAGGAATTTGGGCTACTTCATTTGTTACAGATTCATTCTCTTGACATAGGAATTACATTCGTTTTGATTTCTAATAAATATTAATCATACGTCACAGCCCTGTAATTAATATTAGTTATACGCTACTTTCTTTTAATTAACATTAATCATACGCTCTAAACAAAACTTATAATTTTGATTGTTTTAAGCAATGACAGAAATTTTGGATCAAACAAAATGAAAAGCGGAATGGCTTTATTATTTCAAGTGAAACCAATTGATTTATAAACTCTTGAGTGGTAACCTAACTTGCCTTTTGTTAAGTTCGTAGACAGCAACTTTTCGGCAATGCATTGTGCTGTTTAATCTAAGTAATCCGAGTTATATTAATTTTGATTTCTTATTAATATTCATCATACGCAGCAGCACAATAATTAATATCAATTATACGCTGTGTCTTTATAATTAATATAAATTATACGCTCTAAACAAAATTTACAATGTTGAGTATTTTAAGCAAGGACATAAACACTTAGGAGCAAATAAAATGGAAAGCGGAATGTTATCAATATAATACAGTTTCTTACTTCAAGTGCGACCAACTGATTTTCAAATTCATAACTAAGAACATTACTAAGTTGCCTGTTGTAAAGTTTGGAGACATAAACTTTTTGGTATTTCATTTTGTTGTTTAATCCACTATATCCAAGGTATATTAGTTTTGAATTAAAATTTATATTAATCATACGCCTCAGCCCAATAATTAATATCAATTATACTCTTTGACTATAAAATTAATATTACTCATACCCCGTGACCAGATTTACAATTTTGAGAGTTTTAAGCAGTGGAAAAAACATTTTTGAAGCAAATCAACTGGAAAACGATATGGTTATCAATATAATACTTTTTTAATTTAAGTAAAATGAATTGATTTTCAAATTCTTCAGTGTTAACCAAACTTGACACTTGTTAATTTCATAGACATAAACTTTTCGGTACTGCATTTTGTTGTCGAATCCACCGAATCTGACAAAACTTTTGTTAGACAACTTTGACAACTTTTAATGAACTGCCGACTTAACAAGACTAACTAGAGCATTGCGTCGTAACGCTTTCGTCAGTAGCACGACATTCAAAGATTTTTGAAAGTTATCCATGCAAAAAACGATATTTTACAATATTGACATAATGTCATGAATGTTGTCGCCTTAGCCTAGCTTCGTCATCCTACATCGCAGCAAGCGGGGATGCCCCATTCCCCAGTTCCATAAAATCCAAATAAAAAATAACTAACGAGGGAAACCATATCCACAATACTAGGCGTTTGCAACTGTTGTCAATGTTATCTCTCGTCCATCCATTGTGAAGAAAAAGAATATTAGAGCAAAACAATGTAAAAAAAGAAGCAAAAAATAAATAAAACAAAAAATTCAACGTTCCGTTTTTTCATCCTCTTCTGCAAATTAATGTCATTGTTAGGCGTTGATTGAATTTTAGCCCGGTTTGTTAAGGCTTCGTAGCCTTAAGAGACACAGAGCCGACGACAGCCAGCAGCAATAGCAGCACGGTCCAAGCCGTATGGCGACAACAGAGACACAACCAGGCCAAGAGGAGATGATAAGAAAACAAGAGAAAACACGTTGTAGAAATTAATTGCTGGCAAGTTGTGGACATAAATCGTATTTTGATAGACAGGCGCCGAGAAAGAGGCACCCAACAAACCAGGACATTTTCTAAGTAGTACAACACCAATAACAGCGGGCCGACATCCACCCCAAAATACAACAGAACAAGGTAGGCGGCAAGCAGCACCACAATAGATTCATACCTTGCTGACACAGTAGGAAGAGATATTGAAAAAGTAATTATAATGAAATTGAAATAAAAAAAAAACAGAAATTTATGTCGAAGGACCAGAATGAGCAGACATAAGGAATAACGTTCGATAAAACCTAGCAGCCGTCGAAAAGACCAGGCAGCACAGCAATTTATTAAAATTATTATGCTCAAAAACAAAATTAAATTAATCGAAATGACGTTAATCAAATTTCAAACAGCGTTTCAAGTTATTAAAACAACAGTTTAAATTAAAAACAAACAAAAATCAGAGCATACCTTAAGGTCTTAAGAAACGACCACAGAAGAAAGCATACTTTGGGGATGAAAAAAATCCATTATAGGAGATTAATCGAGTAAATCACAATGGAGCTCTTATGTAAAAACGGCTTATGTGCAATTTTCCAAAAAAATGTATTAGGAAATTATAATTGACGATTTAGACGGAAAAAAAATGCATGGTTTTAAGTTGGTGCTCTATATAAAGAATGACCAGAAAGTAGTGATCGATTTTCCAATTCTTATATTTCAGAAACTTTTAAAGCAACCTGTGCCATATGATATGAATATGATTATTTATGTAAGAATACTTTGGGGAACATAACAAACAATTATTGTCCAAATATTTACTAAGGTTTGTATCAACTAATTTTTTAAGTTATAAAAATGAAAATTTATATTAGCACTCTTTGGGGATAACAACAAACTATTATTGGGAATTAATTAAGTAAATCGAAGCTGAGCTCTTAAGGAAACTATGAGAATTTTTTTTAAACATATTCAGATATTATATATGACAAAAGATTTAGTCTCACGTTCGGTTGGTGCCCCAAATAAAGAGTGATCAGATGGTTATGATAGTTGTTTCAATTGTTATCTTTCAATCTTTCTAATTAACCAATGCCATCAAGCTGTCTGAATATTTATTAAGGTTTGGCATTTCATCAAAGAATTTTGCAAGCTATAAAAAAAATTAAATAAAACAAAAAAAAAATACAAGGCATACCTTAGGGCTTAAGGAAATGTGTCAAGTGTAGTTGGTGTAGATGACACCAACTACACTTGACACATTGACATAAAGAATGACCAGATATAAGTGATAGTTTTTCTAATCCTTATATTTCAGAAACGTTTAAAGCAACCAGTGTAGCAGGACACACAAATTACGTGCAAAAGCTATGTTGTTTTTTTATGCCAGAGTGATTTAGGGTATCATATAGTTGACCTTGTCCGGCTGTACATACTTATATTTTCATTAACTTAGCAGACAAGTTAATGGCCTACTCTTCTGGGGCTTTTAAAAAAAAATCAAGAGTTTCTATAAAAACTGCCAACACGTCAAATTGGAGTTGAGTTGAGCTCAAATTTAAAATTATTCGTATTTGAATATAAGCTACCATAAAAAGAATAAAGCACAGAACATTACACAAAAATCCGCAATTTAAAGTATATCTGTGGGATCGTAAAAAACAAACCAAATTATATTTCTTAGGCGTATTTTTATAATAACCTCAGGTGAGTAAAAGTTCAGCCGTACACAGCCTTAAAGCAGACACAAAAAATTCTAACAAAATATTGCGATGACAGCAACAGACAACTGAATATATGAACAAATAATTGCGATAAATAAAACGATAAGCGAAATCCTCAACTTATTCGAATGCCAAGTATGGAAAAAAACGGCATACCTTAAGGCGTTTCAGAAACAAATAAAAAGCCAACGCCAACAAGAGCATACCAGAGGGATCATAAAAAGGAATTAAAAATTTAATAGTGTAAAAAAATAAAAGACATAAACTTAAAGCATTCAGACAATGATTTTTTTAAAATAAATTCTAAGGTCTGGGAGGGTAAAAACCAACCAAAAGGGAAAGCTTTGGTACGGCATCTAAGGCTGACAACGGATAAGTTAGCAGAATACAAAAACGAAAGTTGCATCTAGGATTTCGTGGGGAAAAATGAAGAAAGTTCTGCTCATATTTTGTAAGAAAAAAACTGCACTCAAAAAGGGAGCCTACCTTAAGGAGGTTCCTTTAAAAAGGAGCATACTTTTGGGATCATAGAAATTATGAAAACAACGACAACGTAAAGACGTAGGCAAAAAGATAAAAGATAGATGGCGAACTAAGATTAATCTTTGCAAATAAGGTTGGGTTTAAAACAATGCATTGTTAAAACAACAATAATTATTTTAATAATAACAATTTTCGTGGTTAAAAAATTTACGCATATAATAGTTAAATTAACTATTATTATTGTAAAATACCAGTCAACAATAAAATGTTTAAATTAACCTTATATAACGTAGACTATAAATCATGTTAATTTATGGCTGAGTTAGCCTTATTTATATAAGGTTATTTTTCATCTAAGTGCAGGGATAAATGGGTAAAAAAAGCCTAACTCTTTGGAGGTTTCTGAAATTTTGGAATTTCTTGTTTTTGGCCAATCATAAAAAATAATCATCTTTTTGTTACTCGTAACACAATCCGATTGTTTCGAAAAATTACTATAAGTTAATATTCTTTTCACAAAAATTTCCTTTCTGAAAAATGAATTAAATAACTGCAATCGGGGCATATCGATCCCTAACCGCGAAAAATACGTAAGCACCAAAAAGAAAATTGTACAGGAGAGGTTTTTTGGTATTTTTTTTTAATTCATCTGGAGGATTCCGAAACAATTGAATTTGCTATATCTTGAGCATTGCGGAATTTTTCATTAAAATGGCGCCTACGTCTTGTTTGCGGAAAGGGCTTGATATCTGAATTTGATACACAAATCGATACTAAAGAATTAATCATCTCCTCCTCGTACTACTACAATAACTCAGGCAAAAGTTTCTGATAGTGAAATGACCGAGGTTTCTTAGAGATCCACAGGTGACGATCAATCACTAGGCGGGACTACCTCCTAGTACATTCAGGCTTCGAACATCTCACATTTTGTAATGTAAATGGCGACCAACGTATGTCAGAGAAATAAAATACTTCAAGCGGAATGGCTTTTTCGCTGGTTTTTGTATCTTTTACATGTTTTTTATGAAAAACAATTTTAGGCCGGTTATATTGGAACACAAATGGCTCCCAACGGCGGACTTACAATTTTTGTTATATTTTTTTTATTTGGGAGAAGTTTGTGGCACTTAAGTAAGTATACAGTTGTTTGTTGTTTAAAATACTTTTACAGAAAATATCTTGTATTTTCTTCGATTCGTGTAAAATTAAACCAGACATTTTGTAGCACTGAACGTAGGATTATTAAATTAACCTCACTTTTTATACAAAAATGTTTATTTATCCGCAATGTTTAGAAACTTTAAAACACTAGATGAGCAAACCAAAATAAATGGGCTTAAATGCTGTTTTGGAAAGCATTCCACACTTATTTTTAAGCGGAAAATTAGTAGCATCAATGGCGCCCAACGTGGAGCTATTAAATATTGCAATTGTAAGGTCCTCAGGGGCCTTCGACATTTAATTTTTAAAAATCTATGCAGAAAACGAATATTTGTCCCGAATCTCAAATTGGAAGCAAAACATTTGTAATTTGAAATAGCGCCCAACGTGGGACTGAAGAGAAATGCATGTTTGTCTGACTGATAAGAGAAATATGAAAAAGAGAAGTAGAATAAAAATTATTTTTTTTTTTAATTAAATAAAAATCTATTGTAATGTTTAGTTCGTTTGTTTTATTTCGGTCTTTAAAACCAGGCTCTCACCAAACGAATGAGAACTACTGTTGTAAATCTTACTTTTCAAGTTTTCTGTGTACATCTGTCCACGAATTCGTTTGGTGAGAGTTTGGTCTTAAAGAGTTCGGGTTTTTTTTTCAACAATTGCTGCGAAGCTTTCTGAAGAGGTTTGTCAAGGACCTGAAATCGCGATAAAAGCAGTGTGCAGCCACTTTGCCTTTTTGATTAAAACTTATCTTCTTTTTAAATAAAGATACAAGACCGGTTAATCCCTGTTCAAAAGATAATTGTTAACGATTGATTTATATGATAGAACTTATGACTGTTATGGTCCCTGTCTTTACAGGAATAGGAAGAGTCATAAGAGTCATACTAGCCTTTTCACGGTATTTTTAAATGCTTTGCTCGTTCCCTGGAAAGCATTACTAGAATTAAATTATCTTGTAAAGCAAATGGTGCTCCACAAGATTTTATAAAAATGGCGTCCAACGAGAGTCGCCTAAATTTAACTTTTATTGCAAGGTTCTTTTGATTTTTCCTTTTTAAAATATATGAACAGAAATGCGATGAGCCCTCATCGTAGACCTTATAATGTTCTTTAGTCTTTTGCTTTCGAAAACATATATTCACGAGAATGCGGTGAAGTAAATTCATACCCTTTTAATGCTTTTGAATACATTCCTTAAATCATAGCTATCTTATCTAGAACTTAAATATCTTGTTAGACAAATGGCGCCCAACGTTAACTATTAAAAATTAAAATTAAAATCGAATGCGTCGCTCGGTTTTTAGAAAGCATTACTAGAATTAAAACGTCTTGTCATGCAAATGGTGCTCCACAAGATTTTATATAAATGGCGCCCGACGCGAGTCACCTTAATAAACATTTTGTTTTAGGTCCTTTTCTTTTTAAAAGTAAATGCAGAAATGCCGTGAGCCCTTTTCGTAGACCTTTCAATGTTCTTTCGTCTTATGCTTTTTGAAAAATATATAGGGTTATCCATCTAGAGGTATTTTTCAGAACAAAAAAAAAATATTTAAGAAGAGGTTTAAGAGAAAACCACGGTTTGGTGCAGTTTATGGCCTAGTAGAATCAGCGGTCCATATTTTTTCAAAAAGATGATGGCCGTAACCGTGAATGGTGCCCGCTCTCGCGCAATGATATCGGATTTTTTGGTACCACAAATTGAAGCCTGTAATCTTGACGAAATTTGATTTCAACAGTGCCACTTGCCAAACAGCTGTTCAAAAAATGTCTCTATTGATAGGTAATTTTGAAGTGCTAGTAATTTGAGAGTTGGCCGCCTAGATCGTGCGATATCACACGTTTAGACTTTTTGTGTGGAGGCTACGTGAAGTCCAAAGTCTATGCTGACATACCAGCTACGATTTAGGTTTTGGAAGCCAACATTACGTGTGTCATTAACGCCATACCGGTCGAAATCCTCGAACGAGTCATCAAAAATTGGACCCTCAAAATGGACAGCTTGAGACGTGGTTGCGGCCAACAACCGAAGGAAATTATATTCAAAAAATAAATGCCATAAAATGTCCTTTCGAATGAAGAATAAAGAATCCATACTTGATTAGAATTTTTGTATTTTTTATATTTTGAAAAAATACCTTTAGATAAATCACCTGATAGAATTAAAATATCTAGTAATGCAAATGGTGCTCCGCAAAGATTTTATTTAAATGGCACCCAACGCGTGTCGTCTAATTTTATCGTTCATGGTAAGGTTTCTTCGACTTTTCTTTTTTGAATGCGGTGCTTTTTTCCAGTGCTTTTGAAGACATTCCTTGAATCATTAAATATCATTAAAATATATTGTAAGGAAAATGGCGCCTAACATTAACCATTAAAATTAAAAATACCTTTGTTTTAAGGCCTGTCTGACAGTTAAGCTTTTAAATAACCTATTAAAAAAGACGGATCATCTATAATTGTTGGCGTTTTACTAAGCATTTCAATTTTTTCATTGCAAACTAGTGAATTGTAGTTTAAAGGCTGTATTTTTAATTTACAAAAAAAAATGTAACAAGTGCCAAAGAAAATCTGTTCATAAATCAAATTTTCTTTTTTTAACTTTTTTAACATTAATTCGTTTAAAAAATTCATTTGTTATACCAATGCAAAATAATTTTCTTACCTCTCGTTGTTGTTCTTGTTCGGAAACAAATGAAAGACAGACAGACAGGCAGACAAGGCCAGTTGTGGAGCTAGTTGCTTCCTTCCTTGGCACAAAGTGCTGATGACCAGCCGTCGTAGTCATTAGTTGTTAATGCCCTAAAAATTACTGTCGGATCCCGGACAATTTACAAAAGTGCTTGGAGACGCCGCCAACGTGTCGTCGTCGCCGCCGCAGCAACAGCTCATAAAAACTGATTATTTGTTATATGAGCTGAGGGAGGGCAATCTTCACCTCTATTCCCCCTTTGTATCCACCCATTGCTTCTAAATGGTATAGACCCCGAACACGCAATCTTCATGTTGTGCAATGATTTAAAAAACAATAACGAAACAAACACGTAGGTACGAGTACAACAATAAATCGTAATTATTTGAATTTAATAGTAAAAACTAAACAGGGAACACTTGTTGAAGGTTTTGCTTTAACGTTTTTTTTTTGCTTTGCACTTTTTGCAATGGAAGGGCGGGAAGGGCCCGCAGCGGCGGTGGAGTTGGATTTTAGTAGGTCTTGTGGGATTCATTAAAAAAACTAAATACTTAAGTGAATTAAATGAAAGCTAAAACTAGAGTATATGTAAAGGATGAAGTTAAAGGGCCGGCCAAAGTAAAGCATAGTTTTAGGGTATAATTAAAAGAAACCCGAAAGTTTGTGTGATTTGTTTAAAGCCTTAAATCCAAGGTTTGCTAAAGATTTAAAACACCAAAAAATAAAGTCTATTTTTAGGCTGCAGAGAGTGTATCATTTCAAGCTACTTGAAATGATTACACAAAACATTCTCCAAGTTGTAAACAGAGTCCAGACCAAATGTTTATTTTTTCTAAATGGAAAAAGTTGAAGTATACTTTTGGGAGCATCAGGGTGAAAAAACCTTAAAAGAAAACTAAAGCATACACTCAGGCTGAGTTCAAATAAGGCATGTTATAGGCATGCCTTACAGTTGTCCAGGGGGCGAACTGGAGGTGCATTGTATGCTTTGGCAAAAGTAATTTAATTTAAAAAGCATTCATATCATTATAAAGCGTGACAATGGGCAATTTAAAAAAACACACACACTCGACTACTTAAAAGGTTATCTAAAATTCAAATGAAAAACATATTTAAGTGAATTAAAAATTAGGAAAAGTAGGAACGACAAGTATAATGAACATTAGGTAGGTTGTTGAGGAAAAAAACAAAAACTACATAGATTAAAAGCGGCGGGTGGAAAGCTCAAAAAAAAATGCACGTAAAGATGGGAAGAGGTAAGAGGAAGTATGCACGTTAACGAGAAAGTGCCAAGAAAAACTTTAATTTTTAATTATTCCCATCATTAGAACCTTTTCAGACCAAGGTGAGATTTTTTTTTCATTAGAATTTGTCCTTCACTGGTAGAAGTTAATCATCTCAGGGATTTTAGAGTAAACATGAAAACCTGTAAATTTGCGTGATCATAAAACATTATTTCTTTATCCTTTGAAAGAATGTGATCATTACTCAAACGTGGTGTAAAATTACTAAGTTAGCTGAGACCCCCAGCCATATTCACAAGTAGAGGTTGTTAAATGGCCTTAGAAAATAATCTTCTACTCTCAATGTCGCCTGCCTACTTTAAACTAAAACATTTTTAACAAAGTTGGCGCCCAACGTGAAGATAGTTACTCAAGATACTAATGGCTATGTAATTGCGTTAATTTTTATAATAACGAAGATGAAATGCAACTTTGAAGCCCCGTGGTAGGTGTTTCAAAATTATCCTAGGAGTTACGAGGGTTGCTAAATATATTTATGGCCTAGGCAACACTAAGTGTTGCTTGGCGCCATCTGACATTTCCATTGGAAAGTTTGACATTTTTAGCATAAACCTACTCCGAACGTTTTGACGTACGACCATCAATTGTGCCTCAAAAAAATCAATTTGACAAAAAAAATGGAATTAAATCGTGAACATTTTCGTGCGATCATTTCTCACAACTGTCGACGTGGATTATCACGACAAGAGTGCATCGATGAACTTAAATCTTTGTATGGCGATGAAGCACCATGCTATAGCACTGTGAAAAACTTGTTTAATGAATTCAATCGTGGCCAACGCTCGCTCAAAGACGAAGATCGTGAAGGTCGTCCACAAACGGCCGTTGTGCCAGAGAACATCGATGCCGTGCGTGAACTATTAAAGCAAGATCGTCATGTGACATACCGTGAGATAGAGGCATGCTTGGGCATTTCATCCACCAGCATACATTCGATATTGCATGAACACCTGGCCGTAAAAAAGGGTTGTTCTCGTTCGATCCCGCTCAATTTGACAATCGTTCAAAAAAAGGCTCGTGTCGATTGGTGCAAAGAAATTTTGAAAAAAAAAACGATTGCGATGCTTCAAAGACGTTTATTAGATCGTCACAGGTGACGAATCATGGATCTATGCGTATGAGCCCTAAACAAAACAGCAATCGACCGTGTGGGTGTTCGAAGACGAGCCAAATCAAACGAAAGTTGTTCGTGGAAAAATCACTTAGAAGCAAATGGTCGCCTATTTCTTCGGCAAAACTGGTCATGTGGCGACTGTCCCGCTTGAGCAACGTAGGACGATCAATTCTGAGTGGTACACCACAATTTGTTTGCCTGAAGTCTTCTGAGAAATTCGAAAAACGAACAAGAGAAGGCGAATAATTGTGCACCATGGCAATGCGAGCTCTCACACGTCGTTTCAAACCAGCGCCTTTTTGACCGACCAAAACGTCGAATTTATGGGTCATCCGCCGTACAGCCCTGACTTGGCACCCAATCCCTTCTCTTTATTCCCGCACATCAAAAAAAAAAATGCGTGGTCAACGATTTTCGTCGCCAGAAGATGCTGTTGAAGCGTTCAAAAACCATGTTTTGGAGCAGTCTCAATCAGAGTGGAAAAAGTGCTTCGACAATTGGTTTGAGCTCATGCAAAAGTGTATAAATCATGCTGGAGAATACTTTGAAAAACAATTAGACCATTTTTGATGATAAATATTCGCATTTTCATTATTAGGCCAGAAATCTATATAGCGGCCCTCGTACTTGACCGAGCTGAAAGGAGAACGATTGTGCAGGTAGGTGACAGTAAGGTATTCAAATTTATTGTTTCCCTCGAGCATCGTCGGAATGTTGCTTGTGTTTTGCTGTTCTATCGTTACTTTCTGTCGATTTATTCCTGACTTGAAGATGTTTGGCAGGAATACGTGACTTTTTGGGAATTTAGACCCGTTTGTTATCGTTAAGCCGGTAGGCTACACTTTGCACGACAGATTGCAATTGTTTTTCGCCCATACTTTCAGTATGTGGGATAGACTTTCGTCAAATGTGTCTAGAAATTCAAAACAATACTTTAACATTACTTCAACTTCCTCCCCTGCGCTCCATTACTTTCCACTCACCAACGCAATGCACTGCATGCGTCCTCTAAGTGTGTGTAATTATAACAAAATAAAAAAAAAAACGATGCCAGTCTTACACCAAAAATGGCGCCCAACGCGAGGCCACCATATTCGCTAAAATTTTATTTCTCATCAGTTCATATCTTTTTTTAATAAACGATTAAAGTCTAACGCCAAAAATGGTCTTCTATAATTTTATATTTGCCAGGATTAAATAACAGAAAAGTACTTTACCAAAAATGGCGCCCAACGAAAATGTAAATTTTTATATTAACGATTAAAGCCTTACAACGCATTTGCAATTAATAAGGAGTAAGTGCAGTTAGTCCAGCCCATCTGTTACTCGCCCAAAGTAGATCCAGCGATATGCCTACACTGAATGAACCAAAAACCTTGGCTGTTGGCAACTCTTCGACTCGAGAAAATTATGCTCGCCGATTTTCAATAGTTTCTTTTTTACTTAGAAAAAATTTCCTATGATATTTATCATCAAGAAGTTTTTATATTTTCAATGTTACCTCAAGTCGTTAGATGCAAAGAAATTCGCAGCACGTAGTGTCAGTATGAATAATTCGTTACGTCAATCTGCAAGAATATGGAAACATTTATGCAATTTTTCCCATCCAAGAGGAGTGAGGAGTATCTATGCAATGATATATGTGCATATATAGTTTTCGTTTGATCTATGTTCAAGACAACTTCAAACAAAAACAAAAAAAACAAAATCACACAAGAAAAAACTTGGTGCATCCATCGAAACCCAGACCGGAGGCAGATATGCCCCCATGCATTGCCGGCTGACGATGATGTTGAGTTGCAAGCAACGTCCGTGCGCAATGTGTGTGCATAAATTTTGAAAGTAGTCTACTTGTATGCATGCGAGGCAACCTTTTATGCATTTCAAACTAGTAGTTTGTGAAATATTTGATTAATGTGCTCGACACGTCATGGTGCACACGGAGCATACTCAAGGAAAAAAGTATCCTTTGTTGTCTGGACCCATTGGGCGATAAGACCAAATTAGAGAAGAACAAAGGCTCTTAAAATAAAAAAGAACAAAAAAAATGATTTAAAGTGTAGTTTTCTTTAGAAAATATAATTTACAGCCAAAGTATCCTTAGAGTATACTTTAGTTTTATGGGCCTACAACTTCAGCCTTGAGAGTAGGCAATGTTTATTGTATAACTTAACGCACATTACTGTAAATCAAGCCATCCATTGGCCATGCACTTAGGCAGCCGGAAACAAAATCGATAAGACTGCTCAACTTTAAAAAGGTCGTAGCAAAAGATTATATTCTTGTGGGAACTGGAACGAAACCTGGGAGTTGGAGGTTTCATTAAGATCACAGTCTATATAACTCTGGCATCCGACAATGTAACCATAGGTTTTTTTTCTTTCTTTTTAACAGGAAATAAAAATTTAGTTAAAGATGTACGACCAAACCCGGTTTCGACAACGTTACCATAGGTTTTATTTTTGTAAAATTTTCTTTTTAACACTCTTGAAATTTAGTTGAAGATGTACAACCTATTTCCGCATTGCTGGGAGTATAGAATATCATAGTAACGCAAATGGCGCCCAACGTCACTTGGTGCTGGTAGTTGCAAAAAAGTATACTTATATACATATAATAGAGAGAAGTGCTATTAAAAAGCTCTGGTTATGGTGTGGCGTTTAAAAGCAAAAGCTTTATTCTTTCCATTAACATTTCTTGAGATTTTGCTTTTAACCACCTAGCCAGCCATTGCACCGGAGATTTTTAAACGTTCTTCTCTTTTTCATATAACATCTCCGTTAGCTGTATTTAAGTAAAAAATCCCATACAAGCACAACTGGCGCCCAACGTGACTTGATACCATTTCAATACAAATTATTATAAAAAGACAAAGTCACTTTATACTAGTAGCAGTATTTCAGTAAAAACTACAGGAATTATATAACTGGCGCCCAACGCCACTAGATGTTTATAGTACAGGACGAGGCGATTGAATCGATAGTGCCAGCTATGTCAAATTCATACCAGCTGTTTATGTTATTTACAAGTTACCACAAGCATTTGAATCGGAATTCAAATATTTTAAATTTATAAATTCAGTGGCCGTGCTATCTCACGCCATGGCGATGTTAATTGGTCGCCACTATCATGCGATTTGACACCGTTGCCCTTCTTTCTTTGAGGATGTTTAAAAGAGAAAGTGTACGCCAAGAATAATTCAAGATCTAAACGATGAGGCAATTCGGCACATTAACGATATTGAACCTCCATTATGTCTCAGTCATTGAAAATTTCGACTATCGTATAGATTATGCCACCGAAGCCGTGGCAAGCATTTTCAGCCATAATTGTCATAGATCCTTCTATCATATGCAATATTAAGATAATATTTTAAAAATTTTTTGTTTTCTTTACAATTAACATTGTTGGACCACCCTTTATCACAACCAGCTATTGTTCGTGAGCTGAGCCAAAGAATGTTTGTATTTTGTACAAAGAATGTTTGTATTTTGCACCATAAATTGCTATAACGATAGAGGCAGCATTGCCAAACGCTATGGAGGTGAACATAAAATTACTGCAATATTACATTAAATGGTTCGGAAAGTGAAAGCTTCACTTTAACGAAAGCCACGTCGTAGTGGTTATCAATCAAACCAAAAAACTGAAAATATTCAAGCCAAGGATTTGACGCATATTTCAAAGTGAGCTTAAGTTAAAGTTATGCAAGTTGCAAAAGGCTAATAGTCTTATACCAAGAAAAAGTAAAACTGCTAAAGTCGAGCGACTAAGAGATACCATACGTCACTCTGCTTTTCAGAGGATTAAGCACCTCTGCCTGGAGTTAATTATTTGTCGCTCATAGCGTACCATACAAAATTCAAGCTTCGGGTATAATTTATGGCTTCTAGAGCTGCAGGACCTCAAATGGACTATTCAAAAACCAGAACTAATGAAGCAATTTACTTTTTCAAATTTGGTTGCTTTGGAAAGAGAATGCTGTTAAAACTACATCGGGAAGGGACCTTTGTATGGGAGCTAATCGAAACATGGACCAATACGGTTGAATTGTACCAGAGATGCTCTGTGTGCAATTTTGTCGAAATCTAATGCAATATGTGACGCGCAAAATAGAAAGGGACCTAAGGTTAAAAACCAGTTCTGTTCAGGAGAGCCATTTTAAAGATTAGGTCCCTTTCTATTTGCGCTTAGAATCGTCGACTTCACTTTCATAAAATGCGCATATCTCTGGGAGAGAGCACTTTCGGGTCATGGGATCGGTCTCATTCGATGCTCAGATGTTGTCCACATTAAAAAAAAAAGTGAAAAGTTGATGAAAAGTTTTGTTCAGGAGAGCCATTTTAAAGATTAGGTCCCTTTATATTTGCGCTTAGAATCGTCGACTTCACTTTCATAAAACGCGCATATCACTGGGAGGGAACACTTTTGGGGCATGGGATCGGTCTCATTCGATGCTCAGATGTTGTCCACATCAAAAAAATGAAAATTGATTTTTTTATATAAGTGGATTAAACAGCTGTAGGTTCTGAAAAAGGGAAAACCTAGGGTATGATGTTAAAATATAGACCGATGTAGACCAATTTCAATAGGGTTCGTCCTTTGCCCAGGTTAAAAAAAAATGTATCAAGTTTCATCGAAATCGGTTGATAATTTCGACCTGTGCTTTGATTACAGCGAAAAACGGACGAAGGACATCGCTCAATGGTATCAGATAGTAATTCTGAAGCGATTGATTAACATAGATTCCATTTCCATTCCTAAAGAAAGTATTTTGTACTAAGTCAAAATACCCTGTGTGGTGTAGGGCATAAAGAGTAAGACTCTAAATGTGAGCTCATAACCATCCATAAACTCTCATAATGATCGTGTTAACCTAACTGGACGCACTGGCGAATATTTCAGCCTACGAACGCCCACCCGAAGTAGTTTTCCATCTCAAGTAATGGTATGGACAACTGTGACTACTGTGATAGGGACAGCTGTGACCACTGTGGTATGGACAGCTTTGACCACGCTGTCCAATCGTTCTCATGAAGCTTCGTGTCAAAGTCAATGCGACTTATTATCAAGAAAATGTATGAAGGTTGCTTTAGAGCCATGGGCTCGCAAACATATCGGTCGTAGATGTTGGACGTTTTAGCACGACTCAGCACCGTATCAGAAAGCTCTTGAGAACCCACAAAGGTTAGAAAAAACCCTCTTTATATCGTCCTCATAATGACTTACGAATTCTCCAGTATGGATGCGCTGAAGAAAGCCATTATACGAGGGTTGCTATTTATATGACGGGTCCTGACAATACTAGTGTTCCCAGATGCAAACTGGAACTTTCATTGGAAACTATGACATTTTTTAGCATAACTTCACTCAGAACGTTTTGAAATTTGAGGGCGAATTGTTTTGTGTGTTGAAAAAATCATCTCAGTCAAAAAATGGAATAATCCCGTGAACATTTTCGTGCCATGATTTTTTACGATTTTCGGCGTGGGTTATCGAAACAAGAGTGTTTAAATCAACTTGTTTCGATTTTTGTCGATGAAGCGCCATCAAAAACCACTGTTAATCGCTGGTACCAAGAGTTCAGTCTCGGGCGCCGTTCGCTCCAGGATAAATTTCGTGAAGGACGTCCAACTTCGGTCACTTTGCCAGAAACTATCGATGCTGTGCGTGAACTGATTGAGCAAGAACGACATGTGACAAACCGTGAGATTGAGGCATCCAGGGGCATTATATGAAAAGCATCAAGAAGATATTGCATGTTCATTTGGCCGTGAAAAAAATGTGTTCTCGTTGGATTCCACATAATTTGACGAATGCTCAAAAAAGGCTCCTATGGATTGGTGCAAAGAGATGTTAAAAAAGTATAACTGCGGGAGCTAAATGGCAGTGTATAACATTGTCACAGGTGACGAATCATGGATCTATGCATATGAACCCGAAACAAAACAACGATCAACCGTATGGGTCTTTCAACAAGAGCTAAATCCAACAAAATTTGTTCGTGGAAGAAGTAAATCGACGCAAATGATTGCGTTTTTTTCGGTTAACTGTGGGTCACACCTTTAGGCCAAGTGTTTTGCCCAATCTGACATTTCTTTGTTTCACAAATTCAACCATAGAGAGGTATACAATTGAGCAGCGCGTTAAGATTGTTAAAGCCTCCATTATGTCTCATAGAGTCATTGCAAGTATGTACCATCGGAGCTGTTTCAAGCAGCATTGGGCCGATATTCTGTATTACAAATAATTGTCATAGATCCTTCCATCATAATAAAAAAATATTAAGGTAATTCTCTGAAAACTTTTTGTTTTGTTTGCAATTAACATCGTGCGTTTTAGTTGGACCATACAGTGGAGGGTATATTAGTTTTGACATTCTGTCTGTAACACCTTGAAATAATCATCGGAGACCCAACAAAGTATATATATTCTTGATCCTCGTAAAATTCTAAGACGATCTCTGTCCGGCTGCCCGTCTGTTGAAAACAAGATAGAGCCTGCATGAAAACAGCTAGGGAGCAAAAATTTGGCACAAACATGTGTAGTTAACCTAGCATGGTTGGTATTGAAAATGGGCTATATAGCTCTACGGGAAGTTGGTGTTGGAGACCCTCAACCGACACTACCTCATAAAAATTAGTTTTTTATTTGGATATATCCGTCCAGTTTCTTGAGTAAAATCACTGAAATTTTGCAAATAATAATCTCTATATAGGCGCAATCATCTATCTAAAAATGGTTTAGAATGGGCCACCATTTCTTGTACCTCCCATACAAACGGCCTTATGGGCCTTGAGAAATAATATGACTATAACTCACCACAAAGTTGAGTTATCGAAATGAAATTTTACACATCAATATTTCTATATACAACACACTTCTACGCTTAATTCGTTTGAGATCGGAAAAGTCCTACTGGTACCTCCCACACTAACGGTCTCATGGCCCTTGAAAAATAATATGACAATAACTCACCACACACTTGACCTATCGAGACGCAAATAATAATCTCTATATAGGCGCAATCATCTATCTAAAAATGGTTTAGAATGGGCCACCATTTCTTGTACCTCCCATACAAACGGCCTTATGGGCCTTGAGAAATAATATGACTATAACTCACCACAAAGTTGACTTATCGAAATGAAATTTTACACATCAATATTTCTATATACAACACACTTCTACGCTCAATTCGGTTGAGATCGGAAAAGTCCTATTGGTACCTCCCACACTAACGGTCTAATGGGCCTTGAAAAATAATATGACAATAACACACCACACACTTGACCTATCGAGACGAAATTTTCGACATAAAGATTAATATATAGAACAGACTTTTGCGCTAAATTTGGCTAAGATCGGAAAGACCCTACTGGTACCACCCACACAAACGGTCTCATTGGCCTTGAAACATAATATGACAATAACTCACTACAAACTTGACCTATCGACCTATGAAATTTTCTACATAAAGATTTTTATATAGAACACACCTCTGCGCCAAATTCTGTTGAGATCGGAATAGTCCTAATGGTACCTCCCACACAAACAGTCTCATGGGCTTTGAGTAATAATATGACGGTAACTCACCACAAGCTGGACCTATCGAAATGAAATTTTGCACATAAAGATTTCTATATAGAACACACTTCCGCACCATTTATTTGGGAATCTGGTGGAGGGTATCCAAAGTTCGGCACAGCCAAACTTAACATTTTTTACTTGTTTTATATTACTATTTCGCCTGAATTTGTTTTTTGTTTTTAAGCCCCATACCGATTATCCGCACATATCTTCTATATCAGGCTAGCTTGAATCAAATATCTGACAAAATAAATTGTATAGCGATGACTAATCTGTGACCATTTCGATTCAATTGCCTGAATTATTGTCTCCGATTAACTTCTACACTCTTGAGTGTTTGTTGTCGTCGCTTTTGTATTCGAGTCAATTAAATTATTACAGATTTAATTAACACTCAGCGACAATTAAATTGTACTTTATAACACTATAATTAATTTGTTGTTGTTGCTTTTTTCTCTCTTAATACATTATTTCCTCATTGAATAAAGCTCAGCTAACACAATTAATAGTTACACATTTATATAAAAAATAATAATTGTCTATATATAAAGAAATTTTTATAATGCGATCATCATCCGCATCGTAATGGTAATAGTCTACATGATCATTATCATTTGGACAATCATAGTCTGATAATCGCGCGCGCCCACATCATTTGGAATTTGGCCAAAAAATTGTGACTAGAAGACGAGCAAAAAAAATCGTCGATGCGATAAAAATATTTGCAAAAAGATATAAAATACATTTTATATACGTATGTATGTAGGTCTATATAAAAATTTATAAATATTTGAATAAAATATATAAATACATATTAAAATATATACGCAACTACGTAGCCCGAGAGAGCTGATCTGCATGTAGGTTAAAGAGCGATCGATATTTTTGTTTTCTGGCCACAAAACAGTGGAATCCCCCAAACATGAATACGATAGCATCAATCATGAATTGTGTATACCGGGAATCCATGTATTTTTATTCGAATATAAAACATCCCAGTAAAAACTTTCGGCACAATCCTATACGGAACGCAGAATAAGTCAGATTGACTCTCATTCGACGCACAGTGGGCAAATAATCAATTTCTTTCGGCCAAAAGTTTATAACTTTTGATCTAGAAACCATTCTTGAGTTCTGTAAAAAACGATTGTTGCCAAAGATTCAAGAATAAATTCGATATCAAAACCGCATAAAAAGGATGGTCCAACCGTAATGCATGATGTTAACTGTGAGTCACACCTAAACGTTGAGTTTTTTGCCCATCTTAATTTGTCATTTCTTTGCTGTAGTGTTTGACAAATTCAACCATGGAGAGGTACACAATTGAGTGGCGCGTTAAGATTGTTAAAACCTTTTACGAAAATCTCTCCGTCACTTTGTCAAAAAGCCAAAATGCCGTTCATAGAGTGACAACAATCCACAAGTTTGCAACCAAGCGTCATGGCATTAACAACGATAGTTTGTTTTGTCGTGGTTTACGACATGGCGGCATCATTGGACGGAACCTTATTGCTCTAAAACTTAAGAAGAAGAAGACAACATTGCCTTCAATTTTCCCTGTGGCATAGTGCGACGTGAACCCACTCACCGTACTTATAGGTATAATTAATTAACAAGAACCTTGAAATGGTTTTTTATATTGTTTTGAGACAAGTTTTATTAATTTATATCCTTCTTTAATCCAAAAAATACGTATGACTTAAGGTGGTCTGCATTGAGTCTTGAAAATGTTTCATGTTTTCGTATGAAATAGTTTATTTATCTAATGAAATGTTTCGTATAACTTAAATATTTCTTTGGCTTAAAAGTAGGAAATATTTTTTCTGTGTATAATTAAGCTATAGCTGACTTTGCGTTAGGTACTTCTAGTTGTAGATAACTAAAATATAAAGAAGCCTAATGGTAGGCATTACTTTTTATCGTTTCTTCAACGCCCATGGAATATGCCTTAATTATAATAGTTTCCTTTTTAAAACCGAAAGCCTAAAAGTATGCCATACTTTGCAATTTATAGCCTTCTTTAACCAAAAAAAATGTTTCATATTTTTTTAAGAAATATTTTTTTTTATCTTATTTAAAGTTTCAATATAACTTACGAAAATATTTCTTTGGCGGGATAACTAAGAAATAATTTTTTCTGTGCATAGTTTAGCTATCGCTGACTTTATGTTAGGTAGTTCTAGTTGTAAATGACTGAAATATAAAAAAGCCAAAAGGCATGCAATATTTTTTTATCGTTTCTTCAACGCCCATGGGATATGCTACGATTTATATAGTTGTCATTTTAAACCGAAAGCCTAAAAGTATGCTATACTTTAAACACTAGGGAGTTCTCCTAGGAACCTTTATCCTTTCTTAAACCGAAAAGTAAGTAAGACTTAGCATTTTTTCTTGAAAATGTTTCATATTCTCTTATAAAAAAATTATTTATCTAATGAAATGTTTCTTTGGCGGGAAAAGTAAGAAATCTTTTTTTCTGTGTATAATTAAGTTATCGCTGATACTACGTAAGGTAGTTATAGTCGTAGACATCTAAAATATAAAGAAGCCTCATAGTAGGCAACACTTTTTAACGTTTTATAACTTTCATCGGTAATGCTTTAATTAGAATAGTTTCCTTTTTTAAGCCCGAAAACCTCAAATAATGCTATACATAAATACACTACGGAATTTATAGCCTTTAGCGCAAAAAATGCCTAAAGGTATGCTGCAGTACTTAGGAATTTAGCTATCGATGGCTTTATGTTTTGTAGTTCTGGTTGTAGATGACTAAAATATAAAGAAGCCCAAAAGTAGGCAACACTTCTTATCGTTTCTTCAACGTCCATCGGATATGCTTTAATATTAAAAGTTTCCTTTTTAAACCGAGATCCTAAAAGTATGTCATACTTTAATACACAAAAAGTCAAAAAAGGACTGTGTTTGTTCGATTTTTTTTGTCTCATTTGTTTTATTTTTTTCTCTCATTATCCCTTAAACATTGTCATTATTTTAATTACTATCAGTACGATTGCCGCCCAACATTTGATAATTAAATTTTTTACGGAATTCCATGATGTGTCAAGAACGCGCTGACACGTGTTAAGCGACAGCTATGTTCGTTCAGGGCGGCGGGACGGTAGAACTCCACTTACCCCATATGCTGGGCTTTCAGATTACACCTGCGCGCCATCATTTATAAAATTGAATTTTAATATTAATATTGTGACATTCATAAGTTGTTAAATTACCTGCAAAGAGATGAAGAAGAAAAAAAGAGAGTAAATTAATATGCATTAATATGAGAAGAACAGGAAAAAATATAATAAATCAGCGAAGAAGTGAAATAAATTTTTAATGAAATTTTATCATTTTTAATGAGCTTGAATGAACTGCATATGATGTACGGCCAGATGGGTATGATGTAGCACTCATTTCATAAATGGATTTTAACTTTTTTTCATATAAAGTCCTTTGTCAAAATGGCCCACTGGTGCAGCAGCTATATATATTTCTGACCAAATAATGAAAATGCGAATATTTATCATCAAAAATGGTTTTTATTGTTTTTCAAAGTATTCTCCAACCAATTGTCGAAGCACTTTTTCGACTCCGATTGAGACACCTCCAAAACATGGGTTTTGAACGCTTCAACAGCATCTACTGGCGACGAAAATCGTTGAACACGCATTTATTTTTGATGTGCGGGAATAGGAAGAAGTCATTGGGTGCCAAGTCAAGGCTGTACGGCGGAAGACCCATCAATTCGACGTTTTGGCCGGTCAAAAGGACGCTGGTTTGAGCCGATATGTGAGAGCTCGCATTGTCATGGTGTACAATGATTCGTATTCTATTGTTCGTTTTTCGAATTTCTCCGAGACTTCAGGCAAACAAATTGGGGTGAACCACTTAAAATTGACCATTCTACGTTGCTGAAGCGAAACAGTCGCCACATGACCAGTTTTGCCGAAGAAACAGGCGACCATTTGCTGCAAAGTGCTTCTTCCACGAACAACTTTCGTTAGATTTCGCTCGTCTTTGAAGTCCTACACGGTCGATTGCAGTTTTGTTTTGGGCTTATACGCATAGATCCATGGTTCGTCACCTGTGACGATCTTATAAACGTCTTTAAAAGCACCGCGATCGTATTTTTTTCAAAATTTCTTTGCACCAATCGACACGAGCCTTTTTTTGAGCGATTGTCAAACTGTGCGGGGTCCAACGAGAACAAACCTTTTTACGGCGATCGTATTTTTTCAAAATTTCTTTGCACCAATCGACACGAGCCTTTTTTTTGAGCGATTGTCAAATTGTGCGGGATCCAAGGAGAACAAACCTTTTTTACGGCCAGGTGTTCATGCAGTATCGAATGTATGCTGGTGTAAGAAATGCCCAAAAATGCCTCTATCTCACGGTATGTCACACGACGATCTTGCTTTATCAATTCACGCACGGCATCAATGGTCTCTGGCACAACGGCCGTTTTTGGACAACCTTCGTCTGCGAGCGAGCGTCGGCCACGATTTAATTTATAGGAGGGTGTTTGATCGCCATACAAAGATTTAAGTTCATCGATGCACTTTCGTCGTGATAGTCCACGTCGACAGTTGTGAAAAATGATCGCACGAAAATGTTCACGAGTTTATTCCTTTTTTTGCAAAATTAATTTCTTCAAGTCACTGTAAACAACACAAATGATGGTCGTGCGTCAAAACGTTCTGAGTACGTTTATGCTCAAAAATGTCAAACTTTCCAATGTAAATGTCAGATGGCGCCACTAAGTGTTGCCTAGGCCAGAAATATATAAGTAAAACAACTTCTTAAAAAGAAACAGATTATAGAAAAGAGACTGGTATAAGCCTTAGCAGCCAATAAACCTGATTGCTTAAGGATCATCATAATGAATTGATTTCAAAGTATGATTTTAATTCGGTCGGCATTGCATTTTCAAAACGTTATCGCCGAACTTGAAAAGTTTTAAATGAGCTTGTATGCAATATATGTGACGCGCAAAATAGACAGGGACCTAAGGGTAAAAACCTGTTTTGTTCAGGAGAGTCATTTTAAAGATTAGGTCCCTTTATATTTGCGCTTAGATTCGTCGACTTTACTTTCATAAAACGCGCATATCTCTGGTAGGGAACACTTTTGGGGCATGGGATCGGTCTCATTCGACGCTCAGATGTTGTCCACATCAAAAAAAAAGTTGATTTTTTTACCCTTAGGTCCCTTTGCGCTGTCACATATACCAATATTATACTAAATGTCTTCAGAAGAATATTCAGAAGTGGGATGACAATACTTAAACCATAAAAAATAAATTAAACTTTTCTGGTTCTCTTCATATTTTGCTCAAATCAACGCTAAATATCTCTATCTGTTACCGAACGTAGGGGCAAAAAATACAAGCACCACCTTTAAGGGCATAATTTTCCCATGGAAAACAAAAAAAGACAAAACTCCAAATTGACAACAGAGCCACTACTAAGGATACAGTATGACAGCGGAGTGTTATCCGAGAAGGATAACATCGAAAAATGATACCAAATGCTACAACAACTGCAAAATACTTAATCACATCTAAAAAATTTCCTATACTAGTCCGCCCCCTGCGGGTGGCAACAAAGTTAATTTTTTTGGGATCACAAAATAAAAAAAAAATCGAAAAACACTCCCACATGGGGGTTTGCTGATGTTTTCCGCTCTGTTGGAAAATAAAACTTTTTCTCGCTCACTCGGAATTTCCATTTAAAATAAAGTTTTATTAGAGAGGTTTTTGTTGTAGCCGTCGCCGCACAAACACCAAAAAACAATTTGCAGTCAACACTTTTTTTTTTAAATTTTTTTTTAATCACTTCTGGGGAAAATCAACCAAAGAGCTGAGTATGCTGGAACTATAATTTATTTTTATGTATAAAATTTATATGCTATTATTATTAATAGAGCTTTCGAATTATGTGACAGTTTTAAAGTGATTCAGTGAATTCCGGTATGGCAACAGTGGGTTCGAGAAGAGCGTAAGGCAGAGTGGGTGAATGGACCTAGTAAAGTTTTGCTTTAGTGTAAAAAATTAATAAACTTCCTTGACAAAAATCTGATATTTAGGTTAGATACACTAAAATTTTGTTTCATAAGCTAGAGACATCCTTCTCCACTTTGGCAACGGAGCGGGTAAAAACGGTATCGGTGTAAATGCAACCAGGATTGAATACTCGTAAGTATTATTTAAGATAAATTCTTTGAGTTAGAAGTATCAAAACAAATTTGCTTAGTTGACGCTGTACACGTAATCTAACTCAGACTCTTCTAAAGATAATTAGAAGAGTTTGAGTTCTAATTTGGGTGTTAATTCCAATAAAACTTAAATTATATTTAAATTTTGTGTCCTAGTTTAAGCCTGCCGACAAAGACCAGGTTGGTACATTTCGCAGTGCCAACAAACTACTCTACAATGTACCAAATTTATTTCCGGGTAGCTTTAAATCTTTAACCAATTGTCAAGAACTCAAATCCGCCTGAAACTATGCTTTAATTTTTTTCTTCGCCTTTTCCCCAGCAAACTGTCCAAAAACTATCTTTGATGTGAGAGACGGAGATGAGTTGGGACATTGATTTGATTGTTTTTCCTGTCATTTCTCCTAGTATGCGAGCTTAATAAATGTGTCAATTTTGATGTTGTTGATGATAAGTGGACATTATTGCTGCCACTATCTATGTTTTTTTCGTTTTGTTTCATAGTTTTACTACTGTTACCAGATAGTGCCTGAAAATATGCAGCGTGTGATGGTTGAAAGTGTGTTAAGCCTTAACGTATGCAACAGAAGAAAAAAACTGAACAACGCGAGGCACATAGATAGTATTATGTATCTGTAATAGTTGTCAACTTATAAAGCCTCACAGTTTGGGGTAAAAAAGAAGAAAAAGTGCTGATTACGATAAAAAGTATGCTACACAAAGGAAATGTTTGGAAAGCTCAAAAATATGCAGAACAAATTATAGTATTGTTAAATCAATTCGCATGGTGGAGACTTAAATATTGGGACCTTTATTGAGCAATGTTTAAAAATTTTTACTTTAAACCAATGATATTTAAATCAGTAGGGCAGATGCAATTAATACCAAATGTTTCCCGTGGGCGTGCCTCGACAGAACCTTTATTTTTTGTCCTAACAAGACAGGGATCGCTTTACTATGGCCAACTGAAAATGTGTGGTTTAAAATAATTTATAGCAGAAGTTTTCCAAGGCGAGCTCTTCCAGAATAACATCTCAAACACATTTGAGAATTTTTGTACAATAATTCTACGGCACGCACTTAGGGTATTCGTGGTATATATGAACCATATATGATGTATATATGGTTCGAAACACTTCATTGAAGAAAAGTGGGCGGTTTCACGCCCCTTTAACAAAAACGCAATTATCGCCAAAGTTATTGTTCGATTGTTATAAAATGTTAACAGAATGAAAGTAATGACTATGGATTTCTAATAGACTATGTTTTGGTAAAATTGGACAAGGGGGCGTGGCGCTAACCTCACAATACTGTACTGAAAAAGACAATACCTCACGAAGTATTAGAAGTACGACTATGAAATTTGCAGTATATAAAGCTGGCATGTATCGAAACACATTTTGAAAGAAAAGTAAGCGCCACGTCCTATTGACAAAATTGTTCATATTAAGCCGGAATACTTGATTGAGAATATAAAAGCATCGGACTGGTCGAACTTAATATGTCCACTTGTTTTCTGATAAATTCGGCGCAGGATTTATAATCTTCAGGTTGCTATAGGTAGACATCTTATCTACTCCCTTGAATGTAACACTATCCCATGATCACTTTGTATGATTACCAGTTGATATCATATATATTTGATAGCGAATTTTTCTCTTCCTCTCATCATTATCTTTTCTGTTTAATTGGACCGCGAATTGCATAATATTCTGGTTAGAGAATTATTTGGCTCCCATTCTTACCCTTACAAATAGCATGACTATCCTTTACTGTAGCTTCACTACCTATTGCTTAATCTATTTTTGCGTTTGCCTTTAAGTCAATGATTGGAATCTGAAAAAATACCAAAGCCTAGGAATGTTGAGCTGCGGACTTTAAACCTACGGTCATAGTCCAAAAGGTACTTTACAACTAAAATTACAACCAGTATCAATTTGGTTCTTCGTTAAAGCGACCCTCGTAAATAACTTGCAACTAAAAATGCAATATGAACCCTAACTGATGTAGAAATACTCTATAAGATAATCACAAAGACGAACAGAGAGAGAAAAAAGCAAACTCGAATTTCTTATACTTTTGGCCAAGAGGTCAAAAGGTCAGCGTAAAAGTTTGCCAATTGACTACTTAATATGAACTAGATATACTTTTCCATGTAGACCATGGCCTCATTTTCTTTGCGAAATTCTAAGAAACAACTTGTGTTAAGACCTAAAAGTGTGCTCTAGAGGATATATTAAATGGTAGCCTAAAAATATGCAATACAAAGCAGAATAAGCCACCATGGGGTTGTTTTATATTAACAAACAAAAAAGCGTAAAATATTCTGTAGGCCGACAAATTGATTTAATGACCAAATTATAGGTACAGTGAACCCTTGTAGACAAATGCCTAAAATATGCTTTAGAAAAAGTATAAATAATAAGCCTAAAACTATACTACACACAAAACAAACAACTGACATTAAACTTAAAAACTGCTGTAGAAATGTAGCTTAGAACCTCAACCAAGTTAAAGGAGTGAGTAGGGTAATTTGATATGAACTTTAGGGGAGAGGTCAAAAGTTCATATCTTTGCCTGTTTTTTGTTTAAACTGTTAAAATGCTCTTCATTTATTTCTACTTTCAAACATTATTTGACATTTCAAAAACCATTTCTTTATTTAAGAATTAGTTTCTTTTGTCGAAACTTTGTCTTCAATTACTTAAATTTCTTGTTTCGGCCAAAAATGTCATCGTCACCAAACACCGCACCCTGAAATGAGTTGGGGAAAATTTAAAAATCTTTGCACGTCCTTTGGCCATAATTTAACTTTTGCCTCCTTGGCGTTTTTACAATGTGTCTGAACATTTAGCACCACCAACTGAATGGAATTGGAAAGCTAGACCAACCCTTGAGAAGAGGCATGTTAGAAAAGTTTTTAATTTTTCAAATCTAAAGGACATCCCTAATGAAAACTACAATAATTTTAATGGTAGAAAACAAAATTTACATTGTTCCAATGACTTTACTTTTGCAACTGTGTTTCAAGTTCATTGATCTCCAGTGGGAACGTTTTTTTTTTTGATATGGTTCGAAGTATACTTTGTCATCGTTCGCACAGTCCTCCGAAAATTGTAAAACGTCGACAATGTAGCAAGCTAAAATGTTTCTTCCAAGCACAAAATTTACCAACAAATTGTATGTTGACATTGTTGGTATTGTTTTAGAAAAGTTTCATTCATTTCTTTGTGTGGTCTATACACTCAAAGAAAAACGGCTGGACAAAGTTATGGGAAATTTTGTCTCCGAGAACTTTTTCCAAAGAAAAGTCTGATTTTGTTTGCAGAGAAGTTTTTCTGCACAACAACATTTCGTTTTTTCTAATAAAAGTCACTTGCCCTACCTTTAAATAAAAATAAAAAAATGGCGCCCAACGTTAAGGTTTTTAGAAGTGACTGTCAGCATTGGTTACACTTAGTTTATTTCGGACCAAAGCGATATCGTGTAAGATAGTGACTTATCCTCTCTTCTAAAAATTAAAAGGAAATGGCGCCCAACGTTAAGCTTACTATAAACTTCTGCTAAAATTTATTACACTTTGTCTATTAGGGATCAAAGCATTACCAAATAAAAGTCACAAAACTATTTCAGCAAAAAGTCTGATTTAGTTTTTAAACAAGTATTTTTATAGAACATTGCAATTTTTCTACAGAAAGTTTATTGCCTTCTCTTAAAAAATAAGAAAATGGCGCCCAACGTTGATTTTACTGTATGTGACTGTCTGTATTTGCCTTATTTAGTCTATTTGCGAAAACATTACCTGGTAAAAGTCACTGAGAAAGCATGATTGTGTTTTTACACAAGTATTATTATAGAAAATTACATTCTTAAACACAAAGTCACTTGTCATCTCTTAAAAAAAATGGCGCCCAACGTTGGGTTTACTATAAATGACTGTCTGTATTTGTCACACGAAAATTATTTGGGAACAAAGCTATACCTCGTAAGAGTGCATCTTGTCCTCTTTTTTAAAACAAATTAAGAAGAATATGGCGCCCAACGTTGAGTTGAATATAAGTAACTGCCTGTATTTGCCACACTTAAGTTAATTAAGAGCAAAGCGATAGCCCGTAAGAGCGAATCGTGTCCTCTTTTTTAAAACAAATTGAAACCCAAAGTTGGGATTCTCATTTGTGACTGTTAGAATTTGTCAAGCATGGTTTAGTCGGAACCAAAGCGGCATAGATACAGTAAGAGTGACTCTTGTACCCACAACAATATTTTGCACAGCTCCCTGATTGGAGTTATTAGTATGATATAGCTATTTGTGAGCATTTCTATTGAAACATAAAATTCACAATTTTTTAGACTTTGATATGAGCCTATGTTGGGCGCCAATAATAACAATATTTTTTATAAAGTATACATATTTTGTTTTCTGCAGAAAAGTGCAAAGTATTGTTTTTAAGAAACGTTTAAACTAATCAGCGTATCTTGAATATCTCAAAGGTCTGGAGGAGAGTTTGATCCTAAAAACTATAATCACGGCTTTAAAGTTCTTCTTTTGATCAGAAGACCGAAATGGAAAACACAATTATTGGCGCCCAACATAAATCGTAGTATATATAATCAAAAAGAGAGGTCCGAGAGGAAGTATGTTTCCAGGTCAGAGAGGTAGTAAGTTGCGTGGTCTTTGGCCCTCTTTTTTCTTATATAAAACCAGCAGGGAGAACATGAATTGTGGAATATGGTGAGCATTTTCGGAATATCTTAGACGGAAAATGATTCCAAAAACTAGCAACTTCTCTTATAACGGGTGTGTAAGAATTCTGTCTACCTCCTACTCGTTGCAACAGTTCCTACAGTGGTCACCAGCTGATAATCGCAACATAGCGTAACTATCTTCTTCTTCTTTCTTAACCCGGCAACTAATAAAGAACCTATACATATGCAACATACATTTTTATTTTTATAACTAAAAAAACTCAAAGAATACATAAAGTTAAATGAAATATAAAAACTTAAATTTGTTTAAGGCTAAAAACGTGGTTAACTCGACTATTTTTTTTTAATTCCAAACTTACAAATATTGTTTTCTTAGGAAAATGTTCTATACTTCCAAGGAAAAACATCCTGCAAATGGATTTTTATTCGAGTGTAACTTATATTGCAGACAAAGTGGGAAAAAAGAAAAAGGAAAAAAGCTATAAACACAGAATCCTTTCTGTGGTACATGAAAAGGACACTTGTGTCAAGTACATAAACATTTATCTCCTATACACTCATGAATTGTATAATAATAAAAAACCAATACAGACGCAGATATGTTTTTTGCAAAACTTTCAAAACCTTGTGGATGGGAAAGACAGTCCTTTTAGCACGTCCTCTCTTTCTTTCTCCCTCCTGAAGTCAACACAGCACATTTATCATCTCCACATTAAGACTCTGACTTTGAGTTTTCTTTCCAAAAAAAAAAATAATAATAAAACCTCAAAAAAAAAAATAACAAAAGGACGAGTAAAGCATTTAAAATTTATGGCTTAAAAAGTATTTTCATGCGAAAAGAAACTTGTTGAAGGCTTTCGAGGATCATTACACATGAACGACCAAACACACTCACACACACGTCGACAGTGACATGGGATTGGACAGGACATGACCATATTTATTGGGGTCAACACAATTACTTGTTGGGTTAACCACAGAAAACGGTCTCCCCCACAGAAACACACAACAAATTCCTACTAATTGTTCAAAGGATTGAAAGCAAGAATATTTGTTTGGCAAAAAAAGGTAAGTTGAGTATTCAACAAATTTAAAAGGGATTTGCAGAGATTTTTCACCAGTTTACAAAGTATACTTTAAGGCTTAAAACCGAAAATTATGAGTAGCCTATTTTTGGGCTTACTTGCAAATGATGGGTAAGCATTCCGCAAGAAACAAAACAATAAAGGGTACAAGTTAAAACTGCTCTTCAGCATTTTAGAGTTTTAGGAAAAAGAGCGAAAATGGTTAAAAATTTAATTTCTGTTGTTGAAAAAAAGGATTATGAAAAATTATTATAAAAAAATTATGAAAAAAGAGATTATGAAAAAATGTTTAAAGAACCATGTCCAGATAGCAGTGATAGTTTTTGTAATTGTTGTTGTTTTAGAAGCTGTAAAAATTACCTAGGCCATCATGTTGTCAAAATATTTAGTAAGGTTTGCCATTTCATTAAAAATCGTGAAACTCCTGCTGCACTGAAGGGAAAAGTATTGAAACTTAGTTTCGAAGTCACGTTGTCGTTATCATGACATCTGTATTCAGACAACTAACTTGTTGCACTAAAGAAATATTGGAGCAAGGTAAGGAAATATATCCCCTGTAGCGTCCAGTAACGAAGATCTAGACAAATATCTAAGCTTATTTGGACATAGTTAGCATAGCATTGTTAGCATAGTTAGTCAGACCAGATGGTTTTGAGCTGGAGGACGAAAGAGTTGAACTCAGATGAGTTCGCCAATTGTGAGCTGGAAATGTTTACCAGGAATTAGGATGTCCAATTACTTATTTTCTAGGAAAAAGCCGATGTTTTTAAATCAGCGACAAGAAAAATTGGACTTTCTCAAATGTTCCACCAAGCATCTATGCAAACTAAGAAGGCCACGTTGCCGTCAATGGTGCATGACAAAGAGCGATGTTAACCGACTATTGGGATCAGAGCTGCATGACAACGCTCAGAGCTGTGATTCCAACAAGACCTCTCTTCATACCATAAAAGCGATGAAGAATAGTTATTATGCCTGTCTGTTTTGATAGTCTAGTCCAGTCTTATGCTGCTGGCTCTGCAGGGCTGGTTTTCAAGTTCAGGAAGTGACGTTTTAAGTGGGTACAGGGCTTGGGCTTGGCCGGGCCAACTGAAAAGGGGTTAATATCCCTGCTGACATGTGTTTGACACACTGCCAAACACATGTCCCGGTTGCAGGGCTCGGGCTTGGCGGGCAACTGAACATGACTAATGTCCCTGCTGACATGCGGGACATGTATGTGACACACTGCCGTCAATTTGGGCCCAGCGTTCCAGTTTTTTTCTACCAAAGAGCGCCATCGTAAGAGCACACTACCATGCGACGGTCAGCGCTCCTTTAGGGCCCTGATCTAATCCCCAGAAGGTTGTTTATGGACAAAACTTCTTCCTTAATCAGGGATCGAGGCCTATAAAAACCTCTGCTGCATTAAGGGCAACTAGTTGCAATGCTACTCCACCCTCTCAATTTTAGGGTTAAACAACAGCCACCAACCAAAATGCTCTCCGATGGGCTGCATCTGCCAGCCAGTTAAAAACAAGGGTTATGAAGGCTCCTAACTACTCGTGGTATCAGACTTAGGTCTGCGGTCAGACCTCGTAACCAAAGATGACTACGAGTTTGCGATCCATAAAATGCAGGATTGGTCGCCCAAAATACAGTGGTCGTCCTTGAGATAGCATATGTGCCGACTCAAGTGCCTACATATAGGTGTTACGGTCTCAAACCACGTTGTATACGACATGGCTTTCTCAACTTTAGGTAGAGATAGACCTCGCTCGGAGTGGCCGACCCCCACACTAGAAAGGCAGAGGTTTTGAGAAAACGCCATTATTCCTTGTCAACTGTGACCAAAACACCGCTGGTCAGGTATTGTAAACAAAATTACTCCAAATTTTAGTCCCAGCGCCCAGGGGACTGGCTGCCCCACGTAACAGCAGTCATCGAACGTCAAAAATGCATACTGTCTGTAACGGCGGCACGCAATCTTTCAAGGAGAAAAAGGACGACTACGAGAGGCCCGAAAGTCGAACTGACTAATCTTAGCGTGAATGCGCTAGTGAAGAGCACACCACTGATCATAAGATGAAACCACGCCCATGACGTCCAAGGCCCCGTCTGTCCTCCTTAAGTGGGATTTTGTACAAGCCAGTCAAACAGTCATCGACTGGTGCGCCACAACTAACTTAACATCGCTTAGTGTTCTCTTAAGCAAGAAAGCATAAGAAAACCCCAAATAGAGGCCGAAGCCAAAATCCAGATTTCTTCCGACAAAACTGGCATCACGGATAAAACGGTCCCATCTAGATGTGATACAATCGCGCAACCGATAACACACACACCCTCTATAACCCAATTGTTTGGCAGTGTTGCCAACCTCTTTTTAATCTTGTATTTAAATGAGTATTACTTCCAGATCGAGAGGAGCTTGACCTCTTCTCTGCTGAAAGGCCTCAGCTTACTGGTAGACATGCCAAGAAAGCAAGCCTCTGGCAAGAGAGAATCTTTTGATGCCTGATAGCCGACTTCTCTGTCTCTTAACAGAAATGCGGGTCCAGTGCAAACAGCTAGATCTCATCTTCTCCTGGGTTAACTATGGAGCGCGGCATTCACTCCGAAGTTGTTGACGGTTTCTGCGATTACGTCAGAGTTAATGCAGGTCGACCCTGCCTGATAGGCTCTATAAACTTGAGGTTCCGGCTTGTGCCGTTGGAGCTCATTCTCTCTCTCTAGATCATGAAGATCACGCCTGGCCCAATCAAGGTGTGGAATGCCTCGCGGTTAGTTGCTGATGCGGATGATCCTTCTGTAACATCCCTGCAGACCAAGAACGTAGCGGCCCATGTTGGTGATCGACAATTAGGATGTTCTTCTGGCGGGAGAAAAAGACCTTTAAGTGTCTTTGAAGGGAGAGAAGAAGGGAAATCAGCCATTCTTTTAATACTGGCATATTTGGCAGATTTCCAGTAGCGGCTGCACTTTGCCCATTTTCAAGATATCGGGTACTAGGGCCAGGGATAAGTTGAGGACTCTGTCGAATACTCCACTCCAAGTAAATCCCATTCTTTTGGCACTAGCGTATAGATTCCGTCAGAACCTAGCGCTTTGGATAATATTACGCCAGCGATAACCTCTGTTACTTTTTCGTCAGTAAATTGTGCGGTTACCTCCTCAGCTTGGAGGGCAAGAATACTGCGCAGGAGTCTCCTTTCCGTCTTGATACTCTCAGGGTGCTTAATAAACTGCCGGTTTAACTAACTCGTTCAATTCTTCCGATCAGTCACGGTAATATTGCAGAAACTGACTGTGGAGCTGTGGTCCTTCTTTGCAGGATTCCAGAGCAACTAATACTAAGGGTAATTGGAAACTATTCCGTCAGTTTCCGGAGAAAGAGACCTTTAAGTGTCTTCGCAACGGACGAGATTGTCCTACACTAAACTTTCATACTCGCAGCGGGACCACTCTACTCATTTTCCAGACATTGGGAGCTACAAGAGTTGCCAGGGATAAGTTGAGGACTCTTGTCGAAGTCTCAACTCCCGAAAAACCCAAAATCCGGTAATACTAATAGATTTTCCTTGAGGGCCAAGCTCTTTGAATGGCTTTGCGCTACGGAGTCACTGTATTAATACCGTAGGTTTCTACGGTTCAGTCGTCCTTCTTTGATATTCAGCCCCGATATTGAATTCCTTGATACTCGATATTCAATGCCTCTGTTGGGATATTTGACCAGTGGGTTTCTACGGTTCAGTCATCCTTCTACGATATTCTACGGGATTCGTCGTCTATTTTACCAGCCCCGATATTGAATTCCTTGATACTCCCAACTCTCTGTTGGGATATTTGAACAGGCTTCGGTTGTTCGACCAGCAGGGATGAAGCGAGCGGCTGCACCATTAATGATGTCATGGAATTTTTTCTCAGCTAGCCGTACATTTGAGAAAATGGGAATAGGTAACGCTACCGTGTTTAGTTCGGTTTGCTGTTGTGCTTAGTTCAACTCACCCTGGAACAGATGTCATAGTACGCGCTGTAGGCTGTGCGATGCGAGAAGCGATATTAGTTCTTGCTATAGCAATGCTACAAGATGTCAGAGTAAGAGCGGTCCAAGTAGCGTATGTATAAAATAAACCAGGCTTGAAAACAGGCGTATTAGTTTTGTTTTCTGCCTAAGGGTATTGGTCCCAACTTACCCTAAGGCAGATGTCGTGCTTAGTTGAACTCACCCTAAGGCAGATGTCAAAGTACGCGCTGTAAGCTGTGCGATGCGAGAAGCGATAGAAGCGTTCTAACTATTGCAATGCTAAAAGATGTCAGAGTAAGAGCGGCTCCAGTAGCGAGTGTTTAAAACAGAACAGGCTGTATAAGCAGGCGTATTTGTTACTGCTATAGCAACGCTATGAAATAAAATAGCAGATCCAGTAGCGAGTGTTTAAAACAAAACCGGCTGCAGGCGTATTTGCTTTTCTTGGTCCATTGGGTTTAGTTGTTGAGTTTAAATAATTTTTATTATTTAAACGGTTCAAAAAGGATCCAGATAAAGAGTTTTAATTTTTCTCTTTGAAAAGGCAAGGAATGAATGAAATAAATAGAATTTGTATGGAAAAGGGAATTCAACAATTTGTGCAAAGAACTGAGGAAACATCCTTAAACATTTTACAATTATTTAAGAATGTCATTAGACACAATAATAATAGAAAAGGAAACAAACGTTTAAAATAAGAAGCGATTCCATGCTACAAACCATTTTAGGAACTGCTTTGTCGCTTCGCTTTTACTATGCCTTGTTTTGGGCAATCACAATGAAAACAACCGCCGTGCTTTGTAGCGCACACACTTACCGACGCAACGCAGTGCTTTGTAGCGCAATGTTATAGCATTGCTTATGGCGCGCACACTGACTTCAGCCTAAGGCCCAATTGTGCTGGCTTCTCAATTCATGGCATATTTTACAAATACAGCAAGTTCCGGATCTCCTAAGAATTTAAATTCCAATTTTATTTCAACCGGAACTGCTTCTAGTTTCAGCGACGGTTCCTGTGTAAATAAATATTCCAAAGCATTTGAAATTTATATTTAAACATATCGTTGTATCTTTTAACTCTAGGAAAACAGATTTATTTCCATTTTTATGGAAATTTACCCTCATTTCCCTTTGGGGAAAAACATCTTTTGAAAATTTATCTTTAATGGTGCCCTTTTGTTTTCGATATTCCCGTATCCCATGGTTAGGGGTATAAAAACCGCAATCCTTTACAAAAAGTTTATGGCAAACAAAAATAGCGTCTAAAACCTTACGAAAATCCTTAGAGGCTACAATGCGAGTTAAAGTTTTGCTTTGTGTTCGAATGGGTGGTCTATAAATCACAGATAGCAACGCGGTGTGGCCGGTTTCCCAATAACATTGACATTGAAAAGTGCTGCGCGTTTTTCCTACTCTCGGTGTGTGTGTAAAGGTCCTTTGGAAAAATCAAGGTAACCTCAAAAGGGATATGGTTTTCCCCCTTATGGTTGATGGTCAATATGGCCATGCCAGCCAGACGGTATGCAATGGGTAAAGGATGTTAGAGTCTAAGTGAAGCAAAAGGACGAAACAGCAAGAAGACGGCGAGGAAAAACAAATAAAACAGAAAATATGTTTGGCAAAACTTATAAATCCAAAATGGATTTAAAAGTGGCCACACAGGCAAATGTAAATCACTTCAGGGCAAGGCACACCGCAAAGGAAGATGGAAAAAAACTGCTTACCAGACAAAACAGAAAATGAGAATCCTTTTGAATTTAATTTTAATAAATTTCCACATATTATTTCTTTAAATCATTGCTTAAGCATTTCGAAATAAATAATTGTAATGGAAGGAAGAGGGGTTCGAAAAGAAGTTGACAAAACATTTTTCTTGAATATTAAAAGTAAACATTTATTTTCCTGCTCTCTTCAGAGAGGGGGTGGACGAATGGGGTTGTATGACTGTTTAAAAGGATATGTCCCAACCCATGTTTTACGCTGCCATTCATAATCATAAAACGTGTACAGATGCTGTTCTTCCTTTACTCCTTGAAACAAAACATTACGACTGCGAGCGACAAATGGAGGAGTGGAAGTGCAAAAATGGGGGCACACAAGAGGCTGCTGGCCTAATGTTGTGTCCAACAAGTGAGGAAAGGGGAGAAAATGCATTACATTCTTGATATATGGAAATAAGGGTGTTAACTGCTGACTCCAAACGTCAGAGAAGACTTCATTCATAAAGTGTGCGAGTATATGAGGGAGGCATGATAAGTGGTGTGTAGGTGAAGGGTCCCACAAGGGAACGCGTTTAAAATGCCAGCGATAAACAAGTAAACTGACATTTAAGTCGGCCTGGTTGAATCTTATAAATTCTTCATTGGAAATGTAAAAACATATTAATAAACCTCCTCAAGGACCCAAGAATGTGAAAGACTTTCTTTGAGAACGAAAAATCATAGGAAAACTAAAGAAGCTCGTTGAATCTCTATTGCTTCAATCGCCCATTTGGTTTACTGGCATGATAGTCTTCATGCCAGTAAACACACTATCATCACACCACGACGGCTGACAGGGCAGATGATCATTACCACCAATAATTATAAACTTTCTTTTCTTCCATACCGCCCTACGCGAAGCTAGGTGGAATGACGACCTACAGTATATGACTTGGACTGAACTGTAGGAAATTTAATCTAGATAGCTTATAGATTAGCAGCTACTTTTAAAGTTTGTCAGTCCAAAGTAATAACGCCATCAGGGAAGTAGCTAAGTGTCGGATCCAAACATAGTGACGAATATTAGTCAGCCAAGTTGCCATTAGATCTCTGGAGGCCTTAATTCCCAAACAGGCTTCGAGTGCCGCTGATCATTAAATAAGATGGCTGAGCAGTTGTAGGCCTCAAACGAGGTCTGCTATATATTTTTTTGGCCTAATAATAAAAATGCGAATATTTATCATCAAAAATGGTTTTATTGTTTTTCAAAGCATTCTCCAGCATGATTTATTCACTTTTGCATGCGCTCAAACCAATTGTCGAAGCACTTTTTCAACTCCGATTGAGACACCTCCAAAACATGGTTTCTGAACGCTTCCACTGGCGACGAAAATCGTTGACCAAGCATTTTATTCTTGATGTGCGGGAATAAAAAGAAGTCATTGGGTGCCAAGTCAGGACTGTACGGCGGTTGACCCATCAATTCGACGTTTTGGCCGGTCAAAAAGGAGCTAGTTTGAGCAGATGTGTGAGAGCTCGTATTGTCATGGCGCACAATGATTCGTCTTCTCTTATTATCTTTCCCCATTTCTTGGAACACTGTTGGCAAACAGATCGTTTTATACCACTCAGAGATGACCGTCCTACGTTCCACTAAAGGCACTGTGGCAACATGACCGGTTATACCAAAAAAACAACGCAATCGCTTGCTTCGATTTAATTCTTCCACAAACAACTTTCGTTGGATTTGGCTCGTCTTCGAAGACCCACACGGTCGATTGCTGTTTTGCATCGGGCTCATACGCATAGATCCATGATTCGTCACCTGTGACGATCTTATAAACGTCATTTGAAGCACCGCGATCGTATTTTTTCAAAAATTTCTCTGCACCAATCGCCACGAGCCTTTTTTGAGCGATTGTCAAATTGTGCGGGATCCAATGAGAACAAACCTTTTTACGGTCAGGTGTTCATGCAATATCGAATGTATGCTGGTGGAAGAAATCCCCAAGATTGTCTCTCTATTACGGTATGTCACATGACGATTCTGACGTACCACTCAGAATTGACCTCCTACGTTGCTCAAGCGGAACAGTCGCCACATGACCAGTTTTGCCAAAGAAACAGGCGACCATTATCTTCGCAGTGCTTCTTTCACGAACAACTTGAGTTGGATTTGGCTCGTTTTCGAAGACCCACACGGTCGATTGCTGTTTTGTTTCGGGCTCATACGCATAGATCCATGATTCGTCACCTGTGACGATCTTATAAACGCCTTTTGAAGCACCGCGATCTATTTTATCAAAATTTCTTTGCACCAATCGACACGAGCCTTTTTTTTTGAGCGATTGTCAAATTGTGCGGGATCTAACGAGAACAAACCTTTTTTACGGCCAGGTGTTCATGCAATATCGAATGTATGCTGGTGGAAGAAATTCCCAAGGATGCCTCTATCTCACGGTATGTCACATGTCGGTCTTGCTTAATCAGTTCACGCACAGCATCGATAGTTTTTGGCAAAGTGACCGAAGTTGGTCGTCCTTTACGAAATTCATCCTGGAGCGAACGGCATCCAAGACTGAACTCTTGGCACCAGCGACAGCGACATTGGTTTTTGATGGTGCTTCATCGCCAAAAGTCGAAACAAGTTGATTTAAACACTCTTGCTATATAAACCACGCCAAAAATCGTAAAAAATCATCGCACGAAAATGTTCACGGGATAATTCCATTTTTTGACTGAGATGAATTTTTCAACACACTGTAAACAAAACAATTCGGCCTCAAATGACAGAACGTTCCGAGTGAAGTTATGCTAAAAAATGTCAAAGTTTCCAATGGAAGTTCCAGTTTGCATCTGGGAACACAAGTATTGTCAGGACCCAAAATATAAATAGCAACCCTCGTACATGTGTATCCCCTGGAAAGAATTCTGGGACATGTTCCTTAATAAATTTTAAATCAATTAAGCCTTACTTTGCAGTTGTAGGTAATTGGTGAAGGAACGTGATCTATATAAAAAGGGCCTAGGAACATGGTCTATATGGAAAGAGCCTAGGAACATGATTTATATAGACTGGACCTAGGAATATGGGCGGAGGAACATGTTCTCGGGCCTACAAAAAATGGAACAAGCACTAGGAGAGTTGTAACTTTTGTTCTAAAAGATGCACTGCATCAACTAAACCTTTCATGTAATTTTCGTAATGAGTTGTGGAACTAGCTTTAAGTCACATTTCAAATCCAGGTAATGAATTATAATTTTTTCATTTTTTCTGCGAGCCTGTTCCTAACTAAAGGAAAAATTATAATATTTTTACAATCTAAATGTGTAGCTACTGAAAAGTATACTACAATAGATGGAATCAAAATATTAACTTAACCTTACATTTTTGTTTTCGGTAATGAGTTACGGAACTTGTTCTATGTGAGACGAATATTACTATAGCCGATTAAATTTTAATCAAAAGTGTTGTAGTACTAGTTTTTATGGAAATTCTAGGTCAAATAAATCTTACTTTGTAGTTTTTGTTTATAAGTTGGGATTCTTCTTTTATTTGGAGAGGATCAGTTCAATATCAGAATCAAAAAGTTAGAGTAATGAGTTCTAGCACTAGTTCTGGAACTAGTAAACCTTATATGTGATGCGCAAAATAGAAAGGGACCTAAGGGTAAAAACCAGTTTTGTTCACGAGAGCCATTTTAAAGATTTAAATACGTGTATCTTTGGTGTACCATCACTTTCATAAAACGCGCATATCTCTGGGAGGGAACACTTTTTGGGCATGGGATCGGTCTCATTCGATGCTCAGATGTTGTCCACATCAAAAAAAAAGAAAGTGAAAATTGATTTTTTTACCCTTAGGTCCCTTTCTCTATGCGCTGTCACATATTTCAACTCCGGGTAATGTACTGGGGAACCTGCTTTTGGACTGGTCTGGAACCAATTCTATAATAGATTCAATCGAATCGTTGCTGATTAGTTCGATTTAAAGGCACTAAATACTAAAGTTAGAACTTTGTCTTTTATCGAAAAAAAATTGTTTTTCTACAAATACTTTTAAACTTTTTCGTTGTTAGTTTAAAAATGAAACTCTGGAAACCCCTTTCATAGATTCGCACTAAGCTTCATAAGTTCATAAGTTTATTATCTTTGGAACTATGTATCTGCAAAATTTTAGTTAATCTCTGGTTAACTATACATTTAAGTTAACTTAAATCCTATTTCGCCAGTTATCCTATAACTTTTATTTTAAATGCCTCGCTTTATTATTATTATATCAGCTCTAATATTTTACCCGTAACAAGTCTACAAAAATTCTCTGATTAATAGTAAGCGCCTTGTTGAGTTAAACTCTGATTAACTGTAACCGCCTTGCATAGATCAGCACTAGAAAGTGCTCTTGTTTTGAGAAAAATCTATTGATGGCTCTTAATGTGGTGGTAAGGGTGAATTGTATTTTCGTGAAAAGTGTGTGAAGAATATTTGAAAAGTGAAATTTACTACAGTAGTTCTCATTTGCTTGGTGAGAGCCTGGTCTTAAAGAGTTTGGTTTTTTCAACAATTGCTGCGAAGCATTCTGATGATGGTCGTCACGGACTTGAAATCACGATAAAAGCAGTGTGCAGCCACGAAAATCAATGTCCTCTTCTGTAAAAACTTGTCTTCTATTTAAATAAAGATACAAAAAGGTCATGGTCAGTAAATCTTTGTTTGTTAAATTTCATTCTTTGATGTTGAAATTATGTTCCTAGCTTTGAGACACCAACCTCGTTCACCCTGTTTGCGTATGCAGGCATGTCCTTTATGTAGAAAGAGTTAAGTGAAACATAACCGGCAAGGATTATAGACATAAGTACTGCACGTTTATGTTGTACCTTGTATTTGCATCCAAACAATGTTAAGCTTATGTTGATGTTGGCATATGTCCTCATACACAGGCATACGTGGGTGGTTCTTTAAAGAATTCTTCGATGGGTAGGGAGCAGTGAGTGTGTGTTCGTTCTAAAGGACCCCACTTAGAACTAACATCCATCCATCCAACGAGGGAACTACAACAAAAATCCCTAGGAAGTTTCACAAAGACATTGTGTAGTAGATTAACTACCACTAGGACGTTGTAGTCTTCTTGGGGCCGGCGTTGGTATCATGGGGGACTTGTGCTTGTTTTTTCGCCCCCCCTCCCCAAGTTTCTCTTATTTAACAAACACTAAAGAGTTTATTATCCTTTTCTCGCTTGGCTACCACAACAGTTCCTTGTGATATTGACACCTCATTTGCATAGTTTTCCTTGGGTGCGGGGCTGTGGCGAGAAGGAGTATGAGTTGGTGGGATGGGGCGACGATTTTAAGATGCAACACAACAGCAAGTTTTCGACAAACTTAAGTTTGTTTTAAAATGTTAATGTTAGGAGAAAATAAAGGACATGAATGATTAAATCGTGTATGTTAAAAGTCTCCAGAGACTAGAGGGGATTAGAAACTATTTTGAAAATGATTTAATGCATAAACTACGCACTTAAAACGATGAAGATGGAGATATGGATGTATAAGTAGAAAACGAACGTAGCTTATTGCGAAACTATGAAAGGGTTTTACAATTAACCAGAGTTTAACTCAACAATGGGTTTAGAGTTAACCAGAATTTAATTAAAAATGTTTAAGAGAAGTTCTTGGATCGTAGTAGACTTGCTACGGGTAAAATATTAAGCTGATATAATAAAAAAGCCAGGTATTAAAAATAAAATTATAAATAACTGGCAAAATAGGTTAAATATAACTAAAGTTTATAGTTAACCAGAGATTAACTAAGGTTTTGCAGAAAGTTCCAAAGATAATAATAAACTTAAGTAGCTTAGTGAGAATCTATGAAAGGCGTTTACAATTGTTTTGCAGAAAGTTCCAAAGATAATAATTAACTTACGTAGCTTAGTAAGAATCTATGAAAGCTGTTTACAATTGATCAAATTTAACTCAACAAGGGGTTAACAATTAACCAGAGTTTAACTCAACTTTTTTAAAAGTAGTTCTTAGATTGTAGAAGATTTTTACGGCTCAAATATGAAGCTGATAATATAATGAAGCGAGGCATTAAAAATGAATGTTATGGAACTTCTGGCGAAATAGGATTTTAGTAATCTAAAGTTTATAGTTAACCAGAGACTAACTCAAGTTTATGGGATTACTGGCTTAACAGGATTTTAGGTAATTAAATTTTATAGTTAACCAGAGATTAACTAAGGTTCTGCACAAAGTTCTAAAGCTAATAATTAACTTAAGTAGCTACTTGCGGATCTATGCAAAGAGTTAAAATTTAACCAGAGTTTAACTCAACATTTTAAAAAGAAGTTCTTGGATTGTACTTGACGAGTAAAATATTTTGCTGATATGATAAGGAAGCAAGGCATTTAAAATGAAAGTTATAGGATAATCGGCGAAAAAGGATTTTTGTTTACTAACGTCTATTCTTAACCAGAGATTAACTAAAACTTATGAAATAACTGGCGAAATAGTATTTTTTAACTAAAGTTTATCGTAAAGCAGAGATTAAATAATGTTTTGCAAAAGATTCCAAAGATAAAAATAAACTTATGTTGATTTGAGTTCTAAAACAATTTAAACAGCAGCAAGTAAATTTAAAAGGCGAAATAAGATTTAATTTAACTAAAGTTTTACTTAACCTTTGAATGAAATTCTACAAATTACGTTTGTATGTAATGATTTCTTAGGCACACGATGTTTTAAAGAACTTCCAGTTAAATGGAAAAGGCCATAGGTTTACTATTAACCAGATTTTAACTCAATATTTTATTTATTTTATTTTAAAAGAAGTTCTTGGATTGTTGTAGACTTGTTACGGGTAAAGTATTAAGCTGATATATTAAAGAACTGGCGAAATAGGATTTTTGTTAACAAAAGTTTATAGTTAACCAGAGATTAACTAAGGTTTTACAAAAAGTTCCAAAGATAATAATAAACTTATGTTGGGAAAAAGATTAAGTTAAAGTTCTACGACAATTTAAACTAGAATGGAAGAGGCCTTTGGTCGGGGTGTGTCCATAATTAACTAGAGATTAAACTAAGTTTAAAAAGAAGGACCCAGTGGTAGGTTTATGTTTTATGTTAAGTTTTAAAGTAACAGCACTTAAAATAACTGTCAGAAGGATTATTGTCAACATTTTCACTGTTAAAATTGCCACGTACTTAACTGCAGTTTAACTAAACCTTGTTAAAATACCGGAGATCATTGCAGGTTTAAAGTTGAAATGGTTAAATAAACTAATCACGCACTTGAAATAAACGAAAAAATAGAAACGATTGTGAAAAAAAGACTCAGAGCTCTGAGTGTGACGATACGATTGGTAAGATTAACTAATTAAAGTTTAGCCTAAGTCGTTGATATTTAGTTTAGATGAAATTATAGCAATCAACTTGAAGTGGTTGCTCAAGAACCTTCATAACGTCTGTTATAAAAAAAGTTCTTATTCTTCGCTTAAAGCGAGAAGAAGTTTTTCTGAATGTTGTTCCATCACCAATTTAAAAAACTTTCAATTGCTGGGGGAAAAACAAGATTTTTTATAGGGTGGGCAATTTAACATTTTAAATTTAAGCCGGCTGTAAAAAAAGTACTGATAATTTTTTCGTTTTATTGGAAAGGTTGAACTTTGTCATTTAATAATGAACCACAATAACATTCATATGACTACCACAACTGACAAGGCAGTTCCTAATTCGATCTATCCAATTTTTCAAATTTAAAACGTTAAATCGCCCACCCTGTACAAAGGAATAGTCCCAGAGAATGTCCTGGATGGACTTCTGTAGTCTAATAGAAGGCAATTCCGCAAAAGAGTAAGCAGAGTTAGAAGCCGTATCCGTATGCGTCTTTCGAGAGTTACCTCCATTGTAAGCTGCTGACCGAGCCCAAAATAGCACCCAATTGCCATCACAACTTTCCAATCCAACCTAACTATAGTCGTTTTTGATAGCACTCATGCTATATAAAAGCATGGATAATATGTGTATATTTTAAGGTGTAGTCTTCATCTTTCGAAAAAGGCACTTTTTTGGGGTCCAGCCCAAAATGGTACCTATATGTCCTCCGTTTAATTCCATTACTGACACTGTTCGTATAGTTTTTGGCGGCTAAACTGCCACAAATATTGTAACATGAGGGCTTAGCAGTTTTACGGATGGATAAATATACGCATAATAAGAGGCAGACCGGCAAATGGAGGGCCAGAAGAGACGAGAGATATATAGACGTGTCCAGCGGGATAGAAACTAACAATAGGTGGGCCTTAGTCACAGGCTGCGTTTAATTCAATCATATTTGGATATGAAACCCTCTCGTTAACTGTTATCCTGAATCTTTGTCCTTGAATCAGCCCGTAATTAACTCCATGCCCGACTTTTTGTCTGTCTTCCATCATCGATTTGTCTAGATATTTTGTTCAAAATTTTAACCGCCTGTTTATCTATTTGTTCTCCTCCCCGTCGGTTAGTTCTCACCTTGTGGCTTTAGATTCTCCTTTCCTTCCATCATTGACCATTTGTCTATATGGTCTGTTCATCTTATCTCATTCGCCCATTTCCACCTCTGTTGCAGCCTTTCTATAACTCAGGGCATTCATACATCCGTCTATATACATACTCGTATCTCTCGTCACTACGTCTGTCTTTCCGCTGGTCATTTCTAGCGCTCTATTTGCCAGTCTGTGTATATTTATCCATCCATTCAAACATTCGTCTGCTAATATTAGTTTATTTTTGAAACCTTAACATTTTTGTTTCTCCCCCAATCTAAAGAAAATTAAAATTGCCGATAAAACGCAAGATAAGGAATGAATTTAGACCTCACACTTCATAGAGATTACAAATTAAATGCTGGATGATGGCTGAATTTATGAAATCGAAACCCGAAAAGACCTTCAGCGTAAAATAAAACGACATTGAGCTTTGGACGAACCGAGTTCAGATGGACGGACAGTGAAATGTTAAAACGTCATAATTTAATGACTATCGAGTGTATGAACCACTGCTGGCCATCCGCAGAGTTTAAACATGAGACTTATGCTGCTCTTGTCTGCGAAACCCCCAGATGGCAGTTGATATAAATCTCAGCAGAGGCAAAAGGAAAAATTAAAGAGAAAATTTGTAAAAATAAAAAAAAATAAAAAAGAACGAATGAAAATACAGAAGCAAACATATCATACAGATCTACCCATAAATCTGTATGTGCAGGTTTACAGAGGCGGCGTTCGAAATTCGGGCCATTTTGCCTTCTACAAGAAGGCATTATAGAAGAGGTTATCTTCTTACCTCCAAAACACTTACTCTTTAGGATTTGTATAAAAAGACCAGCGGGTCTTCTGTGTGTCATTCAAAAAAACCGTAAATAACTTCAGCAACACTTTCAATCCAGACCAATCCTTTGAAGACCTTGCCTAGTGGCAAGTATAAAAGGTCATCCTCATTATAGTTGAATCAGTTAGTCCCTTTTAAATAGATCTTTCACAAGATGATTACTTCAAAAAATGTTACATTCGTAAAAGAGACCGTGGCAAAACTTTCAACCCAGCCTGGTCATCGGTACACCTTTCACAATACCATACCTGGCAGCACTTATAGAAGGTGTTCTGCATTACCACCTATACCGGCAGGTCCAATTCTCACACGATTTTTCTTCTCACACGATTTTTCTTTATGGTTTTAATATAACATTATATCTGAGAAAGAAGCAAAGAAGAAAGTTTAAGCCCAGCTAATCCTTTTGCCTAACTTATAAACGACCATACCTGTCAGCACTTTTATAAGGTGGTTGCATTAACTTCAAGACAACTTGTCCTTTCTAGAAACCCCTTTCATACAATTTTTTCTTTGTAGGCCTCCTTAAACATCACATCTGAGAATAAAACAATGCCAAGACTATTAATTTAGCCAGACCTTCTATAAGACCGTACCTGACAACCAAATAGAAGGTGTTCGGTTTGACCTCATATATCGCTAGTCTTTCTTACGTAAACCTCTTAAGATATTCCGTAGCAAAGCTCCATAAAGGTTACATTGGAAAAGGAGACCTTGCCTATAGAACTCCTAGAAGGAGTTCTATAAGACCATACCTGACTTCAACAATATAAGGTGTTTGGTATGACCTCCTTATAGAATGTGTTCAACCTGATCGGCACACCACTAGTCTTTTCTAGGCAGATTTTTTTCATAATAATTTTGTCACTATCGTAGAAATTCACTTCTGAGATGGACAAAACAGAAAATTTTTCAACCATACTGACCTTCTGCATCGCTTACAAAAGGCCATACCTTGGAGTTGTTCTGAAGCCATGGTATTACGAGCTCTCATTAAGCCGAGCTGCTCCATCTTTTCCCTGAATTTCTTAAGCTTTCTTCACATAAAACCTTTTCTTGTGTACCTTTCGAAATGTCACTTTTGAGAAGGTAGAAATGGCAAAATTTTAGTCAAGACTTCTGTTGGCTCTTCCCTAAAGTCATCTCTTGCGGTTCTTGTAGATAATGTTCCGCAAATCTTCTATATATCGTTTACCTTCCTGTCCTTCTGAAACGAACTCCTTCTAAATTATTTCTCAGTGGACCACTTTAAACATAATATCTAAAAACACAGTGGAGACTTTCAAATCAGCCCAGACTTCTTCACACCTCCTAAAAGACCATTCCTATTGTCAGACATAGAAGGTATTTGACCTTCTTTATCGCTAGTACTTCTTAAGCAGGCCTTTTAGAATATATTTTCCTGTGAACTTCCTCCTAAAACGTCATATCTATGCAGAAGAGAATGGAAGGCTTTCAAACTAGACTGGCCCCTTACACACCTTTCCAAAGACCCCTCCTAGTGGCACTTAAAGAAGGTGTTTGGCACGGCTTCCTTAATTTTTAGTCCTTCTTACTGAGATTTCTTAAAATATATTTTCTTATGAATCTTCTAAGACCGCCCATCAAAAAAGGCAATGGCAAGACATTCTGCTGGGCCTCCTGCAGACCTTGCAAAAGACGATACCTATCCAGCAAACCAAACATTAAGAATTCGTTTGTCGGCAAAATGTTCCGATTTCTTACCGAGTTCGTAACGAAAAACATATGAGAGGGTTTAGAAAAATTCTGAACTACTTCTCTGAAAAAAAAAATCCTCAGACGAATCGAACAGAATTCGTAACAATTTCGGTAAGAATTCTTGATACAGTTCAGATATTGTTCATAATTGTCTGATAGCAGACATTGTCGGCAAATTTGGTTTACTGAGTAGTAACACCCATAGCAGGTGTTACGTATGTCCTATTCTTCGAATGCATTTTCTTGCGAACCTCCACCTAAAACGCCATATCGATACAAACGAGAATGAAAGGCTCGTTTGTCCACTTGGCACTTGGACCTTCTGCAGACCTTCCAAGACACCATACCTAGTAACACTCATAGAAGGTATTTTGTATGACCTTCTTTATTACCAGAATGTCATAGGCAGACTTTTCATGTAAATTTCCTGTTTGGCTTTTATAGGACTCTAAGAAGTATGAGGAAGCGATAGCGAGGTTTTTAGTTCTGCAAGGCCTTCAGCCGTTTAAATCTTCCAGGTCTTCTGAAAGCCTTCCTGGAGACATTACCTAGCGACACTTAAAGAAGTTGAACGACATGATTACCAACACAGCTAGTGACGATTTTTCGCTGTAGCTCTCATAAAACTTTATATTTTTTAAGGAGACAGTGACAAGACTATTCTCTTTTAGGGCAACTCACTTAGTTACCTAGATAGTTTGTAATATGGAAATCTGGCAACATTGCACAACATTGAGAGCAGTATGGCAACATTGTTTGTATTTAAGAAATAGAATTGAACAGCAAGAGGGTTCATCGGCGAACTCGTCAAAAGCAGACAATAAAAATCGTAGGCGATTTTTCGCAGTAGCTCTCAAAAAACTTTATATTTTTTAAGGAGACAGTGACAAGACTATTTTCTTTTAAGGTAACTCACTTAGTTACCTAGATAGTTTGTAATATGGAAATCTGGCAACATTGTACAAAATTGTGAGCAATATGGCAACGTTGTTTTTGTTTGTGTTTACCAAAGAGAATTAAACAGCAAGAGGGTTCATCGCCAACTCGTCAAAAGCAGACAATAAAAATCTTTAACTGGTAATAAAATAAACAATCAATGAAATATAATAAATCAATTAATTGCTACACTTCTGCTTTATAAAATTAAAATAAGGAAAGTTTTTTAAACTATCGGTTCGAGTTGATTAGAAGTTTTTCGTGCAAATGTAACGTAATACGAACTCACCGATGAGACCTCTTTAGGTTTGATTTTTTGTATTAAAAATAAGTGTTTTAATTCGTACTCGTTTCTTTATCGAGTTGAAAAAAACTCGCTTTCTAACCGAGTAACTTGCATACAAATACTAGTTTAGTAACCCGAAAGAACAACCTAATTATAATTATTACCTATTATTGTTATTACCTATGCCTTCCTGCTGACACTTATAGAAGGTGTACTCCTTCTTAAGCAGATCTCATTCCTTATGTACCTCATAAAACGTCATATCTGAAAAGAAGGCCAGGCCAGGATTTTTTTTCAATTTGGTCTGATATAAGTCAGATATCTGCAGACTTATCAAAACAACATATTTGACTGCCAGATGATGGTCTTAACTGAATACATTCTCCAACACCTCCGGGTTTACAGAATGCGTCCTTGAAGACTTCTGGTACGTAGAAAATACGATCGACAAGTCCTCCTGTTCTAACAGCATGCTTTCTTCAAGTGCTCCTTGAAGTCCTACATAAAACATTACATCTAAGAAGAAGAGAACGACACTACTTTGGAAAGACTTTTCCCATCAATTTCCATATAAGATGTTGTGCATGAATTCCAGCTTCCCTAGGTTATATCCTTCTTAGGCAAGGGCTAAAAGATCTTCTCTTGCTGATTCTCTAACATCCCATTTGAGGTTTAGACAAAATCAGGTAGTGCTTACTATATTTTAAATGAAACCGATAGACGGAGCCAAGCTATTCTATGAACCCTGAAAAAATGTAACCGATAGATGGGGCCAAGATATTCTATCAACCCTGAAGGGTATTTGCCAAAAGACCTACCACACATCCTATTTCCGCCACTGGCTATGTCTGTCGTCTTTATGTGTGTTAGCGTATTTATAGAATAAACTACAGAAAACAAAAAATGATGGCAAAGAACGCGCAGCGCGGAGCAGTCTTCGTCGAACATGTCTACACTCCGGGTACACCGGGTACATGATGTACATGTAATTTCTTGTTAGGAATAATAACTTTGCTTTGCAATTTTTTGTTCTCCCTTTGCATGTGTTGTTCTTCCTCTCTCTCTCTCTCTCGCTTAGCCACAAACGTAAATTATGACTTGCATGGCCTTTGTCGGCGTCTGCGGGCAAAAAAGAAAAGAACACAAAACGGTACGAAATTACACTCTACTATCCAATGTGGCTTATAAAGTGAGACGTCATACAACGCAATACACTACAGTCTGTATAATATCGCAATGTGACAAATAAGTAGAACTTACAGTGGGTAGGAGACGACATAGGTGGGAAGGTAAAGATTAAAGGGCCACAGCAACTGGTTGCAATTTAAACCGCAGACGTTTGTAATACCTACACGCAGAGAAAAATATGGTTACTATTTGGTCACGGCAATAATATGTTCTCCGCAGTAAAAGTATGTTCGTCGCAACCATTATATTGTTTACTGAATTTAATTTTGACAAAAGTATGATTGTCGCGATATTAATATTGTTAAAATGTAACAAGAGTATTATTGCCAAATTTTTAAGTAATAATGAAAATATGGTTATATCAACAATATAAATATGGTTGGTACGACAAAAGTATTTTTTTTTTGGGTTTTATGTTAACATTAATATGATTACGGCAATCATACTGTATGATAGTAATTTTTCGGCATTTAAAAATGCGTTTTAGAGCAATGTTATTGTTACGGATAATAATAGTAATATTAAGATTATATAATTAGGATTTTTCAAACAAAGTGCTTTGGTTTTATTTATTTGAAATATTATTAATAAAAACGCTTACGTTTTTTTAAACTGATTTTTTCTAATGTTAAATAAATCACTTTGATTATTTTGAATTTAATGTATTTTAAAATAATTTTCACAATTCAAGTCTATTGCTGACAACTTAACCCAATTCTAATAAATAATATTGCGGATCATAGTATAATAATATAGTGATCATACTATGGTTGTATGTGAAATATTCTGTGGTTGTGAGTATCATAATATGCTTGTGGAGATCATAATATGGTTGTGGAGATCATAGTATGGCTGAATGTGAATCATACTATGGTTGTGGGGATCATAGTATGGTTATGTGTGAATCGTACTTCTGTTGTGGGTATTAAAGTATATGTGAGGATCATAGTATGGTTATGTGTGAATCATACTATTATTGTGAGGATCTTAATATTGTTGTACCACAACCATAAACCCAATCATTGTATTATCCTCTTCGAATATTGTCACCATAACCATACTTTTTTTCTGTGTGTACCTACAGGGGGAACCTCGAAGCATAAGATACAAGTATGGATCGTACTTAGTAGGGACATAAATACTGTAAGAACATTGAACACACCAATTTAAATAGTAGACCTGAGCATACCCCGTTAATGTCATATGGGTTTTGAAAGCTAACCTCAATAGTGTTAGTCTGTAACGGTATTTTAAAATTGTTTCAACTTTCATCATAGTGATCAGATAATGCGAACCGTATCGCTGTAATAGCGCTTTTCAAGCGTGTTCGTCTACCGATGCATACAACTGTTTGAGGAGTCTGGAGATGTAAAAGACCGCCACCGGTCGGGCCGCCCACGCTTTGTTCGAACACCGCATGTCATCAAAGCCGTTAAATCTAGAATTCACAGAAATCCGCTCCGAAGCAGAAAATCATGGCCCGTGAGATGAATATAACGCAAAAGTCCATGAGTCGAATCATTAAAAAAGACTTGGGACTTGGGGCTTTCAAACGACGTAACGGAAATTTATTGACTGCAGCTTTAAAAAAAAAATAGAATTGAAAAATGTAAACGTCTTTTGGTGAAGTACGCTGACAACTTGCGCAAAAAAAATTTGTTCATCGATAAAAAAATTTTTACCGTTCAGCAAAAATTTAACAAGCAAAATGATAGAGTGTATGCGCGTTCTTCTAAGGAAGTATCTGAACTGATCCCAAGGGTGGAAAAGGGTCATCACCCAGCTTCAGTCATAGTTTGGTGGGGTGTCTATTACGATAGGGTCACTGACTTGCATTTCTGCGAACAAGGAGTCAAAACATCGGCCAAAGTTTACGAAGAAACCGTTTTGGAAGCTGTTGTGAAGCCTCTTAACAATTCCCTGTTTTAAAACCAGCCATGGAGTTTCCAGCAGGTCTAAAACGTCCAAGGCCTGGCTTCGTAACAATTTGCCAGCGGTCATTTCCTCTGAAGAAGGGTCCTTAGGCAGTCCAGATTTGAACCCATTGGATTACAAATAGTGAACGGTTTTAGAGGACAAGGTTTGTCACAAAAGATACCCCAACATTGGATCTCTTAAGGCTGCTTTGGTTTGAGCTGTGGCCAATTTTCCAATGGACGAGCTATTGACGATTGGCCAGTGCGACTTAAAGCGTGTGTAAAGGCAAAAGGCGAACATTTCGAATAAGTAGATTCTTTTAGGATACAATATACATCAATAAATATATTAAAAAATATTTGGTCCAAAAACATTCAGTATTTTTTATTTTACAGCATAAAACGTGTGTAACAGTCCCTACTAAGCAATTAAACCCAGCCATATTCCTTCGTCCGTCCGTTTATCTCTTGATAGCACTTCAATCAACCCAGGATTCTAATATTTTGCATCAAGATGGCTTATGGGTTTAAGCTGTTTGAGATTGTAAACCGAAAATCGGCACATGGGAAAAAAGGTTTTACTTTAAGGGACTAAAGGTGCCTCGGTAAAAAGTACACCTATTTGAGTCTTAACGAATCATAATTTTATGTGAAAGGACAATTCTAAAAAGGTTACTGTAAGCTGAGACTCTCTAAGTACATAAAAAAAAGCATATCTGCTGGACGTTTTGGCTCATGTGGCACAAAAAACGTCCCGCTTCCCCATTCGTGTGTGGTTGTCTGTTGCAAAGCGAATCGCATGTAATTCTTCCGGACGAATCGCCAGAGATTCGCATAGAATTATAGGCGATTTATTATGAAGATTTTCATGCGATTCACTTTGGCGATTTGCTCTGCACCGGGCAGCCACAAACGAAAAGGGATTCGCGTAGTTTTAGCAACAGAACATGCCGCAGAATCGCATGAGGGAGTAACAGGCAATTCATTTAGGCGGAAGAGCTTTGTACTGGACAGCCGCACATGAATGGGGATTCGCGCAATATTTGCCAATTATGATCGCCGTGATTATAATAATCCTCCAGATGACTCGCCAATAGTTATCTGATTTATTTTGAGGGTTGCTGAAACAAATTCAATACAATTCACGTAAACATACGAAGGCGGCTATATATATTTCTGGCCTTATAATGAAAATGCGAATATTTATCATCAAAAATGATTTTAATGTTTTTCAAAGTATTCTCCAATTGTCGAAGCACTCCGATTGCGACACCTTCAAAACATGGTTTTTGAACACTTCAACAGCTGCTTCGGGCGACGAAAAACGTTGAAAACGCCTTTTTTTCTTGATGTGCGGGAATAAAAAGATGTTATTGAGTGACAAGTCAGGGCTGTACGGCGGATGACCACGTAAAATAGAAACAGCCACACACGAATGGGAATTCGCGTATTATTCGCCAATAATGATCGCCACGATTTAATTCATCGTCCAGGTGATTCGCCGACGATTCATTCGAGATCAAAAATATTTACAGGGCTATGCTCCTCTGGGCCTTGAACCCTTTTCCAAAAACCACTGTAAAATTGAAAACCTGCTGTGGTGAGTTATTTTTTTTTTGTTGGTTGCCTTCAAAACTCTAACAGTCTTTTTGTGTTTTTATGCTGTTTTGCAGAAAATGTTTATGCTGGCGTTGTGTGTGTGCGTATGTGTGAGAGGTTTTTCCAATTTCCATAGAAAAGCTGTGGTTGCGAGTGTGTGTGTACCGAGAAACAAGGAAAAGCACACACCCACACCTGTTGAACGGAGCCAACAAACCATCAGTCATGTCTGCCAGAGAGTACGGATGGCATGCCTGGTGGCGGCTAAAACGGTGGAAAACAAATGTATGCAATAAAAACAACAACAGGAGCATAGCGGAGCAGAATAGAAGGAATGGAAATGAAATGAAACAAAGGAAAACAAAAAAAAATAAAGAACAAACACACATACGCTCACCGACTGAAAAACAAAAGAGACTACAAATGAGGCTTGTCTGCTTTGAGGCGGCTACTCAAACTCATGAGACCTGCACCAACACACACTCACACAAACTCATAGGCGCGATTATGTTTGTACGAATGGATAGCTGATTATGTGTCTGTGTGTCAAAGATACGTTTATATTTTTGGCGAGGCATGCCAAAACGAAACGAGAGAATCAAACGTGTACAAATATTAGAGGAAAAACAGCAAGCGAGGAGATGTGGAGCAGCAGCCAGTCTGTTATTGAAAATGCTTCCGTTTAATGGCCTTTAAAAAATTGTAGTTATAAAAGAAAAATATTAAATGCTTTTGTTTTATGTTTTTCATACTTCTTTCAATGTTTTTGTGAGATTTTTTTTTAAAATATTCAAGGATTTAATGCTTTTTCACTGATTTTGTTTTAATAATTAAAAAAGTGGTACATTTTTTATGTCAGCCCATGATAAGGTGTTTTTTTAGCGCTGCGTTTCATACATAATTGTTTATAAACATCAATCATCGTTTAGCCGAAAAATGAGAATGGATTGGCCGCAACCAAAAAGAGACAAAAAGAAAAAACACCAGCTAAAGGAATAGGAGTTTTGCTTTAATGCACTGTTTCCAGCGTTAAGCTGACGTCACTCATTGTTAAATATCCTAGCGTCATCAGAATCCTCATCATCATCACCATCGTATCTCTGATAAGCCCACCTTGACGCATACATATTATGAATTATTATCATTTTAATATAAATCATACGCCTCGTATGACATGACGAAAGGATGTTGTACGAGTATACGTATACGAGGGTAGTTCAGTAAGTGTTAAGTGTAAAAAGTACATCGTTTCAAAAGGAAAGGGCGCATCGATTGTAATACACATCACTGCTAGCAAATATTTCTGATATTCTCTGACTGAGCCGAAAATACAATGCTTTTTTTAACCATGTGTCTGGTTAAATTTTGTATGGTAAATGTTTGATAACGAAGACAAAATAACGTTATTTAAGGTCAAATGTGCATACAAAAAAGTTGAGTTAACCTTATATATAAGGTTGGATTTTTCAAGAGAGAGGCAGAAAAATGAGCGACATGAACAAAAATTTAAAGATCATTCGGCTTTGTTATATTGAAGTTTTTGATCTGCTTTGTGTTATGCGAAGTAAAGAATTAAGTTACACAAAGTTTCCATTATTCCCCTGTCTGAACGTTGGTAATTGCGAGAAAGAGCATAAGACAATTTAGCTCGCTCTTTTAAAAAGCCACCACTAAATGTAAATGCTATGCTAGCTGTACAATCTTCATAGCGCAATGATATTGCTTTTCGCACAGTTCGAATAGTCATACGCAAAGAATAATTCTCGTTAATCATAATGAGACTCCCGTACAAGTCATTTGATTTGTAGCCGAATTAATCGTTGCCAAAGACTGCTGAAGAAAAACCTTAACGGGTTTAGAAACAGCTGTACAGTCTGCCTGGCAACCGTAGCCAATATATTTCATCAATTTTTTAGTTGATTCTAAAAAGAAAAAAACAACAAAAAGGTCTCGAGCCAGAATAAAAACTGTTCGTCATAACAATGAAAAAAGACCGAATAAATGTTAACAAAACAAAACCATAATTAGTAGGTTAATTTAATATTAAAAATTGTAACAATAACTATATTTCTGGTTAAAAGAGGTAGCCAATAGTTAGTTAGCTTAACAATAACAATTATTTCTATAACAAATATCATAGTTAATAATATTAACAATTTTATTGTTAAATTGAGCATGTATTGCTGCAATAAATTTACTATGAAATTTTAATATTAAAAATTTTTATGGTTAAAATAACGGTAATTATTTTAATAATAAAAATTTTAATGGCTAAAAAACTCAACAATGCATTGTTAAAACAACAATAGTTATTTTAAAACTAACAATTATCATGGTTAAAATATTCAACGATAGAATAGTTAAACTAACTATTATTATTGTTAAATACCAGTCAACAACGAAATGTTCAAATGAACCTTATATAATGTAGACTCCAAATTATGTTTGTTTATTGTTAAGTGAACCTTATATAAGGTTATTTTTCTTCTCAGTGCATGTGTATTTTCTTTATTTTTTCAACTACGGAACTAGTTGGACAACGCGCAAAAGGAATGGTCCCACAATCAGCCAGTTGGTGCACAAATTCGAAGAATACATACGTATGATCCTAAAGAGTAGACACGGACAAGATGTGATTTTAGTAAAACAATGGTAATTGCCATGTATAAATCGAGAATAAATTGTCAACGTAATTTGCAGGACGCATTATCTGACGAAACAACGCTGTCAAATGGAAACCGAAATCTTAAAGATTGGTTACTCGCATTGCATAATCTATGCCACTAAACCTGAGATGACTCGAGAGAGTCATCTCAGAAATATTGAACAGCCGGAATAAAGTTAAAAAGTCATGGGATATGTTGATAAAACATGTGTTGCAAGAGGCGGATCTTGTGTTCTAAACTTAAATGCCATAAACTACTGAAATTACGAAGTAACTCATCTATTTGCGACAAATGAAGCACAGCCGCGAATAACGTTGTAAAAGCCAATTTTTACAAAACCGTTTTTTTGCAAATTACTGTTAACACTACTCTCTTACATCGCTCTAACACAAAATCAGCCAAAATTATGCACTTTATCGCTTTCAAAATGCAATTCGAAAGAGTCAGTCAGTGGAAGAACGTTGTAAGGTTCGAACAAAATGATAAGAACGGAATTGTCCAAAGCAATTGATAAGTGTAACAGAGGCACAAAAAGGAAATGTAATGTAGAAAATTGGAGGGATAATAAAAATAAAAGGTTAAGAAATAGTGGAAATTCATATATTTCAAGAAAAAATAAGAGTATACCTCCAAAAAACGCTCCAGAACAGGTATTGTGGAAAAACGTTTTAAGTGAATATTACGTTTTTTTCATTTGAATTCTCTTTTTACAGGTCTGTGACTGCCTATGCTACTTTTTTTGCAAAAAGTTTACCATAGGTCAAGTAAAAGAACACTTTTGTAAATTTTATGAAAAAAATTACAACGAGCAAGCGGCTTTTTTATCATCTTTGATAGAATTGAGCGAGCCCCAAAGAAGAAGAAACATTGAAGAAAGCATTTCTCAACGCAACGTAACTGTAAAATATTTCTTGCTGAGTCAGAATGGTAAAAGAGAGAGAGTATGTAAAAAAATGATTTGTCACACATTTCAGGTATGTATATTTTTGTTATTTTGTAGCATGACCTTGGGGGTCATATTTTATTTTTTAATTCCAAACATTATAGATAACGCAACGCAGAGTACAAATTCTGGTTGAAAAATTAAAGAATGGAATTAATTTAAATGATCAACGTGGCAAACATGAGAATCGTCCCCATAAAATCGTAGACCAAGAGAAAAGAAGCGTTATGGAACACATATTAAGCTTTCCTAGCCAAGAAAGCCATTTTTTCTTAAGATGAATAACGTTTTAAATGCCATCGTACACCCTGTTGCGCAACGTGGAATAACGTTTTATCAACCAATGAGTTTTGGATATGTAACGTTTTTCCATTTTAAACATTTATAATTAAATAATAATTAAACAAATATTAGTATTCAATAATATTTTTTTAATAAAATATTTTTTTAAATCTATGCACTTCCATAATAAATTAATAAAAAAATTCTTGAAATTGTCTAACGCTTTTTAAACGTTTTTTTCGATTTGTGAACAATTTGAATTTTGTAACTTACAACGTTATTCGCGGCTGTGCTTCAAATGTTGGGTCTTGCTATTTAAAAAGGGAAATCTGCGGTCTCATTGGGCTTCCTATAGGCGCATTTGGGATACGGCACAACAGGCGTATGATAAATATGAAATACATTAATATTAATTATACGTCAAAAAGTAAGAGCTCCGATTTTCCTTCTAATAATGACAGCAAATTACAAAAAACCGTAAGCCGTAATTTTAATTGTTTGCATGGTCCATGCCACTAAACCTGAGATCTTTCGAGAGCTAAAGAGCAAAAACAGACTCCTCAGAAATATTATACAGCCGGATTAATGTCAAAAAGTCATGGGATATGTTGAAAAAACATGTGTTGCAAGAGGCGGATCGTACGTTTTAAACATAAATGCCATAAACTGTAGAATTATGAAGTAACTTTTATTTCTGCGACGAATGTTGGGTCTTGTTATTGAAAAAGGAAAATCTGCGGTCTCATTGGGCTTCCTATAGGCGCAATAGGCGTATGATAAATATGAATCTAATTAATATTAATCATACGTCAACGTGTAAGTGCTCCGATTTTCTTCCTAATAATGACAGCAAATTACAAAAAGCCGTAATTTTGGTTATTTGTATTACATGGTCCATGGCAGTAAACCTGAGATGACTCGCGAGCTAAAGAGCGAAAACAGACTCCTCAGAAATGTTATACAGCCGGATTAATGTCAAAAAGTCATGGGCTATGTTGATAAAACACGTGTTTCATGTTTTAAACATAAATGCCATAAACTGTAGAAATTATGAAGTAACTCTTATATTTGCGACAAATTTTAGGTCTTGTTATTGAACAAGGAAAATCTGCAGTCTTATTGGGCCCCCGCATTTGGGGGCGTATCATATATACGAATTAAATTAATATTAATCATACGTCAACGTGTAAGTGCTCCTTAAGTGTTGCCTGGCGTCATCTGACATTTCCATCGGAAAGTTTGACCTTTTTTAGCATAAACGTACTTAGAAAGTTTTGAAGTACGACCATAATCTGTGTTGTTTCCAGTGACTTGTGAAAAAATCAGTTTGGCAGAAAATGGAATTAACTCGTGAACATTTTCATGCGATCATTTTTCACAACTTTCGACGTGGGTTATCACGACAAGAGTACATCAATGAACTTAAATCTTTGTATGGCGATGAAGCACCATCCTATAGCACTGTGAAAAACGGGTTTAATGAATTCAATCGTGGCCGACGCTCGCTCAAAGACGAAGGTCGTCCAAAAACGGCCGTTGAGCCAGACAACATTAATGCCGTGCGTGAACTGATAATGCAAGATCGCCATGTTACATACCGTGAGATAGAGGCATCCTTGGGCATTTCTTCCACCAGCATACATTCGATATTGCATGCAAAAAGGTTTGTTCTCGTTGGATCCCGCACAATTTGACAATCGCTCAAAAAAAGGCTCGTGTCGATTGGTGCAAATATTTGGGAAAAAATACGATCGTGGTGCTTCAAAAGACGTTTAGAACATCGTCACAGGTAACGAATCATGGATCTATGCAATGTGCCCGAAACAAAACTGCAATCGACCGAGCGGGTCGTCAAAGACGAGCCAAATCCAACTAAAGTAGTTCGTGGAAGAAGCACTTTGAAGCAAATGGTCACCTGTTTCTTCGGCAAAACTGGTCATGTGGCGACTGTTCCGCTTGAGCAACGTAGAACGGTGAATTCTGAGTGGTACGCCACAATTTGTTTGCCTGAAGTCTTTGGAGAAATTCGAAAAGGAACAAGAGAAGACGAATCATTGTCCACCATGACAATGCGAGCTCTCACACATCGGCTCAAACCAGCGCCTTTTTGTCCGCCCAAAACGTGGAATGATGGGCCATCTGGCGTACAGCCCTGACTTGGTACGCAATGACTTCTTGTTATTCCCTCACATCAAGAAAAAAATGCGTGGTCAACGATTTTCGTCGCCAGAAGATGCTGTTCAAGCGTTCAAAAACTGTGTTTTGGGGGTGCCTCAATCGGAGTGGAAAAAGTGCTTCGACAATTGGTTTGAGCGCATGCAAAAGTGTATAAATCATGCTGGAGAATACTTTGAAAAACAATAAAACCATTTTTGATGATAAATATTCGCATTTTCAGTATTAGGTCAGAAATATATATACGATAGTAGCCCTCGTACTACTTATATCATACAAAGCCTGTCGTAAGGTTTTACCAGCGCCTTTGAGGGGGTTACACAAAACTTGTCAGAGCTTTAAATATCCTTTCGCAGGACATTACTTGGACCTTACCAAAACATTTCTAAAAAAAATGGAACCTACAGCGGGGATTTCCTCCTGGTCCAATCCGCAAGCTCAGGGCTTAGTAGAACAACACCTAGGACTAACTTTACAGAGGGGGTTACGAACGCTTAGATGGCCTTAAAAAAACTTTTTACTAGCCTTAAAAAACGTAAACCTGCCTCTTCAAGACCTTAGACTTCCAAGTCTCTAACAAGACCATAAGCTAGCCTATTTATGCCTTACAAGAACTAAAAAATACCTTAACAAGGCTCTTCACAATCTATAGCAAGACACAGGTATTTGCAAGAATATATTCAGACCTTACAGAGCCCTCACATTGATCTAACAAGTCCTTACACAGACCATAAGAACCTTATAAAGGCCTTACAATATTTTAGATAATCAATATCAATATTGGTGTGTCCTCTAAGTCAATAGGTGTCTCCTGAGTTTCCTTACACAGACCTAACGAGCCCTACAAAGGCCTTACACAGACCCTACTCTATTTTAGATCTTTATTTTAAGATTGGTGTACCTTCTAGGGCAATACTCCTATGTGTCTCCTGATTCTCCGCACCTCTACCATCTACTAGGTGGCTCTGATATCAAAGTAGCGGTTATAGAACTAGCAAGGCCTTACACAGACCTAACGAACCCTACAAAAGCCCTTACACAGACCCTACTATATGATAGATCTTTATTTCAAGATTTGTGCACCCTCTAGGTCAATGTGTTTCTCCCATAGAATTTAACTCTCCCCGCCTCTACCCTCCACTAGGTGGCTCTGATCTCAAAATAGTGGTTATCCTTTTAAACAACTTTAAAGATATTAATACGTAAAGGGGCTTCGAAAGCTATAAAAACACTCCAAAAAAGCACACCATTTTGGTAAACCCTGGTTAACAATTATCCAACCTATCCATACCACCTTCGTACATATATAATTTACTTTCTATTACCGGCGTTATAAAACCATATGATCCCATACAATATCACATGCAGTCATCCAGCCAGCCCTCCATTTATTCCGTTGTATCCATAAAGCTCCGCCGAAACATTTGCTGATTAAAATGTCTCAACAGCTTCGCAATGACACACATGATTTTCCTCCAGTTTTAACGAAGGACTGATATTGGGAAGGTACAGTGAGCCAAGCACATAAAGGGAGATCAGGGGATCAGAAAGTGAAATGTTGAAGTTCATCAGCAAACTGGGTTGACGACATTTGAATTCACTTACCCGTTTGTAGTTTGGTTGGAAAAACATTTTTATTTTCTGTTTTTCATTTCAATTTTTTTCATTTTTAATTAAAAACAATTTCATTAATAATTTGATGTTCACAAGCAAACAAAGTTACCTGTAAAGAGAGAGGGAGAAAAGTAACATGCATTAATATAAAGTCTAATTAAATCAAGCACAAAGAGATTGAAATTTTATTTAATTCTTGGATGGGGTTTGAGTGGGAAAAGGTAACATGTGTTTTAAGTGCTTTTAATATTTTATTGGTAATTAACATACAAGGGTTGTTCAATGATTTTTAAACTAATATTTTCAAAATAAGATAACTTCAGAATTTTGTTGTTATATTTTAAGCATAAAGCGAATTTCGTATAGTGATTGATCTTAGTTCTATGGGATGGAAAGCACTTGACGAACACCACATTGGCGTTTCACATCGGGCGCCACTAATTATGTTGCACAATTTTGAATCTTTGGGGTCGATATTCCTATATAAGTCGTTTTCCCGTTTTCTGATTCTTATAATTAAAGCATTCATTTTTTAGCGCTTCACGTTGGGCGCCAGTATTATTAACTTACCTTGACCCTTAAGGGACTATATTCCTAAATAGGTCATTTGCCCCTTAGCCCTAGGATTAATTTTTTGTTCGTGCTTACAATTTGGTGTATAAATTCGTAAGCGCTTCACGTTTAATTCTAAATATGACGGTTATCTAAGTCCTTATGTACATGCGCTGCACGTTAGAACCCAGTTATTATAAAAAATTGATTCCTTTCGGGCGGTTAAATCTTCTTAAGTTGCTTGTCCTTTAGATTTATTTTCCGATCATATCAATAAGTTTATGCATAAATTCATGGGAGTTTCACATTGGTCGCCAGGCATTATCAATACCGAGTTACAGTACACCTAGTAAAGTTTTTTGTTGCCAAAGTCTCTGGATTTATTTTCTATGTCCACACTTTTAAATTAATTGGCGTTTCACGTTGGTCGCCAGGCATCAGCATAAAAATGTCCAATTAAAAAAATTGACACCCAACATAGTGGTTCCAGTGTCAATATGTGAAACCAAAAAGACAGTATTTGTCAGTCTTTGAAAATTGCAAAATTTGATTAAAGGTATACTTTGGGCGCCAGTTATTAGTATACAAAGTGACTTTTTTAGATACTGTCTTTTTAGATACCTCACTTGTCACTTCTTGGCTACAATTTGTAGCATAAATTCACTCGTGCTTTACGTTGGGCGCCAGCCATTATAACAATTTACCTTTTCTGTAAACCTAGAAAAGACAATTGAAATGGACTTTTTTTGTGCAAAATATATTTTGCTGCATAAATTCACAAGTCCTTAGTGTTGGGCGCCAGTCTTCAGAAAATGTCCACTTCAGTGTTCTGTCTACTGAGATACTTTGATTGTCCCTTGGTCTCGAAATTTACTGTACAAACCTGGCTACGATTTGTGGGATAAATTCACGAGCGCATTGGGTTGGGCGCCAGCCATAATTAGAATAGACTTTGTTGGTGTCGTAAACCTAGATAAGTCGTTTGAACTGTTTTTAATATTCGACCACGGCAACAATTTTTTTGCACAAAAAAATATCTACTACAAGAAATTAGCGCCCAATGCACAGTGGGAAAATTACGAAAAAAATTGGAAATAATTCGGCCATTTCGTTTGTAATGGTCCGATTTAAATGAAAATTTACATTGACCTTCTTGAAGTGTTACTGAGCTTAAGTTTTGAATTTCATGCATCTGTGTTTAACAGGTGCTGCACAGTGGGCCCTCAAAGTTGGTCACCTCGAGTTAAAATTTTCTTTTTCAAGCCGCCAAAAGCGTATTTGTGGTCCGATCGTAATAATTTTTTCTTTAGTGAAATCTGCTGGACAAACCCAACCAAAAATGTTATTACAAATTTTTTCATATCTCGTACAATAAAAAAGATATCGGGACTTAAAGTTTTTTTTTCGAAAAATTTGCTTTGGATTTTCTGGGATTATTTTATTTTTGGGAATCAGTTTTAGGTGAATCGGGGAAAATTTAATCCTGGTTTAAAGAAAACACTTTGGTTAATGTTTTAAAAAAAGAATTGTAGCAAAATCACCAATAATATGAAAATGCCAGCTGTTCAAAGTCAACTATTGCGAAAAAAGTGGGATTTTGAGTGTTTTACGGCGAAAAGGTACCTTTACTCTTATGTCAATAACTTTAATGTTTCTTAAGTAACATACAAAAAATTTGCATTTATTTCAAAGAAAACGTTATGCTTAATACAAATAATAAGCAATTGTGACCCTAGTCGGTACTTTTCTTGCTCCAGGCGTCTCCAAATATGGGCATTTTTTTCAAAAAAAATTGAGTTTGAGCTCAAATAAAAAAAATCGCCACACTGCTGGCCCAATTTGGTGCTATAAGTCAGTTAACTACATATGTTTTCTAAAATCCCAAGCAAAGAAATTTTGCGGGATGCCATTTCTAGGACAAAAAAAATGAGTTTTTGTTAAAAAATCCCATTTCTGGGATTTTGTTTTCCCCTGTGTCAAATTTTAGAAAAGTGGCAACTCCAATTTTTTTTTTGAATAAGTTTTTCATTTTGTCACAAAAATATTGATACTACGTAAAAAAATCAGGTTTATATCTCCAACCAGCAAAATTTTACAGTGGTCTGAAATATTGACTTTTTTTGCTACCTTCACAAAAAAAAATTTTTTTCTCGTTTTTATCAATTATTATTCAACATATTGAGTTAATTGCATTCTTTTTTATAATCTGTTAAAACTAGAGGTAATTACCTTTCCATTGGTATATAAAAGTATATCCTTTTACCTACACTTATAACAGCACGTGCGCTGGAATAAGACCCCTTTGAGTAAAGTATGAATTTTATAGGTAAGAATACCAATTTTAAAAATTCTCGTACCTATCCATAAATAGCAAAAATATATATTTTTACCATTATTGTTTACCTATTGTGTAAAAACGGAAAATGGGTAGTATTGTATAGTATGGATCTAGGTACCTAAACATTCATTCTTATATGTTTTGGGGGAATACCTGTCCCCTATGTCCGGAATATTGTGCAACATTTTAGGCGAATGTACCTGGGTACATAAAAATTCATTGTTATAAATGTATTTTTGGGGAATACCTGGTATTTTAGTCAAGTATTAATTGCGGATATTATTGTGATTACCTGTAAGTATTACTCATTGATATAAGAACCGCCGATTTTGTATGGGTTTATCATAACAAATTAATCCGCCATGACGATAACACTCCTTGTTCAAGAACTTGTTGAATTTTTAAAAAACACCAAACTTCGGAAAATGGAGAACAGAGTAGCATATTTAATAGAGTGCATAGAGTCAACATATAGCGAGATAACACAATCTAACGAAAGCAGCAAAGTATTAAATTTTTTGAAAAAATTTGACCGGCTCATGGAGAAGTATCACAGGAATTATTCAAGATTACCAACTGAGTGGCTCGACAGTATAATTGAATTTAAAACTGTCCCTGCTTTAGTGGGTGCTCCTACTAAGGAATACGACGATCTATGTCCAAAGGCAAAGAAACAACGGTTGTCGGCTGAGATGGCAAATCATTCACCTTCAAAGATTTGTGATACATTCAAGGAATTACTGACGGTGGAAAATCGGCCATCTAGCGCAAAAAGAATTGCAGACGTGTTAACGGAAGCATCACCAAGGCGGCTCCAACGCATTGAAAGAAGTATTGCAACACCATGTCCTGGTTTTAGCGAAGAAGAAGCATTAGCTTTAATCATCGAATTGGGATTGAGTAAGAACAAGTACACTCATTTAAGAAGAATGCTGCTTGATAAAGGATGTGACATGTTTCCCGCATACAACCGAATAAAGGAACGAAAAATGGAAATTTTGCCAAACCCAGTGATAATTACAGAAAAGGCCGGCAGCGTTAGTTTGGAACTATTTCTCCAAAATACTGCCAGTAGGATAATAACAACATTGAATGAGGAACAACTAAAAAAAATCAACAACAGCCATCTTCAATTAATATGCAAGTGGGGATGTGATGGTTTGTCAGCACTTTCGGAATACAAACAATGCTCTGATAGCCAATCTACCCAGATCGAATTCAAGAGCGTATTCATGGCATCTTTGGTTCCTCTGAGGTTAAATTTAGACTCTACCTTACCTTCAACTTCGCGCAGAAAATCAAACCCTACTGAAGCAATATGGCGTAATCCAACACCTGGCTCCAAAATTTATTGCAGACCAATCTCCTTCGTATATCATAAAGAAACGAGTGATTTAACTAAAGCCATCACAGACAAATTAAAAGATGATATTTCGAGATTAGAAGATTTTGCATTTAAATTCGACAGGTATTCTATTACAATATCTTTTAAAATGTTCCTGACAATGGTAGATGGAAAAGCCGCAAACGATATTACAGGAAACAAATCTAGCTGGAAGTGTTTCATTTGCAATAAAAGCAAAGTTAATTTTTCAAACGCTTCGAATAATTCAGTAGTCAATGAAGATACCCTTGAGTTTGGAATAGCACCGTTACATGCTCGAATCAGGTTTCTAGAACACTTTCTAAACCTTGCTTATGACATTAAGTATAAATCTATACCAGGAAATGAAAGGAAAAACATTCGAGCTAACAAAGAAATGCATGAAATGAGAGCAAGTGAAAAAAAAAGAATTCAAGATGCATTTAAACAACAAACTGGCCTAAATATTTCTAAACCACGCTCGAACTTTGGGAATACAAATGATGGAAACACTGCCAGAAGATTCTTCGCAGACTATAATACAGCTGCAGAAATAACTGGAATCAATAAGGAGTTGATTCGAATGGTTAATATATTGCTTTTAGCTCTGAATTCCAAACAAAAGATTAATTCCGATAAATTTGGAGTTTACGCCGAACGAATTTTAAAAATGCTTGCTGATCTCTATCCCTGGAAAGATCTAACGCCAACTATACACAGAGTCCTGTTCCATGGGAAACAAATAATCGAGTCTCACCTTCTCCCTATAGGCGAGTTAACTGAAGAACCACAAGAAGCTAGAAATAGAGACTTCAGATATGTTCAACAATTTTCCACAAGAAAATGCTCAAGAATAGCACAAAACGAAGACTTACTTAATAGTTTATTATTATCTTCAGATCCTTTTTTATCCTCCATGAGAAGTAAGTTGACTTCGTACCACGAAATGACGCATGGAGACGAAGAAGAATTTTCTGATTTATTAGATATGCTGGACGTGGAATAAAATCATTTAAGTTTAATGTTTTTTAATTATAAGATTTATTTAAATGTTAATTTATTTAAAAAAAAGTTTTTCACAAAAAATGAAGTCAATAGCATCTTTTTATTCAAATTTTCTATCTGCAACAATTAAATTACTTTTTTGCGATTGGAAATGTGTAAATTTGATTTTTTTAAATGCAACAACATTGATCTCTCACAAAATGAAATTGCTATTTACCAAAAAAATTAATATTTTACTCAAAGGGGTCTTATTCCAGCGCACGTGCTGTTATAAGTGTAGGTAAAAGGATATACTTTTTATATACCAATGGAAAGGTAATTACCTCTAGTTTTAACAGATTATAAAAAAGAATGCAATTAACTCAATATGTTGAATAATAATTGATAAAAACGAGATAAAGAGATATAAACCTGATTTTTTTACGTAGTATCAATATTTTTGTGACAAAATGAAAAACTTATTCAAAAAAAAAATTGGAGTTGCCACTTTTCTAAAATTTGACACAGGGGAAAACAAAATCCCAGAAATGGGATTTTTTAACAAAAACTCATTTTTTTTGTCCTAGAAATGGCCTCCCGCAAAATTTCTTTGCTTGGGATTTTAGAAAACATATGTAGTTAACTGACTTATAGCACCAAATTGGGCCAGCAGTGTGGCGATTTTTTTTATTTGAGCTCAAACTCAATTTTTTTTGAAAAAAATGCCCATATTTGGAGACGCCTGGAGCAAGAAAAGTACCGACTAGGGTCACAATTGCTTATTATTTGTATTAAGCTTAAAGTTTTCTTTGAAATAAATGCAAATTTTTTGTATGTTACTTAAGAAACATTAAAGTTATTGACATAAGAGTAAAGGTACCTTTTCGCCGTAAAACACTCAAAATCCCACTTTTTTCGCAATAGTTGACTTTGAACAGCTGGCATTTTCATATTATTGGTGATTTTGCTACAATTCTTTTTTTAAAACATTAACCAAAGTGTTTTCTTTAAACCTGGATTAAATTTTCCCCGATTCACCTAAAACTGATTCCCAAAAATAAAATAATCCCAGAAAATCCAAAGGTTGGGTTTGTCCAGCAGATTTCACTAAAGAAAAAATTATTACGATCGGACCACAAATACGCTTTTGGCGGCTTGAAAAAGAAAATTTTAACTCGAGGTGACCAACTTTGAGGGCCCACTGTGCAGCACCTGTTAAACACAGATGCATGAAATTCAAAACTTAAGCTCAGTAACACTTCAAGAAGGTCAATGTAAATTTTCATTTAAATCGGACCATTACAAACGAAATGGCCGAATTATTTCCAATTTTTTTTCGTAATTTTCCCACTGTGCAATGGGAGGATACATCTATTGAGAAGTGATTCCAAAGCTGTAGCTATCAGCTTTTTGCTAAAATGCACCAGCACTTTACATTGGGCGCCAGTCATCATCAAAAACATATACACTACAAGAAACAAGAGCCCAATAGGAAGATATTTCTATTGTTAAAATGAAGTAATTTCAAATAGTCTGTAGTTATCAATAATTTCGAATGGCTAGCTTTTATTTTATGTGTCTCGTTGGGCGCCAGCCTTAATTTAAGTGGACTATGTTAATGCCGGTAAACCCAGATAAGTCACTTGAACAGTATTTATTTTTCGACCACTGCAATATTTTTTTTTCTTCAAAAATTTATCAGCGCTTCACATTGGGCGCCAGTTATTATCAAAAACATATACACTACAAGAAACAAGCGCCTAATAAGAAGATATTTCTATTATCCGCATGAAGTAATTCCAAATAGTCTGTAGTTATCAGTAATTTCGAATGACTAGCTTTGATTTTATGCTTCTCGTTGGGCGCCAACCATAACTTATCTGGACTATGTTGATGCCGGTAAACCAAAATAAGTCAGCTTAACTGTGGTTATTATTCGACCGAAATTCGACATTTATTTTTGCAAAAAATTACCATCCCTTTACATTGGGAGCCAGTCTTCATTAAAAAAACTATCCACTACAAGAAATTAGCACCCAATAAGAAGAGATTTCTTTTGTCAATATGAAGTGATTCCAAATAATCTGTAGTTATCAGTATTTTCAGATGGCTAGGATAGATTTTATGCTGCACATTGGGCGCTAGCCATAATAAAACAGGAATATGTTGGATAAGTCATTTGAGCTGTATTAATTATTCGACTATTGCCAAAAATTTACCAGCGCTTCACTTCGGGCGCCAGTCATTATCAAAAAAATATCCACTTTAAGAAATTAGAAAAGAGATTTCTATTGTCAACATGAAGTGGTTCCAAATAATCTGTAGTTATTAGTATTTTCAAATGGCTACCTTGGATTTAATGCTTCGCGTTGGACGCCAGTTTTCATCAAGAAACGTTCACTATAATTACTTGGCGTCCAAAGTAAAGATTGTTTTATTATCAGTATAATTTAACTTCAAAAGGACAATAAATTTAAAAGTTTTATAAGCTACGGCTAGCTAGCCTCATCTTCATCTTGGATACAAGTACTTTTAACACAATGTCACTCTGTAACTATTGGCGCCCAACTTAGGTAATTCTCCTATTAACAACAAAATGTTGCTACAAAAAGACAGTAAATGTCAATAGTTTAGAAATTTTAGATTAGATTGTACTCGTATGCTTCAAGTTTAAGTTTGACATTATCAAAAAATGTCCGCTACATAAAATTGCAGCCTGGTGGAGGATAGTTTTGTTTTCAATATAACTTTTAAATATTATAAAATTGCTACAATATTATTCTTCATGTTGGGCGCCAGTCGTCATAAAAAATGACAACTTCAACAGAAGTTTTCAATACTATGCGACTCTAGAAAGATGGTATTGCCAATATTTTCAAAGTACTAGCTATGAGTTTCACTTGACGTTGGGCGATAGTACTCGCAAAAAATTCATATTTTTAACAATTGGCACCCAACTCTCAGGTATTCGCTGAGAATGATTTCTCAGAAAAAATTGTTTCATTTTAATTAATTATTGATTTTTCAATAATAAAACAATTAACTACTCAGAACCTCTAGAAAGAAAATGTTTTGTTCTACTTGAACTGCATTTGTAGCCCCAACAACTCACCTGCCATACAATGTACAAGCATGTATACGTGCGCTAGTCTTTATTAAAGACATCAAACAATTGATTAATTTGTGATATCACATTTCGTATTCAAAACATATTGTTTGTCTCTCTAACACAAATAATTATTTTTAATTGACGTTTCGAATAATTCCTCCTTTTCAACACCGAGCTGCACTCCCTCTCCCTCGAACCTTCTTCATTTGGTCGTCATGCACTACAGTTTGCAAAGAAATGCCGATAACAAAGGAGAGGAGAATAGAATTTTAGCATTTCTCGTTTCGTTGCTTCACACCCAATCGCACACCTTTTGAATATTTGCATATTTGAACAATCATTTGTTAGCACCAGCACCAATAATAATAAATCAAAATAAATTGAATTATTAAAAATAGAGGGAAAATATCGACAATCAAAGAATATTTTCATCGCTGTTGCTGCTGCTTTGTTGTTTCGGAATCGAATACTTTGATAACTTATAGGATTGAAAATATTTTCTATAAAGATTTGAACATAACAATATAGGAAAAGTTGGGAAGTATTGAAAAATCGATCATTACGCATTTGTAAAGAAAATTATTCATTAGGATTGGAACCCTTATAGTGTAATAGAATTCAATATAACTGGTAATGGTTGTGGTTTGGACACCTAAAAATCGGCCATTGACCTACATTTTCAAAAAAAAAAAAACAATGGGATAGGTCATACCAACCCATGGGCATAGCTTTTCTACTTAAAGCAGCAATCAAGCACAGTCGTTAGCTTTCTTCGTTTCTTCTACTCAAGAGACACCAATAAAGCCTACTACCTCTAAAAAGTTCGGCGACATGTGACATTTTCTGTTACTCTGCCAAGCAACAGTGAGTGATTTCGTTCTTTTCCTTTTATTTCGAAAATGAATAACCTTCGTAAGGTGCCAGACTTAGATCACTGATACAACTCTGCTATCCCTGCTATAATAACTGGCGCCCAACGTAAAGGATTCAAAATCTAAGCGGTTTTTATCATCCAACCACTTTTACTAAATATTTGTTGACTTTAAGTTTGTTTTAATTTCACCCTAGCCAAGGTTGGATTTCGCATGCTTCCGTGCTGGCCAATCTTACTACCGATGCTTGCCCTAGCAGATATTCTCCAAGACAACAATATTACTACATTATTTGGTAATCACCTAGATTAAACAAGAAATGCTTCGGTGGTCCCTCTGCATCCGAACAGATTCCCTCCAAGAGAACTAGCACTAATGCTTTATTTAGTATTTTTGGGTTTTATTGGCGTTGGGCGCCAATTGTCGATCAATGAATAACCATAATTAGCTCTTACTACCCTAAGTTTACCATTAAAGCACACTCTGTGAATTTTTTTTTTATAAGTAAGCTTTGCTCTTTATAATTCTTTAACTAACAGATCAGAAACTGCTGTTAAAAGCCGGCCCAAATCAGTTAATGACTTAGAGATTAAACGCTTACTCGTAAAGTCATCGGCATAATTGAAATGGCTAATATTTTTTTTTTTAAATTTTTAAAAAGTTTTCTTTGTTAATTCTCTAAATAAAATTCCACTCTATTGCAAAGACTCTTGTAGCTACTTACAATCCAAGATCATAATCTTCTCTATATAGGAGGACGGTTAATTACCCTACTCCCATAAAACGGCTTTTACTGATTGTCTAAACGTTCTCTGATACACAACAGGATTAATTATAAACTTCCTTTAATACCAAGAGATGATCCGTGGTTGTAGTCTTCTCTATTTTCACAGATGATCAGTGATCGTCGTTTCCTCTATACTAAGATACGAGCCGTACTCAGAGATAGCTAGTGTTCGTCTTTTTTTTCTTAACTGAGAGACGATCAGCCATCTCCTCTAAACTGAGAGTCGATCCGCCAACATCCTCCACCGTCGTCTTCTTTATAGCGAGAGGTGATCAGTGTTCGCCGTCTATTCTATATAAAAAAACGATCTCCGTTTACTTTATACCAAGAGATGGTCAGTGGTTGTCGTCTTGTCTATATTCATAGATGATCAGTGATCGTCACTTCCTCTATACTGAGTGGCGAGCCGTAATCAGAGGTCGTCATCGCCTCAAAACTGAGAAATGATTGGCCATCTCCTTTACATTGCAAGAAGATCAGTGATCGATGGCTGTTACGATATCTTCAGAAAAACGATTACATGTCTTCGTCTCCTCTCTCGCAAGATATGATCTGTGATCATCGTCTTTTCTATACTGAGAAACACCACCAGTAATCGTCGTCTCATCTCCAAAGGAAGATGATCAGTGATCGTTGTCTCCTCTATACCAAGAGGCGACCAGTGCTCCTCATCTTCCTTATACCGAAAGATGATAAATGATAGTCGTCTTTTGTAAACTGAAAGACTATCAGTGGACGTTGTCTCTATTTTAAAAAAGAAGTTCGGCGAGAAGCCTTGCAGGATCCAAAAAAAATGTTATAACACTATCAATTGGTAACACTTAATCCCCGCACCCTGTATACTGAGAAACAATCTGCAATTGCAGGCCCTTCTTTACAGAGACACAATATTTAATCGCTGTCTCGTCTAGGCTTAGAGGTGATCCCCCAAGGCTTCCTATTCTTAACTAAGTGACGTTCCGATTTAGGGTCTAGACTGGAGAATCGTCTACAATCACAGTCCCACCAATACTGAGACATAAACTGCAATCGCGTTCTCTTTTATAGTAAGAGGTGGCTTCTAATTCTTTCTCGTCTTTACTCAGATACTGTCCTCTATTTCTGCCCTTTTTGCTTTATCTTTTAGAAGGTGGTCTACTATCGCCCTCCCGTTTTAACGAGTCTTGCATATATTGAGATGTGGTCCGCTATTACTTCCTCATCTGTACTAAGAGACGATTCGCTTTTGTTAGCTAGTCTGTATTAGGAGACAGTCCGCCAACGCAATTTCGCTAATACTTTAGCACAAGCTATCTATACAGAGAGGCCGTCTGATTTTTGCTTCCTTGTCTGTGCTGAGAGACGGCCCGCTTTTGTTGCCTCGTTTATACAAAGTCACGTTCCGGTTTTTACTGTCTCGTCTACACTGAGGAACAGTCCGCTATTGTCGTCTAGAATATTTTTGAGGCGATTCTCTGCGTCTTTACTGAGAGACGATCCGTCCTGTCTTTACTGAGGAATGGTCCGCTATTACAGTCTTCAATTTACAGAGAGATAATCAATGTATAGAGAGATAATCGAGTATACTAAGAGAGGTTTTGCGAACTTAGAAATGTGACTTATAAGAGACTTTGAATGAAATTCCTAGGACGACCCAGACCCTCGTCTAGCAATAACTAAGAGACGTTCGATGACCATCGACTTTTCTCTGCAGTTAAATTTTATTTTCAGGGGAACATGAGTCAAAAATAGTTTAACATTTCTCTCATTGTACTTTCTCTGAAGAGAGATAATAAACCTCCCATTGTTCTTTCTCAGTAGAGAAATAATAAACCTCTCATTGTCCTTTCTCAGCAGAGAGATAATAAACGATGGATTGCCCTCAACACAAAATCGCAGTATTTGGATTCGTCATCCGCAACATTTGACTTGATCCTTATAGAAAAAAAGCCCAACAAAATATAAAGACTTACCTTTGTCAATTAATTTGAAGGTCAACCGGTGACAAGCACAAGTTTAGAAATAATTCTCATGTTGTGAAGATTAATAACCTCTGCCAATGGACAACAATTGTGGGTGGGATATAGGGTGTTTGTGACTGTGACATAAGCCATAAAAGACGCATTAAGTCCATGCCAAATATTCCCAAACAAATGACCTGCTCTTTAATAACGGGTAACATTAACTGGAAGCAATTTTTCATCGAGTGACACATGACAGTTGGTTTTTTCTGTTGTTTTCCAATTTTGATTCTTTCCTTGTTTTCCTCTTTCTTTGTGCTGTCACACAAGGAGCTGAGAAAAACGTGGGGTTTCCACAGAAAACGAACAAGACGCCAAAATACCCGCAAAACCATTTGCAGCTTATGGAAAAAGTAAGTACCGCCACAACCCCGTGCTTGCTGTTGGAAAAGGGCGAACGAGTGGCTGTTGGGGTAAGAAGTGACAGTGGCAGTAGTAGTTGGTAGTCTTGGCTGTGTTACTGCCGCCACTGTGCCTTTCAATTTGACAGTTGACATATTTTGACGCAACGTCAACAAGCCACAAAAACGTAAATGTATTTTTAAGTACTCCACCACTCGTAGTCAAAACAGCATTTGAAAGCAACACCAATGTGGAATGGCTTAGCAGAGCGAGAGGCAAGTGGGCAGTAGGTAGAGGCAGCATCTGCTAGCTGCAGCATTAGATGGAGAACAGGTCGTCTTAGCCTAGTAGTCAAAGTAGTTGTGGAGGTGCAGTGAAGGAAATGGTGCTAGGCTGTTGGCAGTGGCACTGCAGAAGTTAATGCTACTGTTGAAACGGGTGGCAATGTTGGCTGTAGTTTTTACAAAGCCACTAAGTGCATCTTAGTAGGCGGCCTTTTCAAACGTGCTAGCACCGTTTTAAGAGTTACTTGCTATTTGACTACACACAATGGCCCCCGTAGTGGGTCTGAAGCTCAAGTAGTGGAGGATATTTGAAAAAGAAATGATTTCAAGTGAAATTGTGTTTAGCAGCATGTCACACACTCTACCCTCAACGCAGATGACGAGGTAGGAGAGTAAAGGGAAAGTTAACTGTGCGTCAGCAGCCGGCATTTGACAGGTTTAAGGTTTGTGGTTGACAGTTTCGCTTGGGTAATAGAGCAAAGGAGATATGCGCAAGTAGTTGGAGACAAAGATAGCAAATTCTAAGAAAGTAGAAACGGGCTAGTATAATTTCTGTTTTCATATTTTCGTGGAGAAACCACAACTAAACGTTACAGGATGACATCAGCAATGAGTTAAACAATTATGCTATACGGGGTGACACGCAAAATAATGGTGGGATTTTATGAAAGTTGAGCTTTTTATGTGGGAATTATTTCTGTGAGAAAACTCTACGAGTATTCCAGGGTAACACAATTTATAACCAAAGCAACTGGCTTGGCAGCACCTCATCCGACCAACTTAATTTTTCAGTTCAGTTTCCATTGTTTCGGGTCGAATGTCTTCATTTCTTTGATTTCATGTTTCAACACTTCAATTGTCTCTCGATGTTTTGCGTAACATTCATCCTTAATAGCTCCCCACAGAAAAAAATACAAAAGGCTCAAATAACAGTTCCGAGGCGGCCAATTGACATCACGGTTTCGGCTAATTATTCGATGGGCAAAAGCAGTTCGTAAAATATTGATTGGCTGTGTGACCCGAGTGGCCGCCGTTACCGTCACCATTGACGGTAACGGCTCCTTGCTCATTTTCGAAGAAAAATGGGCCAATGATGCCGACAGCCCAAAATCCACAGTGACTCATTAGGGATGCATTGGTTTCTCAATAGTTGCTTGTGGGTTCTCTGAACCCCATATGCGACAATTTGGCATATTGAAATTGCCACACAATTTTTCGGTAAAAATTCTTCATGTCCTGCCAAACATTCGTTAGCCCATTGGCGAAGCGAAACCGCATCGGATGGTGGTCCAAACGACAAAGTTCAACCTTTGCAATGAAACCAGAAATTTGAAAAAATTATCAGTACCTTTTTTATTGCCGATTTATATTTAAAATTTTAAATGGCCCTCCCTATATAACTGAAATAGTTTAGTAACCTTCGCTGTGTACATTTTCTGATCCGCTTGATATTTATGGAAGATACAATGATTTGCGATTCTCTTATTGTTTTTAGAAGAGGCAAAAATCTTTTATTCTCTCTCTCTCTCTTATAAGAAACAACGATCGATGATACTCTCAATTTCCATAAAACTCGCTTTTTGAAGAAGAGACAACGAAAGTGAGCATTGATGATGTGTTATCCTCTGAATTTTAGCGAAAAAACAGCGATTGCTTTCTGTAGTAAGGACAAAAGAAATCGATCATTAAAATTTTCATAAAATAGACAACAGATCTCGCTTTTTATAGAAGAGACAACGAACGTGAGCATTGATGATATGTTATCCTCTCGCTTTTCCCAAAAGAGACAACGATTAGAGACCCTCTTGCTCTCTGTAGTAACAACAAAAGACAACTAGCGATTATCTCGCTGTTAATAAGTCAATTATTAGCGATCACCTCAATTTTCATAAAAAAAGACAACAAATCTCGCTTTTTTTGTTGAAGAGACACCGAAAGTGAGCATTGATAATGTGTTATCCTCTCGCTTTTATTAAAGAGACAACGATTACAGACCCTCTTGCTCTATGTAGTAACGACAAAAGACAACTAGCGATTATTTCGCTGTTTATAGAGACATCGATTAGCGATCATCTGACAACAAAAGACAACAATATAAAAAAGACAACAAATCTGGCTTTTTATTGAATTTTATTGAAGTGTTATTCTCTCGGTTTTTATAAAAAAGCCAACGATAACTGCAACAACGATAACCCTCTTGCCCTCTGTAGTGACGACAACCAGAGATCATTTCGCTGTTTATTTAAATTAACTATTATCAACCATCTCATTTTTTGTAGAAACGATAAAAGACAACTATCGATCATTCGCTGTTTATAAAAACAACGATTAGCTTTATTCTTAATTTCCATCAAAACGACAACAAATCTCGCTTTGTATTGAAGAGATATCGAAAGTGAGCATTGAAGATGTGTTATTTTCTCGCTTAACATAAAAGAGACTGCAATTAAAATCCTCTTGCTCTGAACAGAAGAGTAATCCTTATTCTCTCGCTTTATGTAAAAGAGGCAACGATTAAAAATTCTCTCTCTGTACAGAAGAGTAATTTACTCGCCTTTCGTATAATACACAAGGATGAGAGAACCTCTGGCTCTTTTTAGATAAGACAACGAACAGAACAAATTTTTTTCTATATTAGAAGAGTTGACAATTATGTCTTGCCTCTACACAAAGAAGAGTGGAGAGGAATCTAACATTGTATGTGGATTTCTCGACTTCAAAAGACTGGATAGACAAAATAGAGTGGAGAGTGTTTTGCGACAGACGATTTGCAGTCAGTCCTCTTATGAGCAAAAGGTTTTTCAAAATGTACTTTCCTAACCAAGCCCAAATTCCCGGCCTATAAATATATTTTTGACGAAAATGGAAACTCCGGGATTTTGTTTACATCTTCTGCAAATGGTTTCGCCAACAAAGCTAATCAAAAGACCTCAAATACCGAAGGGTGGCGAAACGTCAAAACATTTTTCTGAAATTCTCGATTCAACTATAATAAGGGAAATAGGTTTTGGTGGAAATTATCTAGGGTTATCTTAGGTTTGTGACCAAGCTTTTACGTCAACTTACTTTTGCTGTTGAAAAGGGATACTTCAACTGCTGTTAACGATTCTTTCATGACTTGTTTTTTTGAGTGTACACGGTGCTGACAATATTTTCAATTTAGGGAGTCATTTTTTTTTTGACATGAAATATGATGTTCTTCGGGTCTAAATTAAAATTCCTTCTTATTCTTCTGACGGGCGAATGTTTTTTCTCCAACCAGTACCTTCTCTTCCTTTTATCCAGTCCATTTCCCCCGCGTATCTTGCTTGTCTTAACTTACATCATCGAATGACTTGCTAGGCATGCCGCCTTGAAATATTCCTGTCACATCCTGTTGCAACACCCTTTTACTATCACTTCCGTAGTGTGTGGGCGTTGAAAAAAAAACACACGTACCCTGATGAGCCCAGGCACTTCTAGTTTTTTTCCCTAAGTAAAGTCCATTAGTTACGCATAATTTAATTTTTTCGTTGTTGTCCCTCTACATTCATTTGCGTTCGAGTAAGTATTTTTTTTGCTATTCTTTCCTTTGTATGTTCTTCTAAGTTCGTGTCCACACAGTTAAAATCATTTATGCGTAAATAAATCAAATCATGGCGAGTTTTCTTTTTCTAGGGAAGTTACACCTTAGATTTAAATGGAAAGGAAATGGGCATGAAATGTTTGTTTTTTCACTATTGAATTGAATTGCGGGGGAATAAGAGGAAGAAGCGATAACAGAGCATACTTTAAGGCTGAGCGAAAAGAAAATATGTAAGCCTATCTTTAGGCTTAGGATTTAATTTAATGAAATGTAAGACAGCTCATTATAAAGTGAGCTCTTTGCCCACGAGATGCAATAGAAAAGAAACCGATTAGAAATGCTCTTGCTAGAAAAGACAATAAGAAGAGATGATATCGCAATAATAAAAAATCCTCTCGCTCTCGACAATGAGAAGAAATCCTCTCGCTGGAAGAGACAATGAGAAGGGATCTTCTCGCTTTGTATTGAAAAGGCTTATTAGAGAAGTGATCTCGGTATTCACAGAGAAGAAAACTATAAGAGATCTTTTGCTGTTTGTAGAAACAGCGATGGCTGATGCTCTCGCTGAAAGTCAACAACAACGATTTAAGATCTGCTGTAAAAAAGACAACGCTTAGACCCTCTACGCTGTTTTAAAAGGCAATGATGATCAATCCTCCCACTAAAGGTAAACGTTGAATAAAAAGAGACAACGTTTAGAGACAACAATGAACTATCCTCTCGCAAGAATGAGATTGAGAAGATATTCCGTCGCTCTGAATATAAGACAACAAGAATGAACTATCCTCTCGCAAGAAAAGACAGTGAGACGGTATTTTGTTGCTCTGAATATATGAAGAACAGAAGAGACATCCTCTCGGTGTCCATAGAAAAGACAACGATTAGAGATTCCCTCCTTTCGATGTTTTACAGACAATAAAAGGTGATTTTCCCGCTGTTCGCAGAAAGCAGAACGATAAGAGATGCCCTCGCTTTGCGTATAAAAGTCATCACCCCGTTGCATAGAAGAGTGATTCTTTCACTCACTATAGGAACTCCCCTCGCTGTTTATAGAAAAGACAACGCTTAGATTTCCTATCGTTCTGTTAGAATAATGCAACGAAATATGATCGTTTCACAGAAACAGAAACGATTAAAGCCCCTCTTGCTCTGTATATAAAAAGAGTGAGCCTGTCGCTGCTCAAGAAGACAGCGATAAGTGATACTTACAGAAAAAACGTTCGGAGACCCTCTTGTTCCGCATATAAAAAGAGAACGAGAGTGATCCTCTCGCTGTTCAAGAAGACGGCGATAAGTGATACTTACAGAAAAAACGTTCGAAGACTTTCTTGCTCTGCATATAAAAAGAAAACGAGAGTGATCCTCTCGCTGTTCAGAAAGATAGCGATAAGTCATCGGAGACCCTCTTGCTCTGCATATAAAAAGAGAACGAGAGTGTTCCTTACGCTGCTCAAAAGACATCGATAAGTAATCCTTACAAAAAAAAACGTTTTTGCTCTACATATAAAAAGAGAACGAGAGTGATCTTCACGCTGTACCAAAAGACATCGATAAGTAATCCTTACAGAAAAAACGTACTTGTTCTGCATATAAAAGAGAACGAGAGTGATCCTCTCGCTGTACCAAAAGACATCTATAAGTAATCCTTGCAGAAAAAACGTTAATTGATCCTCTCGTAATGATCGTGGGAAAGACAATGAAAGTAATCTCTTTGCTCAGTAAAAAAAAAGACAACGATATCCCTGAGATGTTTATAGAGTCAACTATGTTTCTTGAAAATACAACAATAAAAGATCCTCTGGCAATTCATAGAAGAGCCAATGCTTGAAGATCTTCTCGCTCTGTATGGAGGAACTGACACTCTCCCTCCATCAATTCATAGAAATTAGACACGAGAGATCTAATTTCTGTGGAAGAATCGAAATCAAATATTTCGCTCAGTGTAACGCCAGAAATCATGCGACAAAACCACCACATCGAATGAATGCTCAAGCGAGACAGAATAAATTCGTTTGTTATAAAGAAAACCAGAGCATACAATTAGGCTAAAACAAAAAAAATATGTTTTAAAGCATACCTTTTATATTTGAAGTATATTTAATTAATGTAAATGTCAGCTAATTAAAATAAATATTTTTATTGCCAAAGTTTTGTTGTACGCAACCTACTTATAGTTTTGGTAACTGGAGAATAAAATACACCCGTGTAGCATACTTTTAGGCTAAAAATGTTTACATTCAAATAAAATTCCATCATCTTAGCAAGGTTTTGTATTACAAGGAGTTTTTTTTTCGTTCTTCAAGTTGTATTTTGAAAAGTAAACCATCCATTTAGAGACTTTACAGTAAACAAAAATGTAAGCATACTTTTAGGTGTAACTGAGAGGTTGCTTTATTAATGAAGTGTCTGCCTACTGCCATACGCAGAGTACCAAAGTCTCCGAGTGTGATGTCAAAGTTATTCATAAATATCCTTGAGTTTATTTAGGTAAAGTGATGTTGTGCAAATTATGTTGACACATGCTCTCAGAAAGTATGGCATAGTGCTAGGCGTTGGTTGACGAAACGCATGCGGTGGGCGGACAGACAGATTTTCGACTAAAAGAAAAATCATTAAATTTCTGCATAAATTTATGGCAACCTTTACAATGTAGTTCTGTGTTAATTTTAAGTCTTGTGAAATAAAGACGATATCATGGCGACGAAGCCTTTTGAACCCAATTCACAGTGAAATTAATAAGGGGTAGATGTAAAATATTCTGAGGTCGAGTAGAAATGCTAGAATAAAATCAAATTAAAAAAAGTCTACAAGGGCTTGATATGATGAAAATTCTAAAGGACCATAATGAATGTATGTTTTGCAGATGGTAGCATCATTTAGAAGATGCTAAGCATGGCTAGGTCATCGAGATTTTTTAATTGTGAGGATGGGAAGACAAGACGTGGGGTTTCCAACAAAGAATTCTGATTGGTATGTAATACAAAAAAGGAAGCAATACTTCTTAAGGGAATGCCATCGAAGACCTCTAAAGCACTTGAAGAACTGTATAACCGGCTCAGAAATAGGAGAAGAAAGTCGAAGATGCTAATCTTTGATAGCAGGAAAAACCAATTAAGAAAAAGTTTGTCGGTCACTATATTCCCAAACGTTGGGCGCCAATTTTGAGTTTTTTTTTATCGGCGATATGTTTTGCTATTCTGTTTGTGGTGGTCAAAAAGGAATTAGCTGTTTCTACAAATGGTATCAACATGAAAATTAACTGTTATGGTGCTGAACATCAAACCAGATAAACGTTGGGCGCCAATTCTTAACAAAACTAGTATGACTTTTGATACAATCCAAGGTATACAATTTAAAAAAATAAATACAACAGTTCATTGAAGTTCATCATAATGACTAGAAACTCCACTTCCATAGCGTTGATCACCTAGTCTTTTTGTGGGTCATCATTTGTTTTTTTTTTAAATTACTTCTTTTTTTTCTTCAAAAAATATGTGATCCATAAAAATGTTGGCCTTCTCTGGACCATCAAACCAGGTGCACGTTGGGCGCCAATTCCTAACAGAACTTAGAGACATAGGATGACTTTTGTTACAATCCAAGACATTAGACTTTATAAAAACAAATACAAAAATTCATTAAAGTTCTTCATAACGACTGGAAAGTCTACTTTCATAGCGTTGGTCACCTAGTCTATTTTCTGGGTCATAATATTTTTTTTATAAATTCCATCTTTTTTCCCCGAAAATATATTTGCCGTAGCAAAATGTTAGCCTCTTCTGGACCATTACCACAACCTAATTTTGTATTCCATTTTCTTTGCCTTTTCCACCCCCCTGTTTATCAATTTCTGTATCCACATTCAGCTCCGCATGGTGTTCCTGTTGAATTGAATTATGCCAGGAGAGTTGTAATTCGATTTTTGTTGTTGTTGCTGCTGTATTTTGCACATTAACTTTTAATCAATTTAATTTATATTAGGGGATTTAGTGGGGATTTAGTCTCGGTGTTTGTTTGCGCTCGTGCAGCATTAATATTAAATTATATATTCAACAATTTGTACTTCGAAGTGTAATGGAATTTCAACAAAACACACAGAAACGATAACAAAAATAATTAAATAAAAACACAACGAGCTGACAGTTTTTAAATTAAACGAAAAACAATATTAGAAATTGAAAACAGTGAAAAAAACATATGGAGTATGGGAAGGAACAAATCGATGGTTTACATTAAAATCAATATGCTATTTTTTAAAAAATTGTTAGAATTTATTTTTATGGAGTTCCTTAGAGGACCGATAACATAATAATGAGTCTGGACCCCTAAGGCGCATAACAAACAAGCACTTCGTGAAATAGATTCAGAAACAATCATCTAGGTCTTGGAAACGTGGGTTGACGACACTGCAAAGCTAACCAAGGCAGCCTTTTAATGAATTTGAGTTTCATATATAATGGCAATGTTGAATAAACCAACTAATTATGCTACCAACCAATGCAAAACAGTTAATTTTCGTTAACATTTTGTAATTTTGACTTGAACAATTTTTATTCTGGTTCGAGAACTTTTTGTTATTTCTTTTTCAAAATCAACGTAAAAAATTGGTAAAATGTAATGGCTACGGTTGCCAGGCAGACTGTACAGCTGCTTTTCTTCACCAGTATTTGGCAACTCTGCCTGGCAACCGCAGCCAATACATTTCACCAATTTGTTGCTACGATTCTGAAAAAGAAACAACAAAAAGGTCTCGAACCAGAATAAAAACTGTTCAATTCATAAAAGTGACAAAAGACCGAATAAATATCAACAAAAAGAATAAAGTATTTTGTAATATTTTTAAAAAAATAAATTAAGTTTAGACTTTAATTTAGAACTCATTGTCTTTTATCATATGCTTCTCAATAACTTACATAATATTTTCTGAAGATTTCCCCCTGATAATTACCTATAAATTGCATTCAGAGCAATTGTCACTCCCCGTTGGGCGCCACTTAATTAATATAGACCACCCTGTATTCGTCGCCTTTCATTTACTCTTTCAAGCCCCATGTTTTTCAACAACTTACTTTATATTTTCTAAAGATTTCATTCTGATAATCGTATTACCCATAAATTCCACTCACTGCAATTGTCACTCGACTTTAGAAGCCACTTTTAATAATATAGACCACCCTGTACTCGCCGTCTCTCATCATATTAACATAAGAACACTGCATTTCAGTTATATTTTCTAAAGATTTCTGTCTGATAATAGCGTTACCCATAAAATGCACTCAGTGCAGTTGCCACTCGACGTTGGGCGCCACTTTTAATAGTTTAGACCACCCTGTACTCGTCGTCTTTTATTTTATTATTTAAAGCCTCTTGCTTTTTAATAACTTACAAAATATTTTCTAAAGTTTTCTTCTAGATAATCGTATTACCCATAAATTGCATTCAGTGCAATTGACACTCGACGTTGGGCGCCACTCTTAATGAACGACAAAGGTTTTTACAGTCGGCCCACAATTCGTCAAATTCGGTTTTGTGTATTAACATTCCAATAAAGGTCCAACCATGATGCACAATGTTAATTGTTAGTTCTATAAACCAACCAATTTTATGCCAAACAGTTGATTTTTGTCAACATTTTTTAATTAAAAAAAAATAAGATCACCCTGTACTCGTCGTCTTTCATTTAATTACTTTATGTCCCATGCTTTTCAATAACTTACATTATATTTTCTAAAAATATCTTTTTGATAATCGTATTACCCATAAATTGCATTCAGTGCAATTGGCACTCGACGTTGGGCGCCACTATTTATAAAGGAAAAAGGCCCACAATTCGGCATATTCAGTTTTGGGAATTAAAATTTTAATAAAGGGTGGTCCAACCATAATGCACAATGTTAATTGTGAGTCACACCTTAACGTCAAGTTTTTCGACCAAATTTATTTAACACTTCTTTGTTTCAGTGACAAATTCAACCATTGATAGGTACACAACTGAGCGCCGCGTTAAGATTCTTGATGCCTTTTACAAAAATGGGCGTTCAAATCAAAATGCATTTCCTGCACTTTGTGATTTTTTTGGTTAGCAAAATAAACCAAATGTGTCCAAAATCGGGAGAATTGTGCGCAAACTTCAGAAAAACGGGTCTGTAGGAAATGAGAAAACACCTGTGCATGCCCAGTTTGTTCTGCGGGAAACATTGATGTTGTTGGTGATAGTGAGGCAAATGAGCCGCCAACCTCAACTCGTCGTCGAGCTCAACAACTGAACATTTCACGAACATTACTGATGCGAATCTTGAATAAAGATTTTAATTAACACGCTTACATGGTTCAATTGACTCAAGAGCTGACTCAAACGTTGTCAATAAGCCGAATAGTTGTTTGAAAAGCCAGAAGTGAATGGTGACTATACTTCTATAAAATATAAATATAGTTCTTTGAAAATGACCACCCTGCGTTGGGCGCCAACTTTAATAAAATGAACTTGTTTAAATATCGTATAATGTACTTCCTTTTTATTTCTTTCCTGGATTTCTTATAACTCAAACATTTTCTTAAGTGCACGCTTTAGTTAAAACTTCAGGAAACTACAGCTACTCATAATTTTCCGTTTCTTACATTGGCAACCTGCGTTGGGCGCCAACTTTAATGAAATGAAATTGTTTTTATATCTTGTAATGTATTTTATTTTTGTTTCTTCCCTGGATTTCTTAAAACTCAAAAATTTGTAAAGTGTACGCTTTAGTTTAAACTTCAGTAGGAAACAACAGCTACTCATAATTTTCCTATTCTTGTATAAGCGCCAACTTTAATGAAATAAACTTGTTTTAATATTTTGTAATGTATTTTCTTTTTATTTCTTTTCTGGATTTCTTACGGAAAGCACCCTGTGTTGGTCGCCAAGTTTAATGAAATTAAACATCTTGTAATGTATTTTATTTTAATTTTTTCCCTGGATTTCTTATAACTCATACAGTTTCATAAGTGCATTTAGTGCTCAACATTGGGCGCCAATTTTTAAAACTAATTGGGTTTTTGTTTGGTTTTTTTTTCATAAGGCACGTGTCATTAAACACTCGAATGACAGCATAAGCATAAATCGTCTGCATTAAAAAAGACATTCTACTGCCTTGGCATGCCAATTCTAATAATTGGGCCTTGAAGTTTTGTTTTTAGTTTAGCATTTTTCTTCCTGATAACAAAAATAAACAGACCTTCGCATGCCGTTCGCACACCTCTTGTGTGCAAGCATTTTTTGTTGTATTTTTCGCTTTTATAATTAATATCTTATCTGAATTTTAGTGTGCCATTTTTTGTTTGTTTAAATAAAACAACAACAATAAAATTCGCAAGTAAATAAAATACATATAAAAACAAAAGAAGAAGAAGAAGAAAAAACATTTATCAACATAAAAATTATTTCATATTTCGGTGACATTTGTTTTTTTCCACTTTCCTTCAGCGTTTTCTTGTTTTCCCCCAAACAAGAGATGATGACATTGCTTGAGTTTCGGGGTTCGTTTAATTTTTTTTTTTGTATGATCTTGAGGCGGCGGAAACTGGTGCCAAGAGCCAAGAGATCAAGCACCGGACAGTCACCACTGCCACCACAAACGCGAAAGAGATGAGAGCGAGTTAGCTGTCTAATTATAATTTTCTTTGGAAGGCTAATTCCAACATTGTATTTATATATAAAGAGATATAGATAACGTTGAATCTGTCGCTTTTGAAGGCAATACACTCATTTATCACAGCGACTGACCGATTATGCGTTGTTGTTGTTTTTTTTCGTTTAGCCGTACGTAATTTCCCATGATAAATTTGAATTTGAGCTTGCACATGTAGTCGTTAATGTAATTTTTTAAAACTAATCAATGTGAGACCTTGAAAATTTCTTATTTCTCGAAATCATTCCGTGAGAATGATAGTGCACGTTTACAATACATCCAAGATAATGTGCCCTGCGATAAGTTAAGATATCAGCCCAATCGGTACAGTGTAAAACAAAAAAATAAATATGTTCAAAAGGTTAGATCTATTTGATATCCTTAACTAATTTTGTATTCAGACAAGGTAACAATCAACAAAAGGCATGGAAAAAACGATCGACCAAATTCGCCCAGGTAAAGCATCCACCGAAATCGTCCAGGAAATGTATCAACTAAGGATCGATCAAATGGTCAGGATTAACGATCGACTTAATTCGTTGAGGTAAAGGATTTACCAAAGTAGTAGTGGTATACAAACCTACCAAAGTCGTCGAAATAAACATCGACAAAAATAGTTGTGGAAAACGATTGGACGAGTTTATCGACGCTGTGTATGTCCTCTTCGATAAAACGTACTAGCAAAGCACTTGTCTTAAAAAAATAACTTGAAATATTTTTAGTAAACTGTGTAGAACATTTTTTTAATTATTGAATTTTAATAACTAGTTAAAATTATTAAATAAATACAGTAAAAAATTCTCTGGCAGAGCACCGGTTTTTTCGAAGAACCAACGGTCATAACCAACTAGAGAATGTGGAGACTTATAACCTATAAACAAGCTAGTGTAAAAAAATATTCTGCAACCACTACTTGGCAACAATTATCAGACTAAAATTATGCAAAAAAGACTGCTACCATAGCCTTTATATTAGGCTTTCAATTTAACAATATTTTTGACATTTAAGATAATCTCCATTATAAGATCTTCACAAAATGTACTGCGGTCACTACATCGCAACAGTTGTCAGCCTAAAAGTATGCAGTAAAATTCTTACAAGTCTTTACATTGGATTTTTTTTTGAAAATATTATAATGGCGTCATTTAAATTGAGAAATTAATAATAACAAACATTTTTTTTTTAAAATCGATTCTCTTAATCTCTTTGCACCATTGTCAGCCTTAAGGTATGCAGTAAAATCCTTTCCCAAGTTATTATAGTGTGCTTTTATACAGAAATATTTCATAACGACATTTTAGATGATGGCGACATTAAGATTGACATTTTTAAGGTCTTAAAAAAATAATATATTGGGTTCCTGCCAAAGTTAATGTTTTAATTTTGAAAATAGCTTAACGCCGCATTTCAAGTGAGAAATTACTAATAAATAAATAACAATATACTGAGGCCACGACCTTACAACAGTTTCTAGCCTAAAAGTATGCAATAAAATCCCTACCAAAGGCTTCATTAATTTTGAAGAATATTTCATGGTGTCATTTTAGATGATTACCTTTACATGCGCTTCAATAAAATGTACTGCGGCCACTACTTTGTCACAGTTGTCAGCCTAAAAGAATGCAATGAAATTCCTGCCAAAGTTTATGCTTTCATTTTGAAAATAGTTCAACGCCACATTTTAAGTGAGAAATTAAAATTTACCTAACATTTTTTGACAAATGTCCAGTACAATATCTTCAAAAAGAATATACACAGGCTACGACCTTGTAGCAGTTGTCAGCCTAAAAGTATGCAATAAAATACCTACCAAAGGCTTTATTCATTTTGAATAATATTTCATGGTGTCATTTTAGATAATCACCTTTACATGCTATTCAATAAAATATACTGCGGCAACTACTTTGTCACAGTTTTCAGCCTTAAGTATGCAATGAAATTCCTGCCAAAAATTACGCTTTCATTTCGAAAATAATTCTACGCCACATTATAAGTAAAAAAATTTAAATATACCTAAAATATTTTTTAAAATTTCCATAACAATATCTTTAAAAAGGCTATACTTAGTCCAAGACCTTTCAATAGTTTTTATGGCGCCATTTAAGATGATCACCTTTATATGCTCTTCAGTCAAATATACTCATTCTTTGTCATGTTTTCAGCCTAAAAGTATGCAATGCAATTCCTGCCAAAGTTCACGCTTTCATTTCGAAAATAGTTCAACGCCACATTTCCCTACCGAAGTCTTTATTCAAGTCAGCCTAAAAGTATGCAATAAAATTCTAACAAAGGCTTTACTTTCATTTCGAAAATATCAAAGCGAGATTTGAAGTGAGTTATTACAAAAATCTCTCAGATAAGCTTTTTAAAAAGAAAATACTGAGGCCACTACTTAACAACATATCTCAGCCCAAAATTATCCAAATAAAAACCCGTACCGAAGAATTTACATTGGGCTTGCATTCCGAAAACAGTTCATGGCGATATTTTATATGAATACCTTAACTATTCAAAAACATACCTTCTTTACTATCTTGCTATAGTTGCAGCCTAAAAGTATGCAAAACAAACCTTAAAAAACCGTAGCACAATAATTTCCGTTCGAAAATAATTCAACGCGACATTTTAAGACATACTTAATTAATTACCAGATTTTTTTGTTAAAAAAATCTAATCTTTTAAAGAAAATAAATATCGTGCCCTCCACCTTGCAACAGTTGTCAGCCTAAAAGTATGCAATAAAATCTTTACAAAAGTCTTTATATCAGAGAAAATAATTCAATGCGACAAAGATGAAAAATTAATAAGCTTAATGTATTTCTCTCTGTTCACACTACAGGGTACTTAAATTTTGAAGCAATCCAAACAAATTCAAAAGAACTCACAAATACAAAGCATACATTTAGGCTGTCATTACAACATCTTCTAAAGAGAGCCTATATTTTGGCATAAGCTTCTATATTTCTTTCCAAGAAACCAAAAATTGTTATTATCCAACAAGCTTATACAATTACCTAGAAGGTGGACAAGGAGGTATGGCTAAAATTCATCATTTTCGGAGTAACTTCATTTGTTTGAAAATTACCAAGAACAAAAAAAAGCTCGCAAAAATTTCGCAGACATGATAAAATGCGAACAAGACAACGTATAATGAATGTTTAATACCAAGAAAGAAAGAGCATCAATTCAGGGAATACATCATTTACGTTTAATGCGAAAACGTTGGCCTACTGGCTAACAACAAAGAAATGCTAGCTCTTAACGCCGCAGCATACTTTAGGGCTCCTAGACAGAGAACACACAGAAAGGAGAGAACTCAAACCCCTATCCAAAAAACGATTTGAATGACTATTTTTAGCCTTAAGAACCATATTTTGTTACTAACCCTAAAGTTGTATAGCACACCAAACGAGCGACTGACATACCACCATTAAAACCAATAAATTCTAAAGCATACGCGCTAGGCGCTGCTAGGGGTAACGTTTACGTTTAATATGAACCTTTGAGGAGGATTATTGAAAATACCTTCTGTTTCGATTGTCTATCTGTTGTTAATGTGCCGGAATTTCCAGGAATATTCGAGGCAAATAAAGATATTAAAAAATATTTGATAGACACCTTTGACTTGGAATTTAAGGCTGATGAAGAGGGGCGTTGCTGTTTCCCATTTTGAGTAGCATACTTTGAGGCTTAAGTGTAGTTTGCTCTTAACTACTTCAACATGTATGATTTATTCAACTGCCATTCATATTTTTGAGGGAGAAATTGTTATCCCCCTGTATATTCTCCGCCAATAAGAAAAAAAGAATACCTGCGTTGGATTTGTCTCAAAATGTCAGTTATGATAAGCGCCAATTATTACGAAAGTGTTGCAAAATAAACAGTAGCAGCAGTTGAGGAAAAAACTTTTGAACACCGCGTGAGTGCAACAGACAAAATTGTGGCATCATTGTGTGGTTGACATTACGACAAAGTTGTGGTTGATGACTGCCTGGCTGGCAGTGCTGACGATGCTTTTGACACAGTGGAATGATGATGGCGCTGCCATTGGTGGTGGTAGGTATAGTATTTTGAATGGATGATGATGACGACGGCGGGGGCAGCAACAATGTTGCAGACATTCTAAGTCAGCAATTGTAGTCTTGGCTGGGGTGTAAGCCCTTAGGAATTCAAAACTAAACTCAAAAACACTATGGTTGGGGCAATTTCATAATAAAGCCACAAAGGTTTTTGTATCAACTTTTCTGTACACCTCATATTGTCAAAGTGCACGATAAGCACTCTCAGTCAAGATGGGGAAATACGAACAGATAGTGTCACATGTGGATATAGACGGGCAGGGGAAAAGATAGTCAGGTTTAGACATAAAGAATAATTTGGGAGTTATGGCTTAGAAATGCCAATAGGTCGAATTAAATAATGCAGATAGTCAGACAGTGGGGCAGAATGTTTTTCATTTCTAGCACTCGTGGGTTAGAATATTTAATACATAATCTAGAAAAATGGTTAGCGCCATTGGATTCGGCGAAGTCGATTTTGTTTAACCCACCGTGTGGCCCGCTTGCCGATTTTCCCATAAAGCTCAGTGTAATTACCGAAAATTTAATTTTTCCGATGGCTAATGTCATACATCCCCCACAACAACAAATAGGTTTTGTATTTAATTTCTAAAAATATATTAATGTTTGCTTGAAAGTTTTAAAAAGCAAAGCCTACTTTTTGGGTTTAACTATATTGCCTACGTTTAGGAATGGAATTTAGTTTCTAGGGTTTTTAAACAATATCAAAAATTACAAAATTCAACGGCAAATTATTTTCTCTGACGCTTACTGGCATGACAGGTTGGGGTGATCAGCGATCCATGCTTTAAAAAAAAATTAGTCGACGCTAAGTCTCTTGATTAGTTGGATTGGCCTCTTTAAACATAATACAGGGAATTTGACCCTTTTTAAAAATTACAAATACAAAGGCATTCCTCTGAAGCTACATGCCATAACAGGCTCCTCGTCCACCTTTACAATATATGTCCATCGGTCCGAGCATTAAAAAATCTGTCGGGTTTTTTGTAGATTACCCACACTTACCAAATTTCGCCTCTTTAGAAGAGACAAGATGTTTGTATTTATGTTATAAAAATAACGTAACCCTTCTAATTGTTTTTTTTAAAATAAATCAAAGCCTACATTTAGGGTTTTCCTCAATTGCCGTCTCTTTGAATTTTAAACTAAATTGAAATTTAATTACCTGCACTCACCAAGCAAGTTTCGCCTCTTTAAAACAGATACGATGCTTGTATTTAAGTTATAAAAGTACATTAAAGTCTACTTAATATTTGTAAAAAAAATCGTAGCCTACTTTTGGGGCTTATACTGAATTGCCTACTTTTAGGCGTAAAATTTAATTTCTTAGATTTGCGAGCAAAATTAAAACAAAGAAAATTCAGCGGCAAATGCTTTGTTCTGATCGTAAATATCATGAAAGCCTCCATGTCGGACTTTGAAATTATTTACTGGGTAATCGGCCCATGCATTAAAAGAATATGTCGGTTTTTCGAGAAAAGTTTAGTTTGCTAGACTTTTTTTTTATAGAAGCTCCTTAAACTACGACCAGTTTCGCCTCCTTGGAACAGGGAATATGTTTGTATTTTGTTTTTTTTTAAAGTAAAGCAAAGCGTACTGGAGGTTTTAAAAAGCTAATTATACTTCTCGAGTTCATCTTAATTGCCTACATTTAGGCATTTAAGGTAATTTCTTGAATTTTGGTATGAGAACGATGTTAGAGCCAAAGAAAATACAGAGAATGCGAAACCTTTCCCTTTTTATATGTCAAACAATCTTTAGCGTTTTTGGAAAATTTTAAATAATACGCACAGTTCGAAGACTATATGCAAAGGGTAATTCTCAGTAATACAAATGAGTCTCCCGTATAAGTCATTTGATTTGTTGCCGAAGTAATCGTTGCCAAAGACTGCTGAAGAGAACCCTTGGCGGGTTTAGAAACAGCTCTACAGTCTGCCAGGCAACCAAGCCAATACATTTCACCAATTTTCTAAGTTGATTATGAAAAAGAAACAACAAAAAGGTCTCGAACCAAAATTAAAACTGTTCAAGTCATTTTAGATGATTTTATTATTCGATACTTGAATATATATTTTATAAAAAAATTAAAGGCTACTTTCTGGCGCATAATCTAAAAAATCAAAGCCTTTTTTCTAGTATTTAACTCAATTGCCTACTTTTAGGCATTTTAATGCAAGTTTTTGGATTTTCGAGCATTTTTAAAATAAAGGTTTTTTAGACGTGTGGTTTTCAATCTGGCCACACTTTTTTAGGAGTTGTTTTTTTTTTGACAGCTGTTACTCGATTTATGCTCAGTTTGGTTTGCCATTTCATAATGAATAGACTTACTCCGGAACAACGTTTGCAAATTGTGGAAATTTATTACCAAAATTATGGTTCGATTGAGCGACGCATCGCGCACTGCGTCCAATATTCGGTTGACATAGTGCGCATCCTCAGAGACGCTGTACAGTGCGCCCCGAAGGCGCTTTTGCTGCTGTATAGTAGAGTATCGAAGAAAACCCAAATGAGTCCAACGACCATTGCGCATAACTATTGGAGCTGTGGCCATTCACTTTATGAAAGATTTTGCGGAAGGATCTTAGTTTGCGGGCTCCATGAATGGGCCCAAAACAAGATGGCCACCGATCCTGATTGTTACACGAAAATTTTGTTCAGCGATGAAGCTGCCAAAATTGTCGCATTTGGAGTATTGAAAATCCACAAGCCATTGTTGAGACGCCGTAACATCTTCAAAAAGTCTCAGTTTGGTGTGCTCTATGGGCAGAGGGAATCATTGGCCCATACTTCTTCAAAAATGAAGCCGGCCCTAATGTCACAGTCAATGGGGAACGCTACAGAGCCATGATTAATGACTTTTTCGTGCCTAAATTGGAGGATGTTGATGTAGACGACCTTTGGTTCCAACAAGACGGCGCTACATCCCATACAGCCAACAAAACAATTAATTTGTTAAAGGAGACATTTGGTGAGCGCATTATCGCACGTCGTAAGCCTGTAGCGTGGCCTTCAAGATCGTGCGCTTTAAGACCGCTGGACTATTTTTAGTGGGGTTATGTGAAGTCGCTTGTCTACGCAGATAAGCCCGACACGATTGTCGCCTTGAAAGAGAATATTCGGCGCGTTGTTGCTGACATACGGCTCCAAATGCTGCAAAAAGTGGTCGAAATTGGGTCTGTTGGTTGGAATTTATTCATGCCAGCCATGGCGGCCACTTGCCCGAAATCATTTTTTAGAAACATAATGACAAACCCGTATCTTTATAATAAAACTAAATTCTTAGCCATAACATTAAATTATATGCGTTTTATTTCTTCTTGAAAGCCACACGTCTAAAAAAAAGACACTGTTTATAATTCATTTATTTTAAAATCAAAGCCTTCGTCCGGGGTTTAACTCAATTGCCTACTTTTAGGCATTTTAAGCAAGTTCTTGGATTTTCGACCATTAAAATATTTCAAACAATTATGTATATCGAGCCCTTACAGCGAAAAATACAAAAGTGCCAACAAGAAAATTTTACAGGAGTGGGTTGTTTCTCTAAATTATCTGGAAGGAATCCGAGACAATTGTATTTGCTATATCTTTGTAAATATTAAACTTTCATTTTTAATATTCAAGCTTAAGAGCGTTCTTCAATATTCTATCGAATTCCATTAAAAATCAAGCGGCTCTTACGTGTTTTTCACGGTAAAGGCTCGATATGCTTTTTGGGAATATTCCAGGAGAATTCTTTTTTCTATGATTAAATAAAATAAATGAATTACTAAACCATAGACTACTTTAAGGCTTTAACCTTAAAACTAACAGCACAGCCTACTTTTAGGCATTGCAATTTATTTTCCTCTCTAGTTTAAATAATTTGTTCACATATTTCAACCGTATTTCTTCTTTTGTTTGACCCAAGAAAGATTGTTTCCTCAAAAGTTCAAAAAGACTTCAGACAAAATCACTTAATATTGTCAAATCCTAGAAAAACTCAGGGGAAATAAGTCTACCCTTTGTCTCTCCTCCCTTGTTCTATTTCATTCTTTATTCTTTTTTAATAAATTGATGTTAGAATCTTTTTTTTTTCTTTCTAAATTGGCTTTTGGACACACATGTACATACGTCGTAGTATTCAACCTTCTTTCTTCAACTGCTTAGCTAGCCTTAGATACAGTACGTACCTACATCACGTTGAAGCCTCAAACGAAGTCGGTCGCGTCATCAGGGACACGGGGCACTAGGGCTGGGAACCACGGGCACATATACGTACCTACATGGCAATCATACTCGTATAAGACGTGACATAAGCACTGGCCTTTTTTGCCACTCCATCGAACGGGAGCGTGGCATGGTGTGGAGTGGAGTCTGTGGCCTGGCTTATATAAAGTTTCTTTGGCGTCCGCCGTCTTGCTTGCTGCAACCACAACAGCAGTGTGGCAGGGCAACCTAATGTTGCAGCGCACCACAAAAGCCAAGCATTTTGTGTGGCTTGAATAAGGATGGTGTATATGACAGTTTGCATACGCCGATGATATGCATGTTTTCTTTGGCCCTGTCTTTGTACTTTCTATCGTCATTCATGCTTTGTGCATGTCTTTCTTTCGAACAACAAAATCCAATGTTAAATCTATACAAATCTTATATAAACTTCCTCCCCGCCTTTGTTGTTTAGCCAGTCAGCACGGAGAAGGAAATCCACAACAACAGAAAGAAATCTCTGTCCCGCATTCGTACCATATGAGTTGGGAGTTCCTCAAGTGAGGTCTATACAAATGTACGACCACAACAATCATTGTCGTCGTCATCATCAGTGTCGTCCACATATTCACCACCATCATAATTATGAAGATTATGATGATGATCATCATCATCATCATAGTCACGATGTTAATGACATGTGTACGTGTAGGCTATAATTGAAGAAAAAGTATTAAGTCGCGCGTATATTAGGACTGTTGTTGACACTTAAAGTATATTTAGCCCCCAGAGTTGTATGGCTGTCCGTCCATCCGCCAGTCTGTCTGTCTGCCTTTCGGTCGGTCGGTCTGCTGTTTTATACAATTTTCAAACTAAAAATTAATCTTTACTGTTGACTGGCGGTGACGACGACGATGGTGGGTGTGCCCTTGTTTTTTTTGTTATTATTGTCAGCATTTTAATATACAATAAAAGGCGTTGTTTAAAGAAAGAAAAAAAAAACTCATTGGCGGTGATTTCTTTGAAAATTAGCGCTTGCTATGCAAATAAAATCAATATGCAGTGAATTTGATGAAACCGTATTCATTGTTTTATAAAATTAGTAGGAAAATTTTTCGGAACTACACACTTCAGATACTTGCTATAATTTTTATAGCAACTCTTGTTAAGGGAATTACCTAAGCACATGATATGACATTCGGTTGGAAATTACATTTCAATTTAACCAAAGCAGTTTATAAAAATTATTTAACATAATTATTACAAAAAGAAGTAAAAACATCGTTATGTTCGGCCTTATAAACCCTCTAACCTCCATAAGCTACTAAAGCGCAAAAAACTGGCCATTTGCGGTGATTTTTTAAAAATTTCGGTTTGCTATGCAAATAAAATCAACATGCAGTGTATTTTATTAAACCATAATCATTGTTTTATAGAATTAGTACGAAATTTTTTCAGAATTACACACTTTAGACACTTGCTATAATTGAACGGCGAGAATATTGCTGCGCCGTATTCCTGGATGTTGCTCAAGCATTTGACAAAGTCTGGCACTTTGGCTTGACCTACAAAATTTGCAAATACTTACCGGCAAATACGCATCGAATTCTTGAGTCTTACTTAGAAAACCGCAGATTCAGAGTCAAATGTGGACAACACGTCACCGATGACCGCGAAATACTAGCAGGTGTTCCCCAGGGAAGCGTCATGGGGCCTATCCTTTACCTCCTGTTTACCGCAGAAATCCCACCCAGCCCAAACGTGCTAACATCTACTTTTGCCGATGATACCGCTATAATGGCCGCATAAAAAGCAGGATATTGCATCTATGAATCTAGGTGTACATCTCAGACGAGTAGAATCTTGGCTCTCTGACTGGAGAATAAAAGTCAATGAGGCTAAATGCACACAGGTAACTTTCACACTGAATTTTAGCACTTGTCTGACATTGAAACTAAACCATATCCCTTTTTCTCAATCTGATCATGTTTCATACCTTGGAATCCACCTGGATCGCCGACTCACCTGGAGAAGTCATATCGAAGCCAAGAAAACTCAACTGAAACTTAAGGTCCATCAACTTCACTGGCTCCTAAACGCGAACTCCAAACTAAGCCTTGAATATAAGGTCCTGCTATACAAAGCAAGCTCGAGCAATCTCGACAAAATCCAAAGAGTCCAATCGAAGACATTGCGGCTTATTACCGGTGCCCCTTGGTATATGAGGAATGAAAACATCCACCGAGACTTGAAAATACCTCTCGTCAAAGAGGTAATTCAAAAAATCAATATAAAGCACAAAGATAAGCTCCAACGTCATGATAACATACTTGCTAGACAATTATTGTGCAGTCCAAGCTCTTTAAGACTTCGGAGAAACGAACGCCGTGTTTTCTAATCTGCACTTGTGCTTCATCCGTAACAGTAATCGCGAACACACGCGCCCGAAAGACTGTGTAGAATTCTTTCTTTCTACGTCACGTGGCTTAAATGCTCTTATACGTGATCTTTAAAACAGTCAATATAAATCGCGGACGAACACTCAAAAAAGACTGTGTAGAATCCTTTATTCTACGTCACGTGGCTTAAATGCTCTCATACGTGATCCTTAAAACAGTCAACACGAAAAACTCTGCTATTCTAGAGTTATCCGTTATACATATATAACTAGAGTTCTTCACTCTACATAATATCGCGAACACTCTGTAAATGACTGTAAGAGTCCTCTGGCCCTTTATCATGAGGTTTAAGCCAAACTAGGTTTAAAATTCTCAGACATGTGATCCATACCAGTTATATACAATTTTGACCAAATTAATTAAAATTCCTGCCAATAAGCAGAGATCCACATTACAAGAAATCCATACTAGGATTCATTATTGAATTATACTTAAGATTCGTATACTTATTGTTAGGCTTTGGAGCAGATTCAATAATTCAAATAAAGCTTATATAAAATTGATTTTTTTACCCTTAGGTCCCTTTCTCTATGCGCTGTCACATATACCACTGAGAGAATTTCTTTTGAAGACAGATCATCAAAGAGAGACACTAAGTCAAGGTTTATTTTACTAATTGTTTATTGTTTAATGATATACGCTGAAAAAAATTTAAGAACCGCGAAGTTTTGACACTTGCTATAATTATTATAACAACTTAGAGTAAAGGCAGTTTTAATTAAATGTTTATAGAATTGCGTTAAATACAAACTTTTATTATTAAAAAAATACTTTGAAAAAATTTAACTATGTATAGACATAAAGCGTTTATACGTTAACCTTTTTTAAAGCTCGCATCAGAGGAAATTGACTTAACTTACAAGCCATTACATACATTCATTAAATTTCCCTCAAAATCCCATTAGGGGAAATCTTCCCTCTTAGATTTTTTCATAAAATTTATGAGACAATACTCGTAGGAGTATTTTTAAAATATTCTTAATTGAATACAGGTTTTTAGAATTGAAGTTTTCGAATACTTAATTATTATATTAATTATATTAATTATCGCATTATTCAAAAAGCAAGAAAAACTTTTTTAGTTCAATAAATATTCATTGTTTTATTATTCGCACTCTAAGAATTTCTCAGTATTGTTTACTTTTACAACTTTGTATAATTTGTTTACACTAGAACGAACTATACAAAACAACATCAACTAATAATGACTGGTTATCTTAGATTTTATGATATCATGTGATAATGTTTGTGCAATTCAATTAGTGAGTTTTTCACTTTATTTATAAAAAGTACCTGTTTGTGGTAGAATAATGACGTTTGTAAATCGGAAGGCACATATTAAATGATCATTACCTGTAAAGAAATACAAAAGAAGGAAATTAATATTGGAAACATTAAATATGTTTAATTAAATTATAAAAAATATAGTTTTGTTTAATCAAAAGGTATTTTTTTAAATTTTAAATAAATATAGTCTTTTTTTAGTAAACAGCTTAATAAAAATGCTTTATGTGACAGCGCATAGAGAAAGGGACCTAAGGATAAAAAAAAAATAATTTTCACTTTTTTTGATGTGGACAACATCTGAACATCGAATGAGACCGATTCCATGCCCCAAAAGTGTTCCCTCCCAGAGATATGCGCGTTTTATGAAAGTGATGGCACACCAAAGTTACACGTATTTAAATCTTTAAAATGGCTCTCCTGAACAAAACTGTTTTTTACCCTTAGGTCCCTTTCTATTTTGCGCGTCACATATATAAGTAATAAATAACATGCAAAATATTTCACATTTTAAGTTTGAGAACTTGCTAAACATTTTATAGAAAGTCAGAAAACATAGTTCTAAGCAGAAAATGTCTTAAGTATTTACTATAATTCTAATAATTTAAACATTTACTGAAAAATTAAAATTCACTTCTGAAAATTATGCTAGTTTTTTTAAGTGTTACAAAAATATTTTACAAAAATTCCAGCACTTTTTTTGTAAAATAAATATTTTTTTAAAAAAAAAAAAAACTTTCCTTTGGTCCACTCTTTTCTCGTATCAATTTTAATGAAATAAAATTTTGCGTTCAAAAAAAAACGTAAGCTTTAGAAAATCGAGAACAAATGAAAAAAAAATCAAAATTGTGATTTTGATTGTGATGCTATATTAATTTTAGCATGTTCTTGGATTGAGGATTTTCGAAAAATGTTTAACTGTAAGACATAGAAATCGATTACATAATTATTTCAGATTTACGAGGGCGACCGCAAAAGTAACTGGCCTAAAAAAAAAGTTGCTAGTAAAACAGAAAATGTGCCAGGCCAGTTAGTTTTGCGGTCGCCCTCGTATTGATAGAGCTTCACTTATAAGCAAGGTATCCGATAAGATCTCCAGGGTATAATCAAGTAACTGCTCACTTTAATGAACAACAATTTTGCGAAAACAGCAAATCGAATAATAAACATGCTTATCATAATTTAATCAAGAAAAAAAATTTGCGAATATTTATAATTTGGACTTGCTATAAAAATCCTAAATTCAGGATTTTCGAAATCTTTTTCTAGCGTATGGTAACGTTAGCTATTATTTATATTTTTTTTTTTTGGTTTTCAATCTGGCCACACTTTTTTCGGGGTTGGTCTTTTTGACAGCTGTCACTTGATTTATGCTCAGTTTGGTGCCATTTCATAGTTAATAGACTTACTCCGGAAATTAATTACCAAAATACGAGAGGGTACATTGGTCCATATTTCTTCAAAAATAAAGCCGATCATAATGTTACAGTCAATGGGGAACGCTATAGAGCCATGGTTAATGACTTTTTCGTGCCTTAATTGGAGGATGTTGATGTGGATGACCTTTGGTTCCAACTAGCCATACAGCCAACGAAACAATCCATTTATTAAAGAAAACTTTTGGTTAGCGCATTATCGCTCGTCGTGGGCCTGTGGCGTGGCCCGTGAGATTTTTTTTTTTTGGTTTATGTGTCTACGCATATAAGCCCGACAAGATTGACGCCTTAAAGGAAAATATTCAGCGCGTTATTGCTGACAAACGGCTCCAAAGCTGCTGGAATTTATTCGAGCCAGCCGCGGCCGTCACTTGCCCGAAATCATTTTTAAAAAATAATGGCAAACCCCTATGTTTATAATAAATCTAAATTCTTGGCCTTAACATCAAGTTTGTGCGTTGTATTTTTTCTTGAAAACCACACGTCTAAAAAACACCCTTTACATAATGTGTGTACGTATTTCTATTGGCAAAAGTAATTTTTAGTTTAAAAACACTTGAAAACAATTGAAAATTAAGAAAAAAAATTTTGAATAATTTTAACAATTCGGACTGGCTTTAAAAATTATAGCTTTTATTGGGGATTATCAAAATTTTTATGTTGTAAGGCATTATTATCAACTATGTTTGTATTTTATTGAAAAATTATGAATAAAACGTCACTTTTTAGCAACTTGCCTAAGGTTAAGGCCAACTTTTCACGTTATGCTTAAGTTTTTCCTTTAACAGAAGCTTTATATTTGTTAAATGCATATCGATCAACTTTAATGATCCTAAAGTTTGCAAAAGTAGCTTTTCGTTTAAAAAACATTGTAAACAATTGAAAACTAAAGAGATTTTTTAAAAAATTGCAAAACTTTGACTTGCTATAAAAATTATAGCAAGTTCTCAAATTAACAATTCTCAAAATTTTTTGTGTTGTACGGCATTATTATCAATTATTTATTCATTATAAGAAAAGATTTTTGAAGCATCTTAAGTTTTTAACATATTGCCCAAGGCATTTGTCAACTCTTTACGTTATACTCAAGTTTTTCCTCAAACATTAGCTTTAGATTGAATTTATGTAATTCTATCAAATTTACTGATCCCAAATTTTATTTAAGTAGTTTTTTGTTTAAAAAACATTGTAAACAATTGAAAATTAAAAGGATTTCTTAAAATATTGCAAAACTTTGACTTGCTATAAAAATTATAGCAAGTTCTCAAATTAAGGATTCTCAAAATTTTTTGTGTTGTACAGCATTATTATCAATTATTTATTTATTATATGTAAAGATTTTTGAAACATCTTTAGTTTTTAGCTCATTGTCCAAGATATTTGTCAACTCTTTAGGCTACACTAAAATTTATGCCTAAGCAGAAGCTTCATATCGATTAGAAAAAAAGAGTTAGGCGCCAAAAAGAAAATTTCAAAGGAGAGGGTTTTTTAGGTTTTTTGTGGCTAGTTCATCTGGAAAATTCCAATACAATTGAATTTACTTTTTCTTTGTAAATATTAATATTTAATTTTTTTATACTCAAGTTTGCGCTTAAACAGAAGCTTCATATGGATAAGACGAAAAAGAGGTAAGCGGCAAAAAGAAAATTTTACAGGAGAGGGTTTTTGTGGTTTCTTGTCTGGAGATTTCGAAATAATAGAATTTTATATATCTTTGTTAATATTAATTTGTAATATTTAAGCTTAGGAGCGTTGTTGAATTTTCTCTCGAATTTCTTTAAAAAAGCGAGTGGCGCTTACGTCTTTTTCTTAGTAAAGGCTCGATGTATTTCTACATTTGTTAAGCCATAATGTTGTGCAAATAATTTTAGGAGTATAAAAATTGGTAATACGTAGGAAATTAAAAAGATTTTTTTAAAATTTCCACAATTCTGACTTGCTATAAAAATTATAGCAAATTCTCAAACTGAGAATTTTCGAAAAATTAAAGACTGTAAGGCATAAATATCGTTGACATAATTATTTTAGGTAAAAAGTATTGCTATATAGCTTTACTTATTAGCAGGGTAACTCACAAGCTCTTCACGTTTAACTTAAAATTTTGCTCAAAAGGAAGCCGCACAATAGTTTAAAGTATTTCTCGCCCCTTTTTAAGATTCATTATTTTGCAAAACCCGTTTTATGTTAAAAAAAACATTGTAAACATTTAAAAATTATTAATTTTTTTTAAAAATATGCACAATTCTGACTTGCTATAAAAATTATAGCAAATTCTCACATTGAGAATTTGCGAATTTTTTTCTACTGTATGGCATAATTAATGACTATTTATTCATTTTATGTAATATTTAGTGATAAAAAAATATTATGTATACAAAAAAATAACGAAACAACAGCTCATTTTGTAGCATATTTCTATTAATAATTGTTATTTTTCCAAACTGTGCTCGTTTGCGATAACAAAGAAATTCTTCAAAGCTTAGCGCTTGAATGTGTGCTCGTTATTTTTAATTCCCTGTTCGGCGAATTCATCGTGCGTTCATACAGGTACTCCTCACAATGGCCATTAAATTTTCCAACTTAATGAGCCGCAATTAATGCAAAAGGGTATCGATGTTTTTGAAATGTTCAAGCGTTTAGCTAGTTACGCAATTCTACTCGTTTTCTGCCTTCGGGGAAAAGGTCTACATGTATGGAGTACTGAATAGGGACTGTAGTAATGTAGCAAATGAAATATTACACCATTGACCTTAACCTTTAGCTAAGTACGAAACAATAATAGCACAAAATTGTTTGCTTTGTAGTAATAAATAGCGGGTATTTTTGTTTTGTGTGCGATTATTTTGACACAATATTTTCATTTGTTATAAATTGACCTTTATTTGAACAGTTTTTATGGTTGGCTATTTTAACTCTTCAGCGTGTTATCGTATGAAACGACGTAGTCATCGTCATTGCTATCGTCATTTGTGCTGGGCCATTATTTTGTGTGTTGTATTTCCTAGCACTTTATTTTATTTTGTTTCTCAAATATTTACTTTTCTTTGTGCGAACTTATCTCGCGTCAGTTCAAGTTGTGTGAGGTGTACTTATTTTTCTTGTCACGTGTGTAAATGATAAAAACAATTTTAATGTACGTACATGCCTTGTTGTATTTAACTTTAATGAAATAAGTAACAATTATGATATGATCTCATCCAATGAAGATAGAACAAGGAATTTTTTTTTTGCTAATTTATCATTTTTTCTTTTTCTTCTTCTTCAAACAAAACATTTGCTTCATTTTGATTTTTTTCTAAAAAAAAAGTTTTTGTTTTTTTATAATTATGACGCGTTCGCACGATTGTCTGTCTGCGCTTTCTTGGATTAGATAAGTTTCATGTTTAAGAAGAAGTTCAACAAAACATACACACAAAAACGACTGGCATGTTTTGTAGATAACAAACAAACTTGGCCGTACATACTCGTACATGTCGAAAAGCTTAAAATTAAAATGAGCAAAAAAAAGTGTAGAATAAAAAAACACAGAAAAATTCTGTGCAAAATCTGAATCTTAAAGTGATAAAAGAAATATTTTTATTAAGGCAACATTGCAACGAACGAGAATTCCAGAGAAAATCTGAAGGAAATTGCTAGCTTGAAAGTTGCTATAAAATTATAGCAAGTTCTCAACATGGGAAATGCCATAAATTTTTTAAAAAATTTTAAGAATAAAAGTATTAGCTCACTACGAGAGCTACTATATATGACAGCGCATAGAGAAAGGGAACTAAGGGTAAAAAAACAATTTTCATTTTTTTTTCTTTTTGTGGACATCTGAGCATCGAATGAGACCGATCCCATGGCCCAAAAGTGTTCCCTCCCAGAGATATGCGCGTTTTATGAAAGTGAAGTCGACGATTATAAGCGCAAATAGAAAGGAACCTAATCTTTAAAATGGCTCTCCTGAACATAGCTTTTCATCAACTTTTCACTTTTTTTTTTTGATGTGGACAACATCTGAGCATCGAATGAGACCGATCCCGTGCACCAAAAGTGTTCCCTCCCAGAGAGATGCGCGTTTTATGAAAGTGAAGTCGACGATTCTAAGCGCAAATAGAAAGGGACCTAATCTTTAAAATGACTCTCCTGAACAAAACTGGTTTTTAACCTTAGGTCCCTTTCTATTTTGCGCATCACATATATATTTCTGGCCTAATAATGAAAATGCGAATATTTATCATCAGAAATGGTTTTATTGCTTTTCAAATTATTCTCCAGCATGATTTATACACTTTTGCATGCGCTCAAACCAATTGTCGAAGCACATATTCCACTCCGATTGAGGCACCTCCAAAACATGGTTCTGGAACGCTTCAACAGCATCTTTTGGCAACGAAAATCGTTGACCACGCAGTTTTTTCTTAATGTGCGGGAATCAAAAGAAGTCATTGGCTGCCATGTCTGGGCTGTTATTTTTTGAATATAATTTCCTTCAAATGTTGGCAACTGTATTATGGAAATAAGCGTTCGGTAAGAAACGGGAAGATCCGCTGTTTTCGACCAAAATTTTGTTCAGTGATGAGGCCCATTTCTGGCTTAACGGCAAAGTCAATAAACAAAATTGCCGCATTTGGGCATCTTTCGCAAAAATCAACATATTTTTCTTTCAAATCCAAAATTTTTCTATACAGACGTGGCAAATTTATTATGGAAAAATATTCGATAAATCGTTAAACATTTAATCAAAATCAGTCATCGATTTGATGATGAAGATGAGAAAGTTAGTGAAATTTTTGGGAGAAAGAACGTGCCAACAAAACGCACTATTTAGCGTGTAGTGAATGATTTCGAAGAAAGAGGGTCTGTAGCTGATAGGCCCAAGCATAGACCACACACAACGTACTGCAAGATCGGCTGAAAACATTACTGCTGCTCATGAAAGTATTCAAAACAATCCAGCAACCTCAGCCGTGCTGAATGTAATGAAAAATTTGCTCAAAGGGCTCGCATTTGTGAGGCTAACAGAGACGGACATTTATCTGATATTGAATTCCACACATAATTGCCGACATTAAATAAAACATTTATCATAATAAGATCCATTCTCATTCCTTTAATCAAAAATGGTAAACAAAGTAGTATACCTCCCCGACGGAAACCCTGTAGTATACCTTCCCGGCGGACACCCTGCATTTCAAGTTTTATTATATGACCCTTGACGAGTTTCTTTAGTTAACATTCTAAACAACAGGAAATTGCAAAGAAATTTAGAAAATAAGTAGCATACCTCCCCGTCGGACACCCTATAGTATACCTTCCCGGCGGACACCCTGTATTTACAATTTTTATCATATGACCCTTTACCAGTTTTTTAGCCGCAATATTAGTTTCTTTAGATAACATTCTAAACAACAGGAAATTCCAAAGAAATTTATAAAATATACAGAGTTGTGACTTGCTATAAAAATTATAGCAAGTTCTCATATTAAGAAAACCTATAATGTTTCGACTTGAATGGCTTATTTACGATAACCAAATTTGACACAAATTAAACGTTTCTCTTTTTTCTTTTTCTTTTGAGAAGCAATTTTTTATTCGATTTGAAAGTTTCAATAAAAAAAGGAAAATTACAAGTAATTTCTCTTAGATACCTTTTTTTGGACGCATTTTTCATCTACGAAAATGAAGCCATTTGTCTTTTTTGGTGCGCTGGCAACAATTCCTTTTACCGCATTAACCATAATAAAGTGTTGAAAAAGGAAAGAATGTTATTTTTCAACACTTCCACTACCCCTTTTCTGCGAAGTATAAGTATTTAATAATGATGTGTCATTAAACTTTGCTGCGCAAACACTGGGAAATTAATTACAAAAGTTGAATAAACAAAAAATAAAAACCCGAAGACGATGTAAATAAGATGCCGACCGAAAATGTGTTGGTAATCGCTAAATAATTGAAAGAAAACCAGCAACCCAACGCCGAAATGTAGGCTACAGTAAAAACGAAAGAAAGTTAATTAAAATGCGCGAATTGTCGATACAGTCGTCATACACGTACACGTACGTAAACGTAGGCAGATCCATGACGATATTTGTTTTAAATATTTCGTGCCAAAGTGACGCACGTGTTTGAGCACGTAAAGGAAGTTCACGCCCAGCTCCTAAAAGTATACACCACACACACAATGTTTATTGAATGTGGGGTAAACCCACTAAAAGTATGCTTTAAGTAGCGCTTATGTTGTGTTTTTCGGCTAAGAGCAGCGCTTATAGATTGTTTTGCCTTAAAGTATGCTCTCTCTCTTATTTCAACGGAAATATGTTATTACGTTTTGAGGCCGCCTCAAAGTATGCAAGAAAATAACTCATGTTCGTCGTAGATAAATCATCTGCCAAAAGGAAATATCTATACTTTGTGGCTGCATGCGACGCCATTTACATATTCCTAAAGGAAATGTCTACTTTTTGGGGTGACAGCCATACATAGAAAACGATAAAAAAAAAGAGAGAAAAGAAAATCAAAAAATCCTATATGTAAAATTTGATTACATGAAAAGTAAAAGTGGGCCTGAATTTCCTTCTCGGTTGCCTTTATCACCTCCGCTTCTTTTCGACGACTAGGCAAAAGAAAAAGTTGAAATATCATCATTTCCTGTTGCAAGCAGGCACATTGTTATTAACATAACAAACATTCTCAAGCCTAAAGTAATTTATCGATTGAATTTTTGCCTTTCAGTTTTATTCTTGTACCCGCCTGGGACATGACCAGCACATATCCCTGAAATAAGGTCATAGGTTATAAAGTAGCATTTTCGGCTTTGGGAATTTCCAAATTGTTAAAATGTTTCTCACATAACTCTGTAAGGAAATGTGAGCCATTAGGTCAAGGGGCGATTTTCGTAGGGAACAATTTATTATTGAAGTCAAGGCTTGAGGCGGACACAAGAATATAATTTATATTGATTTTTTAAATAAATGATATAATTATACAAATTACATACGCATGTTCTGTAGACACTATTTATTAGAAAGCAGCAGAAAATTGAAAGTATGTATACTCTGTAGTGCAAACTCTCAACATTGATTAGAGTAACATTTTCACTTGGTATAAAAAATCAAATTAATTATCTCGGCTATAATTAATTTTGATAAGTCTTTTTTTTATGAAAGAAGGCCAGAAAACTAAAAATTGCGTATAAAACAAAACAATTAGCAAGTAATTAAAAGACAGTTAACAAAAAAATTTCGAATTTCGCATATTATGAACTTGCTATAATTTTTATAGCAAGTCAAAATAAGGGATAATTCCCAAAACAAAATTGTTTTTGTAAAAAATCATATGATTTCATTAAGAAATCAATCTCTTCTCTTAGCTATACTGGTAGTCTGCGAGAAAATATAAAAGCTTTCCTTTAGCCCCCGCTTTCAAGCGTAAAAACGATTAAAGGACATTAAACAATGATGCAAAACATATAATTGTGAGAAAAATAAATATATTTTAGAAAAATATAGTAATTAGTACGCATTTAAAGAACAAACAAACAAAAATGAATTTCTCAATTTGCCACTTTCAGAACATGCTATAATTATTTATAGCAAGTCAGAATTAGAGATATTTCCGGAAAAATATTGGTATTTTTGTAAAGACTCATATAATTTCATAAGGAAAACAATCACTTCTTTTACCTATACTGGGAGTCTGCGAAAAAATATGTGAATTTTACGCATTTTCTTTTGTCCCCGTTTTCAGGTGTAAAAAACAATTAAAGGTCCTTAAACAATGATGCAAAACATATAATTTTGAGAAAAATAAAATAATTAGTATGCGCATATAAAACAGACAAAAAATTTTTTTCGAATTTCTCAAGTTGAGAACTTGCTATAATTTTTATAGCAACTCAGAATAATTGATGTTTTCGATTTTTTTTTGTAAATTTAAGCAATTTTATATGATTTCGTATAGAAAATGGTCAGTTCAAGTTATTTTAACATAAATTTGTGTAAAAATATTGAAAAATTGAATTTTTTTTTATTAATTTTTGTAAGTGAAAAAGGTATTTGTGACATCAAATGACGTTGCAAAACAACTACATTTGTAAAAAATATATAAGTTTGCAAGTATTTTTATGACTTACAACGAAAATATTACGTTTCCCAAATTGACAACTTGCCATAATATTTACAGCAATTTAAAATAAGGGGTTTTTTGAAAAACATCAGTCTATTTTTACCAAATTAATAAGATTTTGTAAAAGAAATGGTAAGTTCCCCTTAATTTTACCTGTTTGTGTGAAAATATTGAAATTTGTATAGCAAGTCGAAACAAAGGATGTTTTAACAAAGTTTTTTTTTAAACAATTTCTTATGATTTTGTTAAGAAAATAGATCATTTCTCAAATTTTTTGTGGGAAGATTTTAAAATTTTTAGTTTTATTTTTGATTTGTTGTTTTTTATTCGACCTTTTTTGTTAATGTTGAATTCAGATCTGAAATTGTGCTTGAATTAAATATTTTTTACATTTTAAGGATTATTTTTATTTATTTTTTATAATGCTTTTAAATATTTTTTTTAACTTTTTTTTTTACTTTAATTTTTTTTTATTTTAGTTTTTTTTAATTTTTTCTTAAAAAGTGTTATAGAACTTTAAGTAGCGTTGAAAAACACATACCCATTTTGTATGACATAATGCTTAGCATGTATTTATATGGGTGACAACATAATTTTTTATAGCAACTCAAAATAATGGATATTTCTAATAAATAATATTATTCAAATACAGTTTTACATGAGTTTCTAGGTAAAACGGACGTAAAAATTGGCAACTTTTTTTTTTACTATTTACATATTTTATTATTATCATTGTTTATGTTTCAAAAAAAAAAGGTTTAGGTCGTAAAGTAAGTGCTGAAAGCTAGAAATTTCGTATTTAACATAATTTAAAACATGTAGTTTTATCAGAGTTTATCAGAGAGAGAGTTGTATTTTCGTGGGCAACTTGAAAAGTAAGATTTACAACCGTAGTTCTCATTCGTTTGGTGAGAGCCTGGTCTAAAAGAGTTCGGTTTTTCTTTCGACAATTTCTGCGAAGCTATCTGAAGACGGTTGTCACGGACCTGTAATTGAGATAAAAGCAGTGTGCAGCCACGAAAATCAATGTCACTTTGCCATTTTGTTCAAAACTTGTCTTCTATTTAAATATGGATACAAGAGGTCTTGAGCCGGTTAATCCCTGTTCAGAGACAATAAAAAATGTTCCAATTTCGCAATTTAAGAACTTTACATAATTTTGACAGCAAGTCAGAATAATGAAAAAGTTTCCAAAAATGTTGTTTTTTTCCAAAACGATTAATTTATTACTTAAAGAAAAATTTCTAATGTTATTTTGTGTCAAAGTTAATGAGGTTTTAAGTTTTTGTTTTATATAACCATTTTAATTTGAGGAGTAAGATAAAAATTTGTAATCCATGATAAAAATTTTAACCCATGCTAAAAATGTTTATCCCACGTTAAAAATATGAACAAATTGTCTTATTCCATGTAGTTCTTTAAAAAACATTAAAAATTATTGAAATTTCTCAATATAAGAACTTGCTATAATTTTTATAGCAAGTCAGATTTATAGATATTTCCATAGAATTTTGTTGAATTTGTATTGCTTAATATTGTTTAACAAATGTAATTTAAAACTTTTGTTAATTTAATTACTAGTTTGTGTGATTTTTTAAGGATTTATATATTTTAAAGAGTATTTACTATAACAAAATATGAAGAAACAACTTCAAATTTGGCTTAGCGATAAATCTCTTATTCGTAAAATCGCTGGAATTGACGTGTATTACGGTTATAAATACCAACTTTTTCACTCAATGTAGGTAAGTATAAGATAAAATTGAATTTTTTGTATACGGGTTTCACTCGAAAGCTACGAGTAGGCGCATTGTGGTGCCCTTCTAAAGACATAAGTGGGACGGGGATAAAATTATTAAGTTACTTGGGGAAATGAAGGCGGAAGAAGAAAATGGAATTAGCTTTCTAGGAGCATAATAATCATTTCGTAATGCCGATAAGTCTTCCAAATAAAGTCAGAGTGTCTTTTGCTACGTATTATCCCAGATGGGGAAAACAAGCGCATAAGAAAGGCGAAACATTCTTCATGTGGAGTTTGACTATGGCACAGCAGAAACTTCCACTTTTGCCGTTCTTCCTGCAGAGTTTGAAAGGGAGGCGGATGAAGAAAATGAAATGAGCTTCCTAGGAGCATTATAATAATTCCATGATGCCGATAAGTCTCGCTTATAAAGTCAGAGTGTAGTTAGCTACTTGTACGAACTTTCAAAGGACCTATTTTTGAGAAAGGCGATTCGTCATTGCTGTAGCAGAGCAGATAATCCCAAATATTAAAAACCTGCTCCTAAGAAAGCCTACTCGTTCTTCCTGTGAAGCCTGACTATGGAACAGCAGATTCTGTCTCTTTTGCAGATATAAAAAATCTGCTCCTATAAAAGACGAGTAGTTCTTCCTATGGCACATCTGATTTTTTCTCTTTTGCGTTTGCAGACATATAAAATTTAATATCATTTTTATAGGAAGTCCATGTTATTAATATTTGTATAAAATATAAGTTGTTTCAGATATTTTCAAGTAGTAATTAACTGTCTTTCCTAAGAAAAGGCGTGTCGTTCTTCCTGCGGAGTCTGACAATGGCACAGCAGATTCCTCATCTTTTGCAGATATAAAAAATCAGCTCCTAAGAATGACGAGTCGTTTTTGCTGTGTGTTCTGACTATGGCACAGCAGATTCTTCCTCTTTTACTTTTAAAGCCATATAAAGCATGATATAATTTTTACAGGAAGTCCATGTTTTTAATATTTGTATAAAATATTAGTTGTTTAAATTGCTTCAGAAATTGTCGAGAAATTCTTTCAACAGTAATATAATAATATCCTCACAATAAACTTGATTTTAAACAATTCAAGTATATTTGTAGTAAATATTATTTTTTTTTTAAATAATTAAGAAATTTTTCTGTAAAATATCGAAATATTTTAGAATACATTAAACAACTTTACTTGCCGCAACTCTCAGTTTGTGGGAGACCTCTCTCTCCTACAAACTAAAAGTTGCGGCAATTAAAGTTGCCTAGTGCCAATCGAGACATACAAAGGAGCTTAACAGTTTTGAGTATTTGTAGAAATCAGAGTCACATCTTTAATAAAATTTTAAACCTAAACTTTGAAAATTATTGTACAATATTTAAATAAATGTTTAATCATCTCTGATATTATAAATATGTTTTGTTTATAATTATTTTTTTCTTTTCTTAGCAATTCATTGAAAACCATTTCATTCTTCTCTTGGGTGTTAATGTACAAAATTACGCATTATGATAATTTTTATAGCAACTCATAAATATTTCACTTTCATGAATTTAATAATTTTGCACATTAAAAAACGTATACACACATGTTAATTTATTTAGCAATGCTTATGAAAAGCTATGACGAATTGTTTGGAATTTTTTGCATCTGTTTTTTGAATACTATCGAAATTAATCGACTTCTAGGAGAAATAAAGTGGAATAATTTTGTAATTCGTGTTGAAACAACAAGTAAACATAAATTGTGTGCGGTATAAGTGAAAATATTTTGAAATTTCTCAAAATGAGAACTTGCTATAATTTTTATAGCAACTCAGACCCGTGGGGATTTTGAAATTTTTTCGACTGTTTCATGTTCTTTAAGGCTTTTTAAGCCGGAATATGTATAAATATTTAGGATATTGTCATGCTAAGTTTTTAAATATCTACAATTTCAGAGAGTATTGAAAATTTTAACATTGCGGATTTTTTGCAATTTATGCCAACAGAAATGACGCTGGTTAGTATTAGTTGATTTGAACAGGGTGGAGCGCAGTTATTTGTTTTTTTGCACTGCAGGCTGTGGCGGCACTTTTGGTCGAAGAGAGTGTGCGTGGCTTATAGTGGCTGTCGGGAGATTTGTATTCGTCCTTTCAGTTGTCATCATGCATTGGACACGTGAGGAGAGGTCATTTGTGTTGAAGCGTATTTTTTAAATGCACACTTGATCATTGCAGTGCAGCGTGCTTTTCGTTTAAAATTCGCTGTTCCCCAACGCGGAAGTGTTCCTGGACGGCAATCAATTGTTAATTGGATAACTTCATTGAGAACAGCAGGGAATGTGTCATGTGTACGAAGTGGACCTGAGAAAAGGATTACAACACTACAAAGCATCGAGAGAGTTAGATCAGCAGTACTGCAATCTCCGAAACGCTCTGCTCGGAAGCAATTGATTTTTTTCAGGCGGCTCTTGAGGCAATGCAATTAGAGGATCCATGATTCAAACAGAATGGTGCCCCTGCACTCACAGTTTTCAATGATTTTTTGATCTTTGAGGGGTGATGTAAACTGGCCGGCATGCTCACCAGACTTAGCCCCATGCCGCATTTCCTTTGGGGTTACCTGAAAGTGAATACCAACACCTTGGATGACCTTATAAACAATATTGAGGCTGAAATTGACAGAATACTAGTCGACATGCCTGTTAGAGTTCATGAAAACTTTAAAACACGTATGCAGCAGCGTGTGGATAGCGAAGGTCGACATTAGCCAGATACACTATTTAAAATCATGTAATTTAAAAATTCCCTTACTGTTCAATATAACTAAAATATAAAATAACCGTTTCTAATGTTCATAACTTTTTTATTTCATTCCCAAATAAGCAAATTACCGCGCTTCACCCTGTAAAATAGTAATTTTTATTGTGTCCCCAAAAGTACGAGTATGTGGGCAGATGTAAATTTGTTATAAGTTTTAAAGCTACATAAAAAAGCATAGTTTGACTTTTTGTATGGCCCTGATTAAAGTTTACGGGACCTGGTGGTGTTTTCTTAAGTAAAAATTCACTTATTTTTTAAAATTTATTAAAGACGGGATTGACATGAACAGTACCGAACCATTTCTAAAACACTTTTCAGGGCTGCCCCAGATTATTAAGATCTCCTTTCAGCCAGATAGCTTAGGACCAATTCTGTATGCTTAGTACAAATATAAAATAATGTTGACATATACTAAAAGTCTTCTCTATTTCTTCTTATTTTAAGATATCCTACTTACATAAACTTTTTTTTTAATTTATTTAAAACTTCAATCACTCTAGACTCGGCGGAAACATTCAGACCAATAACCCGTTCCTAACAGCCATAATTAGTATTTTTTTTTGTCAAGTTTTAAATATGCTCATACCTGCCATAGTATGACATTCATTAAGAAATTGTTAACAAAATGCCAACGAAAAATATTGACTTTTTTGGTAAATTTCATTCACAAAGCAAAAACAAGATATTAAAAATAATTACCAAAAAAAAACAGAAGAAGAAGAAAAAAGAAAACTAACACGAAATACCGTTTGGCCTAATAGGGATTTAATTTTAAAAATTTCGTATAGAATCGTGCGTGGCGTTAAGACCATAAATTCTTTAAATGAAAAAAAACCTCTTCTTTTATGGAGGGGTTTTTGAAATCGATTTGGAATTCCACCAGCTATTCTTCTTGTTTTTTCCGGTATTTATGGTCAGCACTTGTTCCATGCATAATGATGTCATTAGAGCTAAATTTGCCAACAGTTATGTGCGAGCTTAAATGGAAATATAAAAAGAGACGATTGAAAGAAACCAGAGACTAAACAAATAACAATTGATTATAAACAAATATTTTTGTTAATAACTCTATGGCTTCCCCAGATGTCTGAGCTCACATGCTTACGAGTATGTGAGTGTGCATGTGTCCAATAAATAACAAGTAGTTTTGGCCCCCTAATGCCAACACCAGCAGCACCAAAAACGCTGACGCTAGCAGCGCAAACATTGACGGACTGTCAATTAATGAATGGTTAACCTCAAATTCAAAAAAAAACACACACACACAAAAAGAAAGACAAAACCCACACGCACAAAACAAACATACGTTAAATGAAATGTGCGTTTTATGGGGTCATAACCGGTCGTTTAATAACCCTACAGCACTAATACAAATATTAGGGAATAGTCAGTCAATTGTGTATTTTACAAATTACGAATACGGGCTCTGGTGTCACAGGGAGCAAACCGTGCACAGTGGAACTAAATTGAAAAAAAAAACAAGTTAAAACTACGGTCGATTTAAAATAGAAAAAAACACACAATTATCATTTTTATGGACCCCATTATGTCCCTTTAAAAGAGAAGTTTTTCAAAGACTGGAAAAAAGACATCTGTTTTTCCACATTCAAAGTCGACAACAAGTACGACTCGCCTATCTCAAGAACCGGTTCCTTAACAAGCTGGAACAAGTAGCAAACCACCTTCTGTTTTTTAAGCGAGACTTATCGGCATCATAAAATGAGTATAATTCCCTCAGGATATACCCTATAAACGAATTAAGAAAACAATAGAATCTAACTTCGAACAACAGAACTCAACCGGTAGGATCCTCTTGGACATCAAAGTCGCTTTTGATACCGTGTGGCATGACGCTTAACTTCCCAAATGAACTTATACTAATAATTCAAAGCCTTTTACAAAAAAAGAACGTTTCAAGTCTTAATAAACTCAGATTCCTCATCAGTTTTTCGTATCGAAGCTGGCTGCCCACATGGATCATGTCTCTCGCCATTATTATAAAGGGTGGTTAAATTTTAAGAACCGATGTTGAATGTGAACCACATCTAAACGTCAAGTTTTTCCTGCATTTTATTTAATATTTCTCGATTCCAAACTAACTCAATTTGAACCATGGAAAGATACACAAGCGTCAGAAACGTCATCAATGGTCGGAATTGTGGCAAGCAATGGCAACAGTGGTTGATCAATTTTCGAAGAAAAACATCTTCAGTTAGGAGGCACATTTTCACCTCAGTGGATTCGTCAATAGGCAGAATTGCCGCATTTGGGCGAATGATAATCCAAGAGTGATTGTCGAATTAAAAATGCACCCACAAAGAGGTTTATGTGTTGGCGGCATCATCGGGCCGTATTTTTTTCCAAAATGAGGCCGGTCAGGCAGTAACTGTGAATGGTGTTCGCTATCGTGAGATGATAACGAACTTTTTATGGCCCGAATTGGTAGATATGGATGTGGATGATCTGTGGTTGCAACAGGATGGTGCCGCTTGCCACACATCTAACAAAACAATGGCTCTTCTGCGCGACAAATTCAATGGCCGCGTTATCTCACGTCGTGGCGATGTTAATTGGCCGCCAAGATCATGTGATTTGACACCGTTGGACTTCTTTCTTTGGGGTTATTTGAAAGAAAAGGTGTACGTCGATAAGCTAGCAGCAATTCAAGAGCTAAAGGATGAGATAATTCGGCACATTAACGGCAAAGAACCTTAATTATGCCTCAGCGTCATCGGATGGAGGTGTGCTGCCGAGGTTGCGGCGGCCATTTGGCCGATATTTTGTTTCATACATCATTGAACCGTACAAATAGTATCATAAATAAAAGAAATGACAATAATTTCCTAAATAATTTGTGTTTTATTCAAAATCTACCCTTTAAAGATTTTATATGTCTGACATCCCAAGACTAAACAACTGTTTAATACCAATTTTTGCTGATGATACAGCGATTTTAAGCTGAGAAATGCTAGCTTCGGCCTTCATTAGGGACCATTTTGCATGCTCCGGCGTCGAAAATAAGTCAGCCGTAAGTGTATCCGTTCCAAATCAGTCGATTCCACGTCGTTCTCTGGAATTGGGCATCTCTCAAACCACACTGTGGCGTATTTTAGATCTTAGCCTTCATCCTTATAAGATCAAACGGACTCAAGAACTAAAACCACTTGATCGTTGAAACGCCGAACCTTCTCCGATTGATCTCTAGCAAAGTTTCACAAAAATACAGAATTTCATCGAAAAATCAACTTCAGCTCATTTCTGGCTGAGTGATTTTGTCTATAAGCAAAATATGCGTTATTGGAGAGCAACAAACCCACGTGTGCTTCAAGAGATACAATTGCATACGCAAAAAATTGCTGTGTTGTGTGGTTTTTATGTCGGAGGTGTGATTGGGCCGGATTTTTTTCGTCGATGAAAACAATCGCCGTGTTACCGTCAATGGGGAGCGCTATCGTGCCATGTTAGAAAATTATTTTTGGCCAGAAATTGGTGAGCTTGACATCGCCGATATGTGGTTTCAACAAGACGTTGTTATCTCGAGAAAAGGTCCGGTCGGATGGCCACCTCGTTCATTGGATTTAAAGCCATTGGATTTCTTTTTATGGGCCACATCAAGTCATCGGTTTATGCCAAAGAGCCAACAACTTTAGATGAGCTCAGAGACAACATCCAACGCGAAATTCCAAACGTCCCGGCCAAAATGTGTGCAAGAGTGGTGGAAGATTGGTTCCAAAGAATAGATCGCTGTGCATGGACTCTCGTAGTGGTCATATGACCGAAATCGAATTTCATACTTAAAATGTTACATTTGCACTACACCTGGAATAACTCTATATCTATAACTCTATATCTCAAATATTTTGTGTTTTATTTATAAATAAAATTGGTATATCCTTAGTGGAAAACCTTGTATATTTAACACGGAGGAGGTTGGAAAAATTCCAACGAAACGTCTGATGGAAAGAATGAAGGATAACCTTTAAACTTTAAAGTAACTTTAAAGTAAAAGTTGAAAACCCACTTAGAAAAATTAAAAAAAAAATAAAGGTTAACAAAAAGGTCAATAATCAGAATCAAAAAATAATATTTTTAATATTTTCTGACAAACCACAGCAAGCAAATGAATTTAGAAATCTGACAATTTTCCAACAATGTCAATATCAGACAATTCTGAACAATATCTGAACTCTATCGATAATTCTTACCGAAATCGTTACAAATTCTGTTCGATTTGTCTGAGGATTTTTTATTTATTATTATTATTAAGAAATATCTGAACGAATTCGGCCCGAATTTTGTTAGACTTGTCTGTGGGACTTTTATTAATTTTTTGTTCAGACTTCTCTTATCGCAACGAATTCTGAACTATTTATCTGAGGTAGTCTGTTAATTTACAATTTTTGTTATTTGCTTTATATTTTACAGTTGTTGTTCTTGTGTTCAGACATGTAGGAACTAATTCTGAACGAGTTCTTAACTGTTTGTCGGAGGTATTTTTATATTTCAAATTCAAATTCTGAACGTTTGGTTAGCTTAGCTGTGCGAGGGTTTTTTATTGTGTTCGGAGGAAAACTCTGCTGCCGGCAGTTCTCGTTAAATGCAAAACTGGTTGCCCTTAAGTGTATAGCCACTTAACATAGTTACAGCGCAATTATTGCTTGCGAAACTGCAGACACCCCTGCTTGTAACTAAAAGTCTTTCCGAACGCTTTTTGAAAATGCTTTACAACTTTTTTTTTTTTGTAGAACAAAAATATTTCTTTTACATTTAGAATTTACCATGACATAAGCTCAGAATTCGTTCAGAATTCGGTTCGAAATGTCTGTAAAAACATCAGAATTTAATAAGACTTAATGTCAGAATTCTGACCGAAGTCGTTCAGAATTAGTTCAGAATTCGATACGACAAATCGAAATTTCCTTTCGAATTTCCCAAGACTACAGTTCAGAATTCGGTCAGAAATCGGTTCGAAATATCGGCAAAAACATCAGAATTCCCTCAGAGAAGTAGTTCAGAATTCGTGTCAACCCTCTCATATGTTTTTCGTTACGAACTCGATAAGAATTCTGATCCGAAATCGGAACATTTTGCCGATTGTCGTACAGAATTCTGACCGAATTCTGAAGGTTTCGTTTGCTGGGTAAGTACTCGTAAGGTCGTCTTTACTTACAGTCGCCATTGAAACCATGGTTCGTGCACAAAATATTAAATGCTAGGCAAATACTCAAAAATGTTTACATATTTACGAATTACCAATAGACCATTTTAAATCCCAACAGCTAATGACAATAAGCCATTATCGTTCACAATTTCAGGATACTAACCTTAAATGCAATCAGGCTTTAAACGGACACACGTTGAGGAATATATACTATTTAGCCTGGCGGAGCTTAAAAACGTTTTTAATACTTTTTCCTTCCATTCATGCCACTGTCTACGCAAAGTTTTCTCGGGGTATTCGGTCTTTTTTTCGCCACTACAATTTAAGAGACCCTACTCAAGCACAAATTAATTGTGCTAGTGTGTAAGGGTAAGTCAGTGTGTGTGCGTGTGTGTTTATATCTATCACACTAACCTCAATTATGAATACCCATATCCCTTTCCATTTCCAGGCCTCTACTGCTCAGCCTGCCTCTACACAACTGGTAAACGTACATTCATACGAGTACACCCACACATACTATGCATATTTCGCATAGAATGAAATGAGAGAAAATGTTACACTCACGCAGCACACTCAACACACACTCGCAGAAAAAAATAACGCGTTTTTATACAATTTCGTGTTTTTTTTGTTGTTGTGTATAAACTGAACGAGTGAACAATAAACAATAAGAACAACACGACCTCAATTTGAACCCACAACTCTCACTTACAAGACTCTCCCCGCGAGGCCGCCTTTCCGCATACTCTTTCATTCAGTAAGTAGTAGTCGTACCCAAGGTTTATGTATAGAAGGTTACGCCATCCCAGCCCCCTTCCCTTTTCTGTTTTTGACGTTTGTCACCAATGACGTCACGCAAACTTTGTTCCTATTGGCTAAAAATTTCGAGCTAACAGCTGATAATATTTGTGTATTCATAACAGTGGGACAATTGACTATTTTTGCCATCAATTTATTTGTTTTATTTTATTTATTTGTTTATTTTCCAAAAATTTGGCCACTGCACACTTCATTTTTACTATTTTGTTTTTTTCTCCTATTTTTGTCACACTTCTATGGATTAAAAACACAAACTAAATGTTTCTAATCAAACAATAAAAATGTTACTTATACACATATTTTTTACTGTTGGTTTTCATACATTTGCCCACTGCACACTTAATGTTTACGTTTCGATTTGTTGTTTTATTTCTTCACAAATCTGACAAAGTGATTTCAGCTGTAGGGTTGCCAACTCACTGCAATATGTACATTTTTCACATGAAATCTTAGCATTGTTAACTAAAAGTAGGCAGACATAGAGCTGGCAACCCACTTCTTTTTGATGTTTGTCACCAACTACGTCACCTAACGGCAATTTTTGCTGATGGCGTAACCTTGTATTTATAAACCTTGGTCGTACCCTAGTGTACCCAAATGAACGAACACATGTACGAACGAACCTCCAGCGAAGATTCTTTGGCCGGTTACTGTTGACTGTGGCGGTGCCTAAACTGCTGCGTTGGTAGTTTGCATATCATCGTGGCTTGTGTCAACGCATTCAAACACTGGCACACTCGATAATTTTAAAGGCGCTGGAGCTATAATTTGTAAAGTACAAAGACGTCATTGCAACAAAGTGTGAAAACATGCAGAAATATACCAGCGAAATCTTTGGAGAAAATTTATCTGAGTAGAAATCGAGCATACACATTTTTAAAGAACCTGCACACAGAGAACTATTTTTGCCACAACCGAATTTTTTGCTAACCGAATGTTAATGGTTGCACGTACTATCAAATGGATTTTTTTTAATAGTGGGATCTCACAGTATCGCTTGAAGAGACAAAGTATCGGTAACCTGAATAAATAAGGATGATATTTATACAAGCATTTTGTTAATTACAACAACTCATGGTTAAATTTTACACACAGAGAAAAATTAGTTAAAAATCGGTTCGAAAAACATAAATTCGGTTGTATATGGTGTTCCATCTAGGGGTATTTTTTCAGAACAAAAAAAAATATAAAAATTCAAATCAAGTGTGGAATATTTATTGGTTATTTGATGGACATTTTATGGCATTTATTTTTTGAAAATAATTACCTTCAAATGTTGGAAACTGTATTATGGAAATGAGCGTTCGGCGAGAAGCGGGAAGATCCGCTGTTTTCGACCAAAATTTTGTTCAGTGATGAGGCCCATTTCTGGCTCAACGGCAAAGTCAATAAACAAAATTAGGAGGGCGACCGCAAAAATAATTGGTCTGGCACATATTCTGTTTTACTAGCAACTTTTTTTTGTTTTTAAAAGCAATCTCTTATAAGCCATCTGTCAAAATTTCCGAAATATTTAATGATTATTTTCTTTGTTACAGGTGATTGAAGTAAACAAGTTTTATAATTTTTGAAAAATGGAAAATAAAGAGTTTCGTGCGGTAATTAAACTCTTTTATGTGAAAGGTTATACGCCACAATTAATCAAAGATGAATTGGATTCTGTTCATGGTGATAATGCACCATCATACTCCACCGTGAAATCCAGGGTTCAACAATTTAAAATGGGTCGTTCAAGTACGGAAGATGAACAACGCTCTGGAAGACCGAAAACTGCTATTACTATTGAAAACATTAGAAAAATATTTAATGAAGTGACTAAAGATAGACGAATAAAGCTCAGAGAACTTGCTGATATTGTTAAAATACACGACAAACAAGTTTGGAGTATTTTACATGATGAACTCCACATGAAAAAGCTATCCGCAAGATGGGTGCCGGGTTTGTTGACTTTGCCCCAAAAAATCGTCCGTTGGACCAATTCCGAGAAGCTTTTAGCGATTTATCAGCGTAATCCAATAGAGTTCTTGCGCCGATGCATAACTGTTGATGAAACATGGATCCATCACTACATCCCAGAATGCAAAGAACAGTCAAAACAATGGATAGAAGCTGGTCCCAAGAAGGCGAAAACTGTTAAGTCAGCAGAAAAAGTAATGGCCACAGTATTTTGGGATGCAAGTGGTATAATATTTATTGATTATCTTAAGAAAGGAAAAACTATAAATAGTGAATATTATTGTGCATTATTGGATCGGTTGAGTGAAGAAATCAAGATAAAACGACCGCATTTAGAAAAAAAAAGTTCTTTTTCATCAAGATAATGCTCCTTCATACACTGCATTTTTAACTCAACAAAAACTGGCCGAATTACGCTTTGAAATTGCTCCGCATCCACCATATAGTCCAGATTTAGCTCCTTCTGATTATTTCTTGTTTCCAAATTTAAAAAAATTTCTCGGTGGCAAAAAATGTTCGTCCAATAGCGAGGTTATTGCTGAAACTGAGGCATATTTTGAAGGTCTTGAAAAATCTTATTTTTCGGATGGAATTAAAAAACTTGAAAAACGTTTGATGAAGTGTATTGAGTTAGAAGGAGATTATGTTGAAAAATAAATAATAATTCCAAAAAAAATGGTTCTTTTTATGGTAGGCCAGTTACTTTTGCGGTCGCCCTCGTACATCATTTGGGCTGAAGAGCAACAAGAAGAGGTTCAAGAGGTGCCATTAGAGAAAACAGAGAAAACTGCAGTTTGGTGCGGTTTATAAGCTGATGGAATCATCGGTGCATATTTTTTCAAAAATGATGATGGTCGGAACGTAACCGTGTATGGTGCTCGCTATCGCGCCATGATATCGATCTTTATGCTAACTGCAGCCCGTGATCTCGGCGACATTGCAACAAGACGGCGGCACTTCCCACACATCGCATCAACCAATGGATTTATTGAAAGAACACTTCGGTGAGCAGATAATTTCACGTTTTGGGCCGGTCGATTGGCCACCAAGATCGTGTGATATCACACAGTTAGACTTTTTATCTTTTTCTACGTAATGTCCAAAATCTCACACAGTTAGACTTTTTTCTTTTTCTACGTAATGTCCAAAATCTATGCTGACAAATCAGCTACGATTCAGGTTTTGGAAGCCAACGTTGCGCGTGTTATTAACGCCCTACTTGTCGAAATGCTCGAACGAGTCATCGAAAATTGGACTCAACGGATGAACCATCTGAGACATAATCTTCAAAAAAATAAATGCCAAAGAAAGTTCTGTCGAATGATAATAAACATTCCCCATTAAATTTTAGTTTTCAGTGTTTTATACTTTAAAAAAGTAGGGAACCTCAAAATAATTCACCCTATATAAACCGAATTTCTGTTGGAATAATCAACATTCCATAGTATTAATGGTAACATGGTTCGAGATATCATATGATGGTTGCTACAACCATATCACGGTATTCTCAGCCAATAACACAGTTATATATGAGTTGTCCTTAATTTTATTTTCTCACAATTTGAATATAAAACATATATTGGAAATTAGCATATGCGTACACCGAGAAAAAATTTAGTTGGAAATCGGTTGGACCACAAAAAATCAGTTGCAAAAGAAGAAATTCCGTTGCAATCACTAAATGTTTATAGTCGTAATGCATATTCGGTTGGACATAACATACGATGATAAAAATGATCGTTGTGTTGTGCACACAACAAAGTAATCGGTCATACCAATGAACCACGAAAAAAGGTAATTAGTTGCCAACACAGGTGGTTGTGACAACCAACAGTTTTGCAAACATTTGGCTGTTGTAACCAATTATTGGTAATGATAACTAAATTTCATGATAACCAAAAACAGATTGTTTGATGATAATTTTTTTAATTTAATAATCCGATTATTACTGAATTTAAGCCAATCGATTAATTCAGTTCTTTTATGTAAAAATCGTCCATTATCTTTAACACTTATTTCTCGACTTGACCCGCTTTATGTTTTAGAATACTTCAAGTGTGTAAGCAAAGAGTTTTTTTTTGCATCTGATGGAAATTTTTCGTTGAACAAATGCGGCTATTGAATTTTTGATACAAAAGATCTTTTCTGTAGGTTCGGATACTTTGTTTGTTCTACCGATACTTAAGTTTTAACTATTGATTCCGTTAAACTGAATCGCATCCTCAATTATTCAGTTGTCAAAAAATCGGTTGTGGCAACGAAACTGTTCTCTGTGTGCATAAATTTAAAATACGAGGGTTGCTATTTATATATTTCTGGCCTAGGCAACACTAAGTGTTGCCTGGCGCCATCTGACATTTCCATTGGAAAGTTTGACATTTTTTAGCATAACCGTACTCAGAACGTTTGGACGTACGACTATCATTTGTGTTGTTTACAGTGACTTGAAAAAATCAATTGGGCAAAAGAAAATGTAAACAACTCGTGAACATTTTCGTGCGATCATTTTTCACAACTTTCGACGTGGATTATCACGACAAGAGTGCATCGATGAACTTAAATCTTTGTATGGCGATGCAGCACCATCCTATAGCACTGTGAAAAACTGGTTTAAAAAATTCACTCGTGGCCGACGCTCGCTCAAAGACGAAGGTCGTGAAGGTCGCCAAAAACGGCCGTTGTGCCAGAAAATATTGATGCCGTGCGTGAACTGATAATGCAAGATTGTCATGTGATATACCGAGAGATAGAGGCACCCGTGGACATTTCTTCCACCAGTATACATTTGATATTGCATGAACACCTGGCCGTAAAAATGCTTTGTTCTCATTGGATCCCGCACAAAAAAAAGGCTCGTGTCGATTGGTGCAAAGAAATTTTGAAAAAATACGATCGCAGTGCTTCAAAAGACTTTTATAAGATCGTCACAGGTGACGAATCATGGCTCTAGGCGTATGAGACCGAAACAAAACAGCAATCGACCGTGTGGGTCTTCGAAGACGAGCCAAATCCGAGGAAAGTTGTTCGTGGAAAAAGCACTTCGATGCAAATGGTCGTCTGTTTCTTTGGCAAAAGCGACTGCGACGGCGACAGTTCCGCTTGAGCTACGTAGGACGGTCAATTCTGAGTGGTACATCTCAATTTGTTTGCCTGAAGTCTTTGGAGAATTTCGAAAAGCGAACAAGAGAAGACGAATCATTGGGCACCATGACAATGCGAGCTCTCACACATCGGCTCAAACGAGCGCCTTTTTGACCGGCCAAAACGTCGAATTGATGGGTTATCTGCCGTACAGCCCAGACATGGCAGCCAATGACTTCTTTTGATTCCCGCACATCAAGAAAAAACTGCGTGGTCAACGATTTTCGTCGCCAGAAGATCCTAATGAAGCGTTCAAAAACCATGTTTTGGAGGTGTCTCAATCGGAGTGGAAAAAGTGCTTCGACAATTGGTTTGAGCGCATGCAAAAGTGTATAAATCATGCTGGAGAATACTTTGAAAAACAATTAAACCATTATTGTTGATAAATATTCTCATTTTCATTATTAGGCCAGAAATATATCGCGCAGCCCTTGTATATTTAAAAAATTAATGACTAATATTTCAGTACTGCTTTAAAAAGGAAAAAAGTCGCTCATAATTGGAAAAGGTCGCATAATTTTATGAGTTTGAAAAAGTCGCAGAACCGTAAAAAGGTTGCAAACAGCGAATTTAGGCACAACGTTAACACTGAAAATAATCAGCTGGAGGTTTTGAGTCAATCGGAACGCTAAAGAACGGCCTTGCTCTCATTTTTTGGCAATTACAAAGATTTGCCATAAAATCAACTTAATAAAAACTCTTTTCCCCAGTGAGATTCGGTTCATATTAGAAGTCAAATCTTTCGCTGGGCTTTTTATATGCCGTTATTTAAGATTTTCATTCATTACAGGCTTTTGAAAAATGCTTAGCTATGTTTGATATTTTTTTTGTTTTTTTTTTTCGTTCATTCTTTTTCGATTATATTTTTTTGCTAGTTCAAGTCTCAATTCATTCAGAGGTTTTTTCATAAGCAGTTTTTTATTTATTCATTTTTTATTTTGAATAATTGTACGTTACTCTTTTCAACGTTTCCGTTAAAATTGAAGCAAACGCAACAGCAACAACAAAAATAAAGAAAGTTGGGAAGACAAAACCGCCAACAAGAAAAGAAACAAAGAAAGCCAAAAAGGAAAGCGTTTTCAAATTACAGACCTTTCCCAACAAAGTGGCAAGAGAATTAGCATTTTCAAGTTACATGTGAAACAAATAACAAATAAAATAAAACAAATAAAAAAACACAAACATTAGACAAGAGCGCAACAAAAAAAAAACAATAAAAATTCATTTAAATTTTTAGCTTTGTAAGTTGGTAAAAATGTACCTTTAAATGAATTGTTTTAGTGTGGTGCACCTAAATGGGGTCGTCGTGGCGACTGCCTGTTGTTCTGTTTTCTTTTTTATTGTATTTCACGACATTTTGTCATATTTAAATGGTTATTATTATTACGAGTGTATATAGGCCTCTTTCAGTGTTGCCTTGTTTCTTTTTTAGTGCAGACACGGTAAGCTCGTTTTTCTTCGCATACAAATTGCGGCGCTAATTTTGACATTTTCACTATTATTTTTTTTCTGTACGAGGCGCTGTTCATAATGTTTAGCATTTTTTTCGCTTTGTTTTATTAAGCACTTGAAGTTATTTTGTCATGGCAAACAACGAAAATAAAAAATAAATAAAACAACGCCGGAAAACCCCAACAACTTAACAAATTACAACTGCAGAGTTGAATTGTGTTCTCTAGTCGTCGTAATTGACGTGACAAAGGCCCCTTTTTCACATCTGCCAACAATGGCAGCGTAAAAATAGTTTAGCAAATTTTTTGGCGCAGGGGCGGGGCGGCACAGCCAACACACTAACCTAATTGTTGCTCTAGACAAATAATTATAGTGTGGTTCTTGCTAAAAAAAATACTTATTTAAAAATAATTTATTGAACAAAATAAGTACATCAATTGAGTTTTCTTTATTTCGTTTTGAAAGACTACTAATACAGGGTGATTCATTCATGACTGGACACATTTCACCAGCGAATTCCTTGATTCATTTCATGAAAATATGACCATCTACAACCATGCCCGAAAATGCAAGGGGGCGAATGGCAGCGGTTTGAAAGTTTTCGGATTGGTGGTCGGAGGGTTCTAGGATAAAACGGCTAAGGTTTGAACCAGTGGAAGGATTTTTTGTTTTTTTTTAAGATAGCCCTACCTTTTCTCTTTCCATCTTTACCTAAACAAAAGCCCAGAGGTCCTACCTGGCGACGAAAATCTTTGACCACGCATTATTTTGCGGGAATAAAAAGAAGTCATTGGGTGCCAAGTCAAGGCTCTACGGCGGATGACCCATCAATTCAACATTTTGGCCGGTGGACAAAAAGGCTCTGGTTTGAGCCGATGTGTAAGAGCTCACATTGTCATGGTGCACAATGATTCGTCTTCTCTTGTTCGTTTTTCAAATTTCTCTGAAGACTTCAGGCAAACAAATTGTGGTGTACCACTCAGAATTGACCGTCCTACGTTGCTCAAAAATTATCTAAACGAAGCCCAGAGGTCCTACCTGGCGGTGAAAATCGTTGACCACGCATTTTTTTCTTGATGTGCGGGAATAAAAAGATGTCATTGGGTGACGTGTTGGCCGGTGGACAAAAAGGCGCTGGTTTGAGTCGATGTGTAAGAGCTCACATTGTCATGGTGCACAATGATTCGTCTTCTCATGTTCGTTTTTCAATTTCTCCGAAGACTTCAGGCGGTGTACCACTCAGAATTGACCTCCTACGTTGCTCAAGTGGAACAGGCGCCGAAAAAACAGGCGACCATTTGCTTCGAAGTGCTTCTTCCATGAACAACTTTCGTTGGATTTGGCTCGTCTTCGAAAACCCACACGGTCGTTTGCTGTTTTGTTTCGGACTCATACGCATAGATCCATGATTCGTCACCTGTGACGATCTTATAAACGTCTTCTGAAGCACCGCGATCGTATTTTTTCAAAATTTCTTTGCACCAATCGACACGAGACTTTTTTTTTTTTTGAGCGACTGTCAAATTTTGCGGGATCCAACGAGAACAAACCTTTTTTACGGTCGATTGCTGTTTTGTTTCGGACTCATACGCATAGATCCATGATTCGTCACCTGTGACGATCTTATAAACGTCTTCTGAAGCACCGTGATCGTATTTTTTCAAAATTTCTTTGCACCAATCGACACGAGACTTTTTTTTTGAGCGACTGTCAAATTTTGCGGGATCCAACGAGAACAAACCTTTTTTACGGCCAGGTGTTCATGCAATATCGAACGTATGCTGGTTGAAGAAATGCCCAAGGATGCCTCTATCTCACGGTATGTCACATGGCGATCTTACATTATCAGTTCACGCACGGCTTCAATGTTCTCCGGCACAACGGCCGTTTTTGGACGACCTTCGTCTTTGAGCGAGCGTCAGCCACGATTGAATTCATTAAACCAGTATTCACAGTGCTATAGGATGGTGCTTCATCGCCATACAAAGATTTAAGTTCATCGATGCACTCTTGTCGTGATAATCCACGTCGAAAGTTGTGAAAAATGATCGCACGAAAATGTCCACGAGTTAATTTCAGTTTTTTTTTGCCAAATTGTTTTTTTCAAGTCACTGTAAACAACACAAATGATGGTCTGGTCGTACGTCAAAACGTTCTGAGTACGTTCGGGTACCACTCAGAATTGACCTCTAACGTTGCTTAAGCGGAACAGCCACGACCATTTGCTTCGAAATGCTTCTTCCACGAACAATTTTCGAAGAACCCCACGGTCGATTGCTGTTTTGTTTCGGAATCATACGCATAGATCCATGATTCGTCACCTGTGACGATCTTATTAACGTCTTTTGAAGCACCGTGATCGTATTTTTTCAAAATTTCTTTGCACCAATCGACACGAGACTTTTTTTTGAGCGACTGTCAAATTGTGCGGGATCCAACGAGAACAAACCTTTTTTACGGCCAGGTGTTCATGCAATATCGAATGTATGCTGGTGGAAGAAATGCCCAAGGATGCCTCTATCTCACGGTATGTCACATGACGATCTTGCATTATCAGTTCACGCACGGCTTCAATGTTCTCCGGCACAACGGCCGTTTTTGGACGACCTTCGTCTTTGAGCGAGCGTCAGCCACGATTGAATTCATTAAACCAGTTTTCACAGTGCTATAGGATGGTGCTTCATCGCCATACAAAGATTTAAGTTCATCGATGCACTCTTGTCGTGATAATCCACGTCGAAAGTTGTAAAAAATGATCGCACGAAAATGTTCACGAGTTAATTCCAGTTTTTTTTTTGCCAAATTGTTTTTTCCAAGTCACTGTACACAACACAAATGATGGTCGTACGTCAAACGTTCTGAGTAAGTTTATGCTAAAAAATGTCAAACTTTCCAAAGGAAATGTCAGATGGCGCCAGCAGCACTTAGTGTTGCCTTGGCCAGAAATTTATATAGCAACCCTCGTATTAGTTAGTTTCATAGCAAATATTTGTAACTACCAAAAATATTTGAGCTAGACCGACCTTTAAGTGTACCGATCGACTCAGAATCACTAGTTGTCTGCCCGTTCGCCCTTCCGTCCATCTGAAGCTTGTAATTACACTACAGCTGACAACGCTGTCCGATCGTTATGAAAGTTTGTTGGTTTTTTTGGACCAGGGTTAGATTTAGGTATAGCTCCCACACATATATTCATTTGATTTTATGTTTTTAGCTCTAGTTGCCACATCTTTATGAAATTTGGCATACGTTAGTTTTTTGAACATACGAAGAAAGTTATAGAAATTGAAAAAATAGACTCAGATTAAGATAAAGCTCCCACATATATGCTCATCCGATTTTTTTGTTTTTAGCTCTAGAAGCCACATATCAAATCTTAATGAAATTTAGAACGAGTTAGTTTTTTTGATCAAGGGCGGACGTTAATGAAATTAAAAAAATTCCATTCGCCCCCTTGCATTTTCCATTCTCAGATGGTCCATCCGTTGAGTTCAATTTTCGATGACTCGTCCGAGAATTTCGACTGGTAACTGGCGAATGACATGCGTAATGATGGCTTCCAAGATCTAAATCATAGCTGGTTTGCCAGCATAGACTTTGGACTTTCCGCTCCAAAGCAAAAAGTCTAAAGGTGTGATATCACACGATCTAGGCGGCCAATTCACCGGTCCAAAATGTGAAATTAGCTGCTCTTCGAAATTACCTCTCACTAGGTCCATTCTTTGAGCAGCTGCATTGCAAGTGGCACCGTCCTGTTGAAACAAAATGCTTCAATTTCAGGTAGTAAAAAGTCCGATATGATAGAGTAATAGCGAGCACCATTGAATGTTACGTTTCGACCATCATCATTTTTGAAAAAATATGGACCAATAAGTCCACCACACTTGATTTGAATTTTAGTATTTTTTTATTTTGAAAAAAATACCTCTAGATGGATCACCCTATACTTGAAAATAATTCAAGTATGCCAATTTTATTGCACTTTTAAAAAGAAAATTGTATTTGGCCCAACCTTTATATGTGTTGGAGCTATTAGAACCAGTTTTCTTCAATTTCCCTAGCATCCGTCCTTGGTCTAAAAACATTTCTTCTGTTGAATATTATTAAGTTCAGACCTTAGTAGTTTAAATACTGGCTTTATATGGACAGCAGGCAGTTGTACTCGTATTCGGGCCACCCTATACATGTATGGGAGCTATGTGAATCTGTTTCCTTCAATTTTCATAGGTCCCGCCCTTGTTCTAAAAAAATTGCTCTGCTGAATTTTATAAGGATCGGACCGAAGTAGTTTGATTATCAGATTTAGATGGACAGCAGCTACAGACGGACAGACAAACATCACTCAATCAAATCAGCTCGTGATTTTGAGTCATTCGGTACAGCAAATGATGGGTCTAACAACAATACGAGTGTGGAGGTTATAAAAATACAACAAAAAAAATCATAAAGTTGAACTACTGTTTTTCTCGAGTGTATTTTTTCCACTCTTTGTATTTGGCCCTTTACATGTGTGGGAGTTTTGAGAATCTGTTTTCTCTAATATCCCTAAAATTTCCGCTGCTTGAAATAGGAACGTTGTAGTTTGATAAACTACTCGAGATGAACGATAGTCTGTCTGCTGTCGACATCGCTCAATCGAATCTGCTCATGATTTTGAGTCATTCGGTACACCAAATGAGGGTTCCGACACTAATTTGTTTGCCAGAGTAGGAGATTATATAAACACAAAATAAATCGTAGAATTGAACTACATTTTTTCTCGAGTGTATTATCCCCCTTCACTGGCATTATATTGCATTGTATGAGGACTTTGGGGTTTCTCGGGTGTATTTCCCATTGGACGCGTTTATTATTTTCCAAATAAACAACATTGCTCCCAATGAACCCCCACTACTCCTTCCTCGACAGCAGCAACCCACTCAATTTTGCTACAATTGATTAACTGGAGTGGAAAAGATTGCAAATAGAATAAATGTGCAGTGCAGGGGCAACAAGATAGAGGGGTAGGGTGGGGGATCAAATAATACAACCCATTAACAACGTTCAAGTACTTGTAGGTCAGTTGCAAGAATAAGTCGGCTCAACACACTCGCACACAGTCAGTCTTCCACAACAGTGAATCGATTCGTAAGTGGAAGCCGGTATTAGATACCACCCAATTACCCTACCCTGGCGTACCCTACCGCCTGTCCGATAACAATGCCAGTAGAAATCAATAACAGCAATAGCAACAAATATTGCTTGTAATAATTACAAGTTTGTTATTGCTTGGACAGCGAGACAACCTTGTGTGCGAGAGAAACTGTGGCAGCAGTGGCGGCTGCAACGACGACGGCGGCACAGCCATGGACGCTGCGCGGTGATATATTTAAATGAAAGTTGACAGGCGCCAAGATTTTGTTTTTTTTTAATTGGCGTCATAGCTGTTTTACTAAATTAGGCGTTAGCAAAAAAAAAGGTCATTAAAAACATATCAATTTTAAATGCTTCACTTTGAATCTTGCAACAACACAAGAGACAAAGATAGAGAAACAAACACACAAAATTATTAACAATATGTGGACAAGGCTAGGACATTACAAAAGAATATTAGTTTTAAAATACTGCTTTCCTTTGAGGATATAAATATTGAAATAGTTCATAATATTAAGGGAAGGTATAAAAAAATTGAAAAATAAACTCCAGAATATGCAAATTGTCATTAAATCGAAAATCAATAAACAAAATAGTAAGTAACTGGTAAACTTTAATTCATTATTATTTGCATTACGCGGTAATGACATCTCATTGCCTTCACCATGATTTCTAAGTAAAAAGTAAGGACATACTTATAACTATCTAGCTGTTGTTCACTTGTTCGAAACGTGTTAATTTTCTCTTTCTCTCTAACTTCACAATTTCAACTTAGCTAGTAGCAAGGCAAATACAACTCATTACTTTTTGAATCACCCAGCAATGCCAAGTAGATACCTTCACCATGAATTCTAGGTAAAAAGTAATGACGAACTTATAACTATTTATTTGTTGTTCAACCGTTCGAAAAGTGTTAATTTTCTCTTTCATTCTCATTTTAAAATTTCATCTCAGCAAAAAAAAAACTAGGCAAGTACAACTCATTACCATTTACATTACCCGCTAATGACATATCATTACCTTCACCATATAGTCTAAGGAAAAAGTAATGACATTGGTATAACTATTTTTTTTTTGCTGTTCACTTGTTCTCATACTCATTTCACAAATTCAGCTCAGCAAGAAACAAGTCAAGTACAACTCACTACCATAAGCAATACCCGGTAATGACATCTGATTACCTTTGCCATGAATAATAAGTAAAATGTAAGTAGTTTTTTTATTGATTAACAGTTCGAAACTTTATAGATTTCTCTCTCACTATCATTTAAAACTAGTTTGTATTTTTTATGGTGCTCATACTCTCTGCCTGTCTTATATTACGTAGGTTTTTTGGGTTCTGCTGCACGATCAGCGGCCTCTATTATTCTTCAGCCAGACTGTTGCCATTATAAACGTGTGGTTCTGCCCAAATCACCATCGGAGTGACAGGTTTTGTCTGTAGGTATCTGTAGAATAGTTCGCAGCCACTTGCTTGCCCAAATGTTTGGCGGATGTCAGTTGAGGATAATGGACAGAGCTATAAATGGAGTAAAAAGGGCATTATCGGTACCCTTATCCTTATTCTTTCAATCCTAATCTGGTGATTCTACATTACCCACGAGACCGGAGAGAAGCCCCGTAGAAACGGATTACTAGCGAGACCGGAGAGAAGCCCCGTAGAAACGAATCAGATTGACAAAAATAAAACATAAATGGGCAAAATCGCCTGGGGAAATAAGTTTCCCTAAAGGGATGGTATGTCTCCGGGGGAAAAATTACACATTTTTCAGTATTTGCTCAAAATATCATTATTTAATGTAGACGAAATAAAATTATGATCAAAGAAGACTGTTAGTTGAGGCTCACTTAATATCTCGAAAAGAAACGGCATAGTCGGTGGACCTATCGGCTCTTGAGGCCCAAACGGCCCCTATGGTGATGAGAAACGTTAGCTAATAAACATGGACGTAAGGTCATTAAAAGTATTCAACTTTCATTACAATTTGCTAAATGCAAGTATGTCCAAAGTCTGCCTTAAATATTGGCTCGGACGTTTGGACGCTATGGGCCCAAAAAACGGTCCGTATGTTTAAAAAAGCTACCGAAAGTAAGTATTGGCATATGAGTATGGTCATGAGGGATTTTTATTTAAAGATTAGCCGAATTCAAAATCCTAATTCAAAAAACGGCCCTAAGAGCCAAAATAAACTACAGCTGGAAAATATGAATATGAGGGTACATAAAATAAAATTTCACTAGGCATCAAATAATGGTTATATTTTTTAAAGATTTGTTTGAGACTGAAGGGGCCCAAAAAACGGACCCTGGGGCCAAAAGAAGCTACAGCTGGTAAATATGGCCATAAGGCCACTGAAAATAAAGCTAATTTCACTACGAATCCAATCATGGCTATTTTATTTGAAGATTTGTTTGAGATTGGGGTCATACTCATAGACCGAAGGGGCCCAAAAAACGGACCTTAGGGCTAAAATAAGATACAGCTGGTAAATTGGTCAGGAGTGCACTTAAAATAAAGCAAATTTCACTACGAATCCAATCATGGTTATTTATTTTGAAGCTTTGTTTGAGGATTGCGGCTAAGACTCGTGGACCTAAGGGGCTCAAAAAACGGCCGTCTGGTCAAAAAGAACGTTCGACATAAAATATGGGTATAAGGGTACTTAAAATAGAGGAAAGATTAGTACGAATTTAAATATCGTTTTATTTTAGTTAAGCCTTGGCAGAGATTGTGGTCGGTCTGACTCATGTATCCAAAGAGTGCCAAAATAAATGGCCCATTTTTACAGTGGATACGCGGCGAAGTTTATGTAGGTTGAATATAACGACTTATTTGTGAGAAAAGAATAATCTGATAAATTCTAAAGGCAGAAATAAAAAAATGATAAGAGGACCTCTAAGTAATAAAAAGCGCCTTCTTTAAGCCTTACATTAGAAGGAAAACAGTAATGTATTGTGGATTATATTAAGGTAAAAAAGGAAAGCACTACTCAAATGTTTTAAAGTCGAAGATGGAAAGGAATGAGTATAGAATATCTTAAATTCCTAAAAAGAATGACTTCTAAAAGTCTCATCTATAGGAAGAGAAGCAAGAATGTCTAAAAGCCTTATTTATAGAAAGAGAAGCAGTAATGCATAAATGATCTCTAGTATAGGCAATAAGAATGTATTTTTTTAGGAAGGAGTATTCTCAGCAGCGTCTGCCTAATACTGGCCTTTAAGAGAAATATGAAGGTTCTAAAAAACAAATAGAGTGAAAAAATAATCAAAATATGATATTTTTGGAATCGCATAATTCTCTCGGTTTTCACTTAGAATCAGGAATTCGCAATATTTATACGGCAAGCAGAAATAGGAAACAGACAAAGTATTGAAAATGAGAATGCTGAAAGACAGATGAGTGCCGCGATTGCTAACAGCCGCTAACAAATACAATTGCCTGACAGTATTACAGACTATGATTTGTGAGGTTTCAGCACCCACTACACTTGCACATTTTTAAGTTTGGGACTTCTTACTGATAAACACTTACTTTTCAACTGCTTGTATGTTAAAGGGTAAATACTTTCTAGCATAATTACTTTAAAATGGGAGTTTTTGCAGTGGATTTAATATTTTATAAATAAATAAGGTCGAGTGGACCAAAGTACTTGTCCTTAAAAGTAATTTTCACCTAATTTTTAATAGTGCAGACTATGGATGTAGCATTACCCTCAATATTACTTGGTAATGAGTGTTTTTACAAAGTTTATTTTAAAAGTTTTGTTATTGCGATGATAACTTTAGACATATTCGTAATAAATTGTGAGATTTATGAGCGTACTGGAAGTGATTGCGGGAGGCTTTGCCACTTCACGTGTCATCAACATATTTTAATTAAAGAACTTTTTCCCTATCAAAGCTAATATAAAATCATAAGAATTTAATTGACATTTCTTTTCTACGTAGAAAGAAATATTTCAATTAACTCATCACATGAGAAGACATGTGAATTGAATGGCAGACATCAAAACAACTCGAAGAATTAATTTGAAAAGAGGAAAATTTCTTAAAAAAATGAAAGACAATAACGCAAAACATTCAGAAGGTCTCATAGCAAAAAAAAAAATATTAAACTTTGCAAGAAATACACCCTACCACAAAAACACAGACAAAATTATTCATAAAAAAGAAAAGGCAGAAGATGAACACGAAAAAGTGTCTTTAGAAATTAATGTTGAAACTAATTTGACCTTTTCGTGTCAAAAAAATGAGATTGCGGGAAAAAAGTTGGTTAATCACACTATGCTATTGTTGATTGTTAAAATGCTATGTTAGAAGTGGAACCTGTTAGTACTACTTTGGAAATTAAATAAATTGGTAAAAAAAAAAAAATGCAGAAATTTCCGGAGTTTGTTACTCAACACAACAGATTTTATAAAAAATAAAGCTTTTTGAGAAAGCGAAATTTTAAGCTTGAATATTTACCATTTAAGAAATTATTTCAGAATTTTAAAAAGTGCTTAATTTCAAAAATCCTTTTTTTTTTAAACATTTTTGTGCCGAACAAAGTATATTTTCCAGCAGCCACAATTTTTCATTTTTCAATAATTTAAAAAAAGAAAATTATTTTTTTCTCAAAATACTGGTCTAAAATACTCAAAACACAAACAGACCAGATCTAAGCTGATGGAGTAGTTTACTCTTTCATAGTAATAGAAATTTTTTATTGAAAACAAAATTCAAACTTCACGTTTAATAAAAAATAGTCTGCAAAAAACGCCAAAATAAAAAATGCTAAATCAAAAAACTTCTGAAACAATAAAGTGCAAATTTTTTTTTTAAAAGAATCGTTTTTTTATTTGTCGCCAATAGAATTGATAAAAAAATAGGCTTTATTTACTGTATGGTAAATATTTCCCTTCTTTTCGTAAGCCAGTGTCGCTAATGTGACACCTGCCAAAGAACTCAGGTGTGATCTGTAACCTTTAAGGCAGTTCGAATAGCATACGACGGCCGTATATATAACGTGTTCATTTCCATGGACTATGTGTGTTTGTGTGTGACGTTGGTTGTGGTGTCATTATCATCGCGTATATGTTTGTGACGCGTTGTGTGGTAAGTGAAATTGTTGCAATACTCGTATGTTCGCATTTTCAAGTATTTCGCTTTTTTTATTCTTCCTTAACTTTTATTTCTTAATAACACTTTTTTTTGCTGTTTGTAAGGTAAAATGTCAGAATACCAGGCGCCGTAGTTAGCACCCTCTACCTCGCCCCATGCCCACCATGGCGCATTAAAAGTAATCAAAAAAAAATCAAGAAATAATCCAAAGGACATTTGTGTACACTCGACACACACAAACGCACTTACATGGTCGTAGCAAAGAAGAAAAACGCTTTCTTTATATTAACAGTTGCAAAAAAAGGAAAGGAGCAATATATTTGCTTGAAGTAAAACAAAAAGGAAAACCCCCTAAAGGTCAGGGCTACAGGAAAATGGTTAATGATGCCATTTAATGCGAGCACATGAAAATGAATTTTTAATGGAATTGAAAAAAAACGCACGAAAATATTGTTGAGCTATAAATAAAAAGAAGGGGGTAGCGAAATAAAATAGGGTCAAGAGATCAGAGGTCAAATAATAGTTTCAACTTTAAGTTGACAATAGAAAATCAAGTTTTCTTAGATCTGGGAAACTAAGTTGCCTATAGCCAAGGTTTCCTACACCTTAGAAAACGAAGTTTTCTACATCTTAGGAAACCAAGTTTCCAAGAGCTAAGGAAACCAAGTTTCCAAGAGCTAAGAAAACCAAGTTTCCAAGAGCTTAGGAAACCAAGTTTCCAAGCGCTTAGGAAACCAAGTTTCCAAGAGCTTAGGAACAAAGTTTCCAAGAGCTTAGGAAACCCAGTTCACTAGAGCTTATGAACCCATCTTTCGCAGAGTCCAAAACCCTAGAGCATAGGAAACCATGTTTTCTATAGCCACAAAAAATGTTTTTAAAGCCTCGGAAACAAGGGTTTTAAAAGCATAAAGCCTAGGAAACTAAGCCTAGAAAACCATGTTTCCTCAAGACTAGGAATACAAGATCCAAAGAACTATATAGTAAGATTCCTATAGACTAGGAACCTTAGAGAACCAAGTTTCCTGGAACCATAGGAAACCTAGAGCATAGAAAATCAAGTTTTCAAAAGCGTCCAAAACAAGTTTCCTAGAGTCTAGGAAACTAACTTGCCTAAAGCCAAGGAAACCAAGTTTCCCAGAGCTTAGTAAACCAACTTTCCTAGAGCTTAGGAAACCAACTTTCCTAGAGCTTAGGCCAAGTTGTCTGAAAACCTGGATGATAGGAAACCAGGTTTTGTAGAGCGAAAAAACTGTTTTTTTAGAGCCAACAAAACCTGGGTTTTAGAGTCTAGGAAACCAGGTTTTTAGAGTATGAAAAACTAGGCATAGGAATCCAAGTCAACTAGAGGGTTGGACACCAAGTTTCCTAGAGCGTAGGAAACCTAGTTTCCTAGAGCGAAGGAAACCTAGTTCCCTAGAGCGTAGGAAACCTAGTTTCCTACAGCCTAGGGAAACCTAGTTTCCTAGAATTTAGAAAACCTAGTATCCCAAGAGCCTAGAAAATCTATTTTCCTAGAGAGCAGGAAACCTAGTTTCCTAGAGACAGGAAACATAGTTTCCTAGAGTATAGGAAACCAAGTTTCCTAGAGTCAGAAAACCTAGTTTCCTAGAGTCAGAAAACCTAGTTTCCTAGAGCCTAGGAAAACTAGTTTCCTAGAGCCTAGGAAACCTAGTTTCCTAGAGTCAGAAAACCTAGTTTCCTAGAGCCTAGGAGACCTAGTTTCCTAGAGCCTAGGAAACCTAGTTTCCTAGAGCCTACGAAACCTAGTTTCCTAGAGCCTACGATACCTAGTTTCCTAAAGCCAAGGAAACCAAATTTTCTGGAATGTTGAAAAATACATTTCCTACAGCCTAGCAAACAAGTATCCTAGAGCCTAGAAAACCAAGTTTCCGAGAACCTAGAAGACCTAGATAGGTTCTAGAGCCCACGAAACCAAGTTTTCCTAGAGCCCAAGAAACCTAGTATCCTAAAGCCAGAAAACCAAGTTTCTGAAGCCTGGAAACCTAAGTTTTCTAAAGCCTGGAAACCCAAGTTTTCTAGAGCAAAGGAAAACAAGTTTTTTAAAGAAGGACACCAAGCTTCATAGAGTATTCATTTCTCGAGACTAGAAAAACAAGATTCCTCGAGAATAGGAATCCTAGTTTTCTTTGACCTGGAATGGCCATTAAAACCAAGAGACCTTGAGCCTCGAAAACGTTTCCTTGAGCCTCGGAAACTAAGTTTTCTTGAGCCGCGGAAACTAAGTTTCCTAGACCCAAGGAAACCAAGTTTCAGCCTAGGAAATAAAGTTACTTACAGCCTAGGAAATGAAACTTTTTTAATCGTAGAAAATTAATTTCATAGAGTCTAGGAAAACAGCATTTTTAAAAGTGACCAGTTAGTAATTTATAGTTTTTCCAATTTTAATATTTCAAAAGCTATAAAAGCTTCCAATGTCATCGAGCTCTAGAAATATTCAGTAAGGTTTGCCATTTCATCGTGTACGAGTATCATTTCAAGCCTGTCCAACGTTTAGAAATTATAAATAAGTATTATGGAATTTCTCTGACTCAGTTGTAAATAGGCAATGCGAATTTCGCTGTGAGGTCGGTCGTCATCATGGCACTGGACAGGCAATTTGTCTCAGCGTAAAAAAGTTTCTAAACGAGTATCCTCTTTTGAAACATAAATCATCAACAAGATAGAGATCGACGCGTAGTGACCACCGTAGCGGCGAGTATCGAGGAGGACCTAGAAATGACGGCGCCGATCAGCTGCTTTGGGCATTACAAGAAAGCCAACAACTCATTCTTGGGCCCAGATTTGTTGTTGCTGTAGCGGCATACGTAGTGCGGTGGTGGCAGCCTTTGGCAGTAGATTGCTGATTCGGATCAATCCGGTATATAGAACCGACTGTCGTGGGATCCGTTTAAGTGGTGGCGCAATTATTGCAGCCTTCGGCCATGTATGACATCGTAAGCTCGCTATTTGGTCTCTAGATATGCTGGATTAAGGCCTTTAACCACAAAAAATCATTTTTTGGGGCGTGGTTCATTGTTGGCTTAGCACCTCTGCAAAGTTGCCTTTATTGAAAAAGCTTCCGGAATTAATTTGATATCTATCATCTTAAAAGCTTAATTCAAACTTAATTTTCTTTCAAGCTTCCAAGAGCCTAGAAAACCAGTATCCAAGAGCCTAGGTAATCCAGTTTTCTAGAGCAGAGGAAACCAAGGATAACAAGTTTCATAGAGTAGGATATCAAGTTTCATAGAGTAGAAAAATCAAGCTTCCTGGCAATCTTTATTCCAAGAAAACATATTTCTCTTGCAATTACCTAAAGACACCAGAATGTGATACGAGTACAACGCAAAAATTACCTGTTCAAATGCAAAAGGTCTGCCATATATTTTCGTTCATTTATTTGCTTTTAAATAAACATTTTTGAAATTTTTGTTTAATTCACACACGTACGTACCTGCAATGAAACGAACAGAAGTAAAAAATAACAGACAGAGTGAATAATTAATTAAGCTTAAATATTTGTTTAATACACATATGTATAAATAATACTATATATAAAAAAATAAAATAAATAAACAAAAAGAATTTTAAAAAAAAGCTTAAGAAAACAAACCCAAAAGGCATTAAACCCCCCTTTAAAACACGCTACAGATAAATGTATGCACAATGGGTTGTGCAACCTGCCAGTCTGTGACTGGCGGCAGCTACTGCTGCTGCTGCTACCAACCTGTGGCAACAGAGGGCGCCGAAACGACTCAGTGACAGTTCAATGTTTTGTAAATTTCACTTGTTCGGTTGGTTATATTGGTCCAACCGTCCGCCTGTCTGTCCGTTCGGTCGATCGTAATCACATTTAACAAATTAAATGTAATTTAAAACTTAATTAAGCTGATAAAAGCTCAGGTTAAATACAACCCAGCGAGAGTAAATGAAAACATGGCAACAGCACAAACAACAACATCCCGAGTAAATTAACAGCTCAGGAAAAACATTGCATAAAAAAATCCCCCAAAGCCATTCGACCGCCCGTCCCGTCCTGCCTTCGCTTCATCCAATCGGCGAATGTACAGAGACTGTTGCAAAACACAATAAAAACAAACAGAAAAGACGTTTGAGGAGGAGCAGCAGCAGCAGAAGAACGCATACGGTTGCAACAAATGATGATGATTTATCAGAGATAAGGTGAAAACACCAACAACAAAGCCATGCCAAAGAAAGAAAAAACATGTACAAAATAGACATTAAGTTTGTCCGTCTTTCCGTCCGTCTGTCCACTAGTATCAAACGGATATCGAGAGCTAAATGGATGATGTTAACGAATTGTGCTGTGTCAATAAATCGACAAGAAAACAAACCAAACCGAACGAAACCGTACCGAACCGTACGACCAGCAAGCAGGTGATAAAAAAGAGGACGAGTCAGACAAACTAATTTATGTCACACTAAAAGAAGACAATGAAAATGTTGATGATTACTACAAAACTATAGCCGAAAGGAGGAAAACTTGATTTAGTTATAAAAACTAAACAAAAACAAAGATGAGATTTCCTTAAAATGATCACGTTTACACAGAAGCTATCAATATTTAAGTTCAATTTAAAAGCTTCAAAAAAAAGTTTTGCATGACAAAATATTTTACCCAAAAAAAATTCTTTTTCATTTACATTTAAAAAAAAAAGAATTCTCAACTTAAAGTTTCGATATGGAAGAGCTTTTCATACGACAAAGCTTTTGACAAAGAGAGCTAAGAACAATACCGAGCTTTAAATAATAAAGAATTTTTAATAAAACATAGTCCCCAATCACGCTAGGCAATTTTACTTGCCGCAAGGGAGAGGGAAGAAAACTTGTTCGTACTGGCAATTCCTTTTGTGTTTTTTGTAGTGTGAAGTTGGCTGCAGATTATTTTGACATTTTGCTTTCATAACGTTTCTTTGACAAAATAACAATTCTAATTAAAAAGTAAAATAAGTAAAATAATAAAAAAAAGTAAATAAATAAATATTTATAATTGAATATCAACTTTTTTATTTTCTCATGTATTTTTTACACAAAAATTAGAACGAATAAATCACAGAATGGCAGAAAAGGAAATAATGAAAACAAAAATTGCGGAAACGTAATTTCCTTGTGTGATTCCTTGTGTGAACACAAGAGGCAAGTTCAAACGAAATTCATAAAAATAGCTGCAAGTAAGATTGCGGCAATGTCAGAAAAGATAATAATGAAAACAAATATTTTCGCAACCAAATTTTCTTTTGTGAACACACGAGGCAAGTTCGAAAGGAATTCATAAAAATTGCTGCAAGCAAAATTGCTTAATATAAATAAGGACCTACTATTTATGTATGTATGAACGAAATCCACCGTATTAAATTATTTCAATTCAAATTTCATACATATCATAATAGATTTCCTTACGAAATCAGGTGATATTGGAATTCATTTGTATGTATTAGCAAAGTCTCGATCCACAATAGGAAACTTTAATTGCCGCAATTCTCAGTTTGTGTTGTTTTTCTTAGTGTGAAGTTGGCAGAAGATTTATTACGCATTTGTTCACACAAAATTCAGAACGAATAAATCACAGAATGCCAGAAAAGGCAATAATGAAAACAAAAATTGCCGAACCCGAATTGCCTTATGTAAACACAAGAGGCAGGTTCATAAGGAATTTATTCAACCGAACTTAATCAATTCAATTCAGTTTTCATACATACTCGGATCATAATAAATTTCGTCACAAAATCAGGTGAATTTGGAATTCATTTGTATCTATTACCTTAGTCCTGATTCACACTAGGCAATTTTAATTGCTGCAACTCTTAGCTTGTAGGAGAGAGAGGTTGGCGGAATTGTAAGAGAAAAAACTTGCTCGTACTGGCAATTACTATTGCGTTTTTCGTAGTGTGTAGTAGTGTATAAATTGAAGAATGTCAGAAAAGTCAATAATGAAAACAAAAATTGCCGAAACCTAATTGCCTGCGCAGACGCAAGAGGTAGGTTCAAAATAAACTTTAAAAAAATTGCCGCAAGAAAGATAGCCTAGTGTGAATGGGGACATATGTACGAGCATGTATGTAGAAACGAACGCCACCATATCCATACATATCATAATAGATTTCGTCACAAAATCAGATGAATTTGGAATTCATTTGTATGTATTAACCAAATCCTGATTCACACTAGGAAATTTTAATTGCTTTAAGTAAATCCGAGGTTTCTAATACATCAGAATTTTAATTAAACAGAGCTTTTAAAAAATCCGAGCTTTGAATAACGTAGAACTTTATCATTAAAAACAGAGCTTTGAATAAGGTAGAGCTTTAGATAAAACAAATCTTTTAATTAAACAAAGCTTTCAATGAAAAGGATCTCTAAATTTTACAAAGCCTTTATTTAAACAGAGACTTTTATACGCCAGAGCTTTTAATGTACTTAATTTCCACAACATCCAATTAAGCAGCAAGGGAAAACTTCTTTTAAATTAGTGAGCTGTGCACTATATAATTCTTATACTCCCTTACCAGGGCCTACTGTTTAACTCACGCTCCGAACAGCCAAAGCATTTTATAGAGAAGTATTTACAGGGCTTAGAGATAAATCTCTTACTCGTAGAGTCGTCGAGTTGAAAAAATAAACTTTAAAATTTTTCTAAAAAAAAATTTTCATTTTATTTATTTCATTCAGAAAGTGTGATTTAAAGATAAAAGTCCAATTTAAAGCAAATTACAAGATGCATATAAGAAAACTTTTAAAAAGCTAATTTGAAAATGTTTTCGAGTATTTCGTATTTTTGAAAATCTCTTGGACGTTGGCGTGGCTAATCAAGACAAAAAGCTTTATTCCTTCCCTTTCTAGAAGCCATAAATTTTTCGAGTTTGTTCTGTTTTATGACACATTATTAGTTCAGAGCTTTTTAATGGTACTTAAGTCTATAATATAACTTCTCTGGTAAAAGTCGATCGGGCGAAAATATTGCTGCTGTGAAACAAAGTGGGACTAGTCCGCGACATCCTCAATTCGTTGTCGTGCTGTTGAAGTAACTGCCACTTTTGCATGGCATGAAAACAATATTTTTATGACATAAACTAGTTGACATGGATTTAATCGATAAGTGGGCTACTACGCAGTTCCTAGCAGAAGTATAAAAAAGCTTTGGTGTAATGACGTGGCGTTTAGAGGAAAAAGCTCAAAAATAATAACTGGTTTGCTAAGGGAACACTAAAGCTTTTGCTTTTAAATGACACGCCGTAACTCAAAAGCTTTTTTCCACAAAGGGGAACTTTCGGTTTGTCGATAATCTAAGAATTACAAGCATCGAGGGATAAGGAAATACAGAAACCACTATCCCACCTTAACCGAATTGGAGTTACACTCCAAATCTTGAGAATAAAAAGCAACAAAAACAGCAACAACTTGTTATTTCGTCTCCGATAACCGTTTTTTTTTTCTTTTTGTTTAATTAATTAAACATTATATGGCAGAAAGCGGGTAAAAAAACACAACAACAAAACATTTTGTAATAAATAATAGCCCGAATGCAAACTGACTGACAACAAAACAACCCGACGGACCGACCCATACAAATAAAGACCAAAACAGATACACTTACATGGACAGCGACACCGATACAGACAGACAGACAGACACAGACACAGCCACGGATATGGTTACAGCTATACACTCTCTGACGTCAATACATCGGAGGATTAAATGGCAATTAAAAGACAACGACAACAACAGCAGCACCGAAAAACAAAACAAACAACGAAAAGCCAACAACAAACGTTTTATGATGTTCAAACGCGAAACGGGCTAATAAAGTTGTAAACAATTAATTATTGTTTAGATGTCAGCAGGGCATGCCAAGGGCCCTCGCGCTCGGGTGTGCTGAAGTGCCGCTGCCAAGGTAGACAGAACGAGAGCGCGCTTAAGTCTGGCAACGCTGTCAAAGCTGTAGTGGACAGCGCAGGGTGCAGTTTAGTTCATAATTGCACTATACATTAGACAATTAATGGGACAACAACTCACGACAATTATAAAACTTTAATTATGGCTTTGTTATGACATGGAAATAAATAATATTACAAGAGAGAGAGAAAAAAGCGGAGGAAGTCTAAAGTCGAGGCGAGAGGAATTTGTTTATAGCCCAACAGGCACAGCACTGAATTTGCAGTACAGTGAATCTGGTGTTATCTCAAGTGTTTTCAAAGTCCCTCTCCTTAATTTTACTACAAATCGTTTGATCTTAACTCTGCAATTGTAGATAAAGCAGTTGATCAATGTCGAATTCCTTGAAAAAACTGGTACGAGGGTTGCTATATATATATTTCTGGCGCCATCTGACATTTCCATCGGAAAGGTTTGACATTTTTTAGCATAAACGTACCCAAAACGATTTGACGTACGACCATCATTTGTTGTGTTTACAGTGACTTGAAAAAAACAATTTGGCAAAAAATGGAATTAACTCGTGAACATTTTCGATCATTTTTCACAACTTTCGACGTGTATTATCACGACATAAGTGCATCGATGAACTTAATGGGTCGATTATGGATGGCAACCAAACTCCAGTTGAGTTGTCAACTGGCAACGCAACTGAAATAAAAACAAGTATTATGTATGGCAACTTTTGTCAGTTGCCGTCGATAATAGTGTTTTGACACTTCGTCAACTTAGAATTTTGAAACAAAACAAACAATTCAACTCAAAAAAGTAAATTTCAACAATAAAAAATTTATTTTTAATGATTAGCTCAGTGGAACTTTTTTTGATGAAGAAGAAGATGCCCAGGACGTGGCATCTATTAGGAGGAATTTAAGAGATAGCTCTAATCCCTTAGAATTGCCATCTGTACTGTGAGTAGATGTTTCTATCTTGAAGATTTTAAAATAATCAATTGTTCGTCTTAGCTTTAAGGCGTATTTCCGACTTCCAAAAGATGCCGTTGTCTATTTAGTGGAAGAATTGAAAAATTGCTTTAGAAAAAGCTACCGGTCGACAGCAATACCTCCACTCTTTGCTACATTGTTGCTTTGTGGTAATTTTAACCATCATGAAGCCTACAAATACCAGAAAAAATATGTAATATTAAATATATGAATAATTAAAAATAAATGTAAATTACCTCTTAATTTTACTTTTTATTTCTTTAAAAAATTACACGGCAACCAGAAATAAATGGTTGCCGAAAAATCCCTTTTTTAGCAACTGAAATTGACAACTGTCGGTCGTCGTTGCCATCCGTAATGCAAATTTGACAACTGGCAACGCCACTAAACTTTGGTTGCCATCCATAATCGACCCATAAATCTTTGTATGGCAATGAAGCAGCATCCTATAGCACTGTGAAAAACTGGTTTAATGAATTCAATCGTGGCCGACGCTCGCTCAAAGACGAAGGTCGTCCAAAAACGACCGTTGTGTCAGAGAACATAGATGCCGTGCGTGAACTGATAATGCAAGATCGTCATAAGATCGTGAGATAGAGGCATCCTTGGGCATTTCTTCCACCAGCATACATTCGATATTGCATGAACACCTGGCCATGAAAAAGGTTTGTTCTCGTTAGATCCCGCACAATTTGACAATCGCTCAAAAAAAGGTTCGTGTCGATTGGTGCAAAGAAATTTAAAAACAAATACGATCGCGGTGCTTCAAAAGACGTTTATAAGATCGTCACAGGTGACGAATCATGGATCTATGCATATGAGCCCGAAACAAAAAAGCTGTCGACCGTGTGGGTCTTCGAAGACGAGCCAAATCCAACGAAAGTTTTTCGTGGAAGAAGCACTTCGAAGCAAATGGTCGCCTGTTTCTTCGGCAAAAGTGGTCATGTGGCGGCTGTTCCGCTTGAGCAATGTACGACGGTCAATTCTGAGTGGTACACCACATTTTGTTTGCCTCAAGTCTTTAGAGAAATTCGAAAAACGAACAAGAGAAGACGAATCGTTGTGCACCATGACAATGCGAGCTCTCACACTTCGGCTCAAACCAGCGCCTTTTTGACCGGCCAAAACGTCGAATTGATGGGTCATCCGCCGTACAGCCCTGACTTGGCACCCAATGACTTCTTTTTATTCCCGCACATGGAGAAAAAAATGCGTGGTCAACCAGAAGATGCTGTTGAAGCGTTCAAAAACCATGTTTTGGAGCTGTCTCAATCGGAGTGGAAAAAGTGCTTCGACAATTGGTTTGAGCGCATGCAAAAGTGTATAAACCATGCTGGAGAATACTTTGAAAAACAATAAAACCATTTTTGAGGATAAATATTCGCATTTTTATTATTAGGCCAGAAATATATATAGCAGCCCTCGTAGGTTTTTTTCCTTTTTTGCCTAATTTAAAAGTTTTCCTAATTTCTAACTGCTTTGTAAACACTGAGAAAGAATTTGTTGCCATAACCGAATTTTAGACTTTGTCATTGAGCCAGAAATGGGCCTCATCACTATCACTGAACAAAATTTTAGTCGAAAACAGCGGATCTTCCCGTTTGTCACCGAACGCTTATTTCCATAATACAGTTGCCAACTTTTGAAGATAATTATTTTCAAAAAATAAATGCCATTAAATGTCCTTTCAAATTACTAATAAAGAAAGATTCCACACTTAATTTGAATTTTAATATTTTTTTTCCAAATATTCTCTCTTGAAAACTAATCAGAGGAAAATTTTTTAAAACTCATTTTCGTGTTAAGGAGGCCAAAATCTACGAGTAAGGACAAAACTATTTAGAGCTCTGGACCAAAATGGCTGTAAACTAGTGTAATCGGACAGATAGAAAGTGTCTTTTACTCTGAGAAAAGTAACAGTTTCTTTTAGGAGAATGTTTTTTTTATAAAACAATGACTTCAAATCATTTGGGGGTCTGTGTTTTTTCTATACCTTTTTCTGTTGAAGACAAACAGCAACCCAATTCAATATTTCGAAAATTAATTAAATTTACGAGCGCTGTAGAAATATTAAAATTGAAACTAAAAATACCATTTTACACCACCAAATCACAATTGCTTCAAGATGTCAATTGGGGCAACCAAAACGAAAAAAAGCAGAAACACGTTTGAAAATTCAATGACGAGTGAGTTGAGTGCACAGATTGTTTAGTCGTTACGTTAGGTGTTTCTATATATTTTTTTTTTTTCAAATAAAAATTCATGATTTCTGTTTTTATGACAGACGACACACTGTTGCGTGCCAGACAGCGCTGCCGTTGAGATGGGGATTTTCTTTTGTTGGTGATTTTTTCCTATGATTCTATATTTCTTTCCTACGATGTTCGGAGGAAAACATTTTTCAAACGCTTCTCAAGAGGAACGAGGAGCAGCAAACGAACGTACGAGGCAACATATGTTGCTTGCTGGCGTTTAAGTACTTTTTTCTCCTAATGTCGTCTAGTGTGTAGAGTGCATGTGTCGGTGTGCAGAAAGCACTTATGTTCTGGTATTTATATATACAGTTAAATGTGTATATAAATACATATGGTATATATTACATAGACATCATGTTGTATATATTAAGCATTTACCAGAACCGACCATGTCGTCTATGTCGTTGTGCTCTGGTAGTTTATGAACAGCAACAATTGCTGTTTCGTGTCTGTAAGACGGGGTTTTACAGGGTGGACTAAAATATACTTGGCAGCAGGACAGAAATAAACCGCCGCACAAAGAGGAAACAAATGGTGTACCTTTCCCCCACCAGAACCACCACCACAAACACCCGTCCCCAATGGCATTCTCTCATATAAACACACACACGCACAAGCGCGACACTTCCGTTTGGCATAAATTTCAAAAATTTTCATATTTAAAATGACGAAAAAAAATGACGGAAAAAGAAAAGTAGGAAGAACATTTTAAAAATAAATAAAAATGTAACAAATGGTGGTGTTAAAAAAATAATATGATTTTTTTCGAAATTTTGTGGCTATACAAAAAGAATCTGTTGCAAATGTTCATCGCTCGCATGGTAAACGTACCTTTATTGGAAATAAGCATACTTTCGCAAAAGAAAAGTTGTCCTAAACGTGAAGTTAAAATTTCCCTAAAGGGAAATTTGTCAACAATTATACAAAATTATTAAAAGAAAACATAGAAAACAATATAAGTAGAAAAGCTCAAATTATAAAAATTGTCCAAAAAGGGAAATTTTATAAATTCCTACAATTTAAATATTTAATACTTTTTAAATTAGACCAAAGTAAAAAAACACACTTCAATGGGTAATATACATTTTTTCCTTTTGCGGTAAACTTTATTTAAAAATTTCCCTAAAGGGAAATTTACCAAAAAGAAAGCACAGAAAGACATTATTGGTAGAGAAACAATTAAATCAAAAACAAATTACCCAAGAAGGGGAAATTTTATAAACTGTTTAAAAATTCAATTGTTAACACTTTTTAAATTACACCAAAGTAAAAATGGGTAAGAAAAAGGCATACAAAAAATTTCCCTGAAGGACAATTTTCCGAAATTATACAAAGTTAAGCAAATTTCTAAAAGGAAACATATTTTAGTAATAAAAAAATTAACATATTTGTACTTGCCCCAAAATGGGAAATTTTATAAATAGCCAAAAATTCAATATTTAACACTTTTTAAGTTACGCCAAAAAAATAAAACACCCTTCTATGGGTACGACAAACTACTTTACTTAAACTCTCTTTAGGGAAATTTGTCATTATTATACAAAATTAAACAAATTTTCAAAAGAAAACATATAAAATCATTTAAGTATCAAAATGTAAGTATCAAAATTTAGACAAACACATTTTGTAAAAGTTTTCCAATTTAAGATTATGAACTTTAAAAGTTTTAAGGTCCAACTAGTGTACACGGTTGACGTTATACTCAATATTGTGCGATTAGTTATGACGGAACGCGACGGTAAGATAAAATAACACAAAAACAGCTGATCGAAGAGCATTTGTACAAAATACAGAGGCTGTCTTCGTTCATAAGTATATTATTCACAATTTTAAATTTAATTTGCAGGAATTCTAAACAATAACAAAACGAATTCTAAACAATAATCGCGCACTAAATGTCGAAGTAAAGCATAACAATAAACAGCTGATCGCCCTTGACGGCTGACGGTTGATTCTGCAACCTGCAGAAGTCTACCGTCGTCAACCGTCAAATGATAATTATCTCTCTCTAACACATGCAAAAAAAAACCCAACTCAAACAGCTGATTGCCTACCGTCAACCGTCACCTGTCAACCGTCAAGACTAATTAGACCTTTATATTAGTAATTTCTTATATGAGTAAAAAGAAAAAAATTATAAGAATTATAAGTATATTTAAAATACAAATTTCCATAAGGGAAATTCGGCTAAAATTATGCAAAATCAACCAAATGTACAAAAGAATAGATGTACATCAATATTAGCAAAAGAATAGATGTACATCAATATTAGTAGCCAAAATTAAGCCAAACACATTTTGTGAAAAGTTCTCAAAGAGGATTTTCATAAAGGAAAATTTAAAAATTCTTAAATATTCAAGATTTTATAGTTTAACCAAATAAAAAAAAATTAAGTGAAAACAAATGTTTTCCTTTTTCGTTAAACTAAATACAAACACTTCCCTAAAGGAAAAATTGTCAAAATTATACGAAGTTAAAACAAATTTTCAAAATGCCCAAAAGAGGAAAATTTTGAAAATTGTTAAAAGTTAAAGATTTTAGACTTTTAAAGTAAGACTAATGGAAAAGACACATGGAAGACTTAGAACAGAATTTTGCTTAAATATGTAAGAAAAAAAAACACAAATTTTCCTTAAGGAAAATTTGGCCAAATTTATAAGACTTATATAGAAATTTTTAGTCACATTTAAAAAAGAAGTTTTTTCCATGAGAAAGATTAGAAATAAAAAACTTTCTTAAGGAAATTTTTAAAAATTACGCAAAATAAACCACTTGTCAATGAGAATGCATACCAAGTAATTGTTAGTAGCAAAAAAAAAGTAAGCCAAATGCATTTTTTAAAAATTTCCCAAAAAAGACATTTTTAAATTGTTAAAAATACAAAATTTAGTATATTTTAAAGAAATAAACACTTAAATGCTTTAAAAAAACGTTAAACATGCATCAAAAATTTCCCTGAAGGGATATTTAAAAAAAATATGTTTAAATATCAAAATTTTTGGTTTAAATCGTATATACAGGGTGGAGCGCAGAAATTTGCTTACTTGGGAATGAAATAAAAAAATATGAAACTTAGAAAAGTTTTTTTTTTATATTTTAATAATATTGAACAGTAAGGGATTTTTTATATTACATGATTTCGCTATCCACACACTGCTGTATACGTTCTCTGAAGTTTTCATGAACTCAGCCTCAATATTAATTAGGTCTTCCAAGGTGTTGGGGCTATTGATATACACCTTCGACTTCAGGTAACCCCAAAGGAAAAAAATTGCATGGGGCTAAGTCTGGCATTAAATGGAGTTGAAAGGAGTTTCCTAAAAATGTCTTAAAAATGCCAATTCTTAAGCATAAAAGTTTAATAAATTGTCAAAACAAAATTTTCCTTTGGGAAAATGATTATTTTTAAGCGACATAATTACTTGTTTATTACTTTTTGCAGAAAATTAATTCACTGTGGTTTTTTAAACTAAACTTTGAAGCGAAATTATTACCTTTTTATTAATTTTTTTCCAGAAAATTAATTCACTGTTGTTTTTAGAAATAAACCTTAAGTGAAAAAAAATCCCTCAAGGTAAATTAATTTTAAAAAGATTTCCCTAGAGGGAAATTTGGTAAATTACAACAATTGTTAAAATAACATTTTATATTAATGGCATTTAATTAACATTTTAGAAAAAACGCATTGCCACAGCCGAATATTTATGGCAGCCGAATGTTTGAGACTGGCCAAATGTTAATTAATTCTCTAAAAAGTTCACTTAATTGAACTGATTTTAATGGCGGTAGTGGCAAAGTAGAAACCTATGAATTATTTAAATTTCAAAGATTTCCCTCGAGGGAAATTTCGTAAATTGCCAGAGTTGCTAAAAAATAACATTTTAGATCAAAAGTTTTACTGAAAAAACGCATTTCAAAGAAATTTACTCAAAATTTCCACAAAAAAATTGTTAAATCTTGTCAAAATTAAAGATTATGCGTTTGTAGTTTATATCAGCTTTACTGAAAAAACCCATTTCAAAGAAATTTACTCAAAATTTCCACAAAAAAATTGTTAAAACTTGTCAAAATTAAAGATTACGCGTTTGTAGTTTTTATCAATGTCAACTAAATGATTCTAAGACAAGTGAAAAGAATTCCCTCGAGGTTAATTAATTTGAAAAAGATTTCCCTCGAGGGAAATTTGGTAAATTGCTAGAGTTGCTAAAAAATAATATTTTAGATCAATAGTTTTACAGGAAAAACGCATTTCAAAAAAAATTTACTAAAAATTTCCAAAAAAAGGGAAATTTTTTAAACTTGTCAAAATTAAAGATTACGCGTTGGTAGTTTACATAAATGTAAACTAAATATTTCTAAGACGTCAAACAAAAATTTTCCTGAAGGGAAATTTTCTTTAATCTTATTTATAAATGTTTTTTCATTGTTTTTTTGCAGGTAATTAAAAATTGTTTTTCGAAATTCAAATTACTCTTCTCACAAAGTAGCAAACAGAGAGAAATGATATTGCTGGCTTACGATGTGGGTGTTGTGTTTTTTAAAATTGATTTCCTTTCGTTGTAAATTTAATTTATTTTTATTTTGTATTTAGTTCCGTTTTATCGGAAATATAATCTAAAATTTTTTGTTTTGCTTTTAGGAGATTGCTGGGGATATTTTCAAAAAATGTGAGGTTGTTGCTCATCAATTTTCCCCCCCAAAAAAAACAACCACCTTTCACATGCACTCCACTCATTCTCATGTTGCTGAACAAATCTCCTTAATCTGTTTTCTATCTCAAATTCATCCCCCGCTTCCCTAGCTAAATATAGAAGAAACATGTTCGTTTTTATTCCTTATCAGAGTGTCGCCTGCTACCTTTTCAAAAAATGAAACAGATTCTAATGAAAAAATATGTCATTATTTTTAGTTTGTCACACCGCCAGATGTGCGAATGAAAGTTGCAGCAAGACTTTTTCGTTCCTGCTGGCGACAAGTATTTTTTCCGCCTTACGCAGAAAAGGGGGAACGGGAGTTCGAGTGGGATTTTGGGAGCGGGATTAGTGGAATTTATGTGAATGCCTTCGTTAATGTGAACACAAATGCTGTTGAAAAATGTCTCTTTCATAAGACGGCGACAGCTCATATACAAAAGTATTACGTAGAATGTGGAGTCAGTTATTGGTTTTTTTGATTACTTTCAAAAGTGAATTACCCTACAAATTGGGGGACAGAATTGGAGGTGAGAAGAACGGGAGGTCTTTTGAAGAAAAAAACAAGGCTGCGGCGTACCTTTGGTTGTTAGAGAAGAGTTCAGAATAATGTGTGGTAACTTTGTTCTATGAAAACAAATAAAAAAACGGCCAGACTAATTTCTCTTATAGAAAAGTTGGTCGTGCAGTAAATGTCGCCCTAAGTTAAACAAAAAGAATTAAGCTGCAGCAAAAAATTAGAGCTCTACACATGTGAAGACATTCAAAAATACGAACGCAAATACATATGGACGTAGCCGTTGCTAAAGGCTAGGAGACCATCTTAGGGATTTACAAGACATGATTCCAGAAATCGCTTCTACCAATTGTTTTAGAAGAATAATTGTTATTTCTTTCTTAAGGATATAATAGATTTTTATTTTTCTGAGAGAAACATATTTTTTTAATGCTTAAATAACACTAGTTTTCAGTGTTCTACATATTTTTATCCTATAGATTTTGGCCTCCTAGACAAGAAAAAAAAATTTAAAAAATTATATAGTTTTCAAGATAGATTTTTTTAATTGTTTTACGATTTTTTTATGAAAAGTCTCAGCTTTTTGGGCCATAACTCCCAAACGATGCTCGAGAAAATCCAAACTTGATGCTTAATTTATTTATATTTTTTTTATTGTTTATATATTGTTTTTCAATTTAAACAGAAATGAAACAGTTTTAGAAAAGCTTATTTCCTAATAGCGTAGAGTGGTCTCAAATGCCTATTCGCTTTGGCATATTTATAGATTTTTTTTATGAGAATGCCTTTTAAAATGAGATTTATTAAGAGGGACTCTAAAAGGAGATTAATTAAGAGGGACTCTAAAAGTTGTTTTTGAAGCAAAGTTCTTTTATAAGCAGTGATTTTCTGGAAGTCATGTAATCATTTATGAAAATGTCTCCTAGAAGGTCTTTAATCAAAAGGTACTCTAGAAGTTGTTTTTACGAGGAGTTCTTTTATAAGCAGCGATTTTCTGGAAGGTATTTTGTAGGAAAGGCTACTGGAAGGTATTTTGTATGAAAGGCTACTAGAGTCTTTTATAAGGAATGCTTCTACACTGAGAAGAAAAATAACCTTATTAAGGTTAACTTAAGCATAAATAAACATGATTTGATGTCTAAGTTATATAAGGTTAATTTGAACATTTTGTTGTTGACTGGAATTTAACAATAATAATAGTTTATTTACCTATTCTATGGTTAATGTTTTTACCATGAAAATTGTTTATTTTAAAATAATTATTGTTGTTTTAACAATGCATTGTTGAATTTTTTAACCATTAAAATTGTTATTTTTAACCATTAAAAATGTTATTTTTAACCATTAAAATTGTTGTTATTAAAATAATTATTGTTGTTTTAACAATGCATTGTTTTTAACCATCAATATTTTTAATGTTAAAATTTCATAGTTAATTTATTGAAACAATACATGTTCAATTTAACAATGAAATTGTTAATATTATTAACTATAAAGATTGTTATAGAAATCATTTATATTGTTAAGTTAATTAATTATTGGTTACCTCTTTTAACCACCAATGTAGTTACTGTTACAACTTTTAATATCAAATTAACTTACTTATACTAATTATGTTTTTGTTTTGTTTACATTTATTGGTCTTTTTTCAATATTCTGACTTGAACAGTTTTTATTCTAATTCGTTTATTCTACATTTCATTAATGTTTTAGTTGATTCTGAAAAAGAAACAACAAAAAGGTTTCTTTTTCAGAAACAACTAAAAAATTAATGAAATGTATTGGCTACGGTTGCCAGGCAGACTGTACAGCTGTTTCTAAACTCGCAAAGGTTTTTCTTCAGCAGTCTTTGGCAACGATTACTTCGGCTACAAATCAAATGACTTTTACGGGAGTCCCATTCTGATTAATGAGAATTACCCTTTGCGTATAGTCTTCGAACTGTGCGAAAAGCAATATCATTGCGCTATGAAGATTGTACAGCTAGCATTTGCAGTTGATGGTGGTTTTTTAAAAGAGCGACAGAAATTGTCTTATGATCTTTTTTACAATTACAAACGGAAAACGAGTGGGGGATAGATAAGACAGTCGCAATCGTTGCAACTTCGTGTAACTAAATTCTGAACTTCGTATAGCACAAAGCAGATTAAAAGTTTGGATACAACAGAGCCGAATGATCTTTAAATTTTTGTTTATGTCGCATATGTGTAAAAAAAATTATATGTGAAAGGCTTTATGAAGGTGTTTTATGGAAATGGTATCTCAAAAGGGTCTTTTATGGGAGATATTTTGTAATAAGGTTAAAAAAAATAAACTTATAGCATTTATGAGAAAGGGCTCTCTATAGTACAAGGTCTCTAATGAAAAAAAAACTCATAGTAGATAAATTAAGAAGAAGGGCTCTCCACAAGGTCATTAATGAAAGGGGTTTCTCCGAAGAGCGAGTTTTTGAAGGTGCTTTGCAGGAATGGTATTTTGCAGGAATGACACCTAGGAGATCATAGGTCATTTATGAGAAGGCGTTGTACAAGGTCTTTAATGTAATGAACTCATAGGTGATATTTTGCCTTCTGGTATTCTTTTTGCTTTACAAGGCCTTGCCTATTCCCTTAGAAAGGTATGTGTGCACAGTGTTACTTACCCTGAAGTATATCTACACTTGCATGGATGTAAGCATGAATGAGAGTGGCAGTAAATATTGAAAAGTTTGCTTGTCTCCGTGCATGGATTAGTGGGGGCGTGAGAGTGTATTAACCTATGCAAGCCAACAACATATTAATGTTTTGTTGTTGTTGTTGTTGCTTATACTTTTTACAATGCACTTGCAAGTCTGCCACACTTTTGCCATTGTTCTGGTGCGTTCCATTGTGATTTACTTTGGGTTTGTTGTTCTTGCCAATCGAAAGAAGACGAACGGACAGAGGGAAGTGCAAACTGAAACTTGAATGGACGGACGCCAAATGGGAGGGGACACAAACAAGTATGCATGAATGACGGCCTGTTGGGTGGTTTATTCCAACTCCGCGAGAGACAGTGACTCGGGGCAGAGAAAGACTGTGTTTGGTTTAGTAAGCTTATGGTTACACTTGTCTACAAGGAAATAGGAATACGAATGATGAGTGACGGCCCGTAGGGTGTTTTATACCAACTCCGTGAGGGATGGTGACTCGGGGCAGAGTTATTTAGCTTTAGAAATTACTTGATTAGCAAGCGATTTAGCTTCTAGTCCCTACAGAAACGAGTCTGAGTTACCACAACTATTCTTTCTACAATAAGTCTAACATGACACACCCTGCTATATAAAAACAAATGTTTTTTTTTATTTAAACAACAAAATCAAGGAACAAGAGGTATTATCTGCCAATTTGTATCAGGATAATGTGCACAAAATTACACTTCAACTCAAAGTGATTGTTCAAAGACCTTTTTACATGGCAAAAATGTAGGAATTAATTTACTTAAAATATTTCATAGATAATTTTATTTCAATTCAAAAGTTTTTTATCGTCTGCTTTTAAAGAATTCGCCGATACAACCTCTTGTTGTTAAATTACCTTTGGTGTGTAGAAAGAGAAACCATCTTGCTTTATAAAAAACATTTTTTTTTCGTTATTTATGCTAAAAAATCAAGGAATAAAAAATCAATGTAAAAATGGGATAATTAAATTTCAACCCAAACTGGTAGTTCAGCGACGTTTTAACAATGCAAAATGTAGCAGTTATTATACTTAATATATTTAACTGAATATTCTATAACAATTAAATGGTGTTTTTATTGTCTGCTTTTGACGAATTCGCCGATACAATCTCTTGGTGACAGACGACAGTATCTGCCTTTAGGAAACTGCATTAAGTAAACAGCTGATTGATTGTAAACCACTGATTGTCAACTATTTTTTTGACATTTACTTCGATATAAAATGGATAAAAGAAAGAAATTGCGATTAGAAGCTATGTTGTTGGCGAAAAATCACAATTTATTTGAAAGAATACTGATAACAGCGATTGTTTGTGATAAATTGTGACAGTGTTGCCAGACTGTAATACCTAAATGCAGAATAAATTCAGTTTGATTTTGTGCATTGACGTCAGAGTGGAGAAGATAATGCAGTAAGTCCGCTAAGGCACAGTAACGCTGCCGTCTGCTTAGACCATAAGGCAAAATGTTTAGAATAGTTGAGTCTACTCTCATATGGGCTGGACAAAGCTTTTTTTGAGATTCTTTCGTAAAAAAACAATTGGCGGAAACCAATAAAGATGATTTCTCAATTTCTATGATTGTATCTTACGCCGCTTACAAACAATATCTTGTCGCTTAGTGTAAACATAATTTTCTTACAAACTTGCTTTTAATTCTAGCCATTCGTTCATTTTTTTCATTCATGGCGGACCAACCATACCCCGCCCACCATTTGGATTGCAGTTTGCATTCCTGCTTTCTCTTCTTGTTCTTTACATAATAGAGTTGTATGCTTAGCTAGTGCTGCCATCCAAAATCAACACAAAAAAACGTTTTTTTTTTAAAAAAAAATCGTAACTATTTGAAATTATAAATTGTCACACACAAGTTAGGTAATTTTCACATAAGAAATTTAATTTTTTTACAAGGGATTACTCTCGCAAACAGTGGGTCTTCAGTCAGCGAAGAATTTTTACACACACCACTTGTATGAAATGTTTTGTCCTGATGAAAGACTTAATAGTGCTTATTATGCCAACCTGTTCCACTCACACTCCATTTTCCGAGCTATATTTACTAATTATTGCATTATTTTGAATATCAGTAAAAGGAAAAATAACATAAAAAACACCGATTTGGTCTGTAATCTGCGTAATGGTTATTTCAATAAAACAACAATACAACAAAACAATATTTAAGCATATTTAACCAAAATCATTTGTTCCTACTTTTTTTTTACTTTTAATCGGTCTGGAATGCCAATCTTTGCCCAAATATTTATATCTTATAGCCTAGACCGACGACAGCGCTAATGTTCATTAGCAGACATAATGCAAATTAACTGGTACATTATCACCTTCCAAACTGCATTGACTCTGACATAAATGCACAAAATCAAACTGAATTTATACTGCATTGAGGTATTACAACCTGGCAACACTGTCACAATTTATTACAAACAACGGCTGCGGCGGTTTTCAAATCAGCTGCTATAAAATCAGTTGTTGTCAAATCAGTTGCTGTCAAATTATTTATGGTTGGTAGTGTACAATTTTTACACTGTGGGACAATTTCAGCAAAAGTAATTTCAGCTTTCTTTACTCTATTTTGCATTTAAGTAAATGACAAACAAAATAGTTGACAAACAGTTTCTTACAATCGAACAGCTGTTCACTAAATGCAGGTACTGTCGTCTGTCAGCATTAAATTTTAATCTGCATTAGTGAATTTTTAAAGCAAATTAACCATGTCGTCTGTCTACTCTATTGATGAATTATTGCAAAAATACATGCAGCACTTACATTTTGTTTCTACAAACTTTGTGAGTCCTAAGGTTTTCCATTCTAATCAATTGCAAATTTAAATATGGCTTCCACGATTCACATTATTTATGAGTTTTTAAAAATCGTCATTTTGGGCGTTTTTACACTGAAATTTCGTCAATCGTCCTTTGATAAAGTTTAAGTTTAAAATCGTGAAAATGACGATAAATTGTTAGTATTGGCAGCCCTGTGCTCAGCGGCTACAGCGTAAAGGAAAACATACCAACTTATGTTTGTGCACACATGAGTGAGTATGGAGCGAAGTGATAGCTCGTGCTACTCACAATGTTGCCTGCACAAGCACCATCACTTTTGAAGAGGGTAATAAGAATGGACTTAGAAAAGAATACAACGATAAACATTCGAGTGGTAAAATGTGCAAGGCCTTCGCCTACAAGATTTTTTTCCTTTTAGTTTCTAAAAGGAAAACTTTTCCCGCTTGCGCCGACTTCGCGTATTTACAATCCCAAACAGCTTATGACCGTAAGCCAACATTTTGCAAAATTTCAGGCTCCTAGGTTGATTCGTTCGGACGGACGGTCACGGCTAGATTCTCAAAGTATTTTACGACGATCAATAATGTACTATACACGTTAAATGGTCTCCACTATTTCTTGGTGTTTCAAACAAAATGGCAAGTTAAGAATCATCTACTATTCGCTGGAGGGTATGAAACGGTCTTTGAATCGATAAAAGATATTTAATGAGAAGGCCTGGCAAAATTTCCCGCAAAAGAACGCACGCTTATACTTTGAAAGACATATGGCGCACAGTTTGTATGGATGTGTTAGCTGCGTAGAGGCAGAGAGGGTGTGCGAATGTGTTGTAATGTTGGATCTGATTTCAAAATGAGGAAGCCCTAGGTGGGTGTTGACATTGCCAATATAATCGAAAACAACAACAACGAAAACCATACTTTAGCAATAGAGTTAAGACGGCGACAGCAATAGCAGACACATCAAAGGCAGTAGCAGCAGCAACAGCAGCATTAAAGGCAGCCCGAGAAACCCATAAACACACCATCCGAGTCTGTTGCATTTGCAAAACTCCATTAAAACATACGCATGAAATCACACGCACAGTGTTTTACAAATAAATGGCGTGCAAATTGAGAGAACTTTTTTTCGAGAAACGTTTTAATGAGACAACTCTAGTAGGAAAGTAGCCATAAAGTCTAGTTAAAAAGCTGTCGCTTAACAACTTGATGCTTAACAACTTTTCTGTTTGAAAAGTTGTTGCTTAACAACTTTTCTATTTGAAAAGTTGTTGCTTAACAACTTTTCTATTTGAAAAGTTGTTGCTTAACAACTTTTCTATTTGAAAAGTTGTTGCTTAACAACTTTTCTATTTGAAAAGTTGTTGCTTAACAGCTTTTCTATATGAAAAGTTGTTGCTTAACAACTTTTCTATTTGAAAAGTTGTTGCTTAATAACTTTTCTATTTGAAAAGTTGTTGCTTAACAACTTTTCTATTTGAAAAGTTGTTGCTTAACAACTTTTCTATTTGAAAAGTTGTTGCTTATAGAAAAGTTGTCGCCTAACAACTTTTCTTATAGAAAAGTTATCGCCTAACAACTTTTCTTATGGAAAAGTTATCGCCTAACAACTTTTCTTATAGAAAAGTTGTCGTCTAACAACTTTTCTTACAGAAAAGTTGTCGCCTAACAACTTTTCTTATAGAAAACTTGTCGCCTAACAACTTTTCTTATAGAAAACTTGTCGCCTAACAACTTTTCTTATAGAAAACTTGTCGCCTAACAACTTTTCTTATAGAAAACTTGTCGCCTAACAACTTTTCTTATAGAAAAGTTGTCGCCTAACAACTTTTCTTATAGAAAAGTTGTCGCCTAACAACTTTTCTTATAGAAAAGTTGTCGCCTAACAACTTTTCTTATAGAAAAGGTGTCGCCTAACAACTTTTCTTATAGAAAAGTTGTCGCCTAACAACTTTTCTTATAGAAAAGTTGTCGCCTAACAACTTTTCTTATAGAAAAGTTGTCGCCTAACAACTTTTCTTATAGAAAAGTTGTCGCCTAACAACTTTTCTTATAGAAAAGTTGTCGCCTAACAACTTTTCTTATAGAAAAGTTGTCGCCTAACAACTTTTCTTATAGAAAAGTTGTCGCCTAACAACTTTTCTTATAGAAAAGTTGTCGCCTAACAACTTTTCTTATAGAAAAGTTGTCGCCTAACAACTTTTCTTATAGAAAAGTTGTCGCCTAACAACTTTTCTTATAGAAAAGTTGTCGCCTAACAACTTTTCTTATAGAAAAGTTGTCGCCTAACAACTTTTCTTATAGAAAAGTTGTCGCCTAACAACTTTTCTTATAGAAAAGTTGTCGCCTAACAACTTTTCTTATAGAAAAGTTGTCGCCTAACAACTTTTCTTATAGAAAAGGTGTCGCCTAACAACTTTTCTTATAGAAAAGGTGTCGACTAACAACTTTTCTTATAGAAAAGTTGTCGCCTAACAAGATTTCTGATAGAAAAGTTAACAACTTTTCTAGTAAAAAAGTTGTTAGACGACAATTTTTTTTAATAAATATTGTTAGGCGACAACTTTTCTATTAGAAAAATTGTTAGGCGACAATTTTCCACTAAAAAAAATTGTTATGTGACAACTTTTCTACAAGAAATGTTGTTAGGCGACAACTTTTCTACTAGAAAAGTTGTTAGGCGACAACTTTTCTACTGGAAAAGTTGTTAGGCGACAACTTTTCTACTAGAATAGTTGTTAGGCGACAACTTTTCTACTTAAAAAGTTGTTAGGCGACAACTTTTCTACTAGAAAAGTTGTTAGGCGACAACTTTTCTACTAGAAAAGTTGTTAGGCGACAACTTTTCTACTAGAAAAGTTGTTAGGCGACAACTTTTCTACTAGGAAAGTTTTTAGGCGACAACTTTTCTACTAGGAAAGTTTTTAGGCGACAACTTTTCTACTAGAAAAGTTGTTAGGCGACAACTTTTCTATAAGAAAAGTTGTTAGGCGACAACTTTTCTACTAGAAAAGTTGTTAGGCGACAACTTTTCTACTAGAAAAGTTGTTAGGCGACAACTTTTCTACAAGAAAAGTTGTTAGGCGACAACTTTTCTACAAGAAAAGTTGTTAGGCGACAACTTTTCTACTAGAAAAGTTTTTAGGCGACAAATTTTCTACTAGTAAAGTTATTGGGCGACAACTTTTCTAGTAGAAAAATTGTTGGGCGACAAATTTGTTTAATAAAAATTGTTCGGCGACAACTTTTCTACTAGAAAAATTGTTAGGCGACAACGTTTTTGGACATTTTTGATGCAACAAACACTGTGCTTTGGAAACCGACACTTTTCTCCCCTGGGGTTTTAAAAAACAGAGATAGTGAAAGTTTGCATAAAGTTTGGTTAAACTCATTTCAGCCGACACACTCCGGCAAAGAACAGACAGCAGCATAGACAGTCATTCAGAATAACAGCCAAAGCAGAGAGACAAAAACACAGGTGGTGGTGGCGACGACGAGATTATGGTGGCAAAAATTTATATTGTAATAAACAGACATAAAGAAAATGCCAACAAACAAAACGGACAAACAAGAACAACAATAGGATACATGTAACAAGAGCAGATCCAGGCACAACTGCGGCAGCAACAGAAGTCGCACTAACAGCAGCGTTGCAGAGTAAGCACGCGTTTTGTAATGCTGTATTGGCATACTCTAAAATAAATAACAAAACAAGAAAAAAGAAGAAACACAAAGTACGAATAAAACGGGCAGCGCAAAAGAAGGAAGAGCAACGCAAACACAAACAAAGTTCAATGACACCTCGGTCCGCTGCGACAGCAAACAAAACTTCCTTTGTTTGGAACTGGGAAACAGATTGTTGTGGATTTCATTTAAATTTAATGTTCCCCACAGACCAAGGGTGTCAAACTCCCCAAACACCTTAAGGGTGAGTAAACAGAAAAATACAGAAGTGGAAGACCACATTCAGATGATAAATTGGACAAATGCGAGCTGAGTATCTGTCATTCCTTCCGCCTCCATTGCACTTTCTGCTTCTGCAGGCGGCACAGCAGTCATTCTTCGCCTTAACTTATTAATCTGGCAACACCTGTTTAATATGTTGTTTGTATGTGTGTCTACGAGCGATGACGTCTGTTAATTACAAATCTTTCCCGTCATTGCTGTCATCTCAAGAAGAAGAAGAAGAAGACGAGTTGTTTGTCATAAAAAATTTGTGCAAAAATACATCAACTTTACATTGTTGTTATTCACGGTACATACCATTCATTTCTATATTTTTTCTCCTTCTGCTTTCTTTTTTTTCTTTTTATTTTGTCGTGTTCGTTCTATTGTTTGCTTTTCTTTCAGTGGCAAATATTAAAATTCTAATGCTGAGGGCTAAACGAGCGCGCTTGTAAAGAGAAGAAGCAGAATGGAATGGATCTTCCGTTTGCCAGGAAAGCAGACAGAATCACCCAGCAGAGAAATGACAACATGGTCGTGGAAGGGAAGTCGGTGAGGGGCTACAGAACAAAACAATTGTTTCGTTTCTTTCGCCTGCTTTAAAGGAAAAGCGCATTTTCCACAGCATGTGGATGCAAATGGAGAGGAAGAAGACGACGACGTCGACGACACAGAATGTGCACTTTAATTGACAAAACAATATGGCAGACTGTGCAAGTATTTTCTTTAATTTTAGAGAATGTTAGTAAGACACTGTGTTATTTTCCTTTCTTTTTTGTCTTTACCTAAAATGCAGATTTTATGTCACTGCTAAACAAAACAGCGAAACAACAAAAGTTGAGATCATTGTACCCGAAATGTAGTCTTTGACATGGACTTCTCAGTGGCAAACACAACAAAGGTCAAATTTATAAGCATAAGAACATTAATCGAAAAGTTGTAGCACAACAACTTTTCTAGAGGAAAAAATGACGAAATACAAATTTTCTAGAAGAAAAATTGCCCCGCAACTTATTTTTTTTAAAGAAAATTTGTCGCACAGAATTTTTTGTTAAAGATAATCAGTCACTTGAGAACTTTGCTAGAAGCAAAGCTGCTGTTCGTCAAATTTCCAAATTTTCAACAAGAAAACTTGGCGCTACACAAATTGTTAAGAAAACCTGCCGCTCAACAAATTTTTAAGAAGAAAACCTGTCGCTCAACAAATTTTTGTAAAAGAAAACCTGCCTCTAATCAAATTATCTAGAAGAAAAGTTCCCGCTGGACAACTATTCTAGAAGAAATCCTGCCGTTCTGCAAATTTTCTAGAAAAAAGTTGCCGCCTGACAACTTTTCTAGAAGAAAAGTTGCCGCCTGACAACTTTTCTAGAAGAAAAGTTGCTTTTCTAGTTGCCGCACAACAATTTTTCTAAAAGAAAAGTTGCCTTTTGTAGAAGAAAAATTGCCTCTTATAGAAGATGTTGTGCAACATCTTTTCTATACGAAAAGTTGTTGTACGACATCTTTTCTATTCGAAAAGTTGTTGTGCGACATCTTTTCTATACGAAAAGTTGTTGTGCGACATCTTTTCTATACGAAAAGTTGTTGTGCTACATCTTTTCTATACGAAAAGTTGTTGTGCGACATCTTTTCTTTACGAAAAGTTGTGCGACATCTTTTCTATACGAAAAGTTGTTGTGCGACATCTTTTCTATACGAAAAGTTGTTGTGCGACATCTTTTCTATACGAAAAGCTGTTGTGCGACATCTTTTCTATACGAAAAGTTGTTGTGCGACATCCTTTCTATACGAATAGCTGCTGTGCGACATCTTTTCTATACGAAAAGTTGGACATCTTTTGTGTAACTTTTCTATATGAAAAGTCTTATAAAAAGGATGTCAAGCTGCAACATTTCTTTCTGATAGAAAAGTTGTCAAGCGGCAATTTATCATCTAAAAACGTTGCCAAGCGGAAGTTTTGCTTCTGGAAAATTGTTGTGGCAGGATTTCTTTTAGAAAATTTGTAGCCCGGCAACATTTCAGCAAGAACAGTTGTTGTGCGGCAACTTTGTTTATAGAAAAATTGTTGTGGCTACTTCGCATATAGAAAATTATTATTCAACAACTTTTCTTCAAGAAAAATAGTAGAGATGCCATTTTTCTTCTAGAAAAGTTTTTGAGCTGCAATTTTTCACCTTGAAAAAAGGTTATAATTTTGATATTTTTTTAAAACGTTGTTGAGCGATAATAATTATTTTCTTGGTAAAGTTGTTGTTTTTTTTGCTTCTGTTTCTGTTTTATATCAAAAACGCGTTTACTTTCTTTTTTAATGGACAACGTGACCTCAGGCTAACTTATCTATGGGAATGTGTTTCCCATTAGCTTATTCCCATCACTGTATTTTTGACTATAAATATGGCAAGCGAAAAAATCTGAATCTGTTTAAAATACATCATCATCACTGACACAATATTTGATGTCGGCCAAAATGAGAAGCAGAAAAAATGGAACAAAAAATAAACTAAAGATAAATAGACTCGAATAAAAGCAAATAAAATATGTTCGCATGAAAAGCAAAATTCACACAAAATTGGACCTTGAAAAAAGAAACACTAAAAGCCTTTTTTGAAAAACGCAAACATACAAAGACACTCGCACACATCTTTAGATGCGTAAACACAGATACATAAGAGTATAAATGTTTGTATGTCCCCCACCCGAAAAGCATTTCTGGCCCACAGAAATGGTGATGAGGAATCAAAAATTAACATACGAACATACTCGCATAAGTATTTGGATGAATGTACATATATTTCTGTGTTAAAAGAAGTAAAGGCAACAATAAAAAAAATCATAGAACACACAGAATAGAGAGAGAAACATAATATCTTAAAACTGAAAATCACAAAAAAAAAGCTTATATGAGACAACAAGTGAAACACTAAGGCTGATGGCAGAGTGCGCGCTCAAAGCGGAGCCGAGCCGAGCCGAACTTATTTCATGCTTATGTGAAATTTGGGTATGGCAGAGTGAACGCTGATATCGGCGCTGAAATCGGCGCTGTTGTTGTGTGTTTTTAAATGTTTATTTTGTAGTCTTGTTATTCATCTGTGTTCATTTAGCACTACCATGTGCAAGAATATACGCACATATGTATGTTACCAAGCAGAAGAGGGGGTACAGAAACAAAGGAACGGAATTTAAAATGTAACAATAAAATTTGTCATATAAAATAAACACAAAACAACATGGTAATCGATCAGTCAAGATTTGGGTTAATCAATAATGTGATCAATTAATTAATCTGAAAATCGAAATTTCTGATTTTAATCTTAATTCAGTTAATCTTAAATACGAATCATCAAATTTCATTAATTTTTCATTATTTCACCAGTGTCAAAACATCAAGAACCCTTTACAAATTACAAACAACTCATATCTTCACACATACAATCAAATATCAGCACCAATCGGCACGAAAAACGCTTCAAAACAGTTTTGTTCCATTCAATCAGCTTTCAGCTCGGCTCGGCTCGGCGCGCACTCTGCCATCCCGACGCTTATTTCTACTAATTTGTATGTACACAGTTTTAAGAATTTCAATCAGCTTTCAGCTCGGCTCGGCTCCGCTCGGCTTTGAGCGCGCACTCTGCCATCACCCTAAAACAATAGCCGAGCCAGTTGCCCGGGCCGGGAAGGAGCTGCGGCGGTGGTGGCGGCGCATTTGGAACAACAATAAACTAGTTTTGGCAAATATTTTAAACGCAGCAAAACCTACTTTTTCTGTTTTTTCACATCATACAAAAGAAAAAATGCGAACGAACAAATGATGTGAACATGAGAAAAATAAACAGCGAAATCTAAAGTTGCAGTATAGCTGACATAGCTGACTGAACTAATTATTAGATGATTTATTATACACGCAGCTGCAGCCACTTTTTTGGATTTACAACATAATATTGTGTAAATGTAGTATATGGTTTAATCTTTAAAGCAAATTTCTTTTCGATTTTTTGTTCAAACTATAGAAAATACTTGAAAAGCGAATACTTTATTTGAAATTACATGCTTCATATAATTATTCAATAGTTTTATATATTAAATAAGTATATAGTATATTATATTAAACATTTTAATTGCATCCTTCTAATAATTTTAATTTAAGCTCAAGGTCTGAGTTAATTTTTTGTTAATGGTAACATCTTTAAAGAAAATTTATTTTCGTCTTAAAAACCTTTTAAAATAGTTAGGCGACATCTGAATTTCAAATATACGTATAGCATAAATTTAATGTTTTATATTTAATATTTTATTCCTTTTAATAATTTGAAATCATGCTCGAGGTTTGAGTTATTTTTTTTGTAAATGGTACCATCTTTAAAGAAAAGTTATTTTCGTCTTTAAAGTCATACCTAAAAACCTTTTAAAATAGTAAAGCGAATTCTGAATTTAAAATATATAGCATAAATTTTATGTTTTATATTCAATATTTTATTCCTTTTAATAATATAAAATCAAGCTCGAGGTCTGAGTTAATTTTTTTGTAAATGGTATCATCTTTAATGAAAATTTATTTTCGTCTTTAAAGCAATATCTAAAAACCTTTTAAATAGTAAAGCGTATTCTTAATTTAAAATATGTATCATACATTTTATGTTTTATAATTTGTATCCTCCTTATAATTTATAATCAAGCTCGAGGTGTCAGTTCTTTTTTTTAATAAAATGTAATTAACCCATTCAATATTTCGTTTCTTATTGAGAAACATCTTAAGAAATTGAAATCTGTAACGAACAAAACAAAAACTTAAAATCTAAAAATCGACCGCCTCAATCGAAACTTAAAATCTAAAAATCGACCGCCAAAGTTGTTTCTTTTCCTGTTGCATTTGACTCTTGCATTCGATTTGGATAAGTTTCTTAGTTTTCTTTGTTACTTTTTGTACTCCCTGAAGATTTTCCTCAATATGGTAGATAATATTGAAATTAATAATTAATTTAAAACTCACAAAAAAGAAGCAAGTATTTGAGCTTGATTATTTTTATTTAAAGGATATCTAAATCTAATAAGGTTCGATTAAGAAAATAATAAAACTAATTTTAAAAACATTGATTAAATTAATAAATTATTTCAAAAATCAACAAAAAAAAAGAAACATGGCCTTGAGGATTGATTATTTATTATTCAATCAATTTTAATCAAGTAATGGTCGCTTACAAAATAAATAAACTAATTTACTATTATTATTTATAGACGGCACAGTGTGCGCCAGCGACCAAGGTATAAGTTTACTACGAAGTCCCGTCGAGCATATTTTGTATCTCGCTGATAAAGCCTCGTTTAATTACAGCGGCTTTAAAGTAGTCCCAAAAAACCCTCGAGGAAGCAAATATATATGTGACAGCGCATAGAGAAAGGGACCTAAGGGTAAAAAAATAAATTTCCCCTTTTTTTGATGTGGACAACATCTGAGCATCGAATGAGACCGATTCCATGCCCCAAAAGTGTTCCCTCCCAGAGATATGCGCGTTTTATGAAAGTGATGGTACACCAAAGATACACGTATTTAAATCTTTAAAATGGCTTTCCTGAACAAAACAGGTTTTTACTCTTAGGTCCCTTTCCATTTTGCGCGTCACATATACAGGGTTAGGAGTTTGAAGAGTTACCATCTTCACGTTGGCAATACCGACAATCCGATAATGCCAGCTATGTCAAAAACATACCAATGACAGCAGTTTATATTGTCTTCAAGCTACCACAAGCATTTGCATCTAAGTTTTAAAGAACAAATTATTCGAATTGAAATTCAAACGCAATAATGGGCATTATAAAGGGTGGTACAACCATAAAGGACGATATTAAGTGTTAGTCACACCATAAACTCATGTTTATTGCCCAACTTAATATGAATAGTGTTTGACAAATTCAACCAGTGTCAGCGCCTGCTTTAATTGATCCCAAACTTAATTGATTTTGACGCGGAACCTTTTTTAACGATATCGAAAATCTAAAGATGCAGTTCTTATTGTTTTTTTATGCACTACATGGTATGGTAGGGCCATTTTGATTTTTTCAAAAATTGTAAAAAAGTATCTCTAATGGACAGGTAGGTACACAACTGAGCCGAGCGTTAAGATTGTTTAAGCCTTTTACGAAAATGGGCGTTCAAATCAAAATACATTTCGTGCACTTCGTGATTGTTTTGGTCAGCATAATCGACCAAATGTGTTTACAGTGGATTCGTTTACAAACAAAATTGCCACATTTGGGCAAATAAGAATCAACGAGTGATTGTTGAAAAGCCTATGCATCCATAAAGTTGGTGCGTTTTAAGGGCTGGCAGCGTCATCGGGCCGTACTTCTTCGAAAATGATGTTGACTAAGCAATTACCGTAAATGGACCTTGACTTCTTTTTTGGGGATATTTAAAAAAATAAGTGTACGTTAATAATCCAAGAACAGTTTAAGAGCTAAAGAATGAGATAATGAGGCACATAATCCATTACGTCTCAAAATCATCGAAAAGTCTGTAAAACAATAATGAGACATATCAGCAAGCTTTATTAAACTTTTTAAAATTTCGGCGACCACGAACTCTTAAAAATCCCACGACAGCCGGTTCTATAGACAGGATTGACCCAAAGAGCGATTCTGCGGCCAAGGGCTGCCACCACGACCACCACGACACACGCAACTTAAAAAAAATAATTAACCATTAAAATTTAAAAAAAAACGCGATTGACTTCAGCAATTATGGCGGTTCTAAAAATCTAAGTACTATATTAGAGTCGTAAGACTCCTGCGAAAATAAGATACAATTTTAAAAAAATCGAAGACAAAAATATAAAATTTTTAACAAATAACATAAAATTGTTTAAAAAAAAAATTATAAATTAGAGTTTGACTACAAAATATTGTTCTCTTTCATATGAATCAAATTTCGTACAAATCAGTCAATCTGTTCCAGAACATTAGGATTTTTTAGGGCTTAACCCTCTTTCCTATGATTAGGGGAATAAAAAATAGAGTTTAAACCCGAAACATTGTTGATCGCCCACTGAAAAACTTAGCCAAACGAAAAAAAAATGTGACTGTCCCACCTCTAGGATCAAAATTGCCAGCTATACAGCCAAACCAAGAAAATTACCTAATTACACCTATAGATGCGGTCAGAAAAAATGTTAGAGTTAAACACTTTATATGCTCGGACTCGGCTCAGTTTTTGTTAGAAGATTTAAGTTGTAAGCCCTTTTTGGACAACTCTGATATAGCGGTCCTCTATGGACGTACGGGTTTAAACAGTTGAATATGGTCCTAAAAAACGTTTAATAACTAACATGGACGTATGGCCGTCAAAGTGCTTGACATTTCATTTCGCCACATACATGTGTCCCCAAAATCTGCCTAAGATTTGGTCTTAATAGAAAATACTGGAAATTGGATACACAAACTAAAGAAGATCTTAGGACGAATAGAAATTTGGATTTATTTTGAAGATTGGTTGAGATTTGGGTCGGACTTGTGGCGCCAAGGGGACCTTAAATGACGCTTTGCGTCAAAAAAGCGACCAATAGTCAAAAAAACCTTTGGGTACTCAACTTTATACATTAATTTCCAAACAACGAGGCAACGATTTTTGCACTGGCATATTGGAATGCCGTATAATTCAGATTAAAGATTCATTAAGTCAAATTAAGTAAATCGCGTGTTCAAATATAAAGTTAAAAACTTTAAGCCCGAATCTGAATACAAAACATGCCTTTATTTCTAGTTTCATTTTTGTTTTTCAAAACTAAATTTATGTACGAGTATTTGCAGTAAATTCATTTAAATTTTTGGTTTTTTCTTTATTTGGAATTACTCCATTCTTTCGTTGCTGTTCAATTTGCAAATGAGTGTGAATTGAAATTTATTGAATGCACGTTTCATACACAATTAACATGTGAATGTAATAAAAAAAGCGAAGACGACAAACGATGAAAGATGATGACGGCGACGAGCAAGTAAAGCATACCACTTGAGTGACTGTGTTGTGCATGGATGGATGGATGACTGGGCGGAATAATTAACTAATGTTGTCGTCCGGCGTCCGACAACAATTAACTGATAAAGGGTCCCCCTCAACTACCATCCATGTGTTTTAAGGTGATAAGAATTTCACAAGAATTGAAAACATCTCTTTTAAAACAAATGATGCTTGACTGGGTTCTGGGGAAATTGGAAAATACTCAGATACATGTATGTAATTATATCAATTGTGATTTTGTGTAAAGAGGGGTCCTCCTTCTCGCAAATATCAATAATGTTGTTATACAAATGCCGCTAATAATGATTTTTATTGTTGAAATATAAAAAGAAATTAAACTTAATTTGAATTTCAGTTCAAATATAAGTACGTATTTAGTTATTTTTTTGGCTTAAAATGCTTTAAAATAGTTCCTATAGAGTATTTAATGTAGTTTTGTTTTCGAAAACAGTTGTTGTGGTTAAATGTTTACTTTTGACGAGTCAAACTCGATACATTTCAAAACGAGAGAGGAAAGTCTAGTCAAACGCTGCCGAATTTTGAAAAAATTATTCGTACATCACATTGCTCTAGTATCTGTCTTGGAACAATTGGTTTCTTCTTTTTAAGCAACAAATCAAATTGTAATCTCTTCAATAAAATATATACTCGTATATCGCTTACTTAGTGAAACCCCATTACATGTTAAAAAATTAAAAATTTTACAAATTGAAAGTCATTGAAAACAGATGAAATTTGCTTATAAAGTATAAGTATTAAGGCGGTATGGTCCCATATCTGAAGTTACACTTGTAAGGCGGTACATCTAAACAAAAACCGATTTAGCCCGCCCTTAATAAGGATCGTGCTGGGCCAAAACTAAAATAATGTGCAGTTTTACGAGAGTTGCTATATATATTTCTGGCCTAGGCAACACAAAGTGGTGCCTGGAGCCATCTGACAATTCCATTGTATAGTTTGACATTTTTTAGCATAAACGTACTCAGAACGTTTTGACGTACGACCATAATTTAGGTTGTTTACAGTGAATTAAAAAAATAAATTTGGCAAAAAAATGGAATTAACTCGTGAACATTTTCGTGCGATCATTTTTCACAACTTTCGGCGTGGACTATCACGACAAGAGTGCGTCGATGAACATAAATCTTTGTATGACGATGAAGCACCATCCTATAGCACTGTGAAAAACTGGTAAAATGAATTCAATCGTGGTCGACGCTCGCTCAAAGACGAAGGTCGTGAGGGTCGTCCAAACACGGACGTTGTGCCAGAGAACATTGATGCCGTACGTGAACTGATAATGTAAGATCATCATGTGACATACTGTGAGATAGAGGCATCCTTGGGCATTTCTTCCACCAGCATACATTCGATATTGCATGAACGCCTGGCCGTAAAAAGGGTTTGTTCTCATTGGATCTCGCACAATTTGACAATCGCTCGAAAAAATGTTCGTGCCGGCCGACTGGTGCAAAGAAATTTTGAAAAAAAATACGATTGCGGTGCTTCAAAAGACGTTTATAAGATCGTCCCAGGTGACGAATCATATATCTATGCGTATGCGCCCGAAACAAAACAGCAATTGACCGTGTTGGTCTTCGAAGACGAGCCAAATTCAACGAAAGTTGTTCGTGGAAGAAGCACTTCGAAGCAAATGGTGGCCTGTTTCTTTGGCAAAACTGGTCAAGTGGCGCCTGTTCCGCTTGAGCAACGTAGGACGGTCAACTCTGATTGGTACAACACAATTTGTTTGCCGGATGTCTTCGGAGAAATTCGAAAAAAGAACAAGAGGAGACGAATCATTGTGCACCATGACAATGCGAGCTCTCACACATCGTCTCAAACCAGCGCCTTTTTGACCGGCCAAAACGTCGAATTGATGGGTCATCCGCCGTACAGTCCTGATTTAGCACCCCCAATGACTTCTTTTTATTCCCGCACATCAAGAAAAAAATGCGTGGTCAACGATTTTCGTCGCCAGAAGATGCTGTTGAAGCGTTCAAAAACCATGTTTGGGGGTGCCTCAATCGGAGTGGAACAAGTGCTTCGACAATTCGTTTGAGCGCATGCAAAAGTGTATAAAACATGCTGGAGAATACTTTGAAAAACAATGAAATTATTTTTGATGATAAATATTCGCAATTTCATTATTAGGCCAGAAATATATATAGCAGCCCTTGTACATGTACAAATTCAATTCCAATAATCATCCTAATAAGGATACTTTGTCTCTTCAACCGGAATTGTCCGTTTTCACTACTAAAAACTGCTGTGTGTTCAATCAACATTCGGTTGTAGCGATGGAATACATGGATAGAACGTACAACTACCAACATTAGGTTGGCCAAAAAGTTAGTTGTGGCAACAAATCTTTTCTCTGAGTTTGTAGAATTAAATTTCAATATACGAGTATTCTGCTGAAATGTAAAATGAACTTCTTTTAATATAATCGTACTAGTATTAATAGACTTCAAAAGTTTTGTACATTCCAATGAAACAAATAAATAATTAAAATCACATTGAACAGGGATTAACCGGCTCAAGACCTCTTGCTTCTATATTTAAATAGAAGACAAGTTTTTAACAAAATGGCAAAGTGACATTGATTTTCGTGGCTGTACACTGCTTTTATCATGATTTTGGGTCCGTGACAACCCTCTTCAGAAAGCTTTGATGCAATTGTTGAAAGTAAAACCGAACTCTTTAAGGCCAGGCTCTCACCAAACGAATGAGAACTACTGTTGTAAACCTAACTTTTCAAAAGCAGTGTGCAGCCACGAAAATCAATGTCACTTTGCCATTTTGTTAAAAACTTGTCTTTTATTTAAATATAGAAGCAAGAGGTCTTGAGCCGGTTAATCCCTGTTCAATGTGATTTTAATTATTTATTTGTTTCATTGGAATGTACAAAACTTTTGAAGTCTATTAATATTAGTACGAATATATTAAAAGAAGTTTATTTTACATTTCAGCAGAATACTCGTATACTAAAATTTAAATCTACAAACACAGAGAAAAGATTTGTTGCCATAACTGAACTTGTCTTCTATTTAAATATAGAAGCAAGAGGTCTTGAGTCGGTTAATCCCTGTTCAATGTGTAAAAGCAACAGTCAAACACTCATTAAACTCCGTACAAATTTGCGGGCTGTAGATAGTTTTGGACTAAATAGTAGTTTTATAACCTTTGGGAGACGATTTTTTTCAAGTGCTAAATTGTATCACTGCTGCTAACATAGATTATGTTTAAATTCTCCACTTTATAGTTTTCAAACTTCCATCACTCCACCAAACAAACCCCTGCTGACGTCCAATGGTCATCGTCATAAACCCCGTCGATGCGCTATCGGTCAGCGTCACCATCAAATTCAATCAAAAAGAAATATTTTTGTTAAAATAACCACGACTACAACTTCTGTAGTGGGTACCAGCACATGCACATTTCACTACATGACACACCAGCCAGTAGTAGCAACACCTCGTTCACGTTTTTCCACCATCACAACGCGTAGTCGTGAAAAATTGAAGTACCTTAAATTTTGTTGTTGCTTCTGTTCGGTTGATATTTATCTTTGTCACCGCCACACGATATGTGGGGCGGGGTTCACTAGTGGCCGGTTACCACACCGCCAATTTAAAACCGACCGACAGACATTCTCGACATTATTCCGAATTCATCACTACCATTGACCACAAAACAACAACGGCGCAAGCACGAAAAGTGCTAATGAACAATAATCAAATATGGAATTATTTACAAATTTAAACAAAAAAAAGAGAAAAAACAATCGACTTCACTTAACACACAAAACCTGACTGACTGAGTGGCGGACTGAGTGTGTGAGTGAAATCAATTAGTGTCTGAACCCAATAAGCACAAAGTCGGACTCGGATCCGATTCGGATCCGATTTGAGTCCGATATGACAGACTCCGCTTCCTCTGTTCCGATTCGGATCCGATTTGAGTCCGATATGACGGTCTCCGCTTTCTCTGTTCCGATTCGGATCCGATTTGAGTCCGAGATGTCGGACTCCGCTTTCTCTGTTCCGATTCGGATCCGATTTGAGTCCGATATGACAGACTCCGCTTTCTCTGTTCCGATTCGGATCCGATTTGAGTCCGAGATGTCGGACTCCGCTTTCGATTCAGGTTTGCAGTAAAAATTTGGAGTTTTATTTTTATATTTATTAATGAATTTATTTATTATTTTGAATTTATTACTTAGTATATATGTGGTGAAACAAGCAATAATTAGATGAAAAGTAATATGACATTAAAATTTAATATATTAATAAGTATATGACTCATATGTAACAGACATCATATTAGTGTATAAGTGGTACAAAATACAATTCGTTTGTCAATTTAATTTTGAAAACCTTTTTTATATGTAATATGTTGTGCTCATTGGGCAAATCTTCAAACTCAATATTATTAGTCTTGAATATACAGTTTATATTAATGGTAATTGAAGAAGAAATGTCTTCGACTGATTTCAATGGATAGCCATGCACAATATAGTCCTGATCAACTCATTTGATATATTTTATTTTAAATATTTTATCATTATAGTAATAGTTATTTGGGTGCTTGAATGAAAAATATTTTGCTGTTTGTTTATTTATTATTATTTTAATGTATGTATAAGAACCATCTTCAAAATCTCCAAGAACAATGTTTGTAGTATCTTTACTGAGAAATTTTTGAAATTGCTTTCCTCCACAATTCTTTTATATATTTGACTCGCAAATTGAGTTTTTTTCTTCAATTTGCGTTTGAGCTCTTGCAAATAGTTTTCAAATTTAAAGGCACTGAAGTTATTTAACGATCCGAAAGTTCTGCAATCCGTTGCCACGGATCAGAATTCATTTCGTTTTCGGATCCGACATCGTTTTGAGTTCGGGTCCGATATCATTTCGAAATCGGACTCAATTCTCGGTCCGATATCGAAGAGGGAATTGCTCCCGTTCTCGTGTCCGACCTCGGACCGAAATCGGACCCGTTCTCGAAACCAAATCAGAGAAGTCGGATCCGATTCGGATCAGATTCGGATCCGATGTGCTTATTGGGAAATTACGAGAAATCGAGTGAACAACGTTTTTGAAAAAAAAAAACAACAGGGGTGAAAGGCCAAAGTTGTCAGAGAATAAAGTTTCGATTATTTGCATCTTCATCAAGAGCTTGAGTTCGTACGAGTATGACAGAGATGGATAATTGTTCAGCCCAGTGTTTATTTCACTGGTCAGCTGGAACATTTTAAGCTGAGAGAGCATAAACTGCAAATGTCGGTAATAATATTTACTTCCGATTTTTTTACAAAAAAGGACAGGGGAAAAATTCCATAGTTGCCAGAGAATAAAGTTTCGTTTATTTGCATCTTCATTAAGAGCTTGAGTTCTTATGACAGAAATGGATAATTGTTCAGCCCAGTGTTTGTTGCACTGGTCAGCTGGAACATTTTAAGCTGAGAGAGCAAAAACTGCAAATGTCGGTAATAATATTTACTTCCGATTTTTTTTTATAAAAAAAAGGACAGGGGCAAGGTCCATAGTTGCCAGAGAATAATGTTTCGTTTATTTGCATCTTCATTAAGAGCTTGAATTCGTATGACAGGGATGGAAAATTGTTTAGCCCAGTGCTTGTTTCACTGGCCAGCTGGAATATTTAAAGCTGCAAGCTGAAACTTTAAATGTCGGTTCAAGTCGTTATTCATTATTTTTTTCAATTTTCTCGTAAATGAATAATGACTGAAACTTGTACAGAGAATACTCTTTTGTAGTTCTGTTTAAAATATCTTTACAAAGAAGATATGGTTTCAAGCGGGAAAAATAAAATATATTATACTTTATTATTTACTATACAATAATTCTTTATAGGACCTTTAAAGTCTTTAAAATTGTTTTTTTAAAGAAATTATTAGTTCTTCAAAAAATTCCTACCAAAGTGTCATTACCGTCCCTAGCACTACTTTCAATTGAAATTTTCTCAATTTTCTACAAAAATATTAATTATTAATTTAATAAAACCAGTCCATAGTAAAAAATAATATTCAATTAATTCTGTTGCTATTAACGATTATAATAGCGATTTTATTCAATTTATATTTTTATGGATGAAATACACAGTATTCCCCTGTAAAACCTAATATTCGTTAAAATTCAAATTCCAAACCAATCCTGATTGCAAGCAACTCAAATATTACTTGAAGTGGGTGCACATCTAATAGTTTTTTCGTCAACAGTCTTATTCAAAATTTAGTAAGTCGTGTTTTGTCACTCGTTGCGAACGTTTAAACTTAAGTTGGCCATTCTCCTGTGTTGTTTTTTAAAAAGATAAGTAATACTTTTTATAATTTTGCAAGTGTTTTTTGTGTTTATTGCAAGTATAAACTTCCAGCTCAAGTCAATTTTGTAGGGGCAAATACTTAAATAAACATTTCAGAGGGTTTTGTAGAAATTCATCATTCCCCTGCTAAAACTTTTCACAGGAAATGACGATTAACAGATTTTTTTTTGAGAACTGAATTAAAATGAATTTGTTGATTTTAAAGAAAAAATACTATATATTTTATTGTCTTTGTCATTTCTCTGTTCAATGAGGTCATATTTTTAAATTGTTTATGACAAAAGAAACTTTTGTAGTTCGAATTGAATTTCAAGCAAAATTTTCTCGAAAATTTCAAACCGTTGTCAAAAAGCCTGAATATTTTTTTTACTGAAAATACGTTTAATATTAAAATTTTTATTAAGTCCTCGTAATGATGTTTTCTTTATTGTTTATGTTTTATCAACCAATTATGAAAACCTTTTTTCACTTTCCGGTAAAATATTGTACGAGGGTTGCTATTTATATTTCGGGTCCTGACAATACTAGTAATCCCAGATGCAAACTGGAACTTCCATTGGAAATTTTGACATTTTCTGGCATAACTTCACTCGGAACGTTTTGTCATTTGAGGACGAATTGTTTTGTTTACAGTGTGTTGAAAAATTCGTCTTGGTCAAAAATGTAATTATCCCGCGAACATTTTCGTGCGATGATTTTTTACAACTTTCGGCTTGGGTTATCGAGACAAGAGTGTTTCAATCAACTTGTTTTGACTTTTTGGCGATGAAGCACCATCAAAAACCACTGTTAATCGCTGGTACCAAGAGTTCAGTATCGGACGCCGTTCGCTCCAGGATGAATTTCGTAAAGGACGTCCAACTTCGGTCACTTTGCCAGAAAACATCGATGCGGTGCGTGAACTGATTAAGCAAGACCGACATGTGACAAACCGTGAGATTGAGGCATTATTAGGCATTAGTATGACAAGCATCCATAAGATATTGCATGTTCATTTGGCCGTAAAAAAAATTTATTCTCGTTGGATCTTACATATTTTGCCGAATGCTTAAAAAAGGCTCGTATGGATTAGTGCAAAGAGATGTTGAAAAAGTATAACTGCGGTAGCTCAATGCCAATGTATAGCATTATCACAGGTGACGAATCATGGATCTTTGCATATGAATTCAAAACAAAACTGCAATCGACCGTGTGGGTCTTTCAAGACGAACCAAATCCAAGAAAAGTTTTTAATTGTTGTGTTTCTGTTTGGATTGGTCCTGTTGTTTCTTTATGGCCGTAGCTTCGGCTACAAAGTCCGACCGGAGAAATAAGTCCTGTACCACGGGAGCCAACAAAATGTTTCGAGGAAGAAGTACATTGAAGCAAATGATTGCGTTTTTTTTTCGGTATAACCGGCCATGTTGCCACAGTGCTTTTAGTGGAACGTAGCAGGTCAATTCTGAGTGGTACACCACAATTTGTTTGTCTGATGTCTTCGGTCAAAAGTCGAAAAACGAACAAGAGAAGACGAATCATTGTGCACCATGACAATGCGAGCTCTCACACATCGGTTTAAACCAGCGCCTTTTTGACCGGCCAAAACGACGAATTGATGGGTCATCCGCCCTACAGCCCTGACTTAGCACCCAATGACTTCTTTTTATTCCAGCACATCAAGAAAAAAATATGTGGTCAACGTTTTCAACGCCCGAAGCAGTTGTGGAAGCGTTCAAAAATCATGTTTTGGATGTGTCTCAATCGGAGTGGAAAAAGTCCTTCAAAAATTGGTTACAAAAGTGAAGGAGAATATTTTGAAAAACAATAAAACCATTTCCAATGATAAATTATTGTGTCTTTATTGCCGGACCGGAAATAAAAATAGCAACCCTTGAACTGTTCTATTATTTAACATAATAAAATCGTTAGAAAACGTTTTTGAGTCATTTTTGGGACGATTATTCTTTTTCACATGAACGAACTCAGTACTAAGCGTATTTTTTTCGTTTGCCAAACGAAACACCCGTTTTTTGTCATTAAATTGAAGTTTTGGTTTCATCCCGACATTGACTAACTTACTATTTTAAAAGCAAAATAGAAAATAAAGATCAAGTCAAAACAATTTCTTAAAAACCATTTGCCAGACCAACGGCACTTTTCAAAACTTCAAATACCACCGTCATATATTCTGCAATTTTTTTCATATAAATTTTTCACTCCTCATTCGTATTCATTTACTTTTCTAAATATTAGACAATATTTGCATAAATGTCAATAATGAAGTATTTGTTTAACACCATTCTTTGTTTTTTTTTTAATTTATTGGCATTTTATTAAGCTTAGAAAAAATCTCTATTGTGAAACTTTAAAAATATTTTTTAAAAAAAAGAAAACAAAGTTAATTTTTTGCCTGCTCCACAAAAAAAAGTTTAAATGTCAAGTTCAATTGATAAAGGTCGTGTCAATTTGCCATTAATATCAGAGGTTTAAGTTACCCAAAAACCAATACCCCTTAAAAAACAGAAACGGAACAAACAAACAACCATCAATAATATTGATAACTGAATCTGACAGCCATGAATATTGAATGTGTATTGTATATAAGTAGTTAATGGAATAATATTGTCATTTTTTTTGGCCTTTTCTTTTATTTATTTTTGTAGACTATCCCAGCAAAAACCCTCATTATCTTATATTCTAGATAGCTTAAAGCGATTCCTTAAGATTGAATTACTTTAAGATGTACGAGATTTAAAACGTGGAAGGTCCGTTTAAAGCCTGGAGGGAGTGATTATATACATTAGGGTGGGACAATTTGTACTGACGAAAAAAATGTCGATATTGTGCCATCGATTTTTCGATAGCTTTTGACATGAGGAAAAAAAAGTTTCACTACAACATGTCTGATTCGATAATCTACGATTCTCTCAGTCGTATTTCAATTCTCACGCGCTTATATGTTATATTGTATTGTATATTTAACAAAAAAAAATTTAATTACCTACTAAAAAAACCTTAAAAATAAATATTGAGAAAATGTCAAAAACAATTTTTTTGAATTTTTATGTAACTTACTCGTACCTACTTATAGTAGGGTCATTAACATTGTTACAACATTAAACACACCCATTTCAATAGTAGAACTGAACATAACCCGTTAATGTCATATGGGTTTTGAAAGCTAACCTCAATAGCGTTAGTCTGTAACGGGATTTTAAAATTGTTTCAACTTTCATCATGGAGTGGTCAGATAATGAGAACCGTATCGCTGTAATAGCGCTTTTCAAGTGTGAAATGAAAAAAGCGATATTTTCAAAACGCTCCGGCCACTAGGCATTAGCCGCATGTGCGTCTACCGATGCATAAAACTGTTTGAGGAGACTGGAGATGTAAAAGAACGCCACCGCCCACGCTCTGTTCGAACACCGCATGTCATCAAAGCCGTCAAATCAAGAATTCACAGAAATCCGCTCCGAAAACAGAAAGTCATGGCCCGTGAGATGAACAGCACGCAAAGTCCATGAGTCGAGTCATTAAAAAAGACTTGGACTTGGGGCTTTCAAACGACGTAACGGACATTTATTGACTGCAGCTTTAAATAAAAATAGGATTGAAAAATGCACACAACTCTTTTGGTGAAGCACGCTGATAACTTGCACAGAAAAATTTTGTTCACCAATGAAAAAATTTTTACCTTTCAGCAAAAATTTAACAAGCAAAATGATAGAGTGTATGCGCGGTCATCTAAGGAAGCATCTGAACTGATCCCAAGGGTGCAAAAGGGTCATCACCCAGCTTTAGTCATGGTTTGGTGGGGTGTCTCTTGCGATGGGGTCACTGACCTGCATTTCTGCGAACAAGGAGTCAAAACATCGGCCAAAATTTACCAAGAAACCGTTTTGGAAGCTGTTGTGAAGCCCCTGTTTCAAAACCAGCCATAGACTTTCCAGCAGGATTCTGCGCCGGCCCATAAGGCTAAAACGTCTCAGGCCTGGCTTCGAAACAAATTGCCAGCGTTCATTTCCTCTGACGAATGGCCCTCTGGCAGTCCAGATTTGAACACATTATATTACAAATTGTGGACGTTTTTAGAGGACAAGGTTTGCAACAAAAGATACCACAACATTGGATCTCTTAAGACTGCTTTGGTTCGAGCTGTGGCCAATTTTTCAATGGACGAGGTTCGTGCAGCTATTGACGACGACTGGCCAGTGCGACTTAAGGCGTGTGTGTGTAAAGGCAAAAGGCGGACATTTTGAATAAGTAGATCATTTTTGGATACAATATACATCAATAAATATATTAAAAAATATTTGGTCCAAAAACATACAGTACTTTTTATTTTACAGCATAAAACGTGTGTAACAGTATTTATGTCAATACTAAATAATACTCAAAAATTAATAATACATATTACATTTCTAGACTTTTTCTAAGGTCATAAGGTCACTTTTCACTTTATCATAGCTAGGAGATAATTAATAATCCCCCTCAATTTGTTCTTAACGATCTATCAGTTCATTTATTTTTATTATACATTTTCCTTTCCATTTCTTTATTTTCTCGACTTCTTAAAATTTTTTTAGACTTTGTGTTTACTTCTGCTCCGTGAATTTTTGGGGGGTAGTAATTTTAAGTTTGTTGAACTTAAGAAAACAAAAGTCATGCGGTTTTTTTTTTGGTATTTAAGAAAAAGAAAAAAAAAATTAAGTAATTTCAGTACGTCAGTGTAATAAGAAAAACAAAATAATGTATTGAAGGGGATACGAACGAAAGGGAATGATAATGGTGGCGTTGATGATTTTGATGTTTTTTCTCTTAAATTAATATACAACAAAACTCAACCCAAAAATGTTTTCAGTTTCAAAAGAAAAACATTGCCCATGAGGATTTTGTAACGAACTGTGATGACCTGTTGAGAATAATAAACCAAAAATCTAAATTCGATTTACAACCAACATTTGTAACCTCAATTTCCAATTTGCTCAAGTTCTCCAACGACATTGCAAAAAAAAATCGGTCGCCGCCAATAAGTCGAAAACAAATAGTCAAAACAACATAGCTAAAATGACCTAAAAACGTTTTTAATGTTTTAAACAAATTCAAACAAGAACGGACTGTGGTTGCAAGTGACAAAAAACAAAGCAATAAATCCAATAAATATAATGCAAATGACTATAAAATCGAAACGGAAGGGTTCTTAAACATTATTTAATATAAACACTTTCCGCATATAAACACTTTCTTAACACGTATCGCCACTCCAACTCGTGCTCCAGCACAAATCACATTTTAATTCGAATTAATATAAAAACTATAGTATCTTTGCTCAGAAAAGTATATCATAAATAAATGCTAAAAACATAGTTATAATAAAACAGCTCCAGTTTTTTATTTATCAACATTTTTAATTCTTCATTTTCAGTCATTACAGAATATTTTCGTTGACGTCGTAAAAAGAAAAAACAGCCGATTTTTAACGTTTTTAAATACAGGGTGTCCGTCGGGATGTTATAATACTTTGTTTGTTTATAATTTTTGATTAAATTGAAAGACAACGGATCTTATATTGATAAATGTGTTATTCAATGTCGGCAAATACGAGGACCGCTATATATATATTTCTGCCTAATAATGAAAATGCAAATATTTATCATCAAAAATGGTTTTATTGTTTTTCAAAGTATTCTCCAGCATGATTTATACACTTTTGCAAGCGCTCAAACCAATTGTCGAAGCACATTTTCCACTCCGATTGAGACACCTCTAAATCATAGTTTTTGAACGCTTCAACAGCATCTTCTGGCGACGAAAATCGTTGACCACGCATTTTTTCTTGATGTGCAGGAATAAAAAGAAGTCATTGGGTGCCAAGTCGGGGCTGTACGGCGGATGACACATCAATTCGAAGTTTTGGGCGGCCAATAAGGCGTTGGTTTGAGCCGATGTGCGAGAGCTCGCATTATCATGGTGCACAATGATTCTTCTTCTGTTGTTCGTTTTTCGAAAAAAAAAAAAAAGAAAAAAAAAATTGTTTTGTACCACTCAGAATTGACCGTCCTTCGCTGCTCAAGCGGAACCGTCGCCACATACCAGTTTTGCCGACGAAGCAGGTGACGATTTGATTCGATGTGCTTCTTATACGAACAACTTTCGTTGGATTTGGCTCGTCTTCGAAGCGATTGAGACCACTGTGCGCAACGACTCGAAAAAATAAAGCCAACACTTGTTGTTAACAATACTGCCTAAAAAAAGTAAACAATGTTTATTTACTTTTCGTATCATTTATTGTTGTCTGTCCCTCTGTCTCCGTGTTTTTTCCCTTTGGTTTTTCATACATTCAAACTGGCACGAAAATGTATTGTTTGCAACGCCTCATTTCGGTGTATTTTTTTTGTCGATTTTCTCATTGAATTCGATTGCAGTGAGTGTAAAAGAGAGGAGAGAGAGAAAATAAATCGTCTTAAATAATTCATGTCTAGCCAGTTAGCACTACCGCCGCCGTTTGCTTGCTGCCTGCCTGCCAGCCAGCCTTGCCTGTCAGTCGTGTCTTTTCACAAACCATATGCGTCCTTCAGACCGACCGCCCATTCATCTTTCGTCTCTTCACGCTTTCGTTTAGCCTGGCGGCCTGTCTGTCTGTGTAAATGATATAAAATTCATAAAATATTGAAACAACATTGTGTTTGAGCGAAACTCACTCATTTAAAAAAAAAAAATAAAACGCAATTCTAATATTTTTATTCAATTGTTTTTTGTTTTGCACTGAAATCCACAAACTTGGCTGAAAACGAAAAAAAGCTAACTTTTTTTTTGAAAAAAAACTCGTTTAGCCACTTTTTGGTTCAGAATCTCTTGAATGTTTTTTTTTTGTCGATTTTGTGTTTGTCGATACGTTCGTATTCGAAAGCAGTTTTATTTATTGTTTTTTTTCGCATTGATTCTCTGTGTGGTTTCGGTGAGCGTTTGCGGCGGGCTACTTTGGCTTGACATTTGAAATGATGTAAACTGAATGAAACCCACACAGTCGGATTTATCTTAAGATATTTTAGTAGTTTTTGAATATTTTTCTAGCATTCGTTTCCGTTTTAATTGTTTGTTGTTTCTGTTGGTGTTGTTAATTTATTCAAATCTTGTAGTAGTGCCTTTTGTTTAAAACATATGGTTATAAATAATATTGTTATTTTACTTTATCACGATCGTTTTTTAAATATTCATTAAGGGTTTTGTTTTATTTTTTCACTTTTAGTTTCATTTTACTAAAGCTTTTGTGAAAAAAATACATTTGTTAAAATGTCAAAATTCCAGTTGAAATAGAAAATTCAGTTGTATGCAATATAACAGCTGAGTCAATCAAGAGGTTTCTTTTTCGATCACATGTTGTTTTGACAGTGGCAGCTTTTTACTAAAGGTTACTAAACCTTTTTTACACTTTAAGACTAAACCTCGCCTTTGAGGCTGCTATAGCAAAAAGTACTAAATTTTAATTTTTAAAGTACGTATTATTTTTATATTACAAAATTATAAGTTTTATGAAACAAAATCTAACTTTCCGAATGCGAATGGGATGAGAGCAATTGCAAATGAAAGTTGACACTATCCAAAACATGACCTTCAAGGGTTTTTATAGTTCGAGAGTGAGAGATTTTTTTTACACGCATTTAAAGTTGGTGATTTTGAAACTCTGTCTAACAAGAAAAGCTCATAAAAAATTTGATAAAATAATGCCTATTTTTTTATTAGCCTGGAAATTCGAAAGACAATATTGCTAAAGCCACTCGAAATCTTGACAGAAAGAGCAAAATGGGGCGCTTAACAATTCAACAACGGCCTCCCGTTTGCAAGTTCGGTGCTCACCAGGGTTACCGTTGGGAAATTTGAAAAAGATGCATAAAACATCGTTTAAAAAAAAAACTTAAAATTCATTAAAAAATATGGTTAGCATTTTATAAACACGACCGCCGCACAGTGCTCCGTTTTCATACTAGCATTGGACAAGAATTAAAAGAAGTTTTCAGAATACAATGAAACTTCGTTTCTAAATACGCTGATTCAAAATTCAGTTTTCTCGGTTTTTATAAAACATTCGCGGTTTTCTTCTAAAATGCAATTATTTTATTGGTTTTCACTAAATCATTTGGCATTTTATCTAGGCCTGAAATAACACGATGATTTCGTTTATTTCTTATAGACGAAAGTGTAAACTATTTTATTTCAACAAATTTCACCGAGTTTTTCGGTGTTTTATGCTTTTTGGAATCAAAATTTGAGTCAAAATTTTTTTCAAACCTTAATTAGTAATTTTATTTATAAACGTCTGAAAAAATGTTAACTCAAATTTGAAGTTTGACCTCTGAAAACACCATGAAGGTTCATAGCTAAGTCAAAAATTGTGAAAAAGAAAAATGTTTGCCTGTATATTTTCAACACAAATTCTTATGGTGTATTTTCCGAAAGTCGTCTGGCTTACGAGTTATAGCTTCTAAAATGCAATTATTTTATTGGTTTTCACTAAATCATTTGGCATTTTATCTAGGCCTGAATAAACACGATGATTTCGTTTATTTCTTATAGACGAAAGTCTAAACTATTTTTTTTCAACAAATTTCACCGAGTTTTTCGGTGTTTTATGCTTTTTGGAATCAAAATTTGAGTCAAAATTTTTTTCAAACCTTAATTAGTAATTTTATTTATAAACGTCTGAAAAAAATGTTAACTCAAATTTGAAGTTTGACCTCTGAAAACACCATGAAGGTTCATAGCTAAGTCAAAAATTGTGAAAAAGAAAAATGTTTGCCTGTATATTTTCAACACAAATTCTTAAGGTGTATTTTCCGAAAGTCGTCTGGCTTACGAGTTATAGCTCATCAATGCTGGCAACTACTAGAAAATGAGCGGAAAGCGGATAGAATCACACTTCCATTTTTCTATGTTTTTCATGGGCGCTTTAACGGTCATATAGCTTTTTTTTAATAATTTTGACATTTCCTTACCAGCCAAAAAAAACTATTTACGTAATGATGACCTTTGTTGGTTTATTTTTCAATAAAAACCAAACCTCTATTCGTAGCAATTAATTTTGTTCGCTCATATAGTAAAGAAATTGGTTTTCTTACTTCAATTCTGCTTGGAAAAATATTTTCCATTCAGGCAAAATGCTATAACCGAAATGTCGGTTAAAGCCGGTATTTTACATTTAAAAACCGACAATCGTTTTTTTTTTAGAACATGGGTTTGAAATAAAAATCCGAAATCACGGTTTTATGAAAACCCAGTTTATTAGACACTAGTTGTGACATTCTGCAACAGCTGATTGCACAATACTGCCAAGTTTTGCGTTGTTAATACTTTTGCGAGATGTCCGTTTTTTCACAAGACTGGATTAATTTCGTAACGAGTCTTAAGGGAAAACATCACATTCACTTAAAGTGAAATTTTAGCTTCCGTAGGAAATACATGTATAAGTAGCAAAGCAAACGAAATTTACCATTTGTAAATTCCGTTTATCTATTTTCTTTTCGAATTTGCATCTGTTACAGGGATGTTAAAAGGAACAGTGTAGACTTTTTCCAACATCTGCAAACGAATATTAATGTTCTGACACTTGGTTGGTAAAGCAATTTTTGACAAATGTTGTAAAGTCATTTTAAGGGTATTTAAATGAATATGATTAAAATATTTTTTTTTTGAAATTGAATAACGGCTGCTTCTTCTACACTACACTACAATTTTTCCTTGTAAAAAAATGAAAAACTCCTAAGTGAAAGTTTCGTTTTAGGTGAATACTAGGCTTAATACTTGAAAGTTTTGCTACCTTTTGCAAGTCTATACAGTGACTTCTTGCGGGTGTAAACAAGTAAACTGTGGCTTCTCTATTCCAAATACGAACCGATCTGGCAACTTTCCTGCTTTAGAATACAAATCTGTTTGCTAAATCCGAATGTCAAACGTTGAAGAGATTGCATTCTGGTTTTGTTAACAAACTGGAATTAATTAAAAGTTAAAATGTTGAGCAACATCTCTTGTTTATGTTTTTCATTTGGCTTTTTAATCTTAAAAAAAAGATTAATTCATATAAAATATTAAATAAACACCAGGCGCAGAGTAGAGAGAAACAAATATTTGACAGGCCATTTTAACTTTGACATTCATTAAAATGTAAATCTTGTTGCGGTTGGGAGAAACGAGATGAATTAATCTAAATGGGCAGATTTGGGTTTGGTAGAGGGGGAGAGTGAGAAAAAAAAAGAAAACGGTGACCGGCCAATGAAATGAAATTTTAATTAAAATGTTAACAGAAATAATGCAGTCGTAGCCCAAAGACGGACAGTTACTGTGGCATTCTAACAACGAACAAGACAAAAACCTTAATCGAAAAGGGAACAAACACAAAGAAAGCCCACAAAAGAATTACAATGAAAACATAATAATTTGTGTCTTGTTTTCATGTTTGCGCATTGGGCCGGGTCAACTTCATATAAATTACACTTCTTTTCGCATAATAAAAAATGTACGGCAATCAAAAAGAAGAAGAAAAGAAACTTTTTCATATTACTACGAGTGAAAAAAACACAGGTAAAGCCGCATTGGTGGGCAATAAGAAAAGGAAAGGGGAACAGAGAGAGAGAGTTAGGGAGACAGATTCGCAGCAACGTATAAATAAATGAATGAATTAATGATAACTTTCACATTCTTTTCCATTTCAGACAATATTTCTGTACGGCAAAAAAGAAGAAAACAACAACAGCAAGAAAAATGTAATAAAGGTCAGCCCGCTAAACAGCGAAGCGAAGAGAAGAAAAGATGCCGAAGCAAAAAAAATTAAAGCGCTGGCATATTTAATTCACGATTGTATAAGACATTCATTCGTCCGTTCGCCTTAACAACAACAACAACAAAACCACTTTACAAATCATGAGAAATAAACCGGCTTACGAGTGAAGCCTAACCGAACTCGCTAGTAAACAAATAAAGCAGATGAAAACATAAACTCGGTCCATCCATCGCGGGGCATGAGTCATCTTTGGCAAGCTACTAACCACTGGTTGGTTGCTAAAGGGTTAATTTGCTGCCAAAGCATATAATCCCAGAAAGGGTGGGTGTTTGTCTTATGTAGGCTCTAAAACGGAATAAAATTCAATCAAATTTTGAAATATTTATCAACAATTGTTATTGATTTATGACCAGCTAAATATTTGTCTCTATTCTCTTTTCCGCTTTATTTCATAATATGTGCAGCAAAACGACTTTATTGGGATAATTAATCACAAAAATGCAAATTTTACAAAATTGATAAAATTTGAAGAAACAGTGGGTGTTGTTGACATTGTTGTAAATACAATGTAGAGCAAAACGTTGCAATGCGGGTAAAAACTAAAATATCCACGCCAACACATGAAAACAACTTATGTATGTCGACTTAAGTGGGTAACGCTTTTATTTAATTTTATTACGTACTCCCCTTGCTTAGAAACATTCAAATGTTCAAGTCATATTTTAAAAATTACTTTTTAAAAACTGTATTAATAAAGGGTGGTCCAACCATAATGCACGAGGTTAATTGTGAGTCACACCTTAACGTCAAGTTTTTTGCCCAACTTAATATGAAGTTTTTTCGTTTTGTTTCAGTGTTTGACAAGTTCAACCATAAAAATGTAAAGAGGCCTAGGCAACACTAAGTGCTGCCTGGCGCCATCTGACATTTCCATTAGAAAGTTTGACATTTTTACGCATAAACGTACTCAGAACGTTTTGACGTACGACCATCATTTGTGTTGTTTACAGTGACTTGAAAAAATCAATTTGGCAAAAAAATGGAATTAACTCGTGAACATTTTCGTGCGATAATTTTTCATAACTTTCGACGTGGATTGGATCGGCAAGAGTGCATCGATGAACTTAAATCTTTGTATGGCGATAAAGCACCATCCTATAGCACAGTGAACAACTGGTTTAATGAATTCAATCGTGGCCGACGCTCGCTCAAAGACGAAGGTCGTCCAAAAACGGCCGTTCTGCCAGAGAACATTGATGCCGTGCGTGAACTGATAATGCAAGATCGTCATGTGGCATACCGTGAGATAGAGGCATCCTTGGGTATTTCTTCCACCAGCAGACATTCGATATTGCATGAACTAAAAAAAAGGTTCGTGTCGATTGGTGCAAAGCAATTTTAAAATATAATATAATATAATATCGTCACAGGTGATGAATCATGGATCTATGCGTATGAGCCCAAAACAAAACAGCCAACGACCGTGTGGTTCTTCAAAAACGAGCCAAATCCAACGAAAGTTGTTCGTAGAGGAAGCTCTTCGAAGCAAATGGTCGCCTGTTACTTCGGCAAAACTGGTCAAGTGGCGACTGTTCCGCTTGAGCAACGTAGGACGGTTAATTCTGAGTGGTACACCACAATTTGTTTGCCTGAAGTCTTCGAAGAAATTCGAAAAACGAATAAGAGAAGACGAATCATTATGCACCAAGATAATGTGAGCTCTCACACATCGGCTCAAATTAGCGCCTTTTTGGACGTCCAAAATTGATGGGTCATCCGCCGTACAGCTCTGACGTGGCACCCATTGCCTTCTTTTTATTCCCGAGCATCAAGAAAAAAGTGCGTGGTCAACGATTTTCGTTGCCAGAAGATGCTGTTGAATCGTTCAAAAACCATGTTTTGGAGGTGTCTCAATTGGAGTGGAAAAAGTACTCCGACAATTGGTTTGAGCGCACGCAAAAGTGTATAAATCATGCTGGATAATACTTTTAAAAACAATAAAACCATTTTTGATGATAAATATTCGCATTTTTATTATAAGGCCAGAAATATAGCCCTCGTACACAATTGAACAGCGCTGAAAGATTGTTGAAACCTTTTATAAAATTGGGTGTTCAAATATTTAAAAAAGGGGTTGCCTAACCAAACTGCACGATGTTATTTGTGAGTCACACCTTAAGGTCAAGATTTTGGCCCAATTTAATTTGCAATTTTTTTTAGTGTTTGACAAATCAACCATGGGGAGGTACACAATAGAGCAGCGCGTTAAGATAGTTGTGGCCTTTTACTATAATGGGCGTTGAAATCAAAATGTGTCTACAATCGGGAAAATTGTGAGCAAATTTCAGCAAACCGGGTCTGTAGAAGATTTGAAGACGCCTTTGCATACTCGCCCAGTTCCTTCTTGGGAATGAGGGTGTTTTTTTTTTAGACGCGTGGTTTTCAATCTGGCCACACTTTTTTCGGAGTTGGTCTATTTGAGAGCTTTTACTTGATTTATGCACAGTTTGCCATTTTGTAATGAAAAGACTTATTTCGAAACAAAGTTTGCAAATCGTGGAATTTATAACCAAAATAATGGTTAGTTTCAATCAAAGCATGGCGCGCTGCGTCCAATATTCGGTCGACATAAACGCCTAGCAAAGTTGGTAATTCGAGCAAGCATGGATCGGTTTGGCACCACGTTTACTCTAGTGGACAATATTCGATCGACATAATCGCCTAGCAGAGTCGATAAATCGAGCAAGCATGGATCGGTTTCGCACCACGTTTTCTCTAGTCAAAGAGACGCCTTACAGTGGGCACTGAAGGCGTGGCTATGGGCTGTGGAGCAGAGTATCGAAGAAGACCCAAACGAGTGCCATCGAGCGCAACAATTCAATTCATCCAATCACTTTATGGAAGATTTTGCAAAAGGATCTTGGTTTGCGGGCTTACAAAAACTAATTCGTGCAAGAATTCAAGCCGAACGACCATTAAGCGCGTCGCACGTTCGGTGAATGGGCCCAAAACGGGATGGCCACCGGTCCTGATTTTTACAAGAACATTTTTCAAGCTCCCTTTTGGTTGAATAGGACGTTAAAGAACCAAAATTGTCGCATTTGGGGTAATGAAAATCTACGAAGCTATTGTATATTATTTATACATCCTCAAAAAGTCACTGTTTGGTGTGCTATTTAAGCAGAAAGAATCATTGGTCCATTTTTCTTCAAAAATTAAGCCGGCTATAATGTTACAGTCAATGGAAAACGCCATAAAGCCATGGTCAAGCACTTTTTCGTGCCTGAATTGGAGAATGTTGTTGTGAACGACCTTTGATTCTAACGGTGCTACCTGCCATACAGCCAACGAAACAATCAATTTTTTGAAGGAAACTTTTGCTGATAAGCATTATCTCGCGTCATGAGCCTTTGGCGTGGCCTCCAAGATTGTGTGATTTAACACCGTTGGACTATTTTTAGAGGATTTGTGTGAAGACGCTTGTCTACGCAGATAAACCCGATACGATTGACGCCTAGGAAGAAAATATTCGGCGTGTTATTACTGACATACGGTCTCAAATGCTGCAAAAAGTGGTCGAAAATTGGCCATAATATTAATTTATGCCTTTTATTTCTTCTTGAAAACCACACGTCTGAAAAAACACCCTTTAGCGGCAGCCGGTTCTATGTACCGGATCGAAGCGAAGGAGGAATTCTTCGGCCAAGGGCTGTCACCCCGTCAGCGCACAGAAAAAGGGACCTAAGGGTAAAAAAATCAATTTTCACTTTTTTTATGTGGACAACAAGTGTTCCCTCCCAGAGATATGCGCGTTTTATGAAAGTGATGGTACACCAAAGATACATGTATTTAAATCTTTAAAATGGCTCTCCTGAAAAAAACTGGTTTTTACCCTTAGGTCCCTTTCTATTTTGCGCGTCACAAATGCCGCTACGACAACAACACAATCCCACGACAGTCGGTTCTGTGTACCGGATTGACCCGAATAACAATTCTTCGGCCAAGGGCTGTCACTCCGACACACAGTGCCCGCTTCAACAACAACTACCCTTTAGTGGCGGAATAGCCGTCAACCTCGGCCGCTGGCTGTCACCCCGGCAATATATGCCGCTTCAACAACAACCCTTGGTGTTGCAGATGAGCCGTCATTCTCAGCTCGTCGTCGTGCTTAAGAAATTGACATCTCACATACATCACTGATGCGAATTTTGAGTAAAGATTTGAATTTATACGCTTTCAAGAGCTGAAGCCTTCTAACCAATTCAAGCGTCGTCTATACGCCGAATCGTTGGTTGAACAGACAGGAGTAAATGTTGACTTTACAAAGAAAGCCATCTTCAGCGATGAGGCACGCTTTCACCTCAGCGGATTCGTTAACAAGCAGAATTGCCACATTGCGGCAAATGAGAATCCACGAGTGATTGTTGAAAAGCTGATGCATTTATTAAGAGTGACTGTTTTGGTGCTGTTTATGGGCTGGTGGCGTTATCGGACCATACTTCTTCGAAAATAAGGTCGGCCAAGTAGTTACAGTGAAAGGTGTTCGCGAAGTGATAACGGACTTCTTGCGGCCAGAAATTGGGAATATAAACCTTAACGATATGTGGTTCCATAAGGATGATGCCACTCGCCACACTGCTCACAAAACAAAGTCTATTTCAAGCGAGAAATTTAATGACGTGAGATAGCACACGTCCTGGCGTTAATGTTAATTGGCCGCTACGATCAGGTGATTTGACACCGTTAAACTTCTTTCTATGGGGATATTTTAAAGAAAAATATCCCTATTTAAAAGAAAAATATCCCACAATAAGACAAGAAAAATTCATGAGCTAAATGATGAGATAATTCTGAACATTCACGAAATTGAACCTCCATTATGTCCCAGAGTCATTGAAAATATGGACCATCGGATAGAGGTATGCCACCAAAGCCATGGCAAGCATCTGGCCGATATTTTGTTCCACACATACGAAGCTTCTATTATAATAAAAAAAAATTAAGATAATTCACTAAAAACTTATTTTTAAAAATTAAAATTAACATCGTGCGTTTAAGTTGGACCACCCTTTATTATGATTGCTTTTAATAGTTTTCCCATCAAGACATTTAGACAAACACCTTATTTAGTTACGCCTTTTTCAATTTGCTTTAACTACTACTTAATGACAAGGTTTTTATTCAGAAACTTAAAATCGACAAATAATTTTAATACAAAACTAAACTTACCTTTTTCATTTGGATAAACATTTAATTGCTCATCATCGCGGGCGACTTGTGTGATTATAGATGTTGCATCCATTTAAGCATAAAATTTATTTAACACAAAATTTAAAGGCTGTGTTTTTTCGTTTTTGTTTGAATTTCTTTTTTTTCTTTCTTTCTTTTTTGGTCAGCCAATTTACGAATGACGATGATGCGTGATGGTGGCGATAATCAAAATCGAATAGTGATTAACAAAAATCAAAAATTGAATAGAACTGAAAATATTTTATTGCGCGCGTATTTTAAAATCGAATTCTTAGCCAAATGCACGTTCGAAATCTTGGTATAACTTTTTGGTTTTTCTTTTACGAAATCATATCCGTAGTCGGGGAGGAGAAATGATAAAAACGATCTGAAAGAGAAAATGAAAAATTAAATTTTATTAAAACACAATATAAAAAGCTATGGTTACTAAGAATAGTTTCAGTTAAAAGACCACATGTATTGAAATTGATTGGAATTGCAAATGCAAATGCAATGCAGCGACTGCTCAGACTTTTAGGAAAGTCTCAAAGGTGTAGTTTCAAAAGTCGTTATTTACAAAGTTAGTCTCCATTTACACTAGGTTGTTGTTGTTGTTGTTGTAACAACAATATATTTATTTTGAGGTCTTGTTCGTCTATGGGGGATCTGCTTCGATATCCAGGTGAAGGAAACGCGCCATTTGAACTGGATGCGTCCACAGAGACCTGGGGGTCAGCTGAGTGGGCTTGGCCGGACAATTGAAGAGGTGCAGTACATCATGTGGTCCCTGATGGCAGGCGGGACAGATGTCCGGAACGTTAGCATCAATTCGTGCCCAGTAAGAATTGAGGCGGCTGCACCATCCGGATCTCAGCTGCGCCAGAACCACGCGCGTCTGCCGAGGTAGTACCTTCTCCTCAGGTGAAATCTCCGGGGGATGTTCCCCTAGCACTGCATTCACACGGTAGCTGGATACTGCTGCTGCGACATCATCGGCGTGAATGTTGTTCAAACCTGCCTGATAGTTTCGATGATCTAAAGGTTCTCTCTTATACCGCTGGACCTCTCTCTCTAGATCATGAAGATCGTTCCTGATCTGCCTGGGTGGAGGCATCCTGTTCAAGAGATGGTGGTTAGGATGACTGCTGCGAAAACACCCTAGCAGGTATTGCTTAGACAACAGGAAATTGTGTCTACGCACGGTAAGGACCTTCGTCTCCTCATGTAGATGGTCCTCAGAGGACATAAGAAGACACCCTGTTGATGTTCTAAGGGCGGCATTCTGGCATGTCTGAATTTTCTTCCACTGCGTCGTACTCACGTTCGCCGACCATACAGGTGCTGCGTAGTTTGCTACAGACCGACCTATCGCTTTGTAAGAGGTCAACAAGGTTTCTTTGTCGGCTCCCCAAGTACTGCCGGCAAGTGACTTGAGGACCTTGTTCCTACTTTTGAGTTTATCGCAGATAGCTGTAGCATGCGCAGAGGATCTAAAAAGGCTGTCCAATGTGACCCCAAGGATTTTGGGGTAGTTGGTGGTCGGGATGTTGACGTCATCGACTTTCACATTGAGTGACAACCGCACCTCTGCGGTCCAAGCAGTAAACAGTGTGGCTGATGATTTGGAGGCGGATATTTTCATATTCCTCGCAGTGAAGAAACGTGCTAAGTCAGTGAGGTAATAGTTGATTTTCTCGCAAATGTCATCCACTTTAGGTCCTGACGCCAGAATTGTGCAATCGTCAGCGTACGACACAATTTCAACGCCGTCTGGTGGTGCAGGAATTTTAGAGAGGTAGAGGTTAAACAGAGCCGGGGATAAAACTCCACCCTGGGGAACTCCTTGTTTAACTCTACGGGGCTTCGACTTTCTGTCTCTAAATTCTACATATGACTGGCGCCCACACATATAGTTTACGACCCAACGTTTCAAACTGGGCGGAAGGGACGTTTCTTCAATGTCCTCGAACAGAGTGGCATGATTGACCGTGTCGAAGGCTTTTGTGAGGTCAAGAGCCACGAGGACCGTCCTGTCGTTAGGCTTGTTCTGGTTAAGGCCGCGACTTATACGTGTGGTGATGGCGTGTAAAGCAGTTGTTGTGCTGTGCTGCTTGCGGAATCCATGCTGATGATCAGCACTACGAAAGTGTTCGATCAGGCTGGGGAGGAGCAGTGCTTCAAGCGTCTTTGCTACTGGAGAAAGCAAGGAGATCGGCCTGTACGAATCTCCCTTACTTGCGTCTTTGCCTGGCTTCAGTAGCGGGACCACTCTGCCCATTTTCCAGGCATCGGGAACTTCGTGAGTGGCTAGCGACAGATTGAGCACTTTGGTCATGTACTCTACTCCCGGGGTATCCAAGTGCTTTAACATCAGCATTGAGATTCCGTCCGGACCCAGCGCCTTTGATGACTTTGCGCTGCGGATGACATGGGCAACTTCGCCAACGGTAAATTGTGGTGGTGCCTCTTCGACTCGGAGAGCGCGGATACGACGCAATACTCTCCTTTTCGCCTTATCACTCTCTGGGTGCTCAATAAAAAGCCGGTTAAAATAACACGCGCACCGCTTCGGATCTGTCACTGTTCTATCACCGAACGTGACAGCTGTCCGATCATCCTTCCTTACAGGGTTAGAGAGTGATTTGACCGTTGTCCACAACTTACCAATTCCGGAACTCAAGTTGCACTGCTTTAAGTGGTCTAGCCATTTGTTCCGCTTATATTCGTTGACCAACCTACTGATCTCGGAGTTGAGATCCCTAATTCTAGGGTCAGTAGGGTTGGAGCGACGAATGTCATCACGCTCGTCTGCGAGTCCCGCTGCCTCTGCTGGGAAGTTTGGTCGTACTTCGGGTATTCGACCAGCAGGGATATGGCGAGCGGCTGCTGCGTTGATGATGGCCCGGAACTTTTTCTCGGCTACCCGAACGTCCGACGGAATAGCTAGATTATTAAAGCTGCGGTTGGTGGCTTCTCTGAAGGCCTCCCAATCAGCCTTTTTTTGATTGAGAAACGTACGGCGTTCAGAGGTTATGAAATCGGGTGGTCTATTAATGGAGAGAATTATGGGAAGGTGGTCCGATCCTAGTGAGATGACGGGTTGCCAGGTGACGTCGTTGATCAGGCCAGGCGATGCCAAAGTGATGTCTGGCGAGCTATGGCAATCGCCCATAATCCGCGTGGGGGCGTCCTCATTCACTGTGCAGAACGTAGAGCTATCAATTTGCTCTGCCAAAGCTATGCCCCTCTGGACGTTGTCTAGGAGAGAATGCCACAGTTCGTGGTGAGCATTAAAGTCTCCTAGGACCAAGCGGTTATTGCCTTGTAGCAAATTGCTAATGTCTGGCAGATAACGCGGGGCACAGCTACCAACCGGCGGGATGTATACGTTGTACAGCTCTATTTCGGCAGTTCCAGACTTGACTGCTACCCCCATACATTCCATGTATGGGTCTCTAGAGTCAAGCTCAGGCGAAATAGGTCTGTACTGCACAGAATGGTGTAACAGGAAAGCAAGTCCCCCACCTCCACTTCTGGTGCGATCCTTACGTAGCACGTTGTATCCGTCACAACTGTGCAGGCTGCAGGTGGCATTCAGCTTAGTTTCTTGGATCGCGGCGACCATGATGTTTCTCCGATTCATAAATTCTATGACCTCACTGATTTTGTTACGTAGGCCATTACAATTAAATTGCAAGATTGATGCACTGTCAGGAGTGGCAACAGCAATCTGTGGTGTAAGATGCTGTATGTGTTGATGCTGTTGCGAGGGCGACTGCGGGGGAGTCTCGTAGTTAGATGATGATGATGACGACGACGACGAAAATGCAAACGACGATGATAACACCAAATCCAGAGACCCACTGCTAACTTCGTTGATACAGCATGAGGCAACAAAGTCTGCTTCGCTATACTCCCTGATGTGGTTCAGACCTGAACAGCTCCTGAAGTGCACCCACTCCATGCAACGATTACACCTTACAGACGTAGCACGATGGTGTATTCGGTTCTGACAAACCGAGCAGATCCAAGGTCCGGGGTTTTGTTCGATCCCGGCTCGGACCAGTAGTATTCGGAGCAGGCATTCCGGGAAGTGCTGCTCCCACGACGAAAAAATGGACGAACAAAAAACATATATTGTTGAGGTGACTGCCCCTGGCCGAAGAGTTTCGGGTCAATCCGGTACATAGAACCGGCAGTCGCGGGATTGTACACTAGGTAATTTTACTTGCCGCAACTCTCAGTTTGTAGGAGAGAGAGGTTAGGGGAATGGAAAAGAAAAAAGTCCTCTAATCAGTCTCTCCTGCAAACTGAGAGTTGCGGCAAGTTAAGTTGCCTAGTGTGAATGGGGACTTTATGTGTCAGAGATGATTTGCGAATAACAGTGAGGCAACTTTACTTGCCGCAACTCTCAGTTTGTAGGAGAGAGAGTTAAGGCGAATAGAAAGGGAAAAATTCCACTTACCTCTCTCTCCTACTAACTAAGAGTTGCGGCAAGTAAAGTTGCCTAGTGCGAATGGGGACTTTATGTGTTAGAGATGATTTGCGTATAACATTGAGGGGTTTTTTTTAGAATCCTTCTTAAAAGAGTTGGCGGCTTCTAAAAAACGTTTTTCAAATACGCGATTGTACAAAATACGATGGCGACCGCAAAACTAACTGGCCTGGCATATTTTCTGTTTTACCACCAACTTTTTTGTTTTGTTTTTTAAAAGCAATCTTTTATAAGCCATCTATCAAAATTTCCGAAATATTTAATGATTATTTTCTTTGTTACAGGTGATTGAAGTAAACAAGTTTTATAATTTTTAAAAAATGGAAAATAAAGAGTTTCGTGCGGTAATTAAACACTTTTATATGAAAGGTTATACGCCACAATTTATCAAAGATGAATTGGATTATATTAATGGTGATAATGCTCCACAGTGAAATCCTGGGTTCAACAATTTAAATTGGGTCGTTCAAGTACGGAAGATGAACAACGCTCTGGAAGACCGAAAACTGCTAGTACTATTGAAAACATTAGAAAAATATTTAATGAAGTGACTAAAGATAGACGAATAAAGCTCAGAGAACTTGCTGATATCGTTAAAATACACGAAAAACAAGTTTGGAGTATTTTACATGATGAACTCCACATGAAAAAGCTATCCGCAAGATGGGAGCGGCGTTTGTTGACTTTGCCCCAAAAAATCGTCCGTTGGACTAATTCCGAGGAGCTTTTAGCGTTTTATCAGCGTAATCCAATAGAGTTCTTGCGCCGATTCATAACTGTTGATGAAACATGGATCCATCACTACATCGCAGAATGCAAAGAACAGTCGAAACAATGGATAGAAGCTGGTAAAAGTGGTCCCAAGAAGGCGAAAACTGTTAAGTCAGCAGGAAAAGTAATGGCCACAGGATTTTCGGATGCAAGGGGTATAATATTTATTGATTATCTTGAGAAAGTAAAAACTATAAATAGTGAATATTATTGTGCATTATTGGATCGGTTGAGTGAAGAAACCAAGATAAAACGACCGCATTTAGAAAAATAAAGTTCTTTTTCATCAAGATAATGCTCCTTCACACACTGCATTTTTAACTCAACAAAAACTGGCCGAATTACGATTTGAAATTGCTCCGCATCCACCATATAGTCCAGATTTAGCTCCTGCAGATTATTTCTTGTTTCCAAATTTAAAAAAAATTCTCGGTGGCAAAAATTTTCGTTCAATAGCGAGGTTTTTGCTGAAACTGAGGCATACTTTGAAGGTCTTGAAAAATCTTATTTTTCGGATGGAATTAAAAAACTTGAAAAACGTTTGGTGAAGTGTATTGAGTTGGAAGGAGATTATGTTGAAAAATAAATAATAATAATTCCAAAAAAACGGTTCTTTTTATGTTAGGCCAGTTACTTTTGCGGTCGCCCTCGTATATTCCCTGAAAATCCTATAGACGACTAAATTGTAATTTGTCTCTGTTTAAATAAACTAGATTTCGACTCGAAATCCGGTGAATATAAATTTAACTCAAGGCCTGATTAAAAGAAAGTTTTTCGAAATCCTGTGAATGAGAATTTAATTCAAGGGTTGATTAAAATACTTTTTCGATTAGATTTCAACGCGTATAAAAGATTTCGACTCGAAAGCGAGTGATGGAGAATTTAGTTAAAGGGCTGATTAAAATAAGGCTTTACGATTAGATTACTCGTACGATGCGTATTAAAGATTTCGACTCGAAAGTCAGCGAATGCGAATTTCTCTTGCATATGCGTACCCGGGCTAACTAGAATTTTCTTTTCATACTGCACTTGCAAAGTCTACATTTCTGTTTTCTATTCGAAAATCTCTCTGTAATAATTTATTCTATTCGAACCGCGTTTCATTCCAATACACTTTCATATTTAAACAGAATTTTGTAGGCAAACACAAACAATATTTTGAAAATTCTGTCTTTGTTGTTGCGTTTCTTTTTCGCTTATTTACTTAATTTACGTTTTTCATTGTGTGTTCGGTATTGGACGCCTGGGCGTGTTTGAGTGTGTAAATAGGGGATTTGTTGTTGTGGTCTCTGTCGCGGCGACGGTGTGTCTTTAACAAAAACAGACGTCATTTACACAATCCCCACAGTAAGTGTCGTTTATGGGGCGACACTGCGAAAAGTTCAATAAAAAATTTCGATACCAGCGATTAATCTAAATAAAGGGTGTTGCATTTAAAAAATGAAATACAGAACGCAAAATTGAACTGGTTTACAAGTTTTTGTTTTCATTAAAAAATATAATCGCGATTATTAGTAAGCAACCTGAACATGTTTAGTAAGTTTATGTTTTCATTAAAAATTGCAATTGTGATTATTATAGAAACCAGTTCACAGACGACGGCGGTCGTAGCTCTGTAGCGATCAACATTGACCAAAACAGCATTTTCAGAAGTCTTTTCGAATGAAACATTTTTTTAGTGGGAAAAATTAGCACCAAACCGCAACTATTTGTGGTTACATAGACTTCCAAAAAATCATTCAATAGGTTTCCGATTATCGTTTTTTAACAAAGCTGCTGAGATCACAAGACGATTCGTCGAAATAAAAGTAAGGACATTTTCTAAATACAATTCTTGAAATGTATGTCGCTGGAGAGAAGTATGTCCCTGTTTCTGAATGACATAAATTTGGCGTTTCAGTTAGAGAAAATATCTGGTTTACTTCAGTGAGGGCAATATAAACAGAAATTTGGCAAAGCAGAAACTTAAAAAGCCAACAAGTCCTAGAAAGGAGTACCTCCAAAGAATAAAATTACGGCTTACATAAGATATGTAAAATAGTTTTTTTTTGGTTTTATCTCTAGGATAGTTCAGCAAGTATACATTTATTTTGATAACAATTTATTTCAGCTGTGATCTGTTAAGGCAAAAAGAATTAAGAAAAGACCATGTTTGATTGTTTTAGATTTAGGATACTCTATTTAATACGAGTATTTCTCAACAGGAGAAGGCCAAAAGTAAAAAAACCTAAGTAGTATGGCCTCAAACTTTTTTAAAGCAATCTTTAAAAAAATTCACGACAAATTCTATTAATAAATGTTGACTACATACGAGGGCGGTTCAGAAAGTTCTTAGCCTATCAATGAAAGAGAATAGTTAGTTTTTCAAAAATATTTTTATTTTTCAATATAATCTCCTGAAACTTCAATACACTTAGTCCAACGCTTATCTAGCAATTATATCCCTTGATTTAAATAGTTTTCCTCAAGGTCTTCAAAATAGTTGTTTACAACTGTAATTGCATCTTCATTTAAGGTAAAACGCTTGCCAGCAAGGATTTTTTTTAGATTTGGGAACAGGTAAAAGTCACTGGGAGCTAAATCAGGAGAATAAGGTGGGTGGTCAAGCAACTCGTACTTTAATTCGTTGATTTAAGCCATTGTTAAAACACTATTGTGCGCTGGTTCGTTGTCTTGATGAAAAATTATTTTTTTGTGTTGTAAGCCAGGACGTTTTTCTCGAATTTGTTCATTTAATTGATCTAAAAGGTTGCAATAGTACTCTGAATTTATTGTTTTACCCTTTTGCAGATAGTCAATCAATAAAATACCTTTGAAGTCCCAAAAAACCTTTGCCATAACCTTACCAGCCGATTGAATTGTTTTTGCCTTCTTTGGGGCACTTCCTCCAGCTTCAGTCCATTGTTTGGATTGTTCTTTTATCTCTGGAGTATAGTGGTGGATCCATGTCTCATCAACAGTTATGAAACGACGCTTAAAATCCATTTTTTTTGCTGAAAACCATCCAAACAAGCTTGAGAAATGTTCATTCTTATGCGTTTTTGGTCGACTGTTAACAAGTCCGGCACCCATCTTGCAGAAAGCTTTTTCATCTGTAGTTCTTCATGCAAAAATAAATGGACTCGATCATTTGAGATGCCCATGATATTAGCTATTTCACGCATTTTTATTCGTCGATCATTTAATACATTTGTTGCTGTTTTTGGACGTCCACTACGTGGTTCATCTTCAATGCTTGTACGACCACGTTTAAATTCAGCAACCCAATTTTTTACTGTTGCATATGAAGGAGCACTTTCACCTAACACATTCACCATATCATTATAAATTTTTTGTCCCGATAAACCTTTTTTATGTCAATATTTAATGACACCACGCATTTCTAATTTTTTCATTGTAAAAAAATCGCGGGTGCGTCTTTTGTGAACACCTGTTTCTATATGAAGGAGTTGCCAGATCGAAACGAAATTTAACATGTGCTCATAGCAGAGATGGAAGTTTCCAAAACACTTAACTTTTTTCTGTTTATTCCGCGCTTTTTGTGCTAGGCTAAGAAGTTTTCGAACCGCCCTCGTAGCAGCAACGCGTCAAAATTGTTGAATTTTATAATTCTTCTAGCAAGTCTATTATTATTTCAACTCAACGAAATTATCGTTGGCATTTTAATTTCAAAACAGCACCCATTAACAATATGATTAGGAACCTAGCCTCCCGTTTCGAGGAAGAGGGATTAGTGTCGGAATCCATGAGTATAACATCAGCTTCAATTACACTCCTCCAGATGTACTGTTTGGAGCGGTGTTATGGTTGATAAAATAATCGGTCTATGTTTTTCGAAAACGAGGCGGGTCAATCAGAAAGCGGCTCTGCATAGGACTATGTTTGAAAATTTGTTTACTTCCGCAAATTGAAAATAACCTAACGTTAGGTTGCAGCAAAATGGAGCTACTGCGAGCTTCAATGGAACTTCTTCTTTACCATCATTTAGTCTTATTTGGGCCAGACAGTAAATCCCTACAGGGTCCTGAGGGCTATTTGGGGACTACCCTGTAATTTGTTCATACTTTGCATTCTGCTTCAATTTGCAATTGAAATTTTACATGTCAAGTACCCTCTTTCCTTTTTTTAAATAACTCCAAAGGGTGTAAAGTATCATGGAGATTTTTAATCATAAACTGAGAAGGTCAATTCAAGTACCACCCAGGCTTCTTACCTCAGTTGGAATAAGCTTATAAGGTAAAATGATATAAACCAGAAGATAAAATAATGGTTGTTTGGTTTTTTAGGAAACGAAGTAGACTGGGAGCCATTGAAAATCTAGCTTACAATCGGATGGGAAGTTCAGGTCTACTTTAAACCCATAAACAAAATTATTATAGACTCCCGTTGAAACAAAATTTAGAAACTGAAACTCAATAGTTGAATCTAGCTAAAAAAAAGAACACTCAAATGGCTAAGTTAGCATAATTATAAAAATATATCGTTAGCTAAAATGCAAAAAAGCGTAACTGAAAAATATATAATTTTACAGAAGCAAAAAACGTTGTAAAATGAAAACTAGAACATGTTTAAGGAAGTTTTTTTTTTTACTTTTTTGTAAATAAAAGCGTCACATTTGATCGCAGAAGTGTTAAATTTTGTCAAAACATGTAGTTTAATGGCATTTATAAAAATGAATCAAAAAGTAAATTTTCAATTTTTGGTTAGTTACGCCTTTTTGCATTTAGCTAACGAAATAGTAGTGAGTCGTCGTTTACTGTCAACGATTCCTAGATGTTATGAAATTAATTGTCTCCTGACCCGATGCCCTACCATGATTTAAGTGACATTAATATTTTCTAAAACCCCAAAACTCAATCTCACTCACCCAATTTCTACGTCACCCTCGCAAGAGAATCAAACAACTTAAGATTTCATTCTCACAAGGGATGGCGTATTTGAATTTTTTGTCGTTCTGTATCATTTTTTGTTCTTAGATTCAATAGTTATCTCTTGTGGTAAAGATTTGTAACTATACCCACTGTGCAATTTTACTTGCCGCAAGCTAAAGTGCGTTTCTGTATCATTTTTAGTTCTTAGATTCAAAGGTTATCTCTTGTTGTAAAGATTTGTCCCTATTCCCACTGTGCAATTTTACTTGCCGCAACTCTCAGTTTGTAAGAGAGGGAGGGGAATGGAAAGGGGAAAAACTTGTTCGTACTGGCTATGACCGTTTTGTAGTGTGAAGTTGGCTGACGATTAATTTGACATTTTGTTTTTTTAATAAACAACTTTTTTATTTTCTTATATATTTTTTCACAGAAAATCAAAAAAAAAGCCAATAATGAAAACAAAAATTGCCGAAACTAAATTGAACACCAGAGCCAATTTCAAAAGAGAATGATAAAAATTGGTGCAAGTAAAATTGCCAAGTGTGAATGAGGATTTTCAATAAATCCTACATGTTGGCATATTTTCTCTGATGTCATCTTCGCCACCCAAACGGATGGGAAATTTTAGTGTGAACGACCCTTTTTGCGCAAAATTACAGTTTTTTTTCAAATATATTCACTGTGCAACCAAACAGGCACACACACACACTTTTATTTTCCCGCAGCTCTACTAGACACACGCACACACTCGGCAATGCATTCACCAACAACTACATGAACAATAAGAGTAACATTGTCTCTCTGCCGGCCCCTCAGTCGACGTCGACCGCGACAACAACAACGGAATTTTTCAATTACGTTTTAAAGACCCCATTCGTTCGTCGTATCAAATTAATTTCAGTTTGAGTAAATTAATACGAAGAATAAAGAATATACAAAGGCAAAAACAAAGAGTAAACGCAAAAAAAATAAAGACAGACTATGACGGTCAAACGCAGCAAAAGTAGGGGCAGGGGTAGGGTGTAGGGGCAGACTAATTAATTATTTTAGAAATTAACGAGTTCTAACAAGCATTTTCGCTAGTAAAACATAACATGTGGCCTCTTTTATTTATTCCTGATATCTTTTAACACTGAAAAGCACTGCATTTCTTTTTTCATTCCTTACCTTTTGATTTTTCGTGAGTTTTTTGATTTTCCTTTATTTTATCTGTTTTAAGCAGAAATTTTTTGAAAAATTTCCTTGTTGGAATTTTGATTTAAATTTTTTCTTTTGTTAAAAATATATTGCACAAATTAACACAAATGTTGAAAACTGAAAAGGGGGAGAACTGGGAATTGTAACATAAAAAAACACAACGTAAAGAATTTAAATGAATTATTGTGTGGTTGAGAAATGTAGATGTTGTTGGGTTGGTTGGTTGATTTTTGCCGTGGGTTTGTTGTTTTTCTTCCTCTTTCTTTCTTCTACACTTTTGTTGTTGTGGTAGTAGTGGTGCTTGTTAAATTCTTCTTCTTATTTATTCCCGCAATGCACTCTTCAATGTAAACACAACACAAATGCAATACTCTCTTCACTCACTTCTGTTGCTCTTTTTGATGTCGCTTTTGACTTTTACCTCCTCTCACTATGCTCGAAAAAAATGGTCTCAAATATTTTAAGAACACGTAATTCAAATCTCTATCTTTGGATTTTCATCAACAAATTTATTTGTATTTCTTATCAATTTTGTTGAATAGGGGGAAAAATTGTGGTTTTGCGGCTTTTTTGCTTTGCTGGTTTCTCGTCTTTTTTCCTTGTTTTGTTGTTGTAGCCAAAACTGAGAAAAAAGTGCTCATTCAAACTCACACTGTTGCTATTTCGTATTTTCTTGTTGCAGTATTTTTGTTTCTTTTATTCGTGATGTTTTTTTCTTATCTTCGTTTTGGTCGTTTTTTATTTTTTTTTCTCATACACTTTACACTTTTATCGTTTAAAGCTCATCTCTTTTGCTTGAAAAAATTTTAATTATTTTTTTTTGTTATTTCTGTTAGCTTTGCTTCACTCTTTCTCGCCTAGTTTAATTTCCACAAACAAAATATACACACTTCGATCTCAACAATGAACGATAAGTAAAAAATTATTCAAAAAAGAATATTTATTTTTAGTCGTGTCTTGTGTCTTTTTATTCCTCAAAACGAGACCGTTCGTTCGCCCCAAACACGTTTAACTACTCGCTCGTAATGTTCAACACTAAAACGAGTTCTCAAGCAGAGTACCATGTCGACCTCAACTATGTGGCCACCCTTCAGTAACGGCGCTATGTATAGGACGACGGCCTGCTACTCACTCGCTACTGCTATTCCTTTTGTACTGGATTTCGTACTCGCTGCTGATATTTCCTACCGCTCTACCTTAACAAAATACGTTCCGTGTATCAAATAAAATGTCGTTTATTTTGTGGTTACCAAAATACGTTCGACAAACAGAAATCGAAACAATTATAGAATCATAATCCACGTATTTTTCCAGCAAGCAAATTTTTGTTGTAGTGTGCAGGACATTTGGATTTGCGTGTTTTGAAGTAAGTAAAAGAACGAGCGAGCGATGGCAGTTCAGCACGGATCGCATCTCAATTAGGTGGAGCCCTTAAGCACTCAATAGAGTCGTTTACACACTACGATTTCTAGTTCATGTTTGGAGATTCTAGTGGCGTTTTTGTTTAATAAATAAAATTGGATAGCAACATCTCTACATCTAAGTCATTTATTAACAAAAAAATGCAAATACTGTTCCCGTATAAAGAAAATGTCCAAAAGTACTAGTGTTCCAACAAGAAGACATGCAATGCACTACCAAAAATAAATTTTAACGTGTTGCTACAAGTTGGGATCGCAGTAGGACACTGAAATAAGAGCAAGGCAATTGTAGACAATTTTAGATATATTTTCGTGGAGGATATAATTCATATAGAGAATTTTTTAAATGACCGCATCTGATGTGAAAACAGCCGCTGATTGTGAGTACATCGTCTGTTGGTAATAAATTGTGACAGTGTTGCCAGGTTGTCATACTTAAATACAGTATAAATTCAGTTTGATTTTGTGTATTTACGTTAGAGTTAATTTGCATTAAGTCTGCTTAAATGTCATTCATGTCTTTAGATTGTTGGAATGAGCCCCTGTTTATTTTTCATGTAAAGGGTGTTTTTTTCAAGTCTGGTTTTCAAGATGAAATAAAACGCATATAATTTAATTTTATGGCCAAGAACTTAGGATTTACTTAAAGATAAGGGTTTGCCACTTTAGTTTAGGAATGATTTAGGGCATGAGGGTGCCGCGCCTGGCTTGAAGAAAATCCAACAGAGAGGCCCTCTTTTCGGATTCCTTTAATAAATAGATTGTTTCGTTGGCTGTATGGCATGTAGCGCCGTCTTGTTGGAATTGAAGGTAGTCCTCATTAACATCCTCCAATTCAGGCACAAAAAAATCATCAATCATGGCTCCATAGCGTTTCCCATTGGTTGTAACATTATGGCCGGCTTCATTCTTGAAAAATATGGACCAATGATTCCCAAAAAGCACACCAAACAGTGACTTTTTGAGGATGTAATGGCGTCTCCACAATGGCTTGTGGATTTTCATTACTCCAAACAATTTTGGTAATTAACGTACCCATTCAAACAGAAGTAAGCATCATTGCTGAACAATATTTTCATGTAAATCACGATCGGTGGCCATCTCGTTTTTGGCCCATTCACCACGAATGGGCAAACGTTGTTCCGGAGTAAGTCTATTCATTATGAAATGGCAAACCAAACTGATTATAAATCATGTGACAGCTGTCAAAAAGACCAACTCTGAACGATCCCACGACAGCTAGTTCTACGCACCGGATGGACCCGAAGCAGCAATTCTTCGTCCTAGGGCTGTCACCCAGTACGGTTTGTCGCTACATCCAACTCCGAAAAAAGTGTGGCCAGACTGTTAAAAATGGCTCATTGGCTCGGTTTAAATAAATTCAATTAAAAAAAATTTTAGTTATTTCAGTACTTAGCCTGGATAACTATCGAGTGTAAGCCCCAATTCAATACTTAGCCTGAATAACTATCGAGTATAAACCTCAATCTAGGCCAAGTCCTAAAAAGGGAACAATAAATTATTTTTTCAAAATGTTTTTTGCAGAATCAGTACAGCTGACCTTAAAATTGGCCCTTTTTGTATACAAATAAATGACAACTGTTTTTCTATTCGGTCTAAATTATCAAGGCATAACCAAAAACACCTCTTCTGTATGTAGTCAACATTTTGTCAGCTTAAAATAGGATTATGGGACACGACGTAAAAAAATATGCCATGCAAACCAGAATGGGGCGGGTATTTCGAAAAAAAAACGGAATAAAAGCGCTCGGGACCTCCGTGTGGCTATTGAAAGAAAATTGCTTAAAGATGCCAAATAGGTATGCAAAAAAGGGCGCACTTCCAAGGGGCCTCAAATATAAATAATATTGGGCCACTATAGAGGTCTGACTATTCCTTTAAGTGCTGGTGCACAAACGAAAGAGAAATGCTTAAAAATACGAAGTATGAGTTAAAAATCAAGGGCGTGGCTTTAGAGGGGCCCTCCTCTAGACGCATTTCTAGAAATATGCATTCTTAAAATACTTCTGCATTATTTCCGTGGGGAGTAGGAGGTGGTTATTAGGGTCATTATCATTTGCCGTTTTAGATCGTCTTGCCCTCTAGGACCACGCCAATATTAGAAATATTGGAGCAATTTCCTTTTGTTTGAATACTTGCACTTATATGGTTAAATTTCGAGCTTCATTATTGTTTATTTTTCCCGATATTCTTGACCCATTCCAGAGACAAAATATTAAGAGTCACAAAATAAGTCTGACCTTGATCGAACTTTAGACGGATACGCGAAATCATCTGCTTAAGAGTGGTTAGGGTATCTTATTCTCGGTGCCGTCAGACTATTTTGTTTTTACTTCTTTTTTTACCGAACGTACCTTTAGGATCGCTTAACCCATTTCCGCCGACGGGTGCGAAAACGCACCAAAAATAGAGGTGTTTTTGAACATTCATAGGAAAGGTTTCGTATTTAATATCGCTTTTCTGTCTTTTGGAATGGATAACAGATGGATGGGTCTACATATTTGACCTGTACTGTTTTTTCATAAGACGCCACCTACATGGTGATAAAAGCATCGCCAGGTGCAGGATTTCTGACATGCAAAAAAACCCTATTATATAGAGAAAACGCATAGAAAAAAAAAAAATTAAAAAATATGTATTATCATAGATCGGTAGCCCTCTTCCCTATACTTAACTCATAATGATTTCAAATTTGTGCATATAAACGTCTTTGCACAGGTACATTTTGTGCGTTTTCGCACCCGTCGGCGCTAATGGGTACATTTTTAGTAAGAAAAATATTTTCGGTTATACATATGTGCAAACGCTAACGTGCATAATGTAAACAAACAAGTGGATGACGTCATCAGTGAGCTTGAAAGAATAATTCAACAGTCAGTTGTAATTGAGATTTCGATTGTGCTTCTTCGAGAGTTCAGTTTTAATTATGGCAACGTGTTCAAGTGTTACTTCGAAAAGGAAAGGATTATCAGTTCGCGAACTGGAAGAGATAATTGTGATGGAATGGTCTGATGATGAAATCGAGCCACAAAAACAATTGTCGAACGCTTTGGCCATTGACATAGCCGTTTTGCCGCCGAATGATGTGGACACCATGACAGATACCGAAGATGTCCCGGACGACCAAATGTTCTGTGATGATGCTGAACCTAGCAAATCTGATGGTGGCTTGGCAAGTGTGCCCGAAATTTGTGGTTTCGTCGAAATGCACGTTGAGCACCCGGACGCTGACAGTGCCGACGACGACGATTTACCATTGGGCTCGGGCAAACAACAGCAGACGCATGCAGTAGAAATCAAGCCACCGAAGTGGCGCAAACGTATTTTGCAAACATTTGAGCAGCCCATCGACATGTCGGATATTGCAATGAAAAATTTAGCAGAGAAATATGGTAAGTACTCAAGCGCTTTTGATATTGTTTGTGTACGACTTTCCATTCCAGGCTCGTATTCGCCAATTGAATTGTGGCAGCTGTTCGTGGATGATGAAGTGATCGATCATATGGTGGAAAACACAAACTTATATGCTGGACAAATGAACAGTTCTTTTCAAACGTGTGCCGCAGAAATGCGAACTTTCATTGCTGTTTTGTATGTCACAGGAATCATTAGATTGCCATCAGTGAGAAATTATTGGTCCCAGTCAGTAACTGGCCTTCCTTTTGTGAAGGCCGCAATTACTCGCGATCGCTTCCTGAAGGTGAAACAATACATCCATGTATGCAACAACAATGAATTGAATAGAAATGATAAGTTTTCCAAGATAACTCCATTCAATTCCATACTCAACCGGAAATTCATGCAATTTGGCTTGTTTGCACACCACCTGAGTATTGACGAGCAAATGATAGCGTATTTCGGCAAACACAGCTGCAAAATGTTTATACGCGGCAAACCGATACGTTTCGGATTTAAGTACTGGGACCTTTGTTCATCGGAAGGTTATTGTTTTCAATTTGTACCATATGCGGGCGCCAGTCAATCCTACAACAATGATTTGGGCCTCAGAGAGAATGTTGTAATGCAGCTGATGGGATTTTGTGCTGAGCCGAATCACCACACAGTTGCATTTGACAATTTCTTCACCTCCCACAAATTGATGGTCCGCCTAAATGCAGAGGGATACTTTGCCGTTGGCACCGTACGTGAGAACAGAACTGGCAAGGCCCCACTAATTAAACCAAAAGATATGAAGAAAGCAGACAGAGGTCACTCAGATGCAGTCTACGATCACAACAATAAGATTGCTGCAATTCGTTGGAACGATAATGCTGTATGTATTGAAATACATTCTTTAGTAATTCTTATTGATTGTTTTATTTATTCAATTGCAGCCCGTTACTGTGCTGTCCAACTACCTGCAAGTGAGCCGAAGCATAGTGTTCGTCGTTATGAAAGAAAACAACGTAAGATGGTAATGGTAGAGCAACCAGACATTATTCAGCAATATAACAAACGAATGGGAGGCGTTGACCTTTTCGACAACGCAATGAACAATTACAGAATTTCTCTTCGTGGTAAAAAATGGTATTGGCCATTACTCACAAACGGTCTCGATGCTGCAATGGTCAATGCTTGGAAGCTCTTTTGTGCCATTCGTAGTTACCAGCGCCAAAACGCAACTACAAATAAGGATGGCTCCAAAAAGGAATTCAAGAAGATGGGGCAATTCCAATTCCGCAACATTGTGACTGATTCGTTGCTGCAAAGTGAAACAGTGGCATATCATCGTGGTCCCAAAACTCAAGACACACCAACTCAAAAACGATTAAAACTGGATAATGTTGGCCACATCATTGAGAAGAGAGAAAAACGCATTCGATGTCGCCACTGTGCCTCGCATACCATTTACTACTGTTCCAAGTGCAAAGTGGCAGTGCATCCGAAATGTTTCTCAGAATACCATGCCGGAAACCATAAATAACGTCCAAACTTTTAAAAATGCAGAACTTTACTATTGTTTAATATTATTATCTAATTTTTAAATAAATTGATTTAAACTTCAACTTAATTAATGTATTTTCATTTACTATGCAATTATTTCATAAAAAACTTATTCCAGTACTAAAATTGTACTCACTAACGCCGACGGGTGCGAAAACGCACCACCCCCTGCACGGGCAATGGGTTGAGATAGGGTGCTGAATTTTTGTGCGCGGAATATGAGTGACATTATGCCATCCTCCACTAAGTTTCAACCTTTTTCTCCCACTAATAAAGGAGCCGGCGGTAATGGGTTAAAACCGATTTAATCCTAAAGAAAAAAAATGCAGTGAGGAATTTGCATATAGAGACAAAAATTTTCGGAATCGGTTTTCATTAAACAGCCTTCGCATATACGAGCAAACTCCACCAGGTTTAATGTTTATCCAATGAAGGCCACGGCGGTCCACACTTCATGTTATTTAATTTTCAACGTATCTAATTTCAGTTTAACGATTTATTTAAATGTATTATTTTACTTAATAGTTCACAATAAAAACATAATGCTTCCTTTACTTATCTTTAAGCCTCCACTTGCTTTTTTTGCTGATCCCCACTCAACTGTCCCTTGGTTTCAACGACCATTAGGTCTCGCAACAAGTCCTTTTTCGTTTCAAAATAGTCACGATACCATAGAATGTGATCTTTCTTGTCCTTGGCAGTTATAAAGGGATTCTTGGAGAGACCCACGCATACCAACTCCATGAAATGGCGTATAGGACCACGATTGGGACACCAACCTTCCAAATGCTGCTCCAAGAAGATGTGTTCCGAGAAGTCTACATCCTTTTCGTCCAACCAATCTTGTTCGTTGTCAATGGGGAAACGCCATATTTTACCTTGTTCCGTCCATAAGGCCAACTTGTCGAAATAGTTGGAGGGTGGATGGCTAACCTGTTGTTTTAACGATTGTTCTTGAAGATAGGACCAAGTGGGCAATAAATCGCCGGTATCCTTTAGCTGGCTGGGATCTGTAAAAATACCTAAAGGTTCTCCACCAAAAAGATTGACACTGCCCGTATAGGCTGCAGCTTCACGCTTACGTTGCATTGGACGTCTCTCCTTGTTCGTGTCTCTGCGATTTTGTGGATGCTGATTGCCTTTGGCTGCAATTGAACGCCTGACATATTCACTGCGAGTAGGAGTTGATTTCTCCTGATGTTGTCGACGATCGATTTTCATGCCCACTATCAACTCACTCAAGCTTATTTCCGACTCGGAAATCGTTGAAGCGGATTTGGTCGTTTCATCGGTTGACTCAGTGGCAGATGGTTTGCCTCCCAAAAGTTTGCTTAGCAGTTCGGACTCAGTTTGCTGCTTGTTATCCTCACCCAACATGGAAGCAACTCTTTTCGCAGCAGAAAAGATATCTTTTGATTGAACTTGTTGTTTAACTTGTAATTTCTTTTTCTTATTGGCCTCGCCGGGTCTGGGTACTACCGCATCGAAACGCTTGCTGGCATTCAGGTGATCATCGGTTTGCATGGAGGCCAACAGGCGATTCAATTTGGATGAGGCTGACTCATCTCCAGGTGGTGGTGGTGTTGGTGCAGCTGCGGCTTTGGCAGGTTTCTCCTTTTTCGACTTGGACTTTTTAATGTCTTTTTCGTCGTCTGAAGAGTCATAGTCACGGCTATAACTGCGAGTGCCGGCCAATAAGCGTGCAGCCAGATTTCTGGAAACGAATAAAATTAATGAGTTAAATTGTTTGTTGAGAAAGAATAACTCGCAAAATACTTACCTTACGGCCAGTTCTTGGGTTTTACGTAAATATAACATATTGTTGTTGTGATTGTGGTCAGCAGAGATTAATATTTATATAACCAGTAGTTTTTTACGGATTTTAGATTAGACGGTCTACCGGCTTTTTACTCTTGCCAATTTAAGCCGCAGAACCTAGAACCACAAAAATGAGTTACATCAACACAGAAGACAGGTCAAAGCTAAGAAAACCTAGTGAAATGAGGCCGCCGGAAAAAACTAGAATTAAAATAAACGAAGAATGTATCAGTTCTGTATTGAAGTCAATTTAATAGTTACATGATGGCATTCCACTTACAATTCTACACCTTTATTCTTACCAGCAAGAATTAATTTCTGAACTTATTCCTTTAATTTCTTTCAACCTGCTCCTTCCGATGCTTCTTCTTTTTTGTTTATTTTACAGCAAGAGTTGAAAGTCAACATAGAAATGTTGACGGCGACGGCAATCGGACAACACATGGCCAGAGAATAAAGCCGAAACAAGCGGCGGCGGAAAAATTACTTTAAGGTCGGCGACGTTTTAACTAGCCTAAAATCATTTAACGGATGACAATAGCTTCGTTACCGTATGTACAAATTTTATAATAAACAAGGTATACACACCTGTCCAACAACAACAAAAATAGTTCGCTAGAAAGAGAATGTGATAAATACATTTTTATAAATATTTGATGATAATTGTGAATGTTTGATACAATTTTTTTACATTAAAAACTTCATGAATTGTCATTGTTAAATTTGAAAATTCAAATTGTGTGTTCGTTTACTTTCCCAATAAAAATTTGCAAGTTTCTACCTTTGAGAGCGTAAGGCCAATTTTACTCTGTTTATTAAAATTTATAAGGAAAGTAAACGAACAGCTTCCAGTTAAAATATGCAATGAATCAGCTGATTTTGTTGTCTGTTTCCATTACATTTCATTTTATTTCATTATTCATCATTAACGTGTTAAGATTTGTGATAAAAAAGCAAAAGAAAACTTTTTTTCTTTCTAATTTCAGTGATTAACATATATATTAAAGAAAATAATATTCCAATTTTTACTTATCTATTCTGTTGTAAATTAAGTTTTACTTTTATTTGTTTACATAAAACAGCTGATTTCAAACATCTGTTATATCTTGCAAATTTCTCCAACCAAAATTTGCAAACTCACTAACATCTAACTGTTAAAATTTCTCTCTCTCTCTCTCTCTCTGGCTCTCATTTACTGGACTTTTTGTGTAAAAGAACACGATTCATTAAAAATTTGCACAAATTTGCAAGTAAACGAACACACTTACTAATTACTACGGGAAAAAAAATTAAAATCAGATGTGAGTCATGGTGTGGCTGCACTAGTTTTTTGTTACGGTTTTTATTATTTTGTTTGCCATTTTCGAACACAATACGTATGCTCCACTTGCAGGCAATTAATTACACGTGTGCCAGTAGTGTAAGAGATTGGGAAAATACATACCTCTCGCACAATTTTAAGTAAATTTGACATTTAAAAATAAACAAATCTGGGAATCTTAGAAATTAATTTTGCAATCAATTCAACTGTAGTCCATTAATCAGAAGAATTACAAAAAATTACGATGATCCTACAAACATCGCCCAACAAAACAAAAAACCTGTCAAAGTTATTGCCAGTAAAGAAAGCCAGGTTGACGCAAAGAGAAAACAGTGGACGCAAAGAGAAAATTCATTTTCATTCATTTTTAAAAAGTAAGGAACTGTTCTTTTTCAATTACATATGGAACTGAATAAAAATTGTTGTTTTTATAAGTAATCTTTGTTCCATAAAATAATTTCAAAAGTACTCAGTTCGTTTAAACGAAAGAAGTTTCACTTATCCGATGTCCTTTTTATGCAAAATCCTGCTTAAGTAAAAACATTTTCTTTTTATTTCCTCTTAAGCGAATTCGACTGTATATAAAATAAATATTTGATATAACAAACAAAATATGTATTTATTTAAAAATGCACAATCCAAAAATATGTACGAGTTAAAGCCAATCTTATCAGTTATGTTCTGAATTCCACAGTGAATTGATAAACGGATTTAACCTAAAAGCAGTGAATTTAATTCATAGTGAAAATCTAAATATGGCCTATTATTTAAAAAATAATACTTTGTCTAAATATTCATCCAAAATGTATCCTACTCGTATCAATCCACTTTCTGTTGAACCTACACCACATTAATATACATTTTGGGATTTTGTGCAATGTGATCTTCCATTATCTTCTTTTTCATTGCCTCCCACTGCAGCAGACGTTCTTGTATTTCCGGTATAACCGAACGTACTTGCATTCGTTCCAATTCGGGTCCATCACGCATTTCCACATGCGTCTTGAAATTATAGTTCGGCGTATAACCGTTCAGCTTGAGGAAATGATCAAAATAGAATGGTACAATTTGTTCTTGAATCGTATCGACCTGGGCAATACTATCACGTAGCTCGGACGTTTTCATTTCATCCGCACTGCCTTCGTTGAAAGCTTCAAAGAAAAATTTAGCCCGATCGGATATTTTCTTTTCTTGTATTTCGACCGGCTTGCAGGGTTTCTTAATATGATATCGGATTAATTTACGAGAAGCTTTAGGTTTTCTACAGGGTGGTTCAAGATTTCGAATGACTTTTTTCATTTCCTGCTCAATACGCCGTTCCATGTGGTAGGCGTGGTTGGATTGTTTCCGCAAATAGTTACGGCGGGCTCGTAGTTTGCGTTCCACTACGGAAGTTTCTTCCATTGGGATTGTTTCGAATTTTGCTGTAAAGAAGGTTTATTTATTTTTGACAATAGTATAATACTAATATTGTTGAAATGTAACAATAGTATTTTTGCCAAATTTAAAAATGAAAATATGGTTATAGCAACAATATAAATGTGGTTGGTGCGACAAAAGTATTGTGTTTTGCGTGTTATGTTAACAATGATATGATTACGGCAATCATTCTGAATGATTGTAATTTTTTTTCATTTAAATATGCTTTTTAGAACAAATGTTATTGGTAAGGATCTAATGCAATAATTATACTTTTTTTTATCGAAATTAAATTTTTTTAAACAAGCTGCTTTGGCTTTGTTGAACTGCAATATGTTTAACAAAAACGCGTACGTTTATTTAAACTTATTTTTCCTACTTTGAAATAAATCACTCCAATTATTTTGAATTTAATGTATTTTTGAATAATTTTCATAATTCAAATCTATTGTTGACAACTTAAACCAATTCCAATAAAAAATATTGGGGATCTAATCTACTGTCGACAACTTAAACAAATTCTAATAAATTATATTGGAGATCATAGTATAATTGTGTGTGATCATACCATGGTTGTAGGGATCATAACATGGTTGCGTGCGAATCATACTATGGTTGTATATGAAACATACTATGGTTGTTGAGATCATAGTATGGTTGAGTGTGAATCATACTATGGTTGTGGGTATCATAGTATGGTTATGTGTGAATCATACTATTGTTGTGACAATCATAGTATGGTTGTATTTAAATCATACTATTGTTGTGAGGATCATAATATTGTTGTACCACAACCATATAGCCAACAATAGTAATATCCTCTTCGAATATTGTCACCACAACCATACTTTTTTCTGCGTGTGGATACAAACGATCCTGTAATCTTCTAAAGAGGTTCGAAGGCTGTGACCAACATCTGCTCTCTGACGAGGAGAGAATGCTGATCAAAAGGCACCGCCAGGCAGAGCTTAAATGCGAAAGACTTTACCGGTAAAAAGCCACCTAATTGGCTGGCTGCTCTCATCCAAAATCGAGGTGGCGGCTGCATCACATTCTTTAATTGGCAATAATGCCAAAGCTTGCTCAAGCAAGGAAGAAATCAACAACACCGCACAAACATTGCTGGTTTTGTTGATCCTTTTCGCTCTAAATCATCAAATGCTATTCTTCAAGTCGTTAAAAACACGTCCGACTATAGTGAAGAGCCTTCCAATAATGGAAATTCCTCCTTACGGGCTAGATCCAGAATCGTGACGCTTGACTTTGGACCTTCATGTCGTGATCTTTGGCGAATTCGATCTTGATGGCAATATAACTCTCGATAAATGGGTGCAACTTGACGAAGAACTGCCTGCCACGAAATGCCTTCTAAAAGCTGAAGAGATCCTGTTTAACGCCAAATGGTTAAAATAATTCAAAATCGTAAACTGCATCAACAACAAATCTGTAGATTTTCTGTCTAAAGCGGTTAGTGGTTTTGGCGAATTTTAACCCAACTAGATTTGTGAGAGAGCTTTCCTAGAGATTTGGCTGAGGACAAATACAGAACCACACCGAGTTTCTGTAACTTGAGGAAAAGCTGCTCGACGAAATGCCTTCTAAATACTAAATGCTAAAAATAGGGTTTGGCGAAATCTGACCGAACGAGATTTGTTAGAGAACTTTAGAAACCCGACCTCAACAGAGGCCAAACACAGAACCACACCGAGGTTCTGGATCAAAAGTTCAACTGGAAGCGAAACCTTGTGGAAAGGTATAAGCAGGGTTAAAATAAACTTTTTGTGTGCCAAAGTAGGGAAGAGTTAAGGTCTCAAACCAAAAATAGTGAGTTGGATTTATGGAGCCATAAGTAGACCAATTCATAGTCTGGTGCGACTTCAAAAGTAAGGAGAACTTTAGGAAAACACTAGGGAAAGTTCAAAGACCTACTGCCCTATATTTGAGGGGAACAACAAACGCCACAGTCAGCCCTAGATATAATCCCGCACTTGGAATCAATTGCGGATTTCGCACGCCACAGGCAGTCCTAGACATAATCCTGCACTTGGAACCATTAGCAGATTTCGCACGAGTGTTGGCAGTAAGAGGGGCATTGAACTTCAGAGGGACAGGTCGCTGGCACCGACTGGAGACTCTAGGCTACGCTCTGTCAGAGATATGAACAGTTGACATATTTGTCTATGCATCTTAGTCTATGCCGATGGGTTAAAGATGAAAGAAGGGATAAAAGGATTTTTAAATACGCGAGTCATATCAATTGAATTATAGTTTTAGAGTTTTCTAGACCGAGATACTAGCTATTAGTATATCCTTTAGCTTCGAAGGATTTACAGTCACCCCTAGTAAAATCCAAACAAGCTACAAAATCATAGTTAGCACCTTACCAAACAGGACAATTAAACTATATTGGGTCCCTGGGCACAGTAATAGCGAGGTGGTAAATGAACTGGAACGTCTTGGAGGCTGCAGTTTTCCAAATCCCCCATCTGTGCACTCAACGGGCTGCTGGAAACATAAATTCACACCATGGTTTACCTAGCATGGACTAGGACCGACATAGGTAAGGTAACTTAGGCTCTGTGGCCCAATCTAGACAAGAATAGTACCAAAAATCCTCCTTTTAAAAGGTGATGTCAAAATGCTCGTACATGTCTCCTGACGAGGCATTGTTAAGTTACTCAGATGACTTAGGAATTGAAGGTGGGAGTGGTCGTATGCGGACGCCTGTGTGAGAATGAGGAGAAGATTGAGACTGTTGCACCTTTTGTGTAGATGCCTTCGTCCCTCCAGAAAAGACGGCGTAATTACATGGGGAGGTACTTACTTAAAGATCTGGAAGACTAATCATCATGCATTATGGTAGATCTGCTAAGTTTTCTAAACTGTTCGACGTGGCTCAAGCGCAGCTTCCTTACTTTTTATCATAGACAAAGGAAAATCGAGATGGATCCTCCAGGTTCACCTAGATGGATGTATCACGTGTCATCTTTACTTTCCCAGTAAAAATTTGCAAGTTTCTACATGCGAGAGCGTAAGGCCAATTTTACTTTCTTTATTAAAATTTGCAAGAAAAGTAAACGAACAGCTTCCAGTTGGCTAAAATTTCTCCAACTAAAATTTGCAAACTCTCTAACATCGAACTGTCAAAATTGTCTCTCTCTCTTTCTCTGGCTCTCATTTATTGGACTTTTGGAGTAAACGAACACGATCCAGTAAAAATTTGCACAAATTTGTACAAATTTGCAAGTAAACGAACACACTTAGGGTTTCCTAGGTATTTCTTTTAAAATATGTTGATTCCCGGAGACAATACTACAGGCTACAGCAAATACAACAACAACAAAACAGCAATCCAACGATAGCCGGTTCTATGGACCGGATTGACCCGAGGCAGCAATGCTTGGGCCAAGGGCTGTCATCCCGGCACACAGTTGCCGCTATGACAACAACAACACAAAAACAACAGGCAATTTGTTTTTGTAGTATACAACGAAATTGTCAAAGTTACTGGTTAAAGTCCCCATTTACACGAGGCAACTTTACTTGCCGCAACTCTCAGTTTGCAGGAGAGAGAGGTAAGGAGAATGGAAAGGATAAAAAAATCTGCCCAAATCCTTTTGTGTTTTTCGTAGTGTGAAGTTGGCTGCAGATTATTTTAGTATTTTTTTACACACAAATCCGAAAGAAGAAATCATAGAATGTCAGAAAAGGCAATATTGAAAACCAAAATTGCCGGCAAGTTCAAGAGGTTAAGGCCCGGGCACACTGAAGCTTTTTTTCTGGACAACCGGAAACGTTTTTCTTCATTTCCGGTTGTCCAAACACCATTGAAATATGTGCAAAAAACTTACAAAAAGTTTATGTTATCGCAGTGACGTAGAAGAGCATTCTCATAAATTAATTGCTAGTTTGTGACACTTATTTCAAAAGGTTTTTAGACTATCGGAAATTGAAAAATACCCAGCGTAAGTAAAAAAAGATTTAGTGTGTCTGAGGCTTCCTAAAAATTGACGCAAGTAAAGTTGCCTTGTGTAAATGGGGGGTTTGTCAAACTTATTTGAAAGCTGTACATTTTAGCCAAATTTTAAAAAATATTTAGATATCTGGAGGATATATATATATATATATATATATATATATATATATATATATATATATATATATATATATATATATATATATATATATATATATATATATATATATATATATATATATATATATATATATATATATATATATATATATATATATATATATATATATATTCTTTTTGTACATTTTTACCTAAACTCCGGTGACAGTAATTAGTAGCAGAAACCATTTAAGTCCCGAGTACCTAAATGATGTCTGTCCGTAGATAACAATTGTTAAGCCCGGTCATACAGTAGGAAGTTTTAATGAGAAAATCATTTTCAGGGCACCGAGGTCCTCCTAGCACGGAGCTCTCTAGTTTACTTTAAGTATTATTTTAAACACTAAGTATTATTTTTCCTGAAATACTCGCCCCATTTTGAGGGCGTGGCATATTTTTTATTTCCGCACGCCCCATAAACTGCACTTTGGCCAAAATTTCCAGCGGAAAATATTTATCGATTCTACCTCTAAAGAAAAATTGTAAAAAAGTCCCCAGCTTAACTTACCTATTAATTCAATGACAACATCGGAAATCATAGCAATCATATCCACCGGCTGTAACTGTGCACTGGCTCCCCTCACAGTGGCCGGAACTATACGACGCCAGGCTTCTGTTATGACGGCTCTGTCTTTTAGAAACATTCTATCATTGAAAGACTCCTCTATGGGTCGGTCCAAATAGACCATGGTGCGCTGTCGTAGCCATTCAGCGCGATCTTGCATAAAATACAGCTTCGAACACTTGCGAGCCACATATTCTTGTTTCTCCTCCAGATCTTTGGCGCACCATGCGACAAAAGTTTCAAGCTTCTCTTGAAATTCCGTGTGTATGGCCAATGTAAAATGCATTTCCAGCAGAAGGACAAATGTTTTGGCTTTTAAATTGTCCAAACCTTGCAAGAAACTACGGGCATCGGAAAATACTATCAGGTTGGCATGTTTATTCGGAAGATAGACTTCCTCGTAAAAGGCCCTAATTGCCCAGGCATCATCCTTTTCACGTTCCCTGACATTGACTCGAGATCTTTTCGTTATTGAATCCTCAAAGCTTTCCAATTGAGACCCAGGGTTAAGGTGGTCATTCGCATCTTCCTCCTTACAGGGCAAACGATGAATCCAATCATGCTCAAGGCGCCACTCATGATCGCCCAGCAGATAGTGGAAATTTTGTAACATTATGCAGCGTATCCAATGAGCCTCAATAAACACAATGTCCATGTTAAGCTTGACCTGCTCTCTTTCCAAAAACTTTAGCTGATTTTTCAAACGGTCTGTTTCTTCGTAGAAAGCCTTGACTTTATACACCACTGCCATGGAGGCTTCATACTCAGTTTTTTCCCATTTGGCGAATAACTCCTCGAACAGCATTTTTAGTCGGTGCATGTTCAACCAATGCTGTTCGTTAAAACTATCGTACATTTTTGTACGCACCATCTCATTCTGTATGAGCAGGGATTCGAATTTCAGGCGTAGGGCATCCTTGATAAGGCCACTGCCCATTTTAAAGTGGAAAGTTTTGATCGAAGGCCGATTTTTAAGTTCGTTCACGTAATTCTCATCGATATCGGTTGCGACCATGCCCTTATACTTGTGGTTGCCTTTGCCAATCAATGTTCCTTGTTTATTTTGTACAGGAACCTCTAGGCGCAATCGCAACCCATTCTTGAGACGGGTATTAAAGGTGAAAAACTTATCGTTGGGCATAGACAATTCTAATTGAGTTTTCCTTTGACCGGAAAATGGCAATACACGAAATGGGTTGTTATCTTCCTGGTCCACGTCGATGGGTTCGACGCGAAATCGGGATCTTTGCAATTCTTCGAAGGGCACCAACGACTTGCGTATGAAATCCAAAGGAATTTTCTCTTTGCCCTCCATAAGTAGAAAACTTCCACTGTCGTTGGAGAGATTAGTAGCCTCAGAACTGCTGAGCGATGTTAAACAACTTTCTATGCTACTTAAATCTTCTTCCAGATCTTTAAGCAGAGTAGTTTTGTCCACATACAAGTTTTTCGATTGTGGATTTTCGCTTTGTTTGCTTTCTTTTAGGGCTCCCTTAACATCGCTTAGTAATTTCAGATATTCCTGACGACCCGGATAGTCCAGCAGCTTGAGTTCCTCAGGATCGCGAGAACTTACAATTAAATCTTTTTGATGGCAAAGATTTTCGATTTTAATGGTACCCATTGTGATGTCTTCCCGGTCTTCCTGCTTGGACGTTTCCCTGTAATCTTGTATGATCTCATCTATATCCCATGTGGGCAGGGTTAAATTCATATCGACAAATTGATGGCCTGGTGGCTTGGCCTTTTGAAAATGTTCCTTTGTCTCTTGGTCTGGTGGCCGTTTTACTTTGGTCACTTCTGGATTAACCACCAGCGGTTGATAGTGAACATCTGCATAGTTTTGCTGAATAGGATTCCAATGGTCGTGATGGTGACGAGCTTCCAACATCTGCATGTAGGGGCGCTTTTCCAGAGCCACATTCGAATAGTCTATCATATCCGGAGGTAATTTATATAAGTGTGGCACTGCTGTAGTTTGGACCACTTCATCGAATATCTCCGAAGGTACACGTTGGCTTTTGTAATCTCTGCCACGCCAGGGATGCTGGTGGAGTGTGGGTTCCCTGTACTTTGGGGCGGGCATATTGGTGCGTCTACTTAGAGGTAGGATTTCGCGTAAAGCTAGAGGTAGGATTTGAATCTCCTCGTTGTCGTCAGGGTTTAAGTCCGGTCCCCTTTCGGGTACCCATTCTGAGTCGGAACTTGGCGAGGAGTTTTCACATTTTTTTTGCAAGCGAGTTTTCTTAAACAAACTACACGGTATACCCAAAAGTTCTAAACGTTTCTGTTTGATTTTTTGCCTTTGCAGTTGTTCCTTTAGAGCCTTAGCTCCTATATATTCGGCAGTGGTATTCAGCTGGAAAGGCTCCATTTCTTGCTTAGCTGAAAGATGTTTTTTAGGCGCCAATCTTTTGGTGATATCGCCAAAACGATAGCCAATTAAATTGAACTTTTTAACGACATAACGCAAACGAGGCTGTGCTATTTTCAGCCTTTTACGCAACACCCGGTCATAGTGACAACCCAAAGCTTTTAGCCTAAATTGCCTTACCGCCGACAATTCGTTCATGTGTGTCCTTTTAAAGGCAATGTTGGTATTGAAGAGTTGCAATTTGGGATCATCCGGGCTTAGAAGTTTTTGTATGCCCATTTCCACGTCCAACTTAACCTTATCTCTTTTGGGTGCCAAATTTCTTAGCCACTGATCGCGAGTTAAACAGCCCTTTTCCTTGTCCTTAGTCTTTTGAGTGATTTTACCCCTCAAATTATGGCCCAGTTTTAATTTGAAACCTCTCAGATTAAATTTACTGCCCGCTTGGCCTAGCTTCAGGTTATCCTTAACGACCGATAAAGGCTCGTTGAGCTTGGAAGTATCACTGCTGTGGTCAGGAGTCTCTGATCCAAACTCTAGTTCAGCCTTGGGACACAATTTATGTTCGCCGTCCTGTTCAGCATAGAAATTCTGGTTAACATGGACCCCATCACGATGCTGACGATTTCTTGGTTTAAGCCCCCTTTGGTTTCGTTTCGTTTCCCTCTTGGTACGTGAAAATAAGCGCTGTTGAATTGAAGTTTGCCTTAACAGCTTCTCCTTGGAGAAGCTTTTTCCAATTAAGCCATTTATGGAGGCAACGATGTTTTTGAAATTCTTATCGGCTGAAATCAGGCCCCGGTTTTTTTCCTCCTCTGTGAGCTGCTGCTTTGCCGCCTGTTCTTGTTGTTCTTGGCGAGCTTTATTCTCAAGATAGAGCGTTTTGTAGCGTTCCCGTCTTTGCTGTTTCTCCTTTTCAAGTTTTTGTCTATTAAGCGGCTTGTCCGCTGTTCGAAATAATTGTCCGAACTTTGGGGGCTCTGCTGGCGGCGACGGGGGGCGTGGTGTATTACGATCACGGACTTCGAAACATTTGGGTACCTAAAATGAAATGAGAAATTTCAATTATTCCAGTCCCTCAACACTTGTGATCTCTTACCTGCAAACGCTCCTGACGCAACTCCTCCTCCACCTTGACCTTAGTTTCGGCCTTTACCCTTTTGCGTTCCATAAATCGTTGCACTTTCCGAAAATTGCGTTGATTTAGCAAATCTTGTTCGTCTTTCTGATAGGTGTTCTTATAGTCCAGCCCCTGGAAGTCCAGCTGCAATGGATTCTCCAAATCAATTACTTCGCATATAAACGACTCTGAGGATTCGGAAGCGGTGGCAGCCGTGGCACAAGTATTCTGACCATGCTTGACCATCTCTGCCAGAGTATTGAAGTCTTTTTCCTTTGAATATTGCTTGGAACGCAATCGCTCCGGATTGACTAAACAGTGGACCTTACGCGGATCTTGAGTGAGAAAGAACTTCTGTCGTGTCCGGGACATTTTGGCAATTTTCTCTATACTCGGAGGACAGAGGCCAATACGTTTTCGTGGAGCACCGGCAACAAAACTTTCTTGGCAGGGCTTATGCCATTCGGGTCCCTTGAGTTGTAAAGGTTTCTCGGAAACCTGGTGATGGCTATCGAGCATATCTTGTGAGGCTATCCACGGATCCAACAATGACGATGAGCTGAATGAGAGAAGGGGGGATGATTTGCTATCGCCTTCCATATCCTTGGTCATAGGATCTTTCCAAGGAGCCAACAATTTTCGATTTGTTTTATAAAAAGAAGAGCTAGATGAACTGGTAAAATCTTTGCCGCCATCTTTGGTTATGGAAGCTGATTGTGCTTTGGAACAATGGCATAATTTGGTTTGACGCTGGACCCCTTTAAAGTTGGCTTTGTTATCCATTTGTTGGGCTTGGGGAAATTCTAGATTTTGTATGGATAATGTCTGTGCCGAAACCTTTTCGGGTTGTGCTGTAGGAGGCGTCATTTTGTGGTATTCCTTATTTGCACCTTCTGCTCTTTGAGGAGGATTTTTCGAGGGAATGTTGGCTTTGCCTTTTTGAGGGTATTCCATATTGAAGCTGTCTGAGGCAGATGATGCAGCAACGTGGTTATATTCCTTTATGAAAATTATATGGATAATAATTTTCTTCGTTTTGACAAGAAACTAACAAATTCAAAACTTAACAAAATTCATAATACGAGTACTGAAATAAGAAAGCTTCCCAATCAAACTGACAAGAGGTTGAAGTATTTGACTCATATTTTTCATCCCAGTAGCTTCCGGGCATTTTAAATTGCATTAATTCGCATTATAGCTATTTATTTCTTTATATAACTTACTCGGTTAATACCATTGCTCGATTTATATCAAACTTCCTGAGGGATCGCACTATTCGAGTTGTAGTAGATCGGTTCTCATCCAGAGAACATAGGCTGACCGCATGTGTACCACAGAATTCAGTCCTTTCTCCCTTGGTTTGTACGGGGTATTATGGCTGAGTGCTGATACTTGCAACACCTTTAAAGATTGAAGATAGACCCTATGTTAAGTATACCGATTGACTCAGTATCACTATCTGACTCCTTTGAGCTATGTCCCTCCGTCTTTCTGTCTGTCTGTCCATCTATCGTTTTAATCAAAGGGTCGCAATTATGAACCGATTTTTATGAAACTTGGTACATACTTTCAAGTTTGGGCCAAGGACGAACCCTTTTGAAGTTGGTCTAAATGGGTTTTTATTTTGGTATACATAGGTTATTTCCCATTTCAAATCCTACAGCTCTAAGAACCACATATTACATCCGACTTCGACTTAATTCCAATGCATATCGAGTGACTAACGCCTAGATTTGGTGCAATTTGTCCTTATTGGTCCTAGTTTTCAAATAGCTCCCACAAAAATATTCCATCCGATTTGAGATCTTGCATCTCTAGAAGCCTCAAATTACACCCAATCACGCCCAAATTGCGCATGTTTTTTTCACTGATAACACGTGAGTTGTGTTAAACTTTGTTTTTTTTCAGTATTGTGTTCCATTTCATCACGGAAAGACTTACACTGCTAAAAACCACGGTTTGGTGCGGTTTATGGGCTGGTGGAATCATCATCGGTCCATAATTTTTCAAAAATGATGATGGCCAGAACGTAACCGTGAATGGTGCTCGCTATCGCGCCATGATATCGATCTTTATGCTACCTAAAGCTAATTGAAGCCCGCAATCTTGAGGACACTTGGTTTCAACAGGACGGTGCCACTTGCCATACAGCTGCTCAAACAATGGATCTATTGAGAGGTCATTTCAAAAAGCAGCTAATTTCACGTTTTGGAGAGGTGAGTTGGCCGCCTAGATCGAGTGATATCACACCTTAAGACATTTTTCTTTGGGGTTACGTAAAGTCCAAAGTATATGCTGACAAACCAGCTACGATTCAGGTTTTGGAAGCCAACATAACGCGAGTCATTAAAGCCATATCGGTCGAAATGCTCGAACGAGTCATCCAAAATTGGACCCTCAGAATGGAAACCCTGAGGCGTAGTTGCGGCCAACATTTAAGGGAAATTATATTCAAAAAATAAATGCCATAAAATGTCCTTTCAAATAACCAATAAAGAATCCACTCATGACTTGAATTTTCATATTTTTTTGTTTTAAAAACAAACCTCTAGATGGATCACCCTATTTAATGTTGGCATGTAAAGAAACACTCCCTGATAGAAAAAGAAATGGGTGCCACGCAGCCACCCATGGCAAAATGATCATATTGCACCCTATTATATGATGGAGGGTTTATAAGCTTCGACACGGTCGAACTTAATTTTATCACTTGTTTAATATGTATTATATAGTCTATATTCACTTGCTATTAATCTATCAAATTGTACTCCCCTTTCATTACAACTAGGTCGCCAATCTTACTATAAACTGAACATAACAATTATAATTAACATTTAAATTAATAATTAAATCAATGACATACCTTTTGCATTTTTACTATACAATCTTAGTTATCGAAGTTTCCTCAACAACACCACTATATTTTTTTTAATGAATAATCATTTTTAAGAAACTTTTCCCGCTTTGAACCTAGGTGTCTTGTGGGTCGCATACACTTTCGTTTACACCACTGTCGGCCTTTAATCTTGTTGCTAATGCGACACTCATTTACGACTGATTTTAAATTTTGTGTGCTTTTATCGAACTTTATTAAAATTCATTTTTCTATTATTCAATATAAAATATATAATTGTGAATATTCGCGCAAAATATGGTTATTTTTTGTGTATATTTATGCGATACCGCATATATATAAATTTGGGGGGTACAAATAAGTAAAATTCTTGTAAATATTATATATATATATAAATTATATAAAAAATAAAGTAGTAAGAGAGAATGGAAATCCTACCTATCTAAACGGAGGAGTTGTTAAATGGCCTTAAGCAAAGCAATTGTAAAGGGAAATGAGTCAAATTCGCTTATGGATCTGATGAGAACGAAGAAAATGCTGGGTGAACTAAAAGTTAATGAGTACTAATTACGAGGAGAAAAAAGTCAGTTTACAAGGCAGGTTACAGGGTATTTGGGTAAGAGAGATATAAAAAAGGAAATGTCATTTTAAAATAATAGAATACGTTTTTCCACCGTTTTACGGCATATGGGACAGCCATCGATTTGATCGCCACAATTCTGACAAGTGCCATGGCCGCAAAGGAAAACCATATTTTTCATGCGATCGAAACAAACCGGACACATGGTCTGAAAAACAGAATAGAATCAAAATATTACAACAATCACTTCTCCTTCGATGCGAGTCTCCACCTACCTGTTCTTTAATGTCCTGTAGCTGTTGCTTGAGTTTTTGTACGTCTTCCATTTGGAAATTGTTTACATTCGAAGGTGCCACCAATACACTGTTATTGGTGGCATTATTGGCGGCCAATATGTTATTCTGTGCTTGAACCTGATTGTTATTGCCATTCGGTGTAGTTGTCACGGTATTATTCATGGCTACACCATGGCCGGAGGTGTTAATGCCTCCCCCGCTGTCCAGCATAGCTTGCAGCTTTTCGTTTTCATTATGAATATTGGGATTTTGAACCTAGAAAGAGCAAATTGATTAGGACTCCATTGCAATGCGTTGTTTCCGTTTAGTTAAAATACCTTTTCTATGCTACCTTCACCGCCACAACACAGTGAATAAGGCATTATTTCTTCGATTTGTGTGCGACACAATACGCATTTCTTCATTAAGCTGGAACAATTCTCACAGGCTACCATATGGCCACAGGGTTTAAAGAAAACTGAAGCTCTGCGGTCGGAGCAAACCAAACATTCGTCGATTTTCTCGCGCGAAGCCACAGCTTCGCGACAAATGAGACATTTTTTGACACGAGGAGCACAATTATCGCAACAGCAAACATGACCGCAGGGCTGAAGAAAAACAAGGGCAAACATTAATAATCCCAATAAACTAAATTCCAATAGAACTATTTTCGTTTCTAATAAAGAAAAACTACCAGAAACATTAGACTCACCTTAAACACCGAATCTCTTTTGTAATCCGAGCACAGGAAACACTCCTCCAAACTGGAAGCATTGTTGATGGTGGTGGTTTCGTTGGAAGAGCACGAACTTACCAAGTTAAGCGATTGTGTTAAGTCTTGTGTAAATGTATTCAAACCGGCACTACTTGAGCCAGATGCCACCACATGAAGCGGTATATTAGTCGTCGATGATGAAGCTAGCAAGCCTGTGGCATCCACCGCCGACAAGGGTCTCGGCGGACAGGGTGCCGGTGGTGCCGCAGAGGAATTAGCTAAAGCACGAGCTCTTGTACTGGTGCCGGCCACATTACCGGGCAGGTCCGAGTCATCGGTTTTACGTTCATTATAACATTTAACCAATGTTTTACAAAGATTCGGATCGGGACACAAGTCCAATGGCGTTTGCAATTTGCGATTCTTTAATGTCAAGTCGGCTCCATTTGCCGCCAAGAAACAAGCTATAGACGCCGAGGCTTTCTTGTTATTGGGATTGCGTAGACCCATTAAAAGCTTGCCGAAACCCTCGACATCTTGCAATTGTTTAAGTTGTGATAAAGTGTGATGTCTCAGAGCTTCGTGCAATGGTGTATCACCATCCTTATCGGGAATGTTAAGGTTGGCTCCCTCCTGTACCAACAGTTTGACTATTTGAACGTGTTGTCTTTCAACGGCCAAATGTAAAGCGGTCTGCAGATTTACATTTTGTCTGTCCATATTGGCCTTGCCCATGTGGACCAGCAATTCGGCAATTTCTACATGATTATTGAGGGCTGCCAAATGTAAAGCTGTATAGCCATCGTCCTTCTTCTCTTCCACAATCCATGGACGATTGGTTTTGGTAAGTAAAATCTTCATGGCGCTGGGATTTCCCTTCAAGGAGGCATGATGCAAAGCATTAAAGCCATTATTATTGGTCAATGTTATGTCGGCGCCAAAGTCGAGCAGCAAACTCAACATTTCATCGTGTTCCTTAGAAATGGCGTCATGCAGAGGCGTATCACCTTCCGAGTCCTGAAGACTGGGATGGCAGCCCAAACTGAGCAACGTTTTGACCACATTTAGATGCCCCTTATTGACGGCTATGTGCAACGCTGTTTGACGGCGCTTGTTGCGGGCGTTAAGATCGGCTCCGGCCTGTGAGAGCAATTCAATGACGGCTGGCTCATCGCCAAAGGCTGCATGGTGCACGGCACGATCTCCATCTTTGTCCTCGATTTCCACATCGACGTTATGGCGCAAAAGCACTTGAATTACCTCGATGTGACCATTTTGACTGGCCGCCTGTAAAGCTGTGTGCCCGGCAAAAACACCGTTGACATCGGCTATGGTATTCACCGCAGTTGTTGCGGCACCGTTGGCTCCCGATGATTGGGCCGCAACTCCAGCCGCGGCGGAAGAACTACTGGAAGCTTGAATGGCTCCAGTAAGATATTCTTCACAGCGGGCCTGAAATAAAGGAAGAAGAAAGGAAAAATTTAATATAAAGCTAACATTTATATTTTCTATACTTACCGCATAACCATTGGCTGCTGCTTTTACAAACTCCTCGGTGGCATCGCCCGACACACTGGGCTCAAACAATTTCTTTAGTATGGCCGACAAACGTTCACCACTCGATATGACCGGTACACAGCTGCCATCGGCATTGGCTGAAGCCACTTTTGTAACAGCCAAAGGATTATAGGTCCATGAGGTATTGCCTACCTCTACCTTCAAATCATTGTCGTGATAAACCTGTTGCACTCTGCCCACCTTACCCAAAGTCAATTGCATGGCATCGGCCCATTCACCATGGCCACGTTGCAACTGTTTAATGCTCTCTACATCGGAACAGATCTTGACAATATCGCCCACCTGAAATTCGGGCGGAGCAGCGGTGGGTGAGGCTACCTTAGTGAGAACGGCTGGATTAAAGGTCCAACGATTGCCGGAACTATAGCCGACCACAATGTCATGATCTTCGTCGATACCTACAACTAAACCCACATTATTGAGACATTCAAACATGCCATCTGTCCAACCGCCATGACCATGCTGCAAAGATTGAACAATTTCGAGGTCCAAATCGACGGTTACCTTGTCGCCAATTTGAAAACCATGCGGACCTTTGCCCGGACCATTCTCGCCCAGCAAAGGCAGGTGATCGCGGTAGACCGTGTTGCCTTTGGCATCGTTAACAACCTGAAAAAAAGGAAATTCATTAGAAACTGAAGTCGGACGTGTTCGACTATATTGTACCCTGCACTTCTGGATGTTCAGAAAAGATAAAAGAAAAGAGGTTTTGAAATCCCTTGGACGGGCTCTTTATTTACCCAGATTTTAAAACTGATGTAGTATTTGAATATGTGACGGCGCATAGAGAAAGGGACCTAAGGGAAAAAAAAAATCAAATTTCCCTTTTTTTGATGTGGACAACATCTGAGCATTAAATGAGACCGATTCCATGCCCCAAAAGTTCCCTCCCAGAGATATGCGCGTTTTATGAAAGTGATGGTACACCAAAAATACACGTATTTAAATCTTAAAAATGGCTCTCCTGAACAAAACTGGTTTTTACCCTTAGGTCCCTTTCTATTTACGCGTCACATATATAAAATCGGTTGAACATGTATGTGGAAACGGAAGCTAAATGTAAATTTGAACTAATTTTCGCGAATTTAAATAGCGTCCGTTCTTTCTCAAAAAAAAATCTTTCAATGAAAAATTGCATAAAAAAGAAAGAAAAAAAATTGCGATCAGTAGAAATATTACAAGCTTTAGATGGACAGACAGACGGACATCCTTTAATGGAATTACACTTAAAGGTGGGTCTAACTCCAATATTTTTTGTATTTTCATACGTGTGCCATGAAATTAACTAATACTACCCTGTTCCACCGAGTGGTGTAGGGTACAATTGGACAATTTGTTTTGCTTACATCTGGTGATCTTTTTTTACTTACCTTCAGATCCGCCATACCCTCAAAGCCCACACGATACAAATTCTTTGCCCCGTTGTCCCACACTACATAGGCAGCTGAACGTGGCGAAGCCGATGACCAATCTTGCACCTCGTTCACTTTGCCACGACGTCCGACGCCACCGTCTTGATCCTCCCACTGCCAGTCGACACCGCGTACCACACGTGCTCCCGGAAATATGCCACGCACGGCCACCTTTTTCGATTTACGCCTTGGCTCCAACATGGTGCGTTCTCCGCCCGGCGTGGCAATACGATAGAAACGATGTCGCAGATGATGCTTATCGCCATGATAGCAAATCGAACACAAATCATAATTAACACATTCGGCACACTTCCAACGTATCCCGAAGATGGGCTGTTGCCGGCATGTGTCGCACATGGTACCATCGTGTTTAATGCCTGTCGGTGCACTATCCAAGATGCGCAAATCGTAAGCGCCGGCGCAACGATAATTTGCGGCAGTACCATTGTCCCACACCACAACCACCTCTTCGGATGATTCGAAATTGCGTACTGTGCCGACATGACCTTCACCACCGTCCTGCGAATGAATTGAAAAAAAGGAAATAAAACATTTTAAATTATTTGATTGGGCGTTGAAACAGTTTGTAAACAAATTAATACTTTGACGATCACACGATAGTTGAAGCGAGTCATTCGTTTTGTGTTCTATTCTAGTCTTATCTTTGTGGGACTCTGTTGGTAGTAAAAGTAATTTTACTTTCTTTGCCTCCAATGAAATTTGAATAATTTGCATTTTTTAATCGATAATTATTATATACGAGAGTGAATATATGTACTTAATTGACTAAAACACTTTGAAAGTATTACACATGACGCTGTAATAGTTCTCAAGCGGTGGGCACTCAATGCAGATTAGATTGAGAAACAGCCTACAAACGATTTTCCACAAGGGCACAATCAATGATTTGTAATTGACGTAGGTTTTTGTATTTACGAATTTGATTATTTCGGGAAAAATCATTTTGTACGAAGTCTGGACCAATAAATAAGAAAGTTGGGCATTAGTAATGCGATCAAAATTTATCCATAGATTTTTTCATAAATCATGTGTTTTGACACAGTGGAAGAAACAAGTACATTTTTGAAAGAAAATGACGACATATTGATATTGACCGCGGATAAGGGGGAAAGACAGTGGCAATGAAGACAAAGAAGATTATAGATTAAAAATTAACAACATTTTACGGGATGCTCGTATGTGCTGCCAGCCTTCAAACAAAAAACAAGAGGCTTATTGAGAACTCGCAACCCTAGAACTTATTGACGTGGGAGAGAGGACAAAACCGACGAACAAAGTATCTACCTCTCCCAGAATTTGTGAGAAATGGGTCTCAAGGACCCATTGCTCGTCCATTTATTCACCTGGAAATGGGCTTTGTAAATAAAAATCTAGTAAATATTTTGAAAAATCTGACTAAGGAATCAGTATACGAGGGCTGCTATATATATAGGGTGATCCATGTAAAGGTATTTTTTCAGAACAAAAAAAATATAAAAATTCAAATCAAGTGTGGAATCTTTATTGGTTATTTGAAAGGACATTTTATGGCATTTATTTTTTGAATATAATTTCCTTCAAATGTTGGACGCAACTACGCCTTTAGGGTTTCTTTCCAATCTAAGGGTCCAATTTTGGATGACTCGTTCGAGCATTTCGACCAGTATGGCTTTAATGACACGTGTAATATTGGCTTCCAAAACCTGAATCGTAGCTGGTTTGTCAGCAAAGAGGAATTTACGTAACCCCAAAAAAATGTCTAAAGGTGTGATATCACTCGATCTAGGCGGCTAACTCACCTGTCAAAAACGTGAAATTAGCTGCTTTGAAATGATACAATCGATCCATTGTTTGAGCAGCTGTATGGCAAGTGACACCGTCCTGTTGAAGCCAAGTGTCGTCAAGATTACGGGCTCAAATTTCAGGTATCACAAAAATCGATATCATGGCGCGATAGCGAATACCATTCACGGTTACGTTCCGGCCATCATCATTTTTGAAAAAATATGCACCGATTATTCCACCGGCTTATAAACCGCACCAAACCGTGGGTTTCTCTGGGTATAATGACACCTCTTGGACCTCTTCTTGTTGCTCTCCAGCCCAAATGCGGCAATTTTGTTTATTGACTTTGCCGTTGAGCCAGAAATGGGCCTCATCACTGAACAAAATTTTGGTCGAAAACAGCGGATCTTCCCGTTTCTCACCGAACGCTCATTTCCATAATACAGTTGCCAACATTTAAAGGTAATTATTTTCAAAAAATAAATGCCGTAAATTTTTTTTAAATTACCAATAAAGATTCCACACTTCATTTAAATTTTTATATTTTTTTGTTCTGAAAAATACCTCTAGATGGATCACCCTATATTTCTGGCCTAATAATAAAAATGCGAATATTTATCATCAAAAATGGTTTTATTGTTTTTCAAAGTATTCTCCAGCATGATTTATACACTTTTGCATGCGCTCAAACCAATTGTCGAAGCAATTTTTTCACTCTGATTGAGACACCTCCAAAACATGGTTTTTGAACGCTCCAACATCAACTTTTGGCGACGAAAATCGTTTTCTTGATGTGCGGGAATAAAAAGAAGTCATTGGGTGCTCAAACGGAACAGTCGCCACATGTCCAGTTTTGCCGAAGAAACAGGCGACCATTTGCTTCGAAGTGCTTCTTCCACGAACAATTTTCGTTGGATTTAGCTCGTCTTCAAAGACCCACATGGTCGATTGCTGTTTTGTTTCGTGCTCATAAGCATAGATTCATGATTCGTCACCTGTTACGGTCTTATAAACGTCTTTCAAAGTACCGCGAAGGTATATTTTGAAAATTTTTTTGCACCAATCGACAAGAGCAATTTTTTGAGCGATTATTAAATTGTGCGGGATCCAACGAGAACAAACCTTTTTTACGGCCAGGTGTTCATGCAATATCGAATGTATGCTGGTGGAAGAAATGCCCAAGGATGCCTCTATCTCACAGTATGTCACATGACGATCTTGCATTATCAGTTCACGGAATCAGGTGTTCATGCAATATCAAATGTATGCTGGTGGAAGAAATGCCCAAGGATGCCTCTATCTCACAGTATGTCACATGAAGATCTTGCATTATCAGTTCACGGAATCAATGTTCTCTGGCACAACGGCCGTTTTAGGAGGACCTTCATGACCTTTGTCTTTGAGCAAGCGTCGACCACGATTGAATTCATTAAACCAGTTTTTCACAGTGCTATAGGATGGTGCTTCATCGCCATACAAACATTTAAGTTCATCGATGCACTCTTGTTGTGATAATCCACGTCGAAAGTTGTGAAAAATGGTCGCACGATAATTTTCACGAGTTAATTCCATTTTTTGCCAAATTGATTTTTTCAAGTCACTGTAAACAACACAAATGAAGGTCGTACGTCAAAACGTTCCGAGTACGTTTATGCTAAAAAATGTCAAACTTTCCAATGCAAATATCTGATGGCGCCAAACAACGCTCAGTGTTGCCTAGGCCAGAAATATATATAGCAACCCTCATATTTGTTTCTCTACTCAATTTGATTGTAAGTAGGAGTCCCGATATTCAATTTATTCGTGTAATTAATATTTACTTTCTGTTTTCTTGCTATATTATTAATAATTTTATAAACGTGGCATTAATTTTGAAATATTTGTAAGTATAATTTGAAATAGAATGGCTAAATAACTTTTTTAGTTTACAAAACTTTCAATAAATAAACATAAATTTATCATCGTTTGAAAGTTCGTTCGGATTGAATCTTATATATTCTACAATGAAGTTCATGCCAGAATTACATTGCTAGTCTAGGTAAGAGGTCGTTTAATAGGTATAGGTCACAATTTACTTAAAGTCATAGGAAAATTGTATTTCGTTACCAAAATCGTAACTTTGTATACTCGTATTTGGTGAAAGTTCTGTTTATCTTTGTAATTTTCTTTTTGCCATCAGCAAATTGTTCTTAATAATGCCATACAGTCTTTCCCATTATACACTTAGCTTACATTAAAGACCTGACAATCTTGTGTGGCCTTTAATCTGGCGGAACTTTCATGCCTGAGGTCCGGTTAACTAAAATGGGAAGAGGATGACATGAATGATTTTACATTCAGTTGCAAAATGTATATTAGTTCGGCACCAGGATTTGACCTCTAACGTTAGACAACATCTTTTTAGAACTATTTATTTCTGCTCGTATAGCTGACAATGTTGGCTGGGCCATCGTGTCTGCGGCCCAATCTTCCGTTCAATTATTGTTAGACCTTAAAAACAAATGCTACTTTTCGTAGGGAAATTGTCTTCAGCTTGGCCATGTTTCTTCGGTGTGTTAATCAACTGTTGGACCTGCGTTTCAAGTCAATTTTAAAATATTTTGTCGCTTCATTAAGTGCCAGATAATTGTTATATACAATACTTATATATGATTTGTACCGAACGTAGTTAACACGTTGGGCGTACTTTTTAAAGTAATTATTTCTAATTACAACACAAATTAATTTTATATTCTCACTATTTCAAGTTCTTTAATAATATTCTTTAATAAATAATATTGCGACAAAAGGCTTATACTTGTTTTTAACAAACGAACACATTGCCGACTCTTACACCCTCTTCCAGACAGTCGAGGAAGCCGTTTTATAATTGAGAAATGACAGGAAATAACCTCATATAAAGGGTTTTCCAATAGGAATATAACAATTTCGTAGCTTTATGTCAACGCACCCTTAAATATTTTTAATGATCTTTCAGTGTCGAAACGTTAGTCGAAGTCAACATTTTCATCATGGTTAAGTTCACTTACGAGCAACGTTTGAAAATCATTAAAAAATATTACCGAAATTCTAAATTGGTGGTCGCAACTTTAAGAGCGTTTACTCCAATTTTCGGCCGTAATAATCGTCCCACCCTGCAGGCAATGCGTGCTATAGTGGATAAATTTGGATCCAAATTTTCATTTTGGATGTTCCGGCGCCAAAGAGAAGCCGAAGCGACGAAAATATCGCAGCCGTTATTGTATCCGTCCAAAATGAGCCAACTCTGTCAATTCCACGTCGGTCACAGGATTTGGGCATATCTCAAACCATTCTGTGTCGTTTTTTTGAGAAAAGATCTTAGCCTTCATCCTTATAATAATATATAAAAAATCGTTTGAAATGCCGAAAATTCTCCGATTGAGCTCTGGCAAAGTTTCAAGAAAATCCAAAATTTCATGGAAAAATCATCTTCAGCGATGAATCTCATTTCTGTCTTTGTTGTTTTGTCAATAAACAGCAACAAACGCAATGTGCTTCAATGGAAACAATTCCATCCGCAAAAAAATTACTGTGTGGTGTGGTTTTCATGCCGGAGGTGTAATTGGGCCCTATTTTTTTGTCGATGAAAACAATCGTCATGTTACTTACCGTCAATGGAGAGCGCTATCGTGCCATGTTAGAAAATAATTTTTGCACAGAATTGGATGAGCTTGACATCGCCGATATGTGGTTTCAACAAGATGGTGCCACCAGCCACACAGCACGCATTACAATTAATTTGCTGAAAGGCAAATTCAGTGAACGTGTAATCTCGATAAATGGTTCTGTCGACTGGCCACCTCGTTCATGCGATTTAACGCCATTCGATTTATTTTTATGGGGCCACATTAAGTCATTAGTCTATGCCAAGAAGATAACAACTTTAGACGAGCTCAGAGACAACATCCAACGCGAAATTGCCAACGTTCCGGTCGAAATGTGTGCAGTAGTAGTGAAAAATTGAAATCGAAATACTTTCCAAAAATGTAACAATTGCACCACACCTGGAATAAATTTGCACTCTATATCTTAAATATTCTGTCTTTTATTAATATATGAAATTGTTATGTCCTTAATGGAAAACCCTGTACATGTATCAGCTACAGATAACTATCTACCATCTGATACGGAGTAATTATAAAGAAAGTATTGACACTCATTTATTATAAGAAACCAATACGAGAGTTGCTATTTATATTTCGGGTGCTGACAATACTAGTGCTCTCAGTTGCAAACTGGAACTTCCATTGGAAACTTTGACATTTTGTAGCGTAACTTCACTCAGAACGTTTTGTCATTAGAGGGCGAATTGTTTTGTTTACAGTGTGTTGAAAAATTCATCTCAGTCAAAAAATTGAATTATTCCGTGAACTTTTGCGTGCGATGATTTTTTACGATTTTCGGCGTGGGTTATCGAGACAAGAGAGTTTAAAGTTTAAATCAACTTGTTTCGACTTTTGACGATGAAGCACCATCAAAGCCCACTGTTAATCACTGGTACCAAGAGTTTAGTGTCGAAAGCCGTTCGCTCGAGAATAAATTTCGTGAAGGACGTCCAATTTCGGTCACTTTGGCAGAAACCATCGATGCTGTGCCTGAACTGATTAAGCAAGACTGACATGTGACATACCGTGAGATTGAGGCATCCTTGGGCATTAGTATGACAAGCATCAATAAGATATTGCATGTTCATTTATTCTTGTTGAATCCCACATAATTTGACGAATGCTCAAATACAGGCTCGTATGGATTGGTGCAAAGAGATGTTGAAAAAGTATAACTTTGGTAGCTCAAAGGCCGTGTATAACATTGTCACAGCATCTATGCATATGCACCCGAAACAAAACAGCAACCGACCGTATGGGTCTTTCAAAACGAATTAAATCCAACAAAAGTTGTTCGTGGAAAAAGTACATCGAAGCGATTGCGTTTTTTCGGTTTAACCGGCCATGTTGTCACAGTGCCATTAGTGGAACGTAGGACGGTCAATTCTGAGTGGTATACAACCATCTGTTTTCCAACAGTGTTCGAAGAAATCATCACGACAATGCGAGCTCCAACACATCAGCTGAAACGATGAGCTTTTTGACCACTCAAGATGTCGAATTGATGGGCCATCCACCGTACAGCCCTGATTTGGCACCCAATGACTTCTTCTTATTCCCTAGCATCAAGAAAAAAATGCGTGGTCAACGATTTTCATCGCCCAAAGCAGCTTTTGAAGCGTTCAAAAACCATGTTTTGGAGGTGTCTCAATCGGAGTGGAAAAACTGCTTCGAAAATTGGTTTGTGCGCATGAAAAAGTGTATTGATCTTAAAGGGGAATTTTTTGAAAAACAATAAAACCATTTCCAATGATATATTATTGTGTTGTTATTGCCGGGCCCGAAATATAAATAGCAACCCTCGTACCATATAATAATCAGCTCGTTTTTGTCACCTGTTGTAATGTGTTATCCCCGTTTTCCTGATTCGATAACATGCACAGTTAAATTTGCATGATTCGAACTTCCCTAAGTTGAATTTTCTTTAAGTCCATGGTACAATAAATAAGGGAGAGTTAGGCTAACAGCTGATTTTAAAATTTTTCTCGTAGTTATTTAAACTGTCAATTTTCACATTCACAATTATCATCAAACATTCACAAAAATGAATTTTTGGCATTCTCTTTCAAGTGACTTTAACAATCTAGCGAACTATTTCCGTTGTTTTTGAGCTAATGACTATACCTGGTTTATTGTACCATTTTAATGTGGAACCAAATATTGTGGCAGTAGCGCAAAGAATCAAATTTCCTCAAGTAATTTTTTTATAACCCAAACTTCTACACTCGTACATTAAATTTCTCCTCTTCACCATAACTCAAAAAAAAAATAATGACAAAAACTTCCATAAGTCGAAGATACCGGGGAAGCACAGAATTTAAAAAAAAAATGTTTCTACGGTGGTTCTTTTTCGTATCGAAACTATTCTCAGATGTTAAACTTAAAAGCCAAATATGGAATTTATTTTTAAGCGTCATTTAATTTAATCGCTTATGCATATAAAATTTAATTTACTTATATTTGTATACTTGGGTAAGACACAAACTTTGACAATTAAAGCTGGCTCCATTTGAATAATATAACATCCAAATGTACTCTTCTGGATTGCATTAACGTTGATAAAGTACTTTATGTATCAGATATTTCCACGGATGACGATATGTTAACATCGCCATAACGGACTTTTTGTGGCCAGAAATTTGGGATATGGACCTGGACGATATTTAGTTCCAACAGGATGGTGTCACTTGCCACACAGTCAACGAACAATGGCTCCGCGTTCATGAGATCATGTGACGCCGTTGGACTACTTTTATTGGAGATATTGAAAAGAAAAAGTGTACGTCAATAAGCCAAGAATAATTGAAGAGCTAAAGGGTGAGATAATTCGGCACATTAACGACATTTAACCATCATTACGAGGGTTCCTATATACATTTCTGGCCTAGGCAACAGTAATTTTTGTCTGGCGCCATGTGACCATTCCATTGGAAAGTTTTACACTTTTTAGCATAAACTTACTCAGAACGTTTTGACGTACGACCATCATTTGTGTTGTTTACAGTTACTTGAAAAAATCAATTTGGCTAAAAAATGGAATTAACTCGTAAACATTTTCGTGCGATAATTTTTCACAACTTTCGACGTGGACGACAAGAGTGCATGGATGAACTTAAATCTTTGCATAGCGATAAAGCCCCATACAAAGAATCAATCGTGGCCTTCGCCCGCTCAAAGACGAAGGTCGTAAAGCTCGTCCAAAAACGGCCATTGTGCCAGAGAACATTGATGTCGTGCGTGAACTGACAATGCAAGATCGCCATGTGACATACCGTGAGATAGAGGAATCCTTGAACATTTCTTTCACCAGCATAAATTCGATATTCCATGAGCACCTGGCTGTAAAAAAGGTTTGTTCTCGTTGGATCCCGCACAATTTGACAATTGCTCAAAAAAGGCTCGTGTCAATTGGTGCAAAGAAATTTTGAAAAATACGATCGCGGTGCTTCTTAAGACGTTTATAAAATCGTCACAGGTGACGAATTACGGATCTTTGCGTATGAGCCCGAAACAAAACAGCAATCGACCGTGTAGGTCTTCGAAGACGAGCTAAATCCAACGAAAGTTGCTCGTGGAAGAAGCACTTCGGAGCAAATGGTCTCCTATTTCTTCGGCAAAACTGGTCACGTGGCGACTGTTCCGCTTGAGCAACGTAGGACGGTCAATTCTGAGTGGTACACCACAATTTGTTTGCCTAAAGTCTTCGGAGAAATTCGAAAAACGAACAAGAAAAGACGAATCATTGTGCACCATGACAATACGAGCTCTCACACATCGGCTCAAACCAGCACCGACCAAAACGTCGAATTGATGGGTCATCCGCCGTACAGCACTGACTTGGCACCAAACGACTTTTATTTTATTTTTTTCCGCACATCAAGAAAAAAAATGCGTGGTCAACGATTTCGTCGCCAGAAGATACTGTTGAAGCGTTGAAAACCCATGTTTTGGAGGTCTCTCAATCGGAATGGAAAACTTGCTTCGACAATTGGTACTCGTATATATCAAAGATTAGGGAAATATCAAGAAAATATGTTAGAATAAAAAATTTTGAAATTCAAAAAAATTTTCCACTGCCTGTATGTTCGAAAAATAATAATCATTCAGTAAATGAGCTTGTGCTATTCCATTTCCATTGTTGTTACGAAGCAACTTCAGTTGACCACTATTTTCTAGTTATTTTTTTATTTATTTAGCATGTTTTCAAAAATTTTCGCTACTACAAAGTTACTAGCACAGGGACTTTTTCTTTATTTCCCCTCCATTCCCCGAAAGCAAGTGCGAACCGATGAATAGCCAATAAGTAATTTAATTATTGTCAATCAACAAGTCACACATGCATAAAAAAAAGTCAAACAAAAGGTCAATGACAAATGTGTTATGTGAGATTGATCTTAGAAATAAGGCTATAACACCTTCTCATTCCAGATTCTTTTTTTATAGAATACATTTTTCTTTCTCCTGGCCCTAAGTACATAGAATAGAATATAAGTAAGACCAACGAATGCTTACCTGTTTACCCCATTTCCAGTCCGGACCTCTTATAACTCTGGAGCCAACTCCTTCCATGGCAAAACGTGATTGCCGGTTGCCTCCAGCACCAGCAACAGGCTGGGCTGGTGGCGCACTCCTTGCAGCAGCTATTGCTGCACCCGATGATGTGGGACCACCACCTCCAACTATGCTGGCCCCTGCCGAAGCGTTCACCCCTCCCCCAGCTGACACCGTAGAAGAAGACGCACCTGCTATCAAAGTTGAATTTGTCGTTCCTGTAGTAGCATCTTTTGCAGCCGTGGCTGTGCTGCAAGCCATGGGGTTTTCACTTTATGGGTGTTTTGGTTGTTAAAAAGAACTACACCGATGGAATAACAAAATCTTTAATATTTTTTTACAAAAGTGTAATGTTGTTCACGCGTGTGTGTGTGTGGAGAAATGCAATTTCAATTCCTTGGCATTGATGATGTATTCCAATTATTTTACCTGGACGATTCCAGATTATTGTGTCCGTTTGCAACAATTTCACAACTCCTTATTTATTTTCTTCAATTTTGTGCGTTTTTTTTCGGAATATTGTTAAATAAAACTTGTGAAATTATGCGTTCAATTCCATTCCGACAACACTTTTTCGATTTGTGATTTCTCTTCCTTGTCGCGCACTTGTTATTATGCAGGGGGCGTACAGTTGTCTCTTTTATTCTTTTATTGTCATAAACAGCTGTCATCAAACACATAAAGAGTTGCCACACCTGCGAGGCGCCTAACCAAATTGTGAGAAGAGACGGTGAGATATATGTTCTTAAATTTTCGCTCCCATAAGATATACAAGATATACATGTAGCAAAGTAAACGAAATTTACCATTGTAAATTCTGTTTAGCTATATTTGTTTGGTAGCATTCAGCTGAAACGAACAGGTGGCGAAATTTGCAACTGTTACGGGGATGTGGCATGTTTACACGAGCAGTGCAGACTTTTTTCAACCACCTGCAAACGAAAATTAATGTTCTGATAATTGTGGTCAGAGAATTGTTGACATTGCAAAAAAAGCAGTCATTTGTAAGGATATTAAATGAATATGATTCAAATAATTTATTTAAAAATGATAACGCCTGAACAAAATATTTTTTTTTAAAAAGGGGAAACGGTTGCTTTTTTCTACACCGTGTATAGATAAATGTAAAACTCCTATGTGAAAATTTCGTTTGATGTGAATACTAGGCTTAAGTTATGCCGCAAAGATTGGCTACACAATTTCTAACTCGATTCACAGCTTCAACTCGTGTTAACATTAACGACATTCTTAATTTAAATTAATGGTTGATGATTCGATTTAAATGATCCTATAAACGACGACTTAAGTTACATAGGCTTTGAAAAAGTGTTGTATTGGTTATACTTTACAATAAATACATGCTTACAGTACATCAAATAACAAAATACCTTTTTTATTTTCTTAGTTCTAAAGTAGTACAAAATGTTTTCGTCGCGGCCATAATAAAAAAAATAAGTTGATCTTAAAGTATGTTTATCCGATATATTTATTTTGTTGTGTGTAAACGCTTGCATTTTATGGGGCTGCACGGACACGAATAAACAAGGTAATTGAAATTGACAATAGAAATCTTTGCATGTTTTTGTTAGAAATATAAAAAAAACTCGTTTACAGACGGAAAAGATAAGTTGGAAAGTTCTATTTATAAAGATTTCACAGCAAACCTATTATTAATACATCCGGCTTCAATTTAATTAAGCCAATGCCTGCTAAAGAATCAATTAATTTTTCATATAAAAATGAAGTGCTGGAATTCTCGCTTTTTATCATTGCACAATTTTTAAGTTGTGGCTTACAAAATACATGAATTGATGCCACGACGTTATACTATTCTAGCAGTAAAGCACAGTCAACTATGTACAATGATAAAAAATTTAGTTTTGACTGTTTAAAAATTAGCGGGAATTCCCGTCATTATCTTATTTAAGGACAAGTGAAAGGAAATTCCTACAGTTTAGCCGAATTTGCTATGATAAGTGATGTATAGGCTAATTATTATTATTATTAATAAATAATATTGGTGTTTTAAGTTAAGCCTCAATAACTAAGACTGGAAAGCAAAACAGCTATAGTAAAGTCATTTGTTAAAAAAAGTGTCAATTCTGTTCGTGTCTAAAGGCAATCATTTAAACGTATTTTTGTGAGCTTCACAAAAAGATTTTCTTCTGCGGCTAACTTTGTGCATTTAGCTAAGCCTGAAAGCCGTAACGGAACTAATGTCGTTGTCGCTTGCCGCCGACGATTAGGTTGGGCCGTTCTATTGTTGATATGGTGTCTTCTATTTTCTATTTCTTCCCATAATCTCATAATTCTTTATTTGCTACACAGTTAAGAAAATTTACATATCTTTGGATAAGCGGTTGCGTGAACTAACAAAAGAACGAAAACTATTTTGTATTTATTGCGAATTGGAAGGAACGAAAATATTTTAAAATTAGATTAGAGCTGAATATAAGTATGAGTAACACCGATACCGGCGATACAAAAACAGCAACAGCAGTAATCACAGGATCAAACATGAATGAGGGCTTCGGAGAGGTTTCAATTGAACTGGCGGGCACAGATGTACCACCACGTGAGGCTTTGGTAAGTTGAAAGCTAAGTTAATTACAATGATTAACTCAACTAAGCCCGATTTGCATCTGTATTACACGTAGATAACAACAGCAATAAATTTTCTACAAAATGCCAAAGTTCGGAGTACAACACTATTACAAAAACAACAATTTCTTCGGTCCAAAGGTCTAACAGCGACGGAAATCCAAATAGCCTGCGAGAGGGCCGGCGTATTTACCCAGGACCCAAATGCTCAGCCGAATCCCACTGTTATAAATATGGGCATAAATGCCACTCAGACGCATGCCGCTTTGGCATTACAGCGACCTTCAGCTCTGGGTCGTCTCAAAGAGATTTTAAATTCCATGGCGCTGCTTGGTGGTGTTGCATATGCAATATATGCCTTTTGGAAGGTGAGCCGGAACAATTTATTCATATATTTTGTCTTTAGCAATTTTGTCTCTGTTATAATTCTATGTTAGAAATTCCTCGAACCATTTCTGTTTGGTTCGAAAAAGAAGAAACCAATGGACGAAACTTTGTCGGATATAGACAAAAAAGTAGATGCGCGCATTGGCGAAGTTAAAACTGAATTGACGCAAGTCAAGGAGACATTGGCACGGGAGCAACGTGATCAAACGCAGCAGTTTATGCGCGAATTTAATCAGTTTAAAAGCGATTTAGAGGCTATCAAGGGTTTATTGTTGAATCGCAAACAATTTCCTTCGCCCTTGGTAACAGGCGGGCCGGCCTCCATACCCGCCTGGCAATTGTCTTCGACGTCGCCCCACCATTTACGCCACCATAACAACAGTCAGTCGGATGACAACGAGAAAGGCGATGATGCTGGCTCTGGTTCGGGCTCATCCGAAACGGAGGTCGTTACCAAAAACAGTGATTCCAGTTTAGAAATTATGTAAAACCTTAAATAGACCTAAAAGCATAGTCTAGCATACTCTTTAAATATAGAAGAATTTCGGCTCATAAGTCTTTAAAAATGTAAAACAACAGAGACTAATTAAAATATTGCTGAGGATAGTGTGCGTACACTAGCGATTGTATTTTTTAAACAAACACAGAAAGAGTATTTGTCTAGGCAAATAAACGAATTGATAAGATTGTACTAAGCCGTATATTAAGGCAGGCATTTGCTTAATCTAATCGTATTTTTGTGTATTCTCTCAAGTCGATCTGGTATTAACGCACCAAATTCCATTACTCTTTTGTTGTTTATTCTTCATTGATAATTACTTGCTTTATATTAGTTTTTTTTGTACAAATGCAGTCATAAGTTTAACTTTAACCTTTAGTTTTTTTCTGTATTTTCTTTTTCGCTTTATATTTGCGTTTTCATGCAAAATCCAGTTTATTTATGTTTTGTTTTTGCAAAATGTTTACAAATTTGACTGGAAATTATTGGAAATAAATAATGGTAGCTATTTTTTGGCTTGTAAACAATAGACGTGTTTGGGTGGAACCCTTTTTTATGAGTCCAGTGTCTATAAGTGCCTTTTTAAGGTGTCATAAGATTTTTCGTCTTGTCGATGGTAGGCTACGATAGCTGATTTTTTAAATTGTTTGGCCCAAAAACAAGTGAGGTTACGATTTCATTTCTTTATCGATTTACTATTTTAACGCATGAGTGATGAAGCTCATTTTCATTTGTGCGACTTTCTTAATAAGCAGAACTGTTGGTTCTGAAAATCAAAGAGTCATTCATCAACGCCAACTGCACCCTATTAGCTGTACTGTATGGTGTGGAATCACATCTGCAGATAACATTGGACCTTACTTCTTCGAGAATGAAGATGGAGTGCTGGAACCGTAGATTCAGAGCGGTATCGGTTTATGAAAGAACAGTTTTTACGTCCTGCTCTGGAAAACAGACCTGAGATGTGGTTTCAGCAGGACGGAGCCACTGCCGAGACACAATGGCAATTGTAAGTCAAATTTTTGGAGAGCGAATAATTTCCTAAATTCGGAACTAATTTGGCCAGCGCCATCGTCAGATTTGTCAGCACCCGACTATTTTCTTTGGAGTTATTTAAAGGAGCGAGTGTATGTGATCAAGCCTGAGACAATCTTTCAACTCAAAGCCAACATTGTTGCAGAAAATATGTTTTTATTTTGCGCAGTAATTTTTAATTTTTGTATTCGGCCTTTATTTTAAATTTTACTAAATAATTATTATATCGAGCACTTGGCCTCGAGCTGGATATAATAATTATTTAGTAAAAGTTTTTATTTTGTGTACATTTATTCGGTCTTTTACCATTATTATGACTTGATCAGTTTGTTTCTAAACCTGCCAAGGTGTTTCTTCAGGAGTCTTTGGCTACAAATCAAATGACTTCTAAGGCTAATTCTCAGTTATTCAAATAAGTCTCTTATTTGAATAACTGAGAATTAGCCTTTACGCATGGTTTTCGAACTGTGCGCAGATCAATCTTAATAGTTCGAAGAGTATACGCAAAGGGTAATTCTCAGTTAATCAAATGGGACTCCCGTATAAGTTATTTGATTTGTAGCCGAAGTATTCGTTGCCAAAGACTGCTGAGGAAAACCCTTGGCGGGTTTAGAAACGGCTGTACAGTCTGCCTGGCAACCGTAGCCAATACATTTCACCAATTTTTTATTTGTTTTTGCAAAAAAAAACGACAGATCTCGAAGCTGAATAAAAACTGTTTGTCATATTTTTGAAAAATGTTATTGAAAATGCTCTAAAACGAGCCCATCATAGCGAAGCTGAAAACGGGGACGTTTAAGTGACATTATTTCTCATACTTAGTGTAAAAAAATCCGTTTTTGTATTTTATATAATCTGAGTAAAAAATAATAAACGAAAAAGTTTTTAACCCCATGGCAACTTTTGGCCCACCCTATATAATACGTCATCTATTGACACGATTGTCCGCCCATGTGACATTTTCTGGAGTTTGGTGTCTTTCGTTGAATATTTGTAGCCAGTCAGCTAGAGATATGTTATAACCTTCAACGAACTGGGTACCCGTCGACATACCAACTTCAGCCGCACGGGTTCTTATCCCTTAGTGTTTAAAACAATTGTTGCTGGCGTAACGCGATCCCATGCTGATACTACAATGCTTTTTGCATCTAATACAGGCCGATTCTGATTGACTATTTCCCGGAAATTTTCTCCCTATTCCCCTATTCTAAATAGAATCTCCTCGAAAGTTTTTTCACTTTTCACTCATGCTAAACGAATTTCGAAAAAGGGAAAAAATTCACCGGGAAAAAAGGGCGAATATAACACAAAATTTTTGGAAACATTTTGCCAACAAATTCCCAAAATATGTAAGTATTTAATATTTTTTGTTCACCATCTAAAACGCACGATGTAATTTGCAGATCAAACAAACAGTTTTCAGAGAACTATCTTAATATTTTTACTATGATAGAAGGATCTGTTACAATTATATGTGAAACAAAATATCGGACAAATCGCCGCAGTTTCGGTGGCATACCTCTAACCGATGGTCTATATTTTGAATGACTCCGAGACATCCTTTAGCTCTTGAATTGTTGTTGGCTTATTGGCGCACACTTTTTCATTTAAATATCCACAAAGAAAGAAGTTAGTCCAACGGTGTCAAAACACATGATCCTGGCGGAAAATAAACATCGCCATTGTTTCGTTGGCTATGTGGCACCATCCTGTTGGATCCACATATCACCCATATCCCAAATTTCTGGCCACAAGTAGTTCGTTATCCTCTCGCCATAGCGAAATCCATTTACGCCATTCGGCCATACTATCGCGAACACCATTACGATAACCGCTTGGCCGGCCCAATGACACCGCCAGCCCATAAACAGCACCAAACAGTCACTCTTTGTGGATGCATCGGCTTATTAACAATCACTGTTGGATTCTCATTTGCCCCAATGAGGCAATTCTGCTTGTTAACGAATCCACTGTGGACACATTTGGTCGATTATGCTGACAAAAAATAAATACGAAGTGCATTTTGATTTGAACGTCCGTTTTCGTAAAAGACTTTAACAATCTTAATGTTAAATTAAATTGGGCAAAAAACTTGACGTTAAGTGTAACTCACAATTTACATCATGCATAATGGTTGGACTACCCTTTACAAGGCTCAAATGACGAAAATGTAAAACCTTTTTCAGGTATGGGTGATCAAAAGAAGTATGTTCGACGGCACAAAACCTCAAATTTCCCAGAGGAACTGGTGGATGCCCCAATATGTGACAGCGCATAGAGAAAGGGCCCTAAGGGTAAAAAAAAAACAATTTTCACTTTTTTTGATGTGGACAACATCTGATCATCGAATGAGACCGATCCCATGCCCAAAAGTGTTCCCTCCCGTTTTATGAAAGTAAAGTCGACGATTCTACACCAAAGATACACGTATTTAAATCTTTAAAATGGCTGTACTGAACAAAACTTTTTTTTACCCTTAGGTCCCTTTCTATTTTGCGCGTCACATATGGAGCAGAAGTTTTCTGCTATCATTACAAGCGCAACACTGATCATTTTTAATTTTTTTTTACTTAGTAGGGACATAAATACATACTGTTACAACATTGAACACACCCATTTAAATAGTAGAACTGAACCTACCCCGTTAATGTCATATGGGTTTTGAAAGCTAACTTTAATAGCGTTAGTTTGTAACGGGATTTTAAAATTGTTTCCTTTCATCATGGAGTGGTCAGATAATGAGAACCGTATCGCTGTAATGGCGTTTTTAAAGTGTGAAATGAAAAAATGCGATATTTTTAAAACGCTCCGGCCACTAGGGATTAGCCGCATGTTCGTCTACCGATGCATAAAACTGTATGAGAAGACTGGAGTTGTAAAAGAACGCCACCGGTCGGGCCGCCCAAGCTCTGTTCGGACACCGCATGTCATCAAAGCCGTTAAATAAAGAATTCACAGAAATCTGCTTCGAAAACAGAAAATCATGGCCCGTGAGATGATATCACGCAAAGTCCACGAGTCGAATCATTAAAAAAGACTTGGGACTTTCAAACGACGTACCAGACATTTATTGACTACAGCTTTAAAAAAAATAGAATTGGAAAATGCAAGCGTCTTTTGGTGAAGCACGCTGATAACTTGCAAAGAAAAATTTTGTTCACCGATTAAAAAATTTTTAACCGTTCAGGAAAAATTTAACAAGCAAAATGATAGAGTGATAAGGAAGCATCTGATGCTTCAGTCATGGTTTGGTGGGGTGTCTCTTACGATGGGGTCACTGACCTGCATTTCTGCGAACAAGGAGTCAAAACATCGGCCAAAGTTTACCAAGAAACCGTTTTGGAAGCTGTGGTGAAGCCTCTTAACAATTCCCTGTTCCAAAACCAGCCATGGACTTTCCAGCAGGATTCTGCGCCGGCCCATAGGGTAAAACGTCCCAGGCCTGGCTTCGAAACAATTTTTCAGCGTTCATTTCCTCTGAAGAGTGGCCCTCAAACAGTCAAGATTTGAACCCATTGGACTACTAATTGTGGACGGTTTTAGAGGACAAGGTTTGTCACAAAAGATACCCCAACATTGGATCTCTTAAGACTGCTGTGGTGCGAGCTGTCGCCAATTTTCCAATGGACGAGGTTTGTGCAGCTATTGACGATTGGCCAGTGCGACTTAAGGCGTGTGTAAAGGCAAAAGGCGGACATTTCGAATAAGTAGATTCTTTTTGGATACAATATACATCAATAAATATATTAAAATTTTTCCAAAAACCTTCAGTACTTTTTATTTTACAGCATAAAACGTGTGTAACAGTAATTATGTCTCTACGACGCGCAAAATAGAAAGGGACCTAAGGTTAAAACCCAGTTTTGTTCAGGAGAGCCATTTTAAAGATTAGGTCCCTTTCTATTTGCGCTTAGAATCGTCGACTTCACTTTCATAAAACGCGCATATCTCTGGGTGGGAACACTTTTGGGGCATGGGATCGGTCTCATTCGATGCTCAGATGTCGTCCACATCAAAAAAAGAAAATTGATTTTTTTTACCCTTAGGTCCCTTTCTCTATGCGCTGTCACATATTCACTTTGTACGTTTGTAACTTCATAAAATTAATTTGCAAATTGATAGCAAAACAAATTTGGAAAAATCGAAATTCTATCTCCCTATTATTCTTTTCCCCGTTTGTTTAGAATAGGAGAATAGGAAAAATAAATTCCCCAGTAATTATCTCCAAGGGAGTATTTAGAATCGGGCTGTATGTGTTTTAAACCACCGCAGAAGTGCCTGCTGAATGTTGCATTTTTTTTGAGGGTCGTATTTTTTTTAATTTTCAACAATTTTTTTTTCAAAATTGTATGGAATAGTATCTTTGTTTTTCCAGATTGTACTTATTGTTGAATGCGAAACGTTAAACTCCTTTGCTAAACTTGCATTTGACGACTCAGATTCAAGACTCCAAATTATCGCTGATGTTACAACAGTTTGGTTTATTTGCAGTTTTCTTTTATTTCATTGTTATAAACGAAAACAAATTTCCAAATCTTAGCAAGTTATGGACTTTATAATCGAAATCGTCGCATTTTTTCATACAAAACCAAATATCGCTTGAAATTTCGTTTCTATACCCGGGCATGGTCGTTGTAAGCGGGGACGTTATGTCTGAATTCTACTGTAAAACATGCTCAAAACTCACCAGTTATTTCGACAACAAGAAGTTTCTAAAAAGGGGAAAATTGTAGCCATCGAAAGTATCGATTTCCTCCTTAGCGAACTTTTTGAAAATAAACAATGCGATGATTTCGTTTTGCAACTACATTTGTTTTTTCGTTTTATTTATATTTTTTGTCGAATATTGAGTTATTTTTATAGTTTAACAAAAAAGTTTCATTTTCTTCTTAAATAACGTCGATTTTCAATCATTTTGCTAAAAACGTGATTGTATTTATATATATTATATAGTATGGTATAATGAATTTCAAAATCATGTAGGATTTCCTTCACATATATAAATATGTGTTTATATATAAAAACAAATTTAGAAAATTCATTTAAATTCAATAAGTAGTTTGTAGTGTTTGTGTCGGTTACGAGGGATTGATTGGTAAGAATAAAAAAAGAAGATATTAAAAACAAGTTCAGGCAAACAAATTTAACACGACTTGGTGTTGAACATAAAAGTTAATGAGACACACCACACTGTACGAGTATATGCGTGTTTATGTTTGTTTAGTTTGAATATTTTAAAAGTTTTAAAAACATAGTTTGCATATTTGTTGGTTTTGCGTATTTATTGTATCTATTATTCATAATAAATGTATTTAAAAGTACGAGCATTTTGCTAATTTAAAGCCTTTAAAGCTTTAAAAAAGACAACAAATGTGATCCTTTTTTCCTTTCCATCATGAAAGTGATTTTGTTTGGTTTTACTGGTTTAGACAATGATTTGGAAAATTTGTTTCATTCAAATACTTTTGTTTTTTTTTTTTTTATTTTATACAATTTTGCTAATAAATATCTTGAGGGGGTTTAGGAGAGGTTCGGGTAATACAGACGTTGATTTAATGTCATATATTTATAGAGTTAAGTTTTTTTTATAAAATTCGTTACTTTTTTTTAGTGTTGAAATGGAATTTAGGGAAGGGGTTTCATGTTTAGCTAAGTCGTGTAAAGTGGGTCATGTGTTTTTTTTTTAAATCTTTAAATTTGTAATTTGTTTAATTAAATTTAACAATATAATTAATTTTGTTTTATGTTTTGTACATTGAAATGAGCGATCTTTTTTTTTGTTGGATGTAAATTTTGAGTTGATGATGGTCATGAAATTGTGAAAAAAATTCTTAAATATAATATTTGTTGTTTTGTTTCTTGTATAGTTATTATAAATTAAATTTATAAAAAAATAAAATAAATATAAATCATAGAAAAAATTGCCACAAATTGATTTTATCTCTTTTAATTTAGCCTTAAAAAAATTATTATTATTATTTTGTTATGTGTGTAGCCTTTAGATGTTGTGTGATTTTTTAAGTTTTGCTCAAACTTTTAAGACCTAGAATCTAAAAAGAAAACTAAAAACAAATAATATATACACAAAATACAAAATAATATAAAATTAAAAAAAAAAACTTTATTAGTTCTTAAACAAATATCTTAACAGCAGAACAGGCGACCGAAAGGAACACGCGTGAAGGAGGAGAAATGATAAAATAAAACCAGCGTAAAAGTTTTTTTTAACAGTTTCAAGGATTATTAAAAAACTGGAAAAAAGTTAAAGAAATTCACTAATTCCTATACGATACAGGAGATATTTTATAAACAGCTATTGACGTTCAATGCCCACGCCTCGTTTTTAATTTTTTTAAAATTTCTAGTAGTCCGAAGTAAAAAAAAGTCTATTTCATTTTAAGCCTGGTAAAATCGTTCGCATAAAACGTGACTGTTAAACGCTATTTTGTCAAGATTTTTTTATGTAAAATAAAGGACATGTAAATTATTTCCATAGGAAAAGCTAGTAGAATTCTGTGCAGTGTGTCAGACAGATATTGATCACAAGCATTTTTTACTTTAAATTTCAAGAACTTTTCTTTTTATATGGAGTTTGAGACAATTTCACATAAAAAGGCGAGTTTATTATAAAACCAAGAATACAAATTCATTATTATCCATTCGAGGTGTAGTAAACCAAAGTTACCTGACTTAAAGAGAACTCAAAATCGACACAAAAGGGAGAATCCCGAGCGTAACATATCAAAAACAAGAAAAAGATCATAAATATGATTTACAGTGGAACTTCCCTAAGTCGAATTTTCTTCAAGTTAAAGCAGGAAAAGTAAAGCCGGTTCTTCGTACCGGATTGAGGCGAGGCAGCAATCTTCGGCCAATGGGCAGTCACCCCGGCACTACGTGTGCCGCTACAACAACATATAGTGACATTACTTTCACATTTCGGGGAATCACGAAATCCAGTGTAAATTAAGGTTTAGAAAACTTAAAAAAAATCGGGCACTGCCCGTTGTTATACCCTAATCTATTGTGAGTTTGTGATAGACAGAGGTATTATGAGTGTAATAGACCCGTAAGCAAAATTATACCGATTGACTCAGAACTACTTTAAGGCGACAACAACAACAAATTGTGAAGCGGCTTCTATGTACCGGATTGGCCCGAAGCAGCAATCTATGGCTGTGGGCGGTCACCCCGACACTACGTGTGCCGCTACAACAACAAATAGTGGCATTAGCGCAAAGTAGACAAATTCCCTTAAGTTCTTATTCTGATGACTCGAACATTCGTAATATAAATTTCGATTTAACTCGTAGAAAATTAATGGCGCAAACTTTCAAAGTCGAACATTTTGGAGGAATCGCGAAATCCGGTGTAAATAAGAATTTCAATTTTATATGCGAATGAGTTATTAGAATAATTAAAGAAATCGGGTAGAGCCAGTTTTTATACACTTACCACACTGTGTTACAATACCTCTATAAGTATGTTATAGACAGGGAACATAAGTGTGATGGACCTATTAAAAATAAACTATGCCAATCGAATTAAAATTACTTTGAGGCGAGTTTATTATAAAACCAAGAATACAAATTCATTATTATTCATTCGAGGTGTAGTAAACCAAAGCTACCCGACTTAAATAGAACTCAAAATCGAAATTTATGGTGGCGCACACAAAAGTGAGAATACCGAGTTTGATATGTCCGTCTGACCATCAGCCCATCTACTCTTGTAATTAAAATCTAGGTCACAAATATGAACCCATTACGATAACACTTTCTAGATATCATGTCTTCGGTAAGTGGCGGTTGGTATTGAAATTGGGATTAATCGGTCAAAGATTTTATATAGTATTATTTCCTGTTTTGGGTTCTAACAGCCAAAAATGTCATCAGAATTCAACAAAGTGTAGTTTTTCAGTGTGTTTATTCGGTGTGCAACGAAATGTTTGCTAAATAAACCGTATCGGTCTAAATTTTAATACTCGTACAGTGTCCAAACTTACCGATTTTGTGTCTAAACGACCTAACAGCGGTAAATTTGACCAGATTTCAACGAAATTTAGTTTGTGGCGTTATTTTGCACACTGGATAAATATTGCAGAAAATAAACCAGATCGGTCCAATTATTAATATAGTTCCCCAACAAAAGTACATCCCGATTTTGGCTCTAAACGACCTAACAACGGTAAATTTCATCAGATTTTAAACAAAAGTAGTTGTTGGTGTTTTTTGCACTAAGGATAAATATTGCTGAAAATAAACCAGATCGGTCCAAATTTTATTATAGGTCCCAAACAAATATACCTTCCGATTTTGGGTCTAACTGACCTAGCAGCGGTAAATTGCATTAGATTTCAACGAAATTTGATTTGTGGCGTTATTTTGAACTCAGGACAAACATTGATGAAAATAAAATAGATAGAACCACATCTTGAAATAGTCTCCCAACCAAATGTACCTGTCGATTTTGGGTCAATTCGATATAACAGCGGACCAGATTGTACCAAATCTTTGCACCTACACAAACATACTAACTGATTTTGTGTCTAAACGACCTAACAGCGGTAAATTTCAACAGTTTTCACCGAAATTTGGTTTGTGGTGTTATTTTGCATACAGGATAAACATTGCTGAATATAAAACTGATAGACCCAAATCTTAATATAGTCCCCAACCAAATGTACCTGCCGATTTGGGGACTAACCGACATTATACCTTACAGCGGTAAATTTCAACAGATCTCAACGAAATTTAATTTGTGGCGTTACTTTGCACTAAGCATAAAAATGGCTGTATACAGAACAGATTGGTCCTAACCTGGATATGGCCTCGGTTTTAGGTTAATAGTGGAAAATTTCATCTAATTTTAATTTTATTTGGTTTGTAGCGATGTTCTATACACAGGAAAGCCATATGTTGAGTCTACAGCGTAAGGTAAAAAAATCATGCAGTCTCGATCTCGTGCGACTTATGACTTTCCTTACTGTGCGCTTTTTAAGCATCGGATTTTGTTTAGAAAAGCATGTGAAGTCTTTTGAAAATGAACTTTCATTCAAAAAAATTGATGGTATTCTTTATACAAAGTCCGTATGTTAGTTGTTTTAAAGTAAATCCGACGATTACCACACGAATTTAACTAATTTTTATAAAAAATCAATCTTTGATAACTCGAAAATCTTCTTGAAAAGAACATATCAATAAATTTTTATAGAAAAACATGGCCAAAACCTATTTAATAAATTAAAAGAATTTTTTGTAACGTGTTTTCAGAAGAAAATTGTCAATTCCTATAAGTTGTCAAAAGTACACCAGAGTGTTCATGGTTGTTTTTTGATAACTGGAACATTTTATCAAAAAGAAGATACCAAATAAAATAAACATTCGCTAGATTTTGTGAAAACATAAAGAAATTCTTAAAAAAAGTGAAAAAAAATCCATAAATGTTTAAAATTTAATAAGGAATCCATTGTAAATCTCTCAATTTTTGGTAGGATTTAATTTTTAACTTTAAGAAATCAAGTAAGTACTGCATAAATAGGTTTAATTGGCGGCTGTTGCAAACTAAAACATTTTATTAAAAAGAAGAAATCAAAAGAACTCCAGAGTGTTCATTGATTTTTGTCGATAACTCGAACATTTTGTCAAAAAGAAGATATCAATGAATTTATATATTGGCCTATTTACAAATAAAATGAACATTCACTGGATTTCGTGTAGAAATCTATTAAATTTTTATGAAAATGTACAGCCAAAATCCGTTAGATTTTTCTGGTTTATCCAAAGCTGTTTAAGAAAACAAAGAAATCCGGTTTTCTTTGTTGAACAAGTATGCTTTTATTTGTTAGACAAATCTATCGATTTCTGAAAGAACTTAATAAATTACTTTAAGATCTGAAAGAACTTAATAAATTTCTTAAAGAAATCAAATGTTCTTCATAAATAGTCTTCAAATGGAGTGGAGTTTTCTGATAACTCTAACATTTTATTAAAAAGATATCAAGGAATATATTTTTAAAAAAAAAACTTAAAAAATGCGTAAAAAATAAAGAATTCCATAAATGTTTAGAAGTCCATAAGGAATCAAATTTAAATCCCTAAATTTTTGGTAGGATTTAATTTAAAACTAAAGGAATGCAAGAGAACTGCATAGGTTTAATTAAAGGGTTTTGCAAACTAAAACATTTACTTTGAAAAAAAAAAAATATTTTATTTATTAAAAACGAGAAATCAATGAATTTTTCTAAAAACAAATACCTGATAAAACCTGACTAATAAGTCTCAAACGCCGTTAAGGAAATATATTGCTTTGTTGAGCAAATATATTTGGTAGGATTTAATTCAAGAATACGGCATAAATAGGTTTTATTTAAGGGGTTTTGCAAACTAAAACAATTTTTTAAAAAAAACATTTTTTTTTATTAAAAACGAGAAATTAATGAATTTTTCTATAAAAAAAACTTGATAAAACCTGATTGATAAGTCTTAAAAGCCCATTGGGAAATAAATTGCTTTGTTGAACAAATATATTGATTTATTGAAAAGGTAAATCCATTTCACAAACAATTTTTCATGTTTAGTTTAAAGAAAAAATAACGTTTAATGTTAACGAAATAAAAAATATTATGAAAAATATTAAAATAACAAAAAAAGAATCGTCACGAACATTTCTTGACTTTTGCTGAACAACAAGAAACGTACAGCCTTTTCTAAGATATAGACCTATTGTGTATGAAATCAAATAGAGGTCAGACATAAGCAATGTTTATCTAGACGATTTTTTAAAATAGCCTTTTAAACAACATTTAATTATGTGATTTTAATTACTAAACCTTTCCAATATCATAACCTAAAAAAATACAAGGAATCCCATTTCATTACAAAAAAAACTTTTTAGGCTCTTACTAAGCATATGGTTTGAGGAGAATAAAAATATATTCTTTAGTTATATGCAGGCAAAATCTGCGATTTTAAACGCAATCTAAAGCGTACTTTCAGCTTTTGGTTTGTTCCTTTAGCCAGTCGATTTCATTAGTAATTTAAAATCACAAAACTTTATTTCCAAAGTGTTGATATACAGGCCTGCTCCGGTTTAGACAAAAATATGCGAATTTAAACAAAATCCAAAGCGTACTTTGAACTTTTGGTATGTTCCTTCAGTCGCGCGAGTTGATTCGAAATTTAAAATCGCAAAATTCATTCCAAAAGTGTTGATATACCGGCTTGTTCCGGTTTAGACAAAAATATGCGATTTTAAACGAAATCCAAAGCGTACTTCGAGCTTTTGGTTGTTCCTTTAGTCGCGCGATTTGATTCGTATTATAAAATCGCAATATTTCATTTACAACCACTTTGTAATACATGTTCCGGCCAAAATCTGTGATTTTAAACGCAATCCAAAGCGTACTTTGAACTTTTGGTATGTTCCTTTAGCCGGTCGATTTCATTCGTAATTTCAAATCGGAAAATTGTATTTCTCAAGTGTTGATATACAGGCCTGATCAGGTTTAGACAAAACTATGAGGTTTTAAACAAAACCCAAATCGTACTTTGAGCTTTTGGTATGTTCCTCTAGTCTTCCCATTTGACTCGTGAGTTAAAATCGCCAAATTTCATTTCCAAAGTGTTTATATACGTACAGGCCTGTTCCGGTTTAGACAAAAATATGCGATTGTAAACGAAATCCAAAGCATACGAAGTACTTGTGGCATGTTCCGCTAATCGCGCGATTTGATTCGTAATTTAAAATCGCAAAATTTAATTTCGAAAGTGTACAGGCCTGTTCCGGTTTAAACAAAAATATGCGATTTACTTTGAGCTTTTGGTAGGTTCCTTTAGTCACACGATTTGATTCGTAATTTTAAATCGAAAAATTTCATTTCAAAAGTGTTTTCTTCAGTTAAATCGAAAAAAACATGGTTGCAATTCCTTTCGTTTCTGTGTTAACCGAAGCAACCTAAATGAAATCGTAAATTTGTTTACGGGTGACTTAGGTTGAGGGATGTGTAAATAAATTACTTTTTTAATAATAAACTAAAGAATAAATATTGTCGCTGTTAATATTCGCAAACAGCAAAAAATTAGCTTAACAAAATTGAAATATATTGGCCGTGTTCTATTGGCAACACGCTTTGAAGGTGGCCAAGTGCAATAACTTCACACCATTGTACAAGAATTGAAAAATAAATTAGTTTTCACAAAACTTTATGTTGTTTGCCTTAAAAACCGTTTGTTTTAACTATTTAAAATTAAATGGGATGAAAGGAATAATCTCTAGCGAGCACGGTTATTACTCGCATATAATATTTCTTAAGTAACTTTTTTTTTCTACATATTACAAATTTTCAAATCAAACTGTTTTTGTTCAAAAATTTCTCGTCACGTTTTGAAGTTATCGCCTTGGCGACCACTTACTAGTTAAATAAGCGAGTACCAATCGAACACGCCTATTGTCATACATTATTTTAGCTTTTTGCGCTAAAACAGTCCGAAAACATGTCGGTTTTGCTAATTCTCGCTTTTGCAAACCAACATTGATTTCATTTGGTGTCATGAAACCAAGTTGGTTTTGTCCATTTCGAATGTGAAAAAAAACAATGTTCGAATCTGCTGTAGCTGATAAACCCGATAATATTGGTTTACATGACACCAAAGCATTTTTTCTTATCGTTTTCAAAACCAATAGTGACAACATTGGTTTCTATGACAGCCCTGAGTGATTTGATTTAGAAATTCCAAACATGATATTATCCCATTTCAAATCAAAAAAATCGTTGCGATGACCGGAACAGGTTACTATGCCAAATTTTGCAAAATACTTCAGAATGCGGTGTCTGGAACAGGCCCGATAGTCCTATTGGTAAATTAATAAACTGAAAGTAAACGGATTGTTTGAATTTTCGTTTCCAAGCTTGTGCACAATTTTTCAAAAATTAGGTTTCATTCTAGAATTTTAAAGTTTTTTAAACTTTCTGACTCAAATTCCATACGAATATTCATACCTTTAATATTGAACCAACATAAGTAGTTTAAAATTTACAGTTTCTGAAATTAATTTGAAACAGGTCCTCGATGATGTAGTCCAAACTAAGATTAAAGAAAGGAATGGGAATTTAATAAACAAAAAAACTCAAAGTTAAATTAGTTTTGAAAGAATGTTCACCATTATTGTAGGAGTAATTAAGAAAAATTAAAAAACATTAGCTACTGTGCGTCAAATAAGAGCTGAAATGTGTGTCACAAAACAAAAATTCTTTGAATCTACTCTGGCACATAACAAACCCTTTTTATCTTCTCAAGTAATAAAACGAAGAAATCTGCTTTTTGTATTCTTTCTGAATCTTATTCTCTCTCTTCATACTGCAGACTTAAATAATTTCCTGATCGCTGACCACAAAATTCAGAAAGTGATTTCTCAAACTTTTCGTATTGTTTCGAAATCTTATTGTAAGCCCTCCCTCATCTTACTGCAGACTTGAATAATTTCCTGATCGCTGACCACAAAATTCAGAAAAGTGAATTTCAATATTTTTTAATGAAAAAAATTCTCACTTGGAACGCATTGTACAGTAGTTGTCGTGTGCATATACCATAATACGCGAGGAACTTTTCTTAAATCTGTAAGCTGTGCAGGTTCGAATTCAGAAACTCACACAGCTGAAGTAGCCATTACAAACAAGCCATGCAGATAGTTTTGTTTCAAACTCTTCGAAAGAATTGTCAAAGCTGAGGAACCTCTATTTAAATTCTAATCGTATACTTGGTATAATTTTAATTTTTGCGCTGAGAATAAAAACCGAGAAATTGTACAATTTTACCCTCGAGATCATAGAAATATGAATTTTTGTAATCCTTGAAACATTTAAAATATTAACAAAAACAAAAAGAAAATCCATTTGTCCCCGCGCGGTTAAACTTACATTCCGTTCTCGTTAATCCCAGACGTATTCCTAACATTCATCTAACCTAAACATGAATAAATATTAGGCTCATTATGCTTTTTCGCTTACACTGCCGAATTGATAACTGTTTGGGCCGCTGTTGTTGTTATAGCACCAGTTGTTGAAGATCCAGGATTTGTGGCATTACCACTGGCCACCAGCGAGGCAAAGGCGGCCGCTGCCGCCGATGTACCGGATACCGTTGTCGTTATTGAGACATTGGCCGATGTGGTGGCATGACCGCCATCCATATGCGGTGCTGGCGATAGGGATGTGGTCGAAGATGTAGGCGACGAACAATCGCTTTGTAAACTGAGGGCCGGTGAGGCTGAGGCATGATAGTTGGATGGTGGCGTGTGTGGCGACAGGGGTGATGGTGACATACCAGCACCGCCGCCATAACTGCTGATGGATGATATACCGCTTGAGGTTGAAGCACCCGAAGGCGAGGCCATACATGTGGGTGTGGTGCTTGATGTTGTTGATGAGGGCGAGAAGCCCATTGCCGTTGTATTGCTTGTGGTGTAGATCTGCTGGTGTTGGGGTGTAGAACCACCGCCGCCGCTACTTGCTGTTGTGGGAGAAATAGCGACATGCCCCAGAGTTGAAGAATTGGGCGCCTGAGACGATGTCGAGGGCTGAGATGCCGACGAAGAGGATGATGCATTTTCAGCTTTTTGTTGCCGTTCGCGTTCACGCTCACGATCCCGTTGCGGCCGGAAAGCTTCGCGTAAAGCTTCAACACGGTTTTCTTTTGGACCCCAGCGTGCATGGCCGGCACTGTTTTGTAGCCAGACCACCTGGGTGCCCTGCATACATTTCACACTGACATCAGTTCTAGAAAAAGAAAAAAAAGGGAAAATAACATCAGTGTCTGTCAAATAGAAAACTTAGTTAAGCTAAAATAAGTTTGGAGCCAGAAATAATTTAGGGATTAAATACAAAATAAATTTATCGATGCGTTTTGGCAGATTGTTTTTGCATTTTCGAGGCATATTGGATGACAGTTACAGATGTGTAATCTTACGTCTGTGTTCTACAAAACGCATCGAATATTAGTGCGTTTTTGATTATTCTAAGATTTCTTCGAATAGGAAAGAGAAATGTCAAGCAAAGAACACAGGAGTTTGTACTTTTGCGGTAAGTAATTTTTTTCTTTATATTTGCCAGATTAGATGGGTTCTTGTCAGGTTACTAAACAATCATTTGTATGCCAGTTACTCGTTTAGGAAGCAAGTCGGCCTCAAGCCGCTTAACAAACTGCCAAGAGATTCACTACTTATTTCCCCAACATAAAATTAAACATGTCACATACCGCTTTATGAAAACAGTTTTTTTGTTATGCCTATATACAAAGAAAATAATCAAACAAGAAGAGGTCTCATTGGCGAATTCGTATTGAGTACATCTGCACGAGATGGTATAAGTGAAACTATAAACCAACCAAAGTTGATAGTTCAAAGAAATGTTAAACACATTTTTTCAAAGCAAAAATCTAGCAATTAAGTATTTGATCTAGTATATTTTTTTGATTATTTTATTCTGGCTTTGCTTTGATTTCGAAGGAGCAGCCGTCAGGGCTCTGATGAGATAAGTGAAGCTTTAAATCAACTTTAACTGATAGTTCAAAGACATTTTAGACTTTTTTTCCAAGCAAAAATATATTTTTTAATCGAACTATTATTTTCATTGATTATTTGATTACAATTTGGATTTTATTGTCTGTTTTTGAAGAATTCGCCGAAGAACCCTCCGGTTGCTTAATTTTCTTTGGTGTATACAAATTTGTTCAATGTTGCCAGTGTACCATATGTGACGCGCAAAATAGAAAGGGACCTAAGGTTAAAAACCCAGTTTTGTTCAGGAGAGCCATTTTGAAGATAAGGTCCCTTTCTATTTGCGCTCAGAATCATTGACTTCACTTTCATAAAACGCGCATATCTCTGGGAGGGAACACTTTTGGGGCATGGAATCGGTCTCATTCGATGCTCAGAAGTAGTCCACATCAAAAAAAAAGTGAAAAGTTGATGAAAAGTTTTGTTCAGGAGAGCCATTTTAAAGATTAGGTCCCTTTCTATTTGCGCTTAGAATCGTCGACTTCACTTTCATAAAACGCGCATATCTCTGGGAGGGAACACTTTTGGGGCATGGGATCGGTCTCATTCGATGCTCAGATGTTGTCCACATCAAAAAAGTTAAAATTGATTTATTTACCCTTAGTTCCCTTTCTCTATGCGCTGTCACATATTGCAAAATAACTATTTACCTCAAATTACGGAGTTTATCCCATCATATTGAAAAATATTCGTTTAAAATCTTAAATGAATTTAAAGGCTGCACAGTCTCCTCTAATAAAATCAAAACTGTTTGAATTTAAAAGTCACTTAGGACTTCTACAAACCAGACTATTCGACCCTGTTGTCTTCCCGGACACATCCGTTATAGGAGACGTCACGCCTCGGCTCGTATAAGGATGCTGCAGCTGCTGACAATTTTTCAAAAACCCCTTTCATTGCCCTTAGTGGGCATAGACATATACCAATGTTAATCAAGCATGTGGGTTACCACCGAAAAACACCTAGCAACCTTTTGTTTTTCGGTTGTAGTCTAACACATGCTTGGTTAACATTGTCAGCAGCTGCAGCATCCTTAGACGAGTCAGGGCACTATGCAGAACCAGAAATGAACTGAACCAAACCCCTGCTGAAACATATCAAGTGCGTTGTAGGATGTCCTGGCGCGACATTCTAATGTTAGGGCAGTGCCCTAAAGGTAATTGGTAGCAACAGTCGGAGCACCTGTTGACAGGTAAGCATCTGTTGTGTAGATGGCTACTGTAAAGAAGGCGACGTTACTTGGCGTAGTACTTTTATTAAAATCTGGACGATTTCCTACTGGAGCCGCTAAGTTTTGTACACGGCTTGCCATGGATCAGGAGGACCTTTCACAGAACTTGTAGCGTATGTCAGCAAAGGTAAAGGACGTTCACAATGTACCCTGTAAGGATCACCGAGTGGATTGACCGCGTGTCAAAAAAAAACACATATTGTTGTTGGCAACTGTGTGCCGGGGTGACAGCCCTTGGCCAAGGAATTGCTGCTCCTGGTCAATCCAGTGCATAGAACCGAATGACGTGGGCATGTTGAGGTGAATACCCTGGCCGAAGAGTGTTTGTTTCGGGTCAATCCGCTTCATAGAACCGACAGTCGTGGAGGCAATAACTTAAATGCCCACCACGAATTGTAGGAATCTCTCCTAGATGACGACCATAGAGGATTGGCTTTGTCAAAGCAAATTAATAAATCTACGTTCTGCACAGTGAATGTGGACGCCTCCACACGGATTACGAGTAATTGACCACCACAATTTGTGGCAATCTTTCCTAGATGACGACCAGAGGGGCAGAGCTTTGTAAGAACAATCCCCATCCGACTTTATAATCTCTGAACTCAATCAAAAAAAAGGCTGATTCGGATGCCTTCAGAGAAGCCAGCAATCATAGCTTCAGTGTTCTACCCGTTCCCTCAGATGTTCGGGTAGCTGAGACGTTTCGGGCCATCATCCACGCAGTAGCCGATTCACATATTTCGTCTGGTCAAATACCCGAATTTCCCATCATCATTCGTTTCGCAGCCAGCCACAGCTTTTATGCCATCCCTACACATATTAATCGCGTCCTTAACCAGAACAAACCTAACGATTGGACGCTCCTCGTGGCTTCTGACCTCGCCGACTCTTCGGTCTTTTTTGGGCCACCCTGTATTACCTCGCTGATTCAGTACTTTTTTCTCTGAAGTAATATGAAAATATTCGCATTCAATCATCATAGACACTGTTTACTGCTTGGAATGCAGAGGTGCGAATGTCCCTTAATGTGTAGGTCGATGACGTCAACATTCCGACTGCAAACTTCCCTAAAATACTTGGAGTCACATTGGGCAGCTTTTCCGGGCCTCGATGTTTTTGTGTATGGCTGTGTGGTTTTATCTGTAAGAAATGAGATGATGCCAACTTTTAACCGACTTAGTGAGCCGTTCTCGACAATGGCTGAAAACAAAAAATAGGCGACTGCGTTATTTTACGGCGAAAGGTCGTGCTGCTTGACACTCATCGATTATTTTCTCTAGGGCTACGTTATGTCCGTAGTCTACGCTTGACAGTTAACCAAATTGGTACTTTACTCCTTCGTTTGGTAGCGTGGGAGAATAAATCTGATTTGTGTAGGTTCGGTAGGTAACCTTCCTATAGGCATAACATATTTAGTAAATCCTAAGTTTTAACACCTGAAGCGAATCACCTAAACCCTAGGTTAAACAAACTAGTTGCGTGGCATATCTAACTTAGTTAGAAGGCCCATAAGTGCTTGATTTCTCTAATCTAACCCGGTGTTTACTTTAAGCGTTTAATACAGCCAGCATGTCTTTGAGCTTCCTAAGAAGACCATTCAGTGGAACTAATAGAGATCATTCTTTAACCACTGGGTATCATAAGCCTTTAAAGCTAGCTTTTTCTTCTACAGGACATTAGCAATTAGTATACATTTGTTTTGAGCAATCCTAACTTCCCCTTCGTTTGTTTCTAAACGGAATGTCAAGGTTGTTGAAGCGATACATATAAACATAAACTCCTTCCCATCCATACGTAGAATATACAAACATTTGACAACAACTTACTTTGGTATGATATGCTGATAACCATGGCGGTATTCATGGGCCATGCCCAGAACTACCATCGAACGTCGATTGTAGATATTTTCTTCCAACTTCGAAATACTTTTCCATTCGGGTAAGAATATAATAAAGCTAAAAGGATATGAGAAAAAAAGATTATTGATCAATTCATATACATATGTGCGAGAACAAAGTCCAGACAAATTACCTTAAAGGTTCCATTGATTCCGAAAGTAATTTATCAATGTGCAACAAGGCAGCATCTATCAATTCCTCGCAGTGAGGAGGATTAACTTGAAATGAACCCGAAACAGGTTTAAAATCTAAAAATGGCCTAAAATGCAACACACACACACTTGTTAGCATCGCAACAATCATACATTCGCCATTAGTCACTTACCCTCTGGACCCGAAATACGCATCCGTATCCGCAAAGGCCGAACAATACTGCCGGAAAAACGAATTGAACGGCGATGCGAAACATTCAAAGCTCACACCGAAATGCCGATGTAAACACTCGAATACTGGTGTCGGCAATGAGGCCTGTGTTAGTTCGGCCTCCTGTGACGAATTTAGAACATTGCCCAAAAAGGTCTGATAGCGTTTGAGCAGGCACCACACCCGTCCTATGAACAAATCGAACTTCTTATCGTCGAAACAATTGTATCGGTACAATTGTTCCAATTTCTGCAAGTGCGTTAGGTTAATATATTGAGCATCGGGCTGATTTAGTGTCGAGGGAGTGTACTTGATGATCATATGATCTCGGTCCTGGACATATTCAATAGCCGGCATACGTGGCGACGGCACGGCAAATTGTATGGGATAACACCAGACTTTTTTGAGATGTGGTGGTGGTGGCGGCGGTGTTGGTTCGGGTATACCATGCTCTTTCAGTAGGGCAATGTGTCTTTCTCGTATCTTACGGGCATGTTCGGCCGACAGATGGTATATCTTGGCGCACAACGCCTCCACGGAACTTTTAACGGTCTCTGTCAAATGTGGCTCACACTGTCTTCGTAAATGGGCCAAGCGATCTTGGAAATCCTCATAACTAGCACCCACTGTACGTCTTAGCCATTGGAAAGTGTCTTCGACATTCCATTTGACCACCTTTTTGGACTCTGCCGGCGCTGAGCGCGATTCTATAATATTTTTTGCCGCTTCCGCATATCGCGATAATTGCTTGCGGGCATCTCCAGTAAATTTCGGCTTGACAATCTTTATGGGTATGTCAGTCATAATTTCACGATACATGGAGGGTGATATTTCCGGCAAACAATTACTAGGCAAGAGGGGATCGCAGCCCGTATCTATGACCTTACGTTCTATTAGCCATCTGTTGAAGGAATCCTTGGGCGCTTTGATATTCTCCCTTCGCATACAGAGATCTTCATAGGTTTTCACCAGTTTCATTGTGTAAGCAGCGCGCAGCGCTTCAATTTCGGGATGGGGTTGAGGCAATAGTGTTGGCGGTCTTTCTACTATCACCGCGTTCGTACACACTTCGAGATCCCAGGGACCAGCCAAAACGAACTTCTTCATTGGTGGTGGTTGATGGCCATGAGGATGCATGTGCATATCATCCGAAGGTCGACGTTTCAGCTGATGATGCTGTTGTTGTTGCATATGAGAATGGTGCGGATGATGCATTGGCGGTATTTGACCCGTGGGATGTGAAATGCCCAAAGGATCGGTGAGCGGATCAAAGGGACGTGCACCAGGCATTTCCCACAACGACTCTCCGGTTATTTTATTCCAATAGTAGGGACGATTTTCACGCTTTGACCAAAATTTGCGCCATCCCTGATTGACCAATTCGGCTGTCAGTTCTTCGCCATAACCACCACTCGAAGCATACATAGGCGGAGGCCCGCCCTGTGGTGTGTGTGCCATTATATGCTCCAAAGGATTGGGTCCGGACTTTATAGGCGTTGACGGCGATGAACAAGTGGGTCCGGCAGGTGAATTTGCGCCCGTTATAAGGCTTGTCAAACCACTTGAAGAGGGAGAATTCGGATCGGGGTGTATTAAAGATGCTGGAGCTGCCGAGGGCGAGGCGGAAGCTGGGTGCGACTGTGACCCCACAATCAATGAGTTGGGGTTACTCATATTTGTGTTTGTGTGGTGCGTTGAAGCGGTAAGCTGATCCCAGGCTGCTTGATTATTGATGAGGGTATTTTGTGCTGGCATATTCATGTGTGTTACCATCGGACTGACAGTTCCGGTCGAGGCAATAACGCTCTGCGGCATTAACATTGTGGTCTGCTGCGTTGGAGGCATGCCATGCAGGTTGTGTAGATTATTATTAGCTGCCATGGTGGTGGTTGAATTCTGAAATGAGAAAAAGATATCTTAATGAGAAACAAGTTGAAAGTAAGTACTAAGTGATGGATGAAACATTTTATTTAAAGGAAAAAATAATGCAGACAACGAAAAATTAGAATATCAAATTTTTTGACATAAAGAAGTTGGACTTTTCTAGAACTATTTTTGTGAGTTTTTTGTGGTTTAAAAATTTGTTTTATTTTCGACAAATTTTCAATGAAACTGTAGCGGTGTCTTGATACTGGCCGTTCGGTTGAACAGCTATGTAGCTAGTTCTCTGTCGTATACTACTTCTAGTGTCCTATGGTTCCAGTTGGGGAACTACGAATTGGGAAACTTTTCTTTTACTTATATTTTTGTACTTTTTATTTTATTTTGACAGCCTGGACTTGGACTGCCTCCGCAGTGATTCGAACTTGGAACTAGAGTGTCTAAAAAAACGGGGTTTTCAGAAATCCAACATTTCGCGTTTTTTTAAAAGTAACTGCCGAGTTTTTTTTAAACAGCCGACATTCCGGTTTTAGTCTTTTGCTAAGGGTGAACATATTTTTCGAATCAGAAGTGAAGTACTTAGTAGGGGCATAAATGGTGTTACACACGTTTTATGCTGTAAAATAAAAAGTACTGAATATTTTTGGACCAAATATTTTTGATATATTAATTGATGTATATTGTATCCAAAAAGAATCTACTTATTCGAAATGTCCGCCTTTTGCCTTTACACACGCCTTAAGTCGCACTGGCCAATCGTCAATAGCTGCACGAACCTCGTCCATTGGAAAATTGGCCACAGCTTGAACTAAAGCAGTCTTAAGAGATCCAATGCTGGGGTTTCTTTTGTGACAAACCTTGTCCTCTAAAACCGTCCACAATTTGTAATCCAATGGGTTCAAATCTGGACGGCCTTAAGGGCCATTCTTTAGAGGAAATGAACGCTGGCAAATTGTTTCGAAGCCAGGCCTGGACGTTTTAGCCTTATGGGCCGGCGCAGAATCCTGCTGGAAAGTCCATGGCTGGTTTTGGAACTGGGAATTGTCAAGAGGCTTCACCACAGCTTCCAAAACGGTTTCTTGGTAAACTTTTGCCGATGTTTTGACTCCTTGTTCGCAGAAATGCAGGTCAGTGACCCCATCGTAAGAGACACCCCACCAAACCATGACTGAAGCATCAGATGCTTCCTTATCACTCTATCATTTTGCTTGTTGAATTTTTCCTGAACGGTAACATTTTTTTCATCGGTGAACAAAATTTTTCTGTGCAAGTTATCAGCGTGCTTCACCAAAAGTCGTTTGCATTTATCAATCCTATTTTTTTTTAAAGCTGTAGTCAATAAATGTCGGGTACGTCGTTTGAAAGCCCCAAGTCCCAAGTCTTTTTTAATGATTCGACTCATGGACTTTTGCGTGATATTCATCTCACGGGCCATGATTTTCTGTATTCGGAGCGGATTTCTGTGAATTCTTGATTTAACGGCTTTGATGAAATGCGGTATTCGAACAGAGCGTCTTTTACATCTCCAGTCTCCTCAATCATTTTTATGCATCGGTAGAGGTAAAATGGGTCAGACTTGGGACATAGAATCCTTCAGCAAAATTTAGCTAAACAGCAAAGATAATTTTATTTTGAGCTTTATGTGAAAAGTTTATAGATATTTTAAGCCATATGTATATGAGAAGCCATTTTTTGGGCCCCAGACAATTTTTACGGGTAATATAAACAAAATAAGCCTATATGACTCAAATCGGTCCAAGATTGGTTGTTTGTGAATCGAAATATGATATACGAAACTTGATTGAAATCGAAATCAATGGATGTTCTAGATCGGTTGTATATTGTAACGGGAGAGATCTTTGCACTGGGACTATGTCAAGACGTGGACCAGTATGACCCATTCTTATCAGAGCTAATTACTGATCTATCGCAATGAACTGTGCAAATTTCATCCATATTGGATGTACTATGCGGATTCTAGAGCTAAATACAAAATGTGGGAGCTATATCTTAATTTTAACCAATTTTCATGCTCAACAGTCGTTGTCAAAAAAACTTAATTCTGTTAAATTTCGTGAAGATCGGACAAAAAAGGCGACCTGCAGTTTGGAAACAAGGTTTAGGTAGACAGCGGACAGACAGATATCGTTAATCGAATAAATGAGTCGATTCGATTGGTCACTTAAAGGTGGGATTAGCTTTTTTGGTTGTTGTTGTAAAAACAATATGTTTTGTTTTGTAGTCCTGTTCTTCTATAAGGGATTTGCTTCGATATCCAGATGAACGCGCCATTTGATCTGGATGCGTTCAAAGAGACCTAGGGGTCAACAAGTGAACATGGCCGGACAATTGAAGAGGTCACGTCATGTGAGCAGGCGGGACAAACGTCCGGAAGGTTAGCATCAATTTTTTCAATTCAGCTGAGCCAGAAACACGCGCGTCTGCCAAGGTAGCGTCTTCTCTTCTAATGAAATCTCCGCAGGGATGTTCCCCTAGCACTAAAATTTACGCTAAAGCTAGATACTGTTGACTTCATCAGCGAGATGAAGACCTGTCTGGTAGTTTAGATGATCTCAATGTTCTCTCTTGAACAGCTGGACCTCTCTCTCTCTAGATCATGAAGATCGTACCTGATCTGCCTGGGCGGAGGCATCCTTTCCAAGAGATGGTGGTTGGGATGACTGTTGCAAAGACAACCAAGCAGATATGCGCTCGGTAAGGACTTTCGTCTCCTTATGTATATGGTCCTCAGAAGACATAGGGATACGCCCTGTTGATGTTCTCAGGGCGGCATTCAGACAATTCTAAATTTTCTTCTACAGCGTCGTTGTTGTTGTAACAACAATATATTTTATTTTGAAGTCCTGTTCGTCTATGAGGGTTCTGCTTCGATATCCAGGTGGAGGAAACGCGCCATTTGAACTGGATGCGTCCACAAATACCTGAGGGTCAGCTGAGTGGACTTGGCCGGACAATTGAAGAGGTTTAGCACGTCATGTGCTTCCTGATGGCAGGCGAGAAGAACGTCAGGAGTGTAAGCATCAATTCGCGTCAAATACGAACAAAGGCGGCTGCACCATACAGATATCAGCTAAGCCAGAACCATGCGCGTCTGCCGATGTAGTGTTTTCTTCTCTGGTGAAAATTTTTTTTACTACCCAACGTTTCAAACTTGGCGGAAGGGACGTTTCTGCAATGTCCTCGAACAGAGTGGCATGATCGACAGTGTACTTTAGAAGACCTTGGTAAAGTCAAGAGCATTAAGGACCGTCCTGTCGCTGGGCTTGTTCTGGTTAAGGTCGCGACTTATACGTGTGGTGATGGCGTTTTAAGCAGTTGTTGAGGAACCCATGCTGGTTTTTGCACATGGAAGATGTTCCATCAGGCTGGGGAGGAGCAGCAGTGCTTCAAGCGTTTTAGCTACTGGCGAAATCAAGGAGATCGGCCTGTACGAAAAGATCTTGGCCTTCATTCTTATGAGGTCAAACTGACTCAAGAACTAAAGCCACTTGATCATCTGAAACGCCGAAACTTCGCCGATCGGGCTCTGGCAATGTTTCACGAAAATCCAGAATTTCATCGAAAAATCATCTTCAGCGATGAAGCTCATTTCTGGCTGAGTGGTTTTGCTAATAAACATAATATGCATTCTTGAACAGCAACAAAACCACATGTGCTTCAAAAGACACAATTGCGTCCGGCATGTGATTTTCATGCCGGAGGTGAATCGTTGAAAAGAATCGTCATGTAACCGTCAATGGAGAGCTCCATGTTAGAAAATTATTTCTGACTAGAATTGGATGAGCTTGACATCTCCGATATGTGGTTTCAACAAGACGGTGCCACTAGCCACAGCACGCGTTACAATCGATGTACTGGAAGGCGAATTCGGTGAACGTGTTATCTGGAGAAATGGTTCGGTCGAATGGGCACCTCGTTCATGCAATTTAACGCCGTTGGATTTCTTTTTATGGGGCCACATCAACGCATTGGTTTATGCCAACAAGACAACAACTTTACAGACAACATACAACGCGAATTCCCAACGTTTCAGTCGAAATCTTTGCAGGAGTGGTGACAAATTGGGTCCAAAGAATAGATCGCGGGTTCGTGGTGGTCGTATGACCGAATTCGAATTTCATTCTCAAAATGTAATAGTTGCACTACACCTGGAATAAATTTAAACTCTATAACTAAAATATTCAGTTTTTTTTATATAAAATTGTTTTGTCTTTAATGGAAAACCCTGGATCTTAATAAATTTCTAGTTTGGTAAGTAGTAACTCAGTGAAGATTGCTAGCCAAAAAAAATCGCGGGCTTATATAAAAAGTTTTTTTGATAGTGATAACTTGCCAAATGCACTTAGTCTCCATTGACACTTAGTAGGAAAACACACCTTACAATTACTCTCCAACTAAATCCCTCAGCTCATACTCTTACTCTCATCTCACTCAGATACTCACTCGAAAGTAATTAAAAAAAAAACCAGAAAAAAATCATAACAAACCAAAATATAGACTAATAGTGAAACAGAAAAAAAAACATAAAAGTGCTTAAAATCGACAGAAAACGTGTAAAAGAAACAATAAAATGATGTTTAAATAGAGACCAAACACAACAGCACAAACAAAACAAATAAACAGACAGACAGGCAGCAGCAGGCAGGCCGTCAAGACAGTGCTACACACAGAGTACATACAGAGTAACTAGCAGAACGAGAAACCCCAAATAACCAAAACAGAGCAACACAGGCCGGTCAGTCAATCCCAGACATTCAAACTGAAAGCAACGCACACAGGAAAGGTGCATAGCTGGTCGGACGGATAAACGGAAGGTGCAAAGTGTGGAGGATTAGTAAAAAAAAATTATTAGAGGGAAGGATATACCCTTAAGTTGTTTTCTAAAATGGAAACTAACCGTATTGCGGATATGAGACCCCATTGAACTTGTAAAAACTTAAATTGTCAAGGTCTGTCGGTCGCGTCTTTTGTCGCTATTTCACGGTCGTCCATTAATGTTCCATTATTTTATTTTACTAACTACTTGCTCGCTCTTGTTAACAACAACCAACTGCACTATGGCCTGCTACTCTTAATCGGCACGGCACAAGTGTGTGAGCGCAAACATTTATTTTCCATTTCATATTTATTTTTTTTGTTTGTTTTATATTTTCTTTAAATACTCTTCCGATGTCGCGGCGGCGGCAGCGGCAGCGCTGTTTGTTGTTGGCATTTTACGTGTTTCGTTCGGGTTTGTTGTGTTCGTGTCCCGCCGCCGTACGAGTGTGGGTTTTGTTCGAAAAAAGAAGTCTATAATCATTGATACACAAAAGTATGATTTTAGATGTCTTTTAGAATTCGTTGTAAGCGGAGGGTACTACGTTTGTTGCGTTTCCAAATCACAACAAAAGGGGGTACGTGGAGATTAACGAAATAAAAAAAAGAAATACGCAAAACTAAGATGTTCAAACGCAAGGGGATGTGGGTGGAGTGGATTTGCGGATATAAAATAAAAACAATTAGTGAGAACTTTGATTCTCATTTTTGTTTTTATTATTTTGGAATGCAGATATTGCAAAAGAAATAAAAACACAGATTTGTTGTTGGTTTTAAAATCATATTAATTAAATTCATTTTATTTAAGTACAAAAGACATTTTTCATTAAAAGAAATAGTCAATTTATTTTTTAACTAAATTACTAACTTAAACCAAACAGAAGATAACATTTCTGGGAACGGTCTCAATTGGAATAGAATAGCTCGTATTAAATATAGTAAAATTTGTTAGAAAACGGCATCAAAAGCACCATAATAATTCAAATAAAGCTTTAAAATAGTCATTAATAGTCAACTTATTTTTGCTAAATGACTAACAAAACAGAAGATTGCATTACTAGGAACGGTCTCAATTGATATAGAATAGCTCGTATTTAATGTAGTAAAATTAGTTAGAAAAAACATCCAAGGAACCACAATATAAACCATTAAACATTTCGATATAAGTCCCCATTTACACTAGGCAACTTTACTTGTCGCAACTCCTTGTTGGTAGGAGAGAGAGCTAAGGGCAAAGGAAATGGAAAAAACCTGCTAGTACTGGCATTTCCTTTTGTTCTTTTCGTAGTGTGAAGTTGGCTAAAGATTATTTTGACATTTTGTTTTTATAACTTTTATAAGAATTATAATTGAGTAAACAACTTTTTATTTTCATTATATTTTTTTCACAAAAAATTAGAATTTTATGAAGATCAAAAATATATATATACTTTCAAGGGTCTCCGATTAATATTTCGTGGTGTTACAAATGGAATGACAAATTAAATATATATAATATCCAACCTATGGTGGAGGGTATAAAAATGCAAACAAAAGTTTACAAATTGCCATTTAGGTTTTTGAATACGAATTGAACATTAAAAATTTAAATTATTTATGAAACGCACTTGTGCACAGTTTTAAATTCAATTGGTTTGTAAATTTTCATATAATTTAAATTACATTTGTAAACGAAATTATTAAAATCGTAATTTCGGATGAATAGCACAAAACCTTATTTTCGTTAAGTATTTTGTAGTTTTAAAAAAATAAATAATAACGGTTACTGTACCTCGCTTCCTGTAAAGTGCATTTACTCGTTACAATTAATGACAAGAGCGTGGAAAATTATTATTAAACTACTTTCAAATAAACAGAAACTAGTCATGAATTCCAATGAATTGGACGGGGATAAATAAAGAAAAAACTAATTGTGCTCAATTGAAAAAGAAGCAAAAACGCAAATCAAAATATGGTAAAAATTTTGCGTTTGGATCAAGAGCAATCACAAGACCTTAAAAATATTAATCTAGTAAATGCGACGAAAATAAACAAGAAAATCGAGACTGAGACCCATGGGGTAGTGCAGTTTCTTTTGCTGCCTTCTTTTTTCTTATTTTTTATCTTCGATGGTGTGTACCCTTGGGTTTTAAGATCAATTGTTTAAAAAAGAAAAAAAAATGAAGAATAAGTTGGGTTTTTCATATCATTCAAAATTTCATGACAAACTTATTCATTGACTTGAGCAGTTTTTATTCTGGCTGGGGACCTTTGAGGTTTCCTTTTCAGAATCAACGAAAAAATTAGTGAAATATATTGGCTAGGTGGCCGGGAAGACCGTAAATCTGTTTCATAGCCCGCCGAGTTTTTTCTTCAGTACTTTTTGGCATCGATTACTTTGGCTACAAATCAAATGACTTATACGGGAGTCTCATTAAAATAACTGAGAATTATCCTTTGCGTATAATCTCAATTTTAAAAGTTCTATTCGTGTTGCAAAAGTGGAACAAATTGTTCTTAGGGCTTAAAATTACAAGCTCTTATAGATAATTAAAAATAAAACAATGAATTTTCGCTAGTTGTTGGAAGCAGAAGACCAAGACGACACGAGGTTCGAGTTAAAAAAACAGAGGCATAAGAAAAATCCAATAAACGGTAGTCATTTTGTGTGCACAGACATTAGCAGTGTTTTTTGTATTGGCCAACACAGAGGCATAAGAAAAATCCAATAAACGGTAGTCATTTTGTTTACACAGACATTAGCAGTGTTTTTTTTATTGGCCAACACTATGGGGATGTCCTCTATTATGCAATTCATTGCGTCTGTACGTGGAAAGTAAGGGAGCAGAGGAGAAAGGGAGCTGTTGTTGCTGTAGCGGCAACTGTGTGCCTTTGGGTTAATCCGGTCCATAGATCCGGCTGTCGTGGAATTGGGAAATAGGGAGTAAAGTTTATTTACATTTGTCTTGAGTTTCTGGATGTCGCAATAGGTGGATATACATTTGCCAGAAGTCGTTTACACATACGGACAGTACGAGCGAAAAACGAACTCGATCTGTAGTGTTTAGTGCGGTCAAACGGCCCATCAATAACAAACGGGTGTAAATTCCTGGAAAGTCGCGTATTTCTGCGAACATTCTCAGTCGATAGGAATAAGTCGACGGATGTCCGTGGAGCACACACCATGAAAGTCACTATAGAACAGCGACACACATCCACATTTCGACGATGTCACCTATTCGCACCATCGCTCTTCCTTGGACACGGTCAAGTAGCTCCAAGGATGTGTTTTGAGCACCTGCCCTTGTAACCCATCTAAGGCCTGATATAGGTTGTATAGATATCGTGTCCAACACCAGATATTAACCTTTCTGTTTTATTTAGTAAGCATATATTATAAAAAAAATAAATGAACGGTAACCCCCTTACTCATAGAAACTCACTTCTACAATAATTATTAGAATTGCATTTTGGGAAGTTGTGACAATTTTTTCAAGTTTTCAGCACTTTTTTTGTTGGCGTTCATTTTGTCTAAGGCCTGAACAACGCTCCCAAATTGTGCAAGTTTATATAGCACTACGTCTATTTTTGCACAACGTTTAGTCTAAACGGTGGTACACAAACACGGAGACGTCGGACACTGCGTACAGAAGAAGTTGTTGTAGAGGCAACTGTGTGCCGGAGTGACAGCCCTTGGCCGAAAAATTGCTCTTCGGGTCAATCGGGTAGAGAGTAGCTCTATAGAGCTAGGTTTACTGAATTTTTCGTTCATTAATTGAACAATCATGATGTACATGAGCTGTGGTTTCAGCAAGACGGCTCAACATGTCAGGAAACGTTTGTTAACCGCATAGTTCTACATTTCGGACCCCTGTATTGGCCTCAAAGATCGTCCGATTAAACGCCGCTAGACTATTTTCTGTGGGGATATATGAAGTCTCTAAACTACGCCGATAAGCCCGAAACGATTGACCACTTGAAGGACAACATTCGTCCGAGCCAGCCGTGGTGTGATATGCACGAAGTCATATTTAAATTATAATGCCAGAAGATTATCTTTCAAATAAAGTAAATCTTATGTCAATTTTTCAAAATGTTTTTTTTATTCCATTTTAAAGTTCAAAGCCTCTTTAAACAAAAACACCCGATAATACCCGATTGCGCTGATAATAAAGCGCAAATTGCTGGTTTTATTTGAACTTTGTTATTTTATACTTTTTTAGTTGTTCAACTAAAAATTGCTAAGAGTTTGTGGCGTACGATAAAGTACCATAGGTAATTTAAAAATAAATTATAATCTTTAGCTCACAGCATTGCTTAATTAGAAGGATTTTTTTTTCTAAGTTAGGATTATTGAAATAAATAAGTCAATAGAAAAAAAACTAAACTTGTGACATGATGACACCAGCACTTAGTTTGCTAGACTCTAAAGTAGAAAGCCGGATTCCAAACAATCCGCTAATACAAAAAAGAAATTTCCAAACGCTTTGATTTTTTTACATAAAAATTGTAGACCATATTTCTAACAATAAATTGCTTTTTAGTTTTATATAAGTTGTTAATTTTTCTATGTTTTGTTAGTTTCTAAGAATTTTTTAATAAACAACGTCTAAAATAAATGCGAGACTATTTTAAAAAAGATTTTATTGTGGTTTTTTTCAACTTTTTCAAATCGGTAACCCTGAATTCAGTACAAAGTGGTAAGGGTAGTAGAAAGATGGCCCGCTTGATTCTATACTCATGCACAAAATTTAAATTTTATTTATTGCTTATTTGTTTTTATTTTTATTTTCAATTATTGCAGTTTACTATATTTACTACTTTTTCTCCTTAAGAACTTTCACTACAACAGAACTTTAAAAACACTGGAACAGAACTTTGAAAACATACATTTATAAAATGTATTTACGTTAGGTGTCATAAGACTACACCCAGCAAACCAAACCTTAAGAATTCGGTCAGAATTCTGTACGACAATTGGCAAAATGTTCCGATTTCGGATCAGATTTCTTATCTAGTTCGTAACGAAAAACATATGAGAGGGTTGACCCGAATTCTGAACTACTTCTCTGAGGGAATTCTGATGTTTTTGTCGACATTTCGAACCGAATTCTGAACTGTAGTCTTGGGAAATTCGAAATAAAATTTCGATTTGTCGTATCGAATTCTGAACGACTTCGGTCAGAATTCTGACATTAAGTCTTATTAAATTCTGATGTTTTTGCCGACATTTCGAACCGAATTCTGAGCCTATGTCATGGTAAATTCTAAATGTAAACAATCAAAAAGAAGAAAATATTTTTGTTCTACAAAAAAAAAGTTGTAAAACATTTTCAAAAAGCGTTCGGAAAGACTTTTAGTTACAAGCAGGGGTGTCTGCAGTTTCGCAAGCTATAATTGTGCTGTAACTATGTTTAGTGGCTATACACTTAAGGCCAACCAGTTTTGCATTTAACGAGAACTGCCGGCATTAGAGTTTTCCTCCGAACACAATAAAAATCCCTCGCACAGCTAAGCTAACCAAACGTTCAGAATTTGAATTTGAAATATAAAAATACCTCAGACAAACAGTTAAGAACTCGTTCAGAATTCGTTCCGTCATGTCTGAACTCAAGAACAACAACTGTAAAATATAAAGCAAAGAACAAAAATTTTAAACGAATAGACTACCTCAGATTAATAGTTCAGAATTCGTTGTGAGTTCGATAAGAGAAGTCTGAACAAAAAGTTAATAAAAATTCCACAGACAAGTCTATCAGAATTCGGGCCGAATTCGTTCAGATATTTCTTAATAATAATAATAAATAAAAAATCCTCAGACAAATCGAACAGAATTTGTAACGATATCGGTAAGAATTCTCGATAGAGTTCAGATATTGTCTGATATCAGCAAATTGTCGGCAAATTTGGTTTACTGGGCACTCTCATAGTGTATATTATTAATGTATTTGTAGTAATTCATTGCAGGGTGTTCGTAAACGCAAATCCTGAAAATGTTGACAATGTATTTTATTCCCTGTTGTAGTTAATACGCAAGGAAAACAACAAAGGCATCCAATTAAAGTAGATGCAAAGCGAAAGCAACTCATAACACAATGGCGACGCAGGAAGATAAGTAAGCATTTTTTCAGAATATCGACATGAGCGAATTTGTCAATCGTTGAATTAATAAATTCAAAATTGCTCACGCTTTAGCTGCCATACACCCCCACCTCATTACTCTTTCTCCATCATGCTTGACAGAGTGGGCAGCAAGTTTTCTTTAATTAGCTTTCGTCTGAAAAAAATACTTTTTTCCAGTACTCTGGCGGCATATTTACGTATTTGCGTATGCAGCACGTTTTTTCAGTTGTCCAATGAAATGAATGGGTTCTTACGGGCTTACCGATCATGGTATCCATTTTTCTTAAAATTCTTCTGGCTTGTTTTTTTTTGTACTTTAATTCGACATCAGCCAGTATTTGGGGTTTTTCTTTATAAGGGACACAACACTTCGAGATTCCATTTCTGTTAATTTACTTGGACGATCAGATCTAGGCTTGGAGGTTATTATTCCTGTTTTTCAAAGTTTTTTGATTACGGTTCGAACTGGTTGATGTCCATGACCTTTCAATAGTTTTTCCAATATGTCGAAAATGTTGACCATCTTTCCGAAGTTTTATTATAATACGAGATTCCCTTTCTGTTAATTTACTTGGACGATCAGATCTATAACACTAGGTCACAAATAACAAAATTTTCTCTGTTATTTGTTTCTAGCATACTTTTTCCCATTGATTTTGACCTACTAAACACGAAAATGAGTTTTAAAATTTTTTCTGTCGATTGGTTTTCGAGATACAAATTTTTGAACTTTTTTTTTTAAATTTTTGGAGGTACACTTACAATTTTGAGCATATCTTTCGTCTTCTTTGACCTATTTGATCCTACTACTACTCAAATTAAAGAAAATTGAGCCGTCTACAACTCATTCTCAGAAAATTTTCAAATCGGGTAAGTAGTTTTGATGTTGGCGGCTTAAAAAGGTTAAAAAACGGCGTTTTTTTTAGTAAAAATGTGGCAGAAAAAACCATATAAAAATTCATATAAAATATAAAACACGATGCTAACAGCAATTTTGGTTTTTTTACGTATAGCTGGCATTTTTACAAAGAAAATAAACCCTTACTTAACAAAATCTGACAACAAATGGCGGACTTATAATTTTTTTGGTAAAAGACCCACGATACGAATCGCTTAGGATTGCCGTTTCTACACGCGCCGTGTAACGAATTTTGTATTCTCTGTGTAAGCTGTGCAAATAATGAAAATCAAAATATCGTGAAATAGCGGAATTTCGGTCTTTTACCAAAAAAATTATAAGTCCGCCATTTGTTGTCAGATTTGCCTATGTGCACTTCATTATAGAAATTATGATAAAATTATTGTGGAAGGCCTACGGGGTTTTCTTTACATAGGCCTTTTCAATTTCCGAATGCGTAATTCTAGTTAGCCTTTTATATATTGCCCATATAAATGAAGGAACCGAAAGTAACGTTTAGTGTAGAAGGCGCCAAGTTCATTCGGATCAAATAATACTTATATGTGACAGCGCATAGAGAAAGGGACCTAAGGGTAAAAAAAAATCAATTTTCATTTTTTTTCTTTTTTTGATGTGGACAAAATCTGAGCATCGAATGAGACCGATCCCAAAAGTGTTCCCTCCCAGAGATATTCGCGTTTTATGAAAGTGAAGTCGACGATTCTAAGCGCAAATAGAAAGGGACCTATCTTTAAAATGGCTCTCCTGAACAAAACTGGGTTTTAACCCTTGGTCCCTTTCTATTTTGCGCGTCACATACCTATACCCTCTACCATGTATTATGTTCAAAGCAAGAATCATAAAAATTAGGGGTCTTTGTATGTCAGCTAAATTAAATAATGGGCTAATTTGGTCCTTAAAAGTTAATTGACATTCCATAGATCTATTTTGTATGACATTTTGTCCTGATCAGACAATAAATGTGCCTTCCAGAGAGCCAGGACCTATAATATGAGAGCTGTATAAAATCACGCACCGATATGATCTAAATTATAAACCTTGAAACTACTTCGTGTCAAATTCCATAGAGATCAGACTATAAATAAATGCAGTTTCTGGAACGTCGGTACCAGAACTCGCAAAGGTACTTTGTATGGGGGCTATATCAAAGCATTAACTGATTTGGCCAATATCCATATCAATCCTAAATAGGTCTTTTTCAAAAGACAGTTTTATACCTAGATTCAGCAGCCTAGGTCAATCTCATGGTACCGACTTTTTTACAAAATACCCCCAATGGGTTGATTTGTACAGTTGTTGTTTAAGTCCTTGTATAGAGAACCATTTTTCTCTGAATGGGTTTGGTCCATTATAAATTCCAAACAACTTTCAACAACAATACATTTATCTGCAAAGTTTGGACTTCCTAAGTTGATTATTGTGACCACTATCTTGCTTTTAACAGACACACTGACGAACGGACCGCTAGAGCCTCTAAGAATTGGACGTTGATCAAAAACCTGTATACTTTATAGGGTATCAGATGAATATTTTGAGATGTACCAAACGAAATGCCAAATTTGGTACACCCTCCATACTATAAAAGGGCCTCTGTGGAAAGTTATCAATTTTTTTTATTTTATTTTAATAATTTTTTGTTTTTATTAGTGTTTCATTCAAAATCTCGCCTTAAACTCAACTACGAATCGACTGCAAATACTAATTTTCGATAAGGCGAAAAGGAGAGTATTGCGTTGCATCCGCGCTCTCCGATTCGAAGAGGCACCACCACAATTTAACCTTGGCGAAGTTGCCCATGTCACCCGCAGCGCAAAGTAAAAAGTAAGTAAAGGCGCTGGGCTGGGATGTTAAAGCACTTGGATAATCTGGAAGTAGAGTATATGACCAAAGTGCTCAATCTGTCGCCAGCCACTCACTTAGTTCCCGATGCCTGAAAAATGGGCAGAGTGATTTCGCTACTGAAGCCAGGCAAAGACGCAAAGGAGAATCAGGCCGGTCTCCTTGCTTTTAGCAGTAGCAAGGATTCTTGAGGCAATGCTCCTCCCCAGCCTGGTCGAACACACACTTTGATCATCAGCATAGGTTTTGCAAGCAGCACAGCGGCCTAAACCACTGTGCTGCGGTTTATGCCAATGACATGACGGTTCTCGTGGCTTTTAACCTAACAAATACTTCGACACGGTTAATCATGCCAATCTGTTCGAGGACATTGCAGAAACGTCCATTCCGCCCAGTTTGAAACGTGGGGTCGTCAACTATATGTGTGGGCGCCAGTCATATGTAGAATTTAGAGACAGGAAGTCGAAGCCCCATAGACTTAAACAAGGTGTTCCCCAGGGAGGAGTGATATCCCCGACTCTGTTTAACCTCTATTCCTGCACCACCAGACTGCGTTGAAATTGTGTCGTACGCTGATGATTGCACAATTCTGGTGTCAGGACCTAAAGTGAATGACATATGCGAGGAAATAAACTATTACTTCATTGACTTGGCACGCTTTTTTACTGCGAGGAATATGAAAATTCCCGCCTGCAAATCATCAGCCACACTGTTTACTGAATGGATCGCAGCGGTGCGGTTGCCACTCATTGTAAAAGTCGATGACGTTAACAATCCGACTACCAACTACTCCGAAGTCCTTGCCATCACATTGGACAGCCTTTTTCGATCCTATCTGCGATAAGCTAAAAAGTAGGAACAAGATCCTTAAGTCACTAGCCGGTAGTACTTGGGGAACCGACAAAGAAACCTTGTTGCCCTCTTACAAAGCGATAGGTCGGTTTTCTTACTTGCCAGAACGCCACTCTGAGAACATCAACAGGTTTTTTCCGTATGTCTTCCGAGGACCATCTACATGAGTAGACGAAGGTCCTTACCGTGCGCAGACACAATTTCCTGCTGTCTAAGCAATACCTGCTAGGGTGTATTCGCAGTAGTCATCCTTACCACCATCTCTTCACGATCTAGAGAGTGAGGTCCAGCGGTAAAAGAAAGAAGAAAGAAGCGCATTTCCATAATACAGTTGCCAACATTTGAAGGTAATTATTTTCAAAATATGAATGCCATATAATGTCCCTTCAAATTACCAATAAAGATTCCACATTTGATTTAAATTTTTATATTTTTTTCTGAAAAAGAAACCTTTAGATGGATCACCCTATATTTTCACATTCTAACGTTTTGTTTAAAAAGAAATCATAATTTGCCTGAAGAAAATTTAATCTGCCTATAACGTCTTTATAAATATTTCGCACTCATAATTAAATTTGAAAATGTTCATTCATAGACAGCGATCAATTGGCCCCAGTATCACGATATAATCGTGTGCGAAATCTTGTGCGAAGAAATTCAAAACACTGAAATGACTTCACACACCTGTCAAATGTATCTGCAAAATCAACAAGTATGTTTCGAAGATATCTTAAAATAAAATGCAAAAAAGAGAGCACCGTACAAATAAAGAGATACACACCTAAAATAAACAAGAGCAAAATAGAGAAAACTCAAACACACACACACACAGATAACAAGAAATAAAAACAAACGAAGGGAATGGTGTTTTTTGTAAACAACAAAGAGCGAGCGAAAAAGAGCGACTGAGAGAGGCATAAAGAGAATGACGAAAATAAATGCAAAAATAAAAAGTGGGAAATACAAAACAGAAAATTAAAACAAAACTATGTTTTGACGAAACAGTACTCAAAAAAGACTGAAAAAATAAATAAAATATATTCAAAAGCCTTCCTAAAATAAAAAAAATTGCAGTAAAAATATACGATTAAAAGATGACAGTAACAACACCACCCAGACTGTGATTGAAAAAAATAAAAACACAAACAAAAACATTAGCATAACCCGCCAACTACACGCATACACTCAAAAACACACCGACAGGCCCACGGTTGTGTCAAGTGTTAACATTTTGTTGTCGACGTCACATAATGGCGCGCTTTTTTACGAAACCATTGAGTTCTCAATGATATCGAAAATTTCTACAAGAAAAAACTCCTATCGGGAAAATAATTTATCATTTTATATAACAGCAATTTTTGGTTTATAGAATTTCCTGCGATTATGCCGAATCCCTTTTTTAAGGAACACAGAAAAACCGCCACTAAAAGTTTTGTATCAAAAATTTCTCTACACTTTCTTTTTTGCTGCTCTAACGAAGAAATACAGCACGGCGAACGGCGTATACAACAGAGTATATGTACATACTGGTGGGGGGATTGGCCATCCATAGGAAATCTTACGAAAAAACGAAACACTGGATTTTCTTCACTGAGACTTTTATTTTGGTTAGAATTATTGCATTCTTGGTTTTCTAGCTGATGCATTGCGCTTTTTCAGCCACCACTTGGTCATCATGTATTTTTATTTATGTTGTATTGTAGCCACAAAAAGGTTCCCTTCGTGTATTTTCCATCATTTTTTTTCATTCGTTTCGATTGGTATTCATTTTTTTTGCTGGTGGCTTTGCACAACTCACCGTGTTTTATATTTTGATTGGTTACGAATTTCGCTTAATATCTTAGTTTACGCGCAACACTTGTTAACAACATTTAACGAAGGCATCAAGTAGTGCTGTTTTGATAAACAAAAACAACAAGCAAAAAATTTACGTGATATTTGTTTTTTGGCGTGAAGAAAAAATTTTCACACAGAATCTTCCCATCCGTGCCGAAGTTTGATGTCGTTTTGTGGTATTTTTTCAACGAAGTACCTTAAATTGGGTAATCGACTAAAACAAAATGGCGATGTACCAACTACCCATGTACCCACACTCGATCGGAATGGGTAGTATTTGGTATACGGCTTAATACCGAATGTTATTTCGGGTAAATCGCACTAAAGTAACTATGCAGGACTGTATTTTAGCAGGCACGATGAGTGCGGCGACAACGGTTGACGACGGTAGAATTCTGCAGGTTGCAGAATCAACCGTCAAGACTAATTGGTCCTTAAGTCCCCGTGCACTGTAGGCAATTTTTCTTGCGTCAATTTTTATGACTGCCTTTTGAAGCTGCCACTTGTTTTCGCAGAAGGCAATTCGGTTAAGGCAATTTTAGTTTTTATTTTTGAGAGAGTAAATTACTCCACAGTTTTGTTATTGTTTGTCGTATGGGAAACGTAGTGGTTATTATTGCCTTTTCAGATAGTCTATGATTTAAGGCTCGGGAACTATGAAGTTTTTTTTCTTGCTTTGCGTTTCTTCTAACTTCCGATAAGCCGAAAACCACTAATATACAGGGTTGTGGAAAACTACCGTTGGTTTAAATTTATTTATATTTTTATTACAGAATTTTGCGAAGCAAACTTGAGCGATCAGCAATTGTTGAATGTTTTAAAAATCACGAGTCAATTGTTTTGACGCAGCGTGCTTATCGTCGCTTTTTTTCTGTGCGTAGAGGACCTTCAGAAGCAACAATCAACCGCTTGGTTGGAAATTTTCGGCTACATGGTACCGGAAGACCATGTACGGTCCACACGGAAGAAAATATCCAACGTGTTGTGGGTAGTGTGTAGGACAGTCCAGAAACATCAACAAGACGTTCGGCACAACTGGAAAAGAGCATGAACTTGCGCAGCTGAAAATGGCCACCACTTGCGGGATATAATTTTTCATACTTAAGCCAAACGTATTCACAATTTACATACTATATAACAAAAAATAATAATAATAATTAACCAATAAATAAAAAAGTTATTAAACATTCAAATTATCGCCCACCCTGTTTATGTTGGATACATTCGAAAAGTTAGAAAGGCCCTGTCATAAATTTTTTTCTACATTTTTAAAGTTTATGGCTTTTAGACTGCCGGAGATTAAAAAATAAGCAGCATAAGAAAACAAAAGCTTCAGTGTGCTCGGGCCTTTAGTCATTCTATTTTTTTGTGTGAAAAAATACATGGGAAAATAAAAAAGTTGTTTATTTAATTAATTATAATATATAATTATTATAAATGTTATAAGAACAAAATGACAAAACAATTTTCGGCACACTACGAAAAACATAAAATGAATTGCCAGTACGAGCAAGATTTTCACTGTCCATTTCACTTAAATATCCCTCCTAATTGAGAGTTGCGGCAAGAAAAGTTGCCTATTGTGAATGGAGACTTATAGTTGTAATGAAGATCACTTATTTTCCACGTTGTTTCTGTCAAAATTGTTGAAGGGAAACAACAAATGTGTGAATCGAAGAACCATACATTTTGGTTAACTAACTTTTTATACCTTTCACCGAGGTATGGATGGTATTTTAAATTGATTTCATTTGCAATACACGAAATACTGATCAGAGCCCCTATTAAGTAGTGGTATTTTTGGTTAAGCCTCGATAAATAATTTTAGATAGCAAAATGGCAATTGCTCAGTTATTTGTTAGCAAAAAAGTGCCGATTTTGAGCCTTTACTTTTTTAGAAAAAAATTGTTTGTAGCCTTTTTTGTTTTTGCCATTTTTAGGCTAAGTCCTAAAAATAATATAACTATTTTTTTATTTTTTTTTTGAGTCAAAAATGTAATCGAGCAAAGAAAAAAATATTCTTTGAAAAATAATTCACACGCAAATATTAAAAAATGATTCTTGAATAATTTAGGGAAAAGTGAGTAGCATAAGAGCTTAAGGAACATTCAGACCGAAGCGACACGACAATATGAAGTTGCTGCAACAGTCGTGGTTTTCACGCGACAACTGGCACAACATTCACACCAAAGCTTTATTGCCGTTGTCAGTTTTTTATATCCACTTTTGTTTGCTTTTTGCTCTTCTGCTTCCCAAATAAAAAATTTAAATATTAAATAAAAATTATTTAAAAATTTGTATTATTTTATTTAACAACACAGAAACTGTCAGCTGCAATTTGCATTTCACCAAATTTCGTTGTTGGCAATACTATTGTTCACATTTTTTAAAGGCTGTAAAATCAATCGAACAAAAAATAAAAATATTTTTAAAACATTTTAAAAACGTACCAACAAATTAAAGACAAGTGAAATTCTTGCGAATTTGAACAGCAGTTAAAAAACTGCCGGTTGCAGTTTCCATTTTTACTGTTGTTTCCCTTGCCATCAATCGATGAACAATTTTTAAAGAATGTATAGGTAGAACAAAATATATAGTTCTTTATAATAAGTTACAATAACATGTCTAAAAAAGAAGCAGAAGTGAAATATATATCGAAGGTTCGAATAATGTATACTCTTATTTATTAAGTAGGGTGCGAAGTTTTCTGTTAATTTTTGTCTCTTTTTTGAGGTAACTAGCTTAGTTTCCTAGTAAGTTTGTAATATGCCAAAATGGCAGCATAAACCAATTGGGAGTAGTATGGCAACATTGTTTCTTTTTCTATACATGTATCAAAGAGAATTGAACAAGAAAAGGGTTCATCGGTTAATTCGCAGACAGTAAAAATCTATAATTATTAAAAAAATTATTAATGAAAATAACATATTTAATTAATTGTTAATATTTTGCTTTGTAAAACTATTAAAAATGTCTGAGCTATTATATTGAGTTTCACTTATCCAATCTCGTGCAGATAAACCCTATTCACATACGCCTCTTGTTGTTTGATTACTTTTTAGTGTACATAATAAAAATCATGTACAGCAGGGTGCGTCATGTTTGTGTTTGTTAGAAAAATAAGTGTGGTATAGCAGGGTGGGTCATGTTTGAGTGTTTGTTGGAAAAGAACCAATTCTTACTAGTCTTATTAGCCACTTGAGGCCAACTCGCTTGCTAACCAAGAACTTTTATACAAAATCCTTTAAAGGACACGGCTTTTATTTCCTTTTCGTTCCTATAAGGAAGAAAGGGCCATTATTTTTAAAAAGGATACGTTTTTGAAAGCGGCAATTTGCAATACGACGCGATAAGTCCGAGCAAACACCTCTAATGCTATTGATTTTTTTTACTCGGCGCTTGTTTTTTGCAAAGTGAAGCATTGTTCATACCTTACCTACATACCATATATATTTTATAGTTGTTAAATTTATTGACAAAACAAAAGAAACATAAATACTTAAATAAATTATAATAAACCACAAGGTATTCAATACACAATGGAGGGAAATACCATAAATACTTTGCTAAATAAATGTCTTTTTTATCGTCCTTCTTTCTAAGCAAGTGAAATGAAAAACATTTCACACGACCCACTGATGCTAGTTCGGTGTTTGTAATTTCAAACAAATTTCCAAACTGATATTCAAATCGGGTTTGTAACGATTGATTAAACGCAGCAGATTGAGTTTTTTGTTTTTAGAATTGTTTGACTCCAGCTCATACAATGTGGAAAGATTGACCAGTAGACTTTCGTTGAGAGACTTTTGGGGATTTAAATTGATGGCCCTTTCGAAGAGGGTTATGGCTTCTTTCAGCTTTCCGGCATACAGTAGACAAACGCCCATATTGTTTAGAATCATAGTGTTGCCCGATTCTAAATGCAAAGCTTTCTGAAATGTGGCATAGGCTTCGGGAAAATCATTTTGTGCTACCGTTATAAGACCCTTATCAACCAAATCTCGAATATCGGGCTGCGAATAGCTGTGAATAAACGATCTATCAGTTGTTACCCTTATGAGAGGTCAGTAAAAATTAATAGTTTACATTTTCCTTAGCCTGCGGGCTTCAGCAAATTTTTGCTCCGCTCCAAAAATGTCCCCAATCTGCAGATATATCCTACCCCAGGCTGAAAAGAGAGCTCTACGTTCTTCTTTGTCCAAATCCGTGCCACCATCCGCTATTAAGGTGCGTAGAATATCATCAATCAGGTTGTACTTTTTTAGCTGCAACGGAGTTGAGAGCCATTAAGATATTTTTTTTACATTTTGCTAGTATTTCTTACTATAATCGCACAATTAACTATGGCATGCAAAACACGTAGCTCCCGTTTCTTCCAAAATGCCTGTGCCTCGGGGTTTTTTCCACCAAAGTACAACTTGATGTCGTTACAAATCACATAAAGCTCCGAGAGTCGATCTAAAGCCAATTGAGGATTGCCCAAATAAATGGGCATTTCGGCTAGCAAGAGGCGAAACGAAAAGCAAGCTATGGAACCAGTTTTTCCAGGATACATTTCAGGATAAAACTTAAAACAAATAAAAAGAAACAACATTAAAATGAAAATTTAAATGTTTTGTAAGACCTACCTCGAAAAAGACATCGGGTCTATTAAGTTTATCAAAAGGTTCCGCCTCTTGTTGCAGTAATTCGTATTCTCCCAATTTAGCTAAAAGCGCAAGACGGGTAAACCACAGTTGCAATGAATGTGGTGAATGTTTGGCCGGCTGGCCCGCACGGCCATAGCCCTGGCCATAAATTGTCAAAAGACGGCCGGTGAGATTTATGGCAGCCCTATAACAACCGGCGGCTATAAGGGATCTCAGGCCCCGCTCGTCTTGGGTAACATTGTCCACGCCGGGTATTTTACGCTGTGCAATTTCTGCCTCCCCCAAATGCTTGGAAACGGCTATGGCTATTAAATCGGGCTAGACAGTGAACATTATTGAGAGGATTTAATTAATATATTTTTTTTATATTTATATTTACATACCAAATCTGTGGCTGTCTGGATGCCAACAGTGGTCAACAATGGTTGACTTTGTACAGAGGGCGTTTCCCAGAAATTTCTAATCTCATCGGGTATTTTTAAGTCTTCTTCGAGTTCTGACTGGTTCTCCAAATACTCGGGTGGTCTAAAACCACCAGTAAAGGTATTCGAGGTTAAATTTCCTGCAGTCGTCGTCGTGCTGGCGGTGGTGTTATTTGGAGGAGGAGGCATAACAGGAACTTGAGTGGTCGCCGGTTGAGGTTGTTGCAGAGGATTTAAAATGGTGACCGGTTTTGCTGGAGTCTGCATTTGTGAAGTAGCCGAGTCTGTTTTTTTTTTTTGAAAAATTTCAAGGTGGTTATTGTGAAAGTCTAGACTAGGTATACCACTTTGTTAACTCACCTATCTTCCCTGAAGTCGGCACTTTATTTGCTGCCAGCTCATCGAAGAAACTCGGCGGATCATTCGCGAAATATTGACTTAGACTGCTAGGCGCTGGATTGCTGTTACTTTCCATATTTTGTATTTTTGGGAAATAAATAGTTTAGATATATTTTCTAGTTTTTTTTTGTAAACAGAACCAGCTGTTGTGCACAGAGTTTCATGCCGATGTGAAGTTAACGACGGCGGCATGGCTTTTTTTCACCGGCGGGAACTCAACATATGGCGACAACGGCATCTCGAATAACGGCTCATTTGTGGTGTTCTATATATGTGACGCGAAAAATAGAAAGGGACCTAAGGTTAAAAGCCAGTTTTGTTCAGGAGCGCCATTTTAAAGTTTAGGTCCCTTTCTATTTGCGCTTAGAATCGTCGACTTCACTTTCATAAAACGCGCATATCTCTGGGAGGGAACACTTTTAGGGCATGGGATCAGTCTCATTCGATGCTCAGATGTTGTCCACTTCAACAAAAAAAACAAAAGTGAAAAGTTGATGAAAAGTTTTGTTCAGGAGAGCCATTTTAAAGATTAGGTCCCTTTCTATTTGCGCTTAGAATCGTCAACTACACTTCCATAAAACGAGCATTTCTCTGGGAGGGAACACTTTTGGGGCATGGGATCGGTCTCATTCGATGCTCAGATGTCCACATTAAAAAAAAAAAAGGAAAATTGATTTTTTTTACCCTTAGGTCCCTTTCTCTATGCGCTGTCACATATGAAAAATAATTAATATGGTCTGTTTATAAATTAGAGTGCCTCAAAAAATAAATTTTTAGATGTATCCATCTACATATGAAGTTTTTAATGTTTTAGAAAGATTCCCAAAATATTAAAGCTCGAGAGATTTGAGGACCCCCAAGAGTTGCTTCCTTATTTCTTTTTTCATATTTGGAATCCTTCAGCAATTTTATTTCGTTTGAGTACTCTGAGGGTCCTTGTGATTTTAAACTGCACTTCAGCGAAAATAAATGATATGTTACAGAGCGATTCCCAAAAAACAGGGTGGCGATTTAACATGATAATCATAATTCAAATCGACTAAAAATAACATGGGCGACATTTGCTTTCAACAAGACGGGCCACATGTCAAACAGCCATCGATATTTACGCACTGTTTTTGAAAATCAAATAATCAGCCGAAATTGTGGTGTCAAGTGGCCGCCTCGGATCTGTGATTTGAGCTCTTTGGATCTTTGGGGACCTATTAAGGATGAATGTTTCGCAAAGCATCCAGAGACAATTGAAGCGTTGAAACATGAAATTGAAGTTGCCATTGAAGAGATTCGAGTCGAAGCAATTGAAAATGTACTGCAAATTGGGTTAATCGGATGAGGTACTGCCGAGCCAGTTGTGGTAGTCATATGAATGATATTGTATTCCATTATCAAATGACAAAGTTTAACCTTTCCAATAAAACCAGTAATTTAAAAAAATTATCAACAATTTTTTACAGCCGATTTAAATTTTAAATATTAAAGCGACCTCCCTTTATTTAGGCGTCATACTAGATCCATAAATGAAATTTAAAGATCGTATACCATATATTGTGAACAAATGCAATATCTGTCTGTACCAATTTATTGTGAGAAACTCCTGTCTTAACATCAAAAAATTTATTTTTAAGTCTATCTTTCACGCGTTATTTTCTAGTCAGCGCCTGTTTAGGCCACTTAGACCATATGACATTCAGGAAAATTACAGGGTGGCTGATGAAAGCCGGCAAATGACATTCAGGAAAAATACAGGTCGTTACAAATTAGTTGCTTAAGTTAATATACAGAGTGGCTGATGAAAGCCGCTACCAAAAAAAAATATGCAGGCCTGTCACAGAACACTATTTCGATCGAAAGTGGTTTCAATTCCATATTTTGCTTCTTCAAAAAACTAATTCTGAAAGATTTGATCGGAATGAAACCACTTTTGATTATGTGATCGGAATTGATATTTTTAGTTTCATAAACACAAAAAAACTTCGATAAAAATACTTTTTCTGAAAAAAGATTATTGTAATCTTTAATTACGTTAAAATTTGGCTTAGTTAACATTTATTTTAATAAATCTTTTTTATTTTCAATAGCACTAAGACAACAATACAAGCCAAATAATTGCCTTGAACGAAATAAACTAAATCAAAAAAAAAAAACGTTGGAAAATTAATTTGTATGGTTTGTGATCGTCTTTTGTTGTGGCGGCCAATTCCAGAAATTCGAAAAACGAACTAGAGAAGACGTATCATTCTGCACCATGTCAATGCAAGCTCTCACACATCGGCTCAAACCAACTCCTTTTTGACCTGCCAAAACGTCGAATTGATGGGTCATCCGCGGTACAGCCCTGATTTGGCACCCAATGACTTCTTTTTATTCCCGCACACAAAGAAAAAAGTGCGTGGTCAACGATTTTCGTCGCCAGAAGATGATGTTAAAGCGTTCAAAAACCATATTTTGGAGGTGTATCAATCGGAGTGGAAAAAGTGCTTTGACAATTGGTTTGAGCGCATGCAAAAGTGTATAAATCATGCTGGAGAATACTTTGAAAAACAATAAAACCATTTTTGATGATAAATATTCGCATTTTCATTATTAAGCCAGAAATATATATAGCAGCCCTCGTATTCGTCAGCCACCCTGTATAATCTTCCCAGTATGGAGTTACCACCTTTTTGTCTGATTTGTATGCGAAGACCATCTTTAATAGGCCATAACTTCCATTAAATTTAAAAACAAAACAAAATATTTTAATACGTTTGTATTTTTTTTGTTTAAATTTATTTATTTTTTTGTATTTATATTATTTATTTAAAATGTATTAATTAATTTAAATGTACATTTATTTATTGCATTATTTATGTAGGAAACTTAAAAAGAGAAATTATTGCTATATTTCACGTGAAGAATTATAAACATTTACAAAAGTATGTATTTTTGCGTTTTAATAGTCATTAGATGACTTCAGGTTTTGTTTTTTTTCGATAAATATTTACAGACGAGTAGGGCGATAGCGGGTAGATCTAATGATGGAGGTCCAGTTTTTTTTTTTAATTTGAAGTCAACTTCATTATTGTTAAAGAACTTTTTAAGGTCCAATTAGTCTTGACGGCTGACGGTTGATTCTGCAACCTGTAGAAGTCTACCGTCGTCAACCGTCGAATTGTAGTTATCTCTCCAACACATGCAAAATGCAATCCCAACTCAAACAGCTGATTGCCTATCGTTAACCTTCCACCGTCATGACTAATTGGACCTTAAAGGTCCATTTAGTCTTGACGGTAGGCAATCAGCTACTTCAGTTTGGGGTTGCATTTTGCATGTGTTAGAGGGATATAACTACAGTTTGACGGTTGACGACGGTAGACTTCTGCAACCTGCAGAATTAACCGTCCACCGTCAAGACAAATTGGACCTTAAGGCAATGGACAGAACAAAGTGATTTCGCTTCAAAGCGATGCCGTTATACAGGCTCTTATGTATGTTGTTATGTAAGTGAACGGGACGGCGCGATTGTCACAGTGAATAGGACGCAAAAATCGCGTTAGTCTGAACGGTGTCTTAAGGAAGTATTTGGAAAAATAAAAATTTTTTCTCTTCGGATGTCCGCTATACATCTATTACGATTTTTGGCCACTAAATCTGGAAAAACCAGAATCCAAATGGCAGTTCGAGCATGCTTTACCGTGAAAACTGGACCTTCAACAGGAGGAGGCTTAAACTATAACAACTTAAAAACATATTTAATTAAAGTCTAACAGCTAATGTTATTGACCATTAAAAATGGTTTCCGGATAGTAACTTGGTGCGTTAAACATGCGCGGGAAACCACTGGGATCCAGTTGATGATTGACGGGCAGAACAGACATAATGTCACTGAAAGAAAGCAGAAGGAGAAAAAACGAAATGAAATTAATGAAAGTGTAAGACAAAACGAAAAACATGTGTAGACTGTGACAAATCACACGCCTCACACGGTCTGAATGGCACTTGTCCTTTGAGCACGCCCGCCCCCCTGTGGCGGTTGGGTAAACTGAAACAATATGTTCGCCATACCCAGCCATGGCTCTCGAATATCGAAGGCGTCCTGTAGTCTAATTTTATGTGGTTTTTGTTGCAGTTAAAAACCATTTATAATTGTTGTTCTTTTTTCTTTTTAAGATTTCCTCTTAAAATTCATTCAAGTGTTTGTTCTTTTCGGGCAATCAGTCCAGCCTGTGTTGCTGTTGTGCTGAGCGCCTGCGCGACCTCTTTTAAACTTAAAACGCATCTAACAGTCCGTCCTTACGATTCTGCGAGTACAGAGTACGTGCCTTTTTAATGGTCACTTTTTACAGCATTTTAATGGCAATTTGAACTCGAAATACAATTGTATTTGTAGTTTTTGATTCTTCTTAGTTTCAAACGCATTTCCACATGGTTTTGAATGGGGAATTTCAGTTCGACGTACTCTATTTTTTCAGATTTTTTTCTGGTGTCCAGATTGATTTTTTTATGTGAAGTGTTGTGTTTAAGTGTGAAATTTATGTAGTTTGTGCTGGATATTTTTTTGCTCCTACGATTCCAGAGCAATTTTTTTTCTGCCTCCTAAGAACTGTAAACTTCGTGTGGAGTTCTTTTTCTTGCTTAATTTTTATTGAATTATGAAATTTGAGATATATTCGAGTGTTAAATGGGGGGAGTGTACTTCATAAGTGTTTATGTGCAAGATATGAATTGGGATTGGTTTTTTCGTGATTATTAGGAAACAATTCATAAAAATGATTGAGAACATCAACAAATAATTATGAGTTTTTTGTGTGTGTGCGTGTAGAAATGGACGAACGATGTGGGATATTTACGTTGAAATGTGTACAATTTCTTTAGAAATTTATTTTTTATATAGTCCATTTTCATGAACATTCTATGCCTCATTTGCATATACAATTGAAATTAAAGTCCAACGGATTTCGTTTTAAAATCTATTACAATTAGTATAGAAGTTGACAAGCAAAAATTCGATGAATATGAAATCCAGTGAATTTCGTTCTTATATGCCGCATAGAGTAATTTCATGTGAAGCGATCAAGTAAAGTTAATTTTAGGAAATTTATTTAAGATTGACTTCCAAAATATATAGATTTTTCAAAATTTTGGGTAATTGTAATTCATAGCCCTATTTAAAATTTGAATGGTGTTCTTACGAAATTGCTGTATCTTTCGATTGAGTTGTTCAATCCCAAAAAATGTATACTTAAATTATTCAGTAGTAAATGTTGTTTCATATCAAAAATATATAAGGTTGATTCTGAGATTATGGAACACTTTGTTGTCTCTCTTTGTTGTTTCACGCGGGAAAAATGAAATATATTATACTTTATTATTTACTATACAATAAATCTTTATAGGACCTTTAAAGTCTTTAAAAAAATGTATTTGTTCTTCATTTCCTGCCAAAGTGTTCAAATATCATTACCCTGGTTGTCCCTAGAACTACTTTCAATTGAGTTTTTCTCAATTTTTTACAAAAATATTAATTATTTATTAAATAAAACCAGTCCATAGTAAAAAATAATATTCAATTAATTTTGTTGCTATTAACGATTATAATTTTTTATTCAATTTATATTTTTATGGATATTTATTTTCTGTCCCTGAAAATACACAGTATTCCCCTGTAAAATCTAATATTCGCTAAAATTCAAATTCCAAACCAATCCTGATTTCAAGCAACTCAAATATGATTGAACATTACTTTAAGTGGGTGCACATCTAATAGTTTTTTCGTCAACAGTCTTATAAAAATTATGTACATAAGTCGTGTTTTGTCACTCATTACGAACGTTCACGCTTACGTTGGTCATTTCCCTGTGTTGTTTTTTTTAAAAGATAATTAATACTTTTTATAATTTTGCAAGTGTTTTTTTTTGAGTTTATTGCAAATATATACTTCCAGCTCAAGTCAATTTTGTAGGGGTAAGTACTTAAATAAACATTTCAGGGGGTTTTGTAGAAATTCATCATTCCCCTGCCAAAATTTTTCACAGGGGAATGACGATTAACAGATTTTTTTCTTATTTTATTTTTTACAAAAGAACTGAAATAAAATGAATTTGTTGATTTTAAAGAAAAAATACTATATATTTTATTGTCTTCGTCATTTCTCTGTTCAATGGGCCCTGTTGGTCATATTTTTAAATTGTTGCATGATTCCGATAAAAATTAAAATTTTGATGTGTACCTTTTAAAAATGACTAGTCTTTCTAAGAACTAAGACATCTACCTGAATTAAATATTAAATTCTACAAAGGATCGAATGCCAAAAATTATGTCGAAATTGGCCCAAAATCTCAGAATCACCCGTATACTTAAATTATTTAGTAGTAAATGTTGTTTCATATCAAATATATATAAATGGATTTTTTTATAATTTTAAAATTTTTTCTTTCTAAAAGTAGCTTTTTTCGATGTAGATTTTACTATTTATACGAGGGTTGCCATATATATCTCTGGCGCCATCTGACATTTCCATTGGAAAGTTTGACATTTTTAAGCATAAACGTAGTCAGAACGTTTAGACGTACGACCATCATTTATGTTGTTTACAGTGACTTGAAAAAATCAATTTAGCAAAAAAATGGAATTAACTCGTGAACATTTTCGTGCGATCATTCTTTACAACTTTCGACGTGGATTATCACGACAAGAGTGCATCGATGAACTTAAATCTTTGTATGGCGATGAAGCACCATCCTATAGCACTGTGAAAAACTGGTTTAATGAATTCAATCGTGGCCGACGCTCGCTCTTAGTCGAAGGTCGTCCAAAAACGACCGTTGTGCCAGAGAACATTGATGCCGTGCGTGAACTGATAATGCAAGATCGTCAAACTGGTTTAATGAATTCAATCGTGGCCGACGCTCGCTCTTAGTCGAAGGTCGTCCAAAAACGACCGTTGTGCCAGAGAACATTGATGCCGTGCGTGAACTGATAATGCAAGATCGTCATGTGGCATACCGTAAGATAGAGGCATCCTTGGGCCCTTTTTTCCTTCAGCATACATTCGATATTGCATGAACACCTGGCCGTAACAACGGTTTGGCCTCGTTGGATCCCGCACAATTTGACAATCGCTCCAAAAAAGTCTAGTGTCGATGGGTGCAAAGAAATTTTGAAAAAATACGATCGCGGTGCTTCGAAAGACGTTTATAAGATCGTCACAGGTGACGAATCATGGATCTATGCCAGATCCAACGAAAGTTGTTCGTGGAAGAAGCACTTCGAAGCAAATTGTCGCCTGTTCCTTCGGCAAAACTGGTCATGTGGTGACTGTTCCGCTTAAGCAACGTATTAATATTAGTTCTGAGTGATACACCTAAAGTCTTCGAAGAAATTCGAAAAACGAACAAGAGAAGACGAATCATTGTACACCATAACAATGTCAGCTCTCACACATCGGCTTAAACCAGCGCCGTTTTGACCTGCCAAAGCGTCAAATTGATACAGCCCTGACTTGGCACCCAATGACTTCTTTTTATTCCCGCACATCAAAAAAAAAATGCGTGATCACCAATTTTCGTCGCCAGAAGATGCTGTTGAAGCGTTCAAAAACCATGTTTTGGAGGTGTCTCAATCGGAGTGGAAAGAGAGCTTCGACAAATGGTTTAAGCAAATGCAAAAGTGTATAAACCATGCTGGAGAATACGAATAAAACGATTTTTGAAGATAAATATTCGCATTTTTATTATTAGGATACAAATATATATAGAGCAGCCCTCGTATCTATGAACGGTCACGGTGTGGAAAACATGTGCTAAAAATACAGATCAGAGTCTCTGACATTTTTCAGATGCATTTAATCTCGAAATGTCGCCGGCATTGATTTAAGATAAGGCTTGTCTTAAGCGCAAACAAAAAAATGTTATAACCTCCAACGAAGAGTAAATGGTATACTAAATTTCTCATGCCGTTTGCGACAACACAAATTATTGATTTGTGACCCTAAAAAGTACATATTTTCTTGATCGCCGTAAACTTTAAAGAAGATCTAGCCATATCTTTCTGTCAGTGTGTCTGTTAAAAGCACGAATCAACCTAGTATCCTGATATTTTGCATGACCCTTCGTCACATAATGGGAAACCATTTTCTCTCCGGGCCGATTTCGCCCATTTGCAATTCCAAACAGCTTATGACCATAAGGCCGTGAGGGAAAATGGTTTCCCATTAAGTGACCAAGGGTACCCTCGGTAAAAAGTAAAATCTTTTGAGTATTTCCCTAGCAAATAATTTTTTGTGGACGAACACTGGTTAAAATGGCTACTGTTAGTTGGGACGCACTAAATACCTCATAAAGGGCCTAGTTGTTGGACTTTTTGCTTTATGTGGCCAAATCACGTACCGGAAAACGGGCTATTAGCAGTCAATGTGGACATATGGGTACTGAGATTTAAGCAAATTTTGCTACTAGTCCAAATAAAGAGTAATTTTTAAGTTTTGGCTAAGATTAGGGACGGAGGTATGGGCAAAAGGGATCCAAAAAACGGACCATTGGTTTTTGCGCCTTAGTAGCGGAGAGACGGAGAAGGGTACATAAGGTTTATCCTGGCCGAACTTAACGACGTTTTTAATTCGTTTTTTCTTAAATAAAATATTAAATGCTGACTTTAATGTAGGATTGATATCTTTCGGTTACGGCGGATAATGTCTTCTTTTTACTAAAATCGTCACTGCCATCATATTAGATAGATCCTGGAAAAGCCAACAATGTACTTCTAGGAAATCGGCCTACGATGGTTATCATCTCTAACATTTTGAACAAAATTGGGTTCCCACATTTAATTTCATTTAAAATTTTCAAATTTCATTATTTTAAATTTAAAAATCTTTTCAAAATTCCTATAGCTTTAACTTATTTAGACTACGTATATTTGCCAATACTTACGGTCTTTGTTGCGGCGTTCGATCCCTTTGCCGGCGATTTTTAAACCAATTCGATACTTGTGTCAGCGTCAATCCCGTCTTTTTGGCCAGCGTCTTTTTCTCATCGGGCGTGGGATAACGATTTGTCAGATAGCAATCCTTTAAGGCGTTGCGACTTTTCTCCTTAAAACAATAGACGGTCTCCTCACCATCCCAGATGGTTTTGGGCAGGGGATATTTCTTACGCAAACGATATTTATCGACGGCACCCAAGGGACGGCCGCGTACCTTTTCGGCTTCTTTGTAGTGGGCCTTAAACCAGAGATTCTGCAAATCAGCATGATATTTAATGGAGAAACAATGCGTTTCCAACAAGTTGTACAGTTCATGAAATTGTCCACGGTGGTAGCAAACAATGGCGCGTGCGCGCAATACGCTTTCGTTGTTCTTGAATAGCTCCGAGTTTGGTAAATTGCACAGGAACGTGGTGAGTTTGTCGATGTCGCCTTTTTGCTGCAGGGCCTCACACATGCATTGAATCTGGATGGAGAGAGAAAATGGGAGGAAATACATATGTTAGTCGATTAAAGTCAAACAAAATGCTGCGTCGTTACATCGCACAGTGGTTGGAAAAAAAATATTTTTGAAATAGGTCTCGAATTTCTTTTGGGTTTCTTATTAGTGCACACACCTATACTGCCTTCCTAAAAAAGAAAGTCACAAGCGCAAAAACTCCAAAATTGAGTTAACGGCAGATTCGGAACCCTGAATAAGTTTCTGATTGTCTTAAACAAAAAGACCCATTTGCAACTGTAAATTACTGAAAGACATTAGGCAAAATGGTCACATCTAGCACTTCCAGCATGTTTCGTAGTCAAAAAACCAACTATATCAAAACTACTAAACTAGAGATGTGACTTTCTTTCTTAGGAGGGCAGTATAGGTATGGTTTATTCGAGTAAATATCAATATTTCTAGACCTCTAGCCTGAATAGGTGTAGTGTAGCAGGGCTCCAAAGCTGGCAACCTCGGATGTGATAAAAGTAAAAGTTTGCCAAAACCATAGTTTTTATCCGATTTGGAGGACATTTGTCTTTTTGGAATGCTCTAGTCACTATCTTTAGAAAATGTATCTACATATTTAAGGAACTCCTATAGTTTAAGAGTTATCCTCAATCAAAAATTTATTTGTTTCAATTTTTCTAGAACTTTAATTAGTATTTTTCATGTTTTATTCTTGCAGTATATCTAATTAGTCTCCAATAATCTGATTCGATTTTTAGGAGAATTTTACATTCTACAGCCTCAATTTTGGTGTAAAAATATTAATTTAGTCAAAAGTGATAACCGTTTGAATTTCAAGTTTAAAAAAAATAGATTTTTTGAAAAAATGGACAGTAGTCTCTTTTTGCTTTAAAAATGGTTAATTGTACAATATTTATACAATTATTATATTTTTAGGAAAGATAACTGAATACAGAAAACACAATCTCTTAATATTTATACTTTTTAGGAAAGACTTTTAGGAAAGAAAACTGAATACAGAAAAAACAATTTCTTAGAAAACTGGAATATTTTTTCAAAAAATATTTGGAAAAAGGACTTTTATTTTAAACTTGAATTTCAAACGGTTATAACTTTTGAGTGGATTAATATTTTTGATTTAAATTTGAACCTATGTTATGTAATATTCTCCTCAGCTTAAATCCGATTAATTGAAGAACTGTTAGATGTACGGCTAAGCCGATACCTAAAGAGGTAAAAAAGCTTCAGTCCATTGATCCGACTTACATATGCCCTCATCCATAAACAAATTTTATATTTTCCTTTGTTCCGTCCTCCATTGCTTGAATCATACCGATTTTATTGAAATTGTGTGGGAGGTACATAATGGGGCGTGGCATTTACTATTTTGTTATGTACGTACAAACATGAAATAAACATATTGCAGAATACAAAATTCAAACGGAATTTACGCAGTAGGAAAAAAGTTATGTGGATTATGTAGGGGTAGTTTGTGTGACAGGTACCAGAAAGGTCGTGGCTAGAAGTCCACATCCTGTCACCAAGTTTACCCTACACCTCATTTTTTAAGTGTTGATTTATAGAATAAAAGGTCAAATTTTATTGAAGATATTACAAGAATCCAAAAATGGGCCATTTGTGTGGGGGGTAAACGAGGGTTGCTATATATATTTCTGGCCTAGGCAACACTAACACTAAGCCTGGCGCCATCTAACATTTCCATTGGAAAGTTTATCGTTCGCCATGTGGCGCCTGTTCCGCTTGAGCAACGTAGGACGGTCAACTCTGATTGGTACAACACAATTTGTTTGCCGGATGTCTTCGGAGAAATTCGAAAAAAGAACAAAAGAAGACGAATCATTGTGAACCATGACAATGCGAGCTCTCACACATCGGCTCAAACCAGCGCCTGTGTGACCGGCCAAAACGTCGAATTGATGGGTCATCCCCGGTACAACCCTGGCTTGGCACCCAATGACTTCTTTTTATTCCCGCACATCAAGAAAAAAAATCGTGGTCAACGATTTTGTCGGCAGAAGATGCTGTTGAACCGTTTAAAAACCATGTTTTGGAGCTGTCTCAATCGGAGTGGAAAATGTGCTTCGACAATTGGTTTGAGCGCATGCAAAAGTGTATAAATCATGCTGGGGGGTACTTTGAAAAACAATAAAACCATTTTTGATGAAAAATATTAGCATTTTCATTATTAGGCCAGAAAAATATATAGCAGTCATCGTAAGAAGGGTGTTGAAATGTTGCCCATGTTCAATCTTATAGGCAGTCATGGACAAATATTACCACATGCAAAATTTAAAAACGATTGGTAGCTTCTTTGGAGAGTCGTATCGTGGGAACCAGCCCCCAGAGTGAAAGGGAGTGAAATGACTTAAAAAGCCACGGAACGGATTTGGGCCACATATAAAGTATATCTAAAATGCTTTTTTCGCGGCGTTACACTTTTTGTCCGTAACAAATGATTTAAACCTTCTGACACAGTAGGGTAATATTTTTAAAGATATTACATGAATACAAAAAATGGGCGTTTGGTGCATTTTTGTTGGAGGTGCCAGAAGGGTGTTTTAATATTTTCTATGTTCAATCTCATAGGCAGTCTTTGAAAAATATTACGGCATGCAATGTTTAAAAACGAATGGTACCTCCTTTTTAGAGTTAAAGTGTGAACCAGCCAACAGAGTGACACTGCTCAAATGACTTAAAAAGCCACGAAACGGATTTGGTTCCAATATATCCAGGGTCTAAAATGTTTTTTTCATGGGCTACACTTTTTTCCGTTAAAAATGATTTATTCCCTCTAACCTAGTAGAGTAAGGGTATAATTAATGATCGGAGAAAACGAACAATTTTTTGATTGAGCATAACTCTCAAACTTTAGAAGATACTAAAAATAATGTGGATACATTTTCCATACGTAGTTACTAGCGCTATCCCAAAAGATAAAATTCTTTCAAATCGGACAAAACTGGTGTTTTTGGCGAGCATAACAAGTTTTTTTCTCAACCAAGGTAGTCAGCTTCGGAGTCGCGCTGTACGATAACTTTTTCTGGCTAGAGGTCTGTAAACTTGTGTGCACGTGTCCAGGATCTACCACAAACACAACCGAAACTGGAGATTTATTTTCGAAATATTTATTTTTTCCAACCACTGTGCACCTTTGCTTTTGCATAATTAAATAAATTTTTTGATTAATAGCTGTGTTTTTTCGACTGTCTTACCTGATCTGTGGTAAACTGTAGAAATTTCCTATCCATTTGTATATTTCCGACACTGTTATGCGAACCGGTGATATTCGATAGCAGACCTCCCGTTCCATTTAGACCCGCTGCGGTGCGATTTAAATTGCTTAAAGCATCCGATTGACTGTTGGGCGTCGCCGTCGTCGTCAGAGCCATATTGCCACCGCCCATATTCATCCCGCTGCTGTTAAGAGGTTTCGTATTGCCATTGAGATCACTCTGCAGAGCGCCCACACCCACGCCACTGTCAAAGATCATGCCGTTCAATGAGGGATAAACGGGTGAAGTGGTTGCCGTGGGCGGCGGAGATTTATCATAATCTGTGGTTATATCGTGAAATCTACGATCCAGTTCCTTTTCGGTGGCATAGGGTGAGAACTTGTCCAAATGCAAAACCGTCTTGCAGGATATATTGCCGCGGTAACCTGTTGGTGTTGGAAATGTTTATTAAATTCAAAATTTTGGACAAAAAAATGTTTTAGTTTACTAAAGATGTTCAGCAGTCCAAGTGTAATTCTATAATGACAGTTATAATGTTCTGGGTGTCCGATAGTTTCAGTTGAACAACTGCCGTTCCTTATTACTTTGGTTGCATGTCCATATGTACAGTTCAAATTGCACTGGTAATAGGACTCCTTAGAAATGTGCTGATCTAGGTTATATGTATGCTCTGGTAGTATGCAAACACACAAAAAAATATATTTAGCGTCACTGTGACGCTGGAAACTTTTTGGTCACACGATAAGCATTGGATGACAAATACGCTAATAAATCTTAAAGAGGGCAAATGAATGACTCGTGTCCGAATGATAGATGGAAGACTTTGGACAATTCAAATTAATTCAAAGTTCAACTATTAAAGAGCTTAAAGTATTTTTTCAACGCCGGAGGTGCGGCATTCATGCCATTCCACTCGCTTTTTAGCCACTTCTTCTGTAGGCGTGTCAGACGGCAGAACTGCAACACCTGTGGCTGAAAGACGCATTGGTCCGCATTTACACGAGGCGCCAGTTTTTATGATACCCTTTTAAACTTGCCTCTTTTGTTTTCACAAGGCAATTCGGTTCTGATTTTTGTGTGAAAAAATACTAAAATAGTCTGCAGCCAACTTCACACTACGAAAAACACAAAAGGAATTGACAGTACGGACATTCCTCTTAACTCTCTCTATTCTACAAAGTGAGAGTTGCCGCAAGTAAAGTTGCCTAGTTTAAATTGGGACTTGGTCTGTGAGCTATTTTGAACTGACCAAAAGTCTAGCCAGCCTGGACAAAAATTTAAAGTTATTAATATATAAGTATAATTCAAGCATCACTCCTGTTGGCGTGTCAGACGGCAGAACTGCAACGCCTGCGGCCGAAAGACGCATTGGTCCGCATTTACACGAGGCAACTTTACTTGCGCCAGTTTTTATGATACCCTTTTAAACTTGCCTCTTTTGTTTTCACAAGGCAATTCGGTTCTGAATTTTGTGTGAAAAAATACTAAAATAGTCTGCAGCCAACTTCACACTACAAAAAAACACAAAAGGAATTGGCAGTACGGGTATTCCTCTTAACTCTCTCTATTCTACAAAGTGAGAGTTGCCTCGTGTAAATTGGGACTTGGTCTGTGAACTGACCAAAAGTCTGTCATTAAAGTCTATCCCGCCTGGTCAAAAACTTAAAGTTATTAATATATACTCCAATTTTAAAGCATTACTCCTGTAGGCGTGTTTGACCGCAGAACTGCAACGCCTGTATCCGTAAGACGTATTGGTTCGCATTTACACGAGGCAACTTTACTAGCGTCAGTTTTTATGATACCCTTTTAAAATTGCCTCTTGAGTTTTCACAAGGCTACAGGGTTCTGATTTTTGTGTGAAAAAATACTAAAATAGTCTGCAGCCAACTTCACACTACGAATTCCTCTTAACTCTCTCTATTCTACAAACTGAGAGTTGCCACAAGTAAAGTTGCTTTGTGTAAATGGGGACTTGGTCTGTGAGCTATTTTAAACTGACTAAAAGTCTGCCATTAAAAGTCTAGCCCGCCTAGTCAAAAATTTAAAGTTATTAATTTATATTCCAATTTTAAAGCACCATCAAATAAAAATATTTAATTTCAGGAGCTCGCGATTTTAGCGTCTAGTACATTGAGGCAATAGCGCCGTCTCATTCGCTCGCATTACAAGGAACATAAGGGCCTGTGGAACGACACTACAGTCGCAACAAAATCTCTAAAACTATATTTAAATTTAAAAAATTACAATCATTTGGTAGGGCTGCCGTAATCATAGTGTTGTTCACATAAAACACAAAAAACAACACTTTTGTCGCACTAACCATATTTATGTTGCTGCTACAACCATACTTTCATTTTTAAATTTGGCAATTAAACTATTATTGCATTTCGATTATATTCATATTGCCCCAACTATACTATTGTCAAAATCAAATTTAAAAAAAATAAAACTTGCGACGGGCATACTTTTGTTGGAGAGAACATATTATTGTTGCCGTGGCCATATATTAACCATATCTTTTCTCAGCTTGTGGTTATGGTAAGTTGGGACGTACTAAATATCTGGAAAAGGGCATAGTTGCTGGACGTTTTTGGCTCATGTGGCCCAAAATTCGGTCTAGAACGGCCAAACAATAGTCCATATGGACATATGGGTTTTATTTTGAAGTTTAAGCTGAGGTTAAGTTCGGACGCATGGGGTGAATGGGCCCATAAAACGAAACACATTCTTTGGGCTTTAGGTCTGGCAGAACTTGATGACCGTTTTACTTGTTGGAATCAATGAAGTGCGTTATCCTGGCATCGTAGTAACTTTAGAAATGCAGATGTGTGACTAAAATGTAATTGGTCAGGAAAGGCAATGTTTCAAGTCTAAAAGTTGTCCATTTCGAGCTGTAAGGCCCACATGTCTTAAATTTTTGGTGCGTAAAATGCTGGGTTGGTTAAATCGCTGTTCCAGGAGTGAGTCGCACACTCTTGGCCACATGGTCATCAGTGCGTGTCGTTCGACGACTAAGAGAGTTGTTCACTGGCATGCCAGTCTCGGGAACTTTTCGCACAAACTTTTGTACAGCACCTACCGTGCCAGTGCTTTATTTCGTCCAAAAATTACTTTCAATAAACTTGCCAAATACTAAGAGGAAGCCAGAAATAAGACTAAACTGAGACAAAATTGGATATCTTATTTTTATATTTTATATATCGAGAAAATAATTTATTTTCTGGTCCATGAACTTAAAACAAAGGGCACTAACCGTTTTCTGAAGAATAAAGTTTTTAAAAATTATAGTGTTTAATATTACGAAGGCAGAATTTTGGAGAATCTTACACATGGAAGGTATAACAGGTATGAAGACAGTATATTTGGCAGTGTAAACGGACAAAAACTATAGTTCTTCAGCTCGTTTTAGCATAAAAATCAGACAAAATGTTGGAATTTAAATTCGTTTTATGTAGAAAAAACAAACGAAGAAGGAAGCCGTTAGTTTTACAAACTATAGGACTAAAAGTAGAAAAAAATGGTTACGCTTTTTTAATAAAACTTAGGTCCCGTATTTGAATTAAGTTTTTTACAGTTAGGAGCTATCCATCACGCACAAAAAACAGATTTGTTGCCACAGCCGATTTTCGTAAACGAATGATTGTATGCACTTTGAGTAATATATCAGTACAACCGAATGTTCGTAATTTCAAATTATTGAAGCAGAAGTATCAATATCACGTATCCGAACCTCCAGAAAAGAATTTTTGGATTAAAAAATCCACATGCCGCACTTGTTCAACGAAAAAATTAAAATTGAAAACTGTTCGCCTACACACTTGAAGTAGTACTTTACAACAAAGGGAGAGTCATGTCGAGGAAAAAGTGGAAAGTAATGGAAAAATTTTTTTTTGGCAAAATTTTCTTCATAAATTTATTTCTAATTGCAAAAATGTTGATTTGGTAGAGAAACAGTATATTAATGGATTAAAGAAAATGTAATTATTAATTTTTCTCAATTTATTTCAGCAAAATCGAACTAGTCGTTCTCGTGTTATGTCAAACTACGTTTTTGCCAACATTTTACAACTAAGCGAAAAAACATCAAGATACGGAAAAAATGTAAAAGGTCATAAAAAAAACTGGCACATACGAACGCAAAACCCTTTGAGGGTTTTAATATACTGACCTAGTACCATCACCCTGACTTGGAATTTCTCACCCCCCAGACAATAACCCCAAAAATGTTCCACAGTGTTATTGGTCACTACAACAAGATTTTTGCACAGCTGTTTGGTTGTCAAAACCACCAGTTGTAACAACTAAATACCTTTTCCGCGTTTCATTGCTATACCCGATCAATTAGTTGGGTGTACTATACGATGACCATATTAATCATCTTGTGGTATATCGAACCGAACAGCCATTACGATTGTAAACATTTGGCGATTGCAACGAAAATTTGTCTATTGCAACGAAATTGTTGTAGTTTCAACTAACTTTTTCTCTGTGTACATGCAACATTTCTAGAAAAACTATACCATATGAGTACATTTGGTGTTGGGTTTAAATTAAACCTGGTGATCGGTCATGGTGCAATAGCTTACGTGCTTGGCAAGGATATACTCAGGTAGAAAACATTTCAAAATGTTAAGCAGGTTGTCTTGTAAAGGCGAAAGTCTAGCGAAACCTTTGTATTCCGTAGGTCTAAATTTGGAAGATGTGTCCCGGGCGATCTTAAATAGGTTTTTTTATCCGTACTATTTACGTAGACTAGAATTTTAAAGTGCAATTTTTACGAAGCTTATTCCCACATTAAAACATTGAATTGAACAAAAAACTTTTAAGAACACTTAGTTTTTTCTCTGAACCGATTTGTAAAAAGATCCATGTGCAATAGGTTTACGCGTAGAGTAACAAGTTAAACGCAGTCAAAAAACGTAGCCTAGTATTGGGTATCAGGACATAAGGCAATATTCATAATGTACAAGCGGAGGAGGTAGCGAACCAATTTCTTACCGTTCGGACATTTGCTTTTTGTCACATCAAAGTTTTAATCGGCACTAAAACTTCTGAATATTTCTTTTGGAAAAACTAAAATCGAATTTGTTTACATAACGACACATTTTAAGACTAAATTCTTTGTTCATTTCACTGAAACGCGATAACGAAGCGGATGGTTGTGTATCTTACATTGCTGAGCCAATTGGACCTTGTAAGCGAATACTGCAAGGGCTTTGTGCAGTATTTTCTAAGACGGAAGCCATATTTTTGACAGTGTGCATCTTACGACGACGGGAAACGTAAATGTTTCCTACTTACATGACTGTCATTCAATTTTTTTTTTGCCCAGACTCACGCAGTAGGTGGTTCGGCCTAAACTTCTTTACAAAAAACGCACAACATGGATTTCAGTTTCGACAAGTGTTAATTTTGTCGAATATTCCAAAAAAATAAACTAGTCTTACTTTGACAACGATAACCGTGATCAGGTACCACATCCACGTGCAAAGAAATGCACCCATTTTTGCATGCCAAACGTTGAAAAAAGCAATCTTGGGTGTCTGCTTGGGTGTCGTCGCTGAAGTCATCCTAACCAGTATCTATCTAATGGACAGGATGCCTCCGCCCAGGGAGATGCAGTACGATCTTCATGATCTCGAGAGAGGTCTAGCGTTACAACAGAGAGCCTTTAGATCATCGAAACTATCAGGCAGGTCTGAACGACATTCACGCTGACGAAGTCGCAGCGGCAGTATCAAGATATAGTGTGAATGTAGTGCTAAAGGAACATCCCCCGGAGATTTCACGCTAACTCGGCAGACGCGCGTGATGCTGGCTCAGATGAGATCAGGATGGTGCAGCCGCCTCAATTCGTATTGGGCACGAATTGATGCTAACGTTCCGGACGTTTGGCGCTCCTGCCAACTGTCAAGGTACATACATATGAACATAGAACCTACTAGGTGGAGCAACCGTTTACCAACATTTTTTCTGGCAGGCGGTGAGTCAATTGCATTGCAATGTGGGCTGAGATGGCCTTACGGTTGCATAAAGTTTTGGATAATGGAACTGCAATAACGCAGCGTTAAGAAATCAAGAAATCCGCGTAGAAAACCAGGCGTTTCATTTTTATTAAAATGCTAGAAAACTTAACCGCTTTGTGGTCGGTGAAAAGGGGTATAAACTCCTTGCGACTGGTGGATGTCCAAAAAAACGTGCGCCCTTTCGCCTAGGCTGTACAATATTTCCACTTACCCGAATTTGGCAAAAAGATGGCACCATACGATATGGGAGAATGCATATTATCCTGATTAACAGTCGAATTATCTGAAGAAGCACCGCCGGAACTTGTTGAATCTAAATCACCACCATTCAAGGATGACGTCAGGGTAGTATCCATACTTTTAACAAACATTTATGTGGTTATTTTTTCTTTTTTTATCCAAGTGGACACATTTAGATACACACAGAAATGGAGTACTTATTTATTAAAATATTAAGATTTTTTTTAGTATTTTCCTGAAGATTTTTTTCTTGTTTAGAAGAACTTGTTGTAATTATTACTTTTTTTTAAACCACGTAAGTAAAGACTTTCTTTACGTTGTTCTTTTGCACTGCCTGATTTATGTTTTGAACGCGCGCTCTTCCTTTGCACAATGACAGATGTCAAGCTAGACAACAAACAACCTTACGCCTGCGAAGTTCTAATTGAACTGGTTTGCGGTACACAATCGTCATACGTACGTGCAGACAAACGAATGAAATGAGACTCTCGTTGTCGTTACACACGAACAAACACTTGGATAAGAGCACTCACAACTCACACATTCAGGCACTCAAACACTTACGCTCGCATGTTTGACGAACCACACACCGAACCATACACGGAAACGGACGAATTGTAAGCAGCCTTGTGAGAGTTCGTTCGTTTGTGTTGTTGAGCAACAAAATGGAATTGAAACATGCTCGCTTAAGGGTGGTTTTTGTTTGTGTTGACACATTCATTGATATCCTGTTTAGTTCAGAGAGAAGGCGTTACCTTTTTGTTGTTTTACTTCCACACAAATGTGACGCCATTTTTTCGCAGATGATAAAACAGGTTCGTCGTCGTCATCTTCTTGTGCCCGGTACTAAAGTAGTGTAGTGTTGTCGAATTTTACTATCCTCCCGTCCTTCCGTCTGCTCTTCCATTGATCTATTGTTCAATGTTACATCATGGAAACGGTCGCATGGTTTCATGTAACCCAGACTTTGTTGTTGCTGCATTGTTTGAATTCCGGTTTAAATTCTTCCCTGGTAAATCCGTAATTTTTCCGAAAATTTGATACTAGTTATTTTAGAAATTGTATTTGTTCTGGCTGCTTTTTTGTTGTGCTTGCTTTTATATCCTGCTACAAAACACTAACCTTGACCTAGTTTTTCTCCGGTAGCCAATTTAAATATTTTGGAGAACAACAACAATATAAGTATACGTATGTATGTGACATTATTCCTTGCTGGTTTTTTTCTTCATTCATTGAATTCTAATCTTTCAAATTCTGCGAATTTGAATGGCCAAGACTGAGTTTTCTTATTCTTTTTTCTTTTACTTGCATCATTTTCAATTCGCTAGCCTCTCGCGCGCTTGTCGACGAGTACAGTTATTTACTTGACAATTTTGTTTGTTTGTTTATCTCTTGGTCTGTCATGTGATTATGGTTGTTGTTGCTGTTGTCTAGTTGTCATTTTAGTGCAATTGCCATTCAAAGTATCAAATGTTTTTGTAGAAATTCTTAAGAAATTTAAGTTTTTTTCTTTTGATTATATTTTGCAAAATTGGATTTCGTTGGTGTTTTAATTCTTAAAGTTTTTGCAGAAGATGTTTCTTGTGTCTGTAGGGTTGCCATTTTTTGCATTTATGTTATAAACTTTATACAAATACAGGTTGGCGCACGAATAGTGCTACAAAAACAAAACGTAATAAATGTTCTTCTTTATTTTATTTAAAAGGTTCGTATTTAGATTTATTAAAATGAATGTTTGGGTTACTGAAAATTGAATTTAGATAGCTTTGTAGTCCTGGGTATCCGTCCAGAGGAAAATTAAGGCGGGAGTTAAGGCGGAACTCGCCCGAGTAGATGGTCCATTATGAGGCTTGTTAACATGTTTTCCATATCTGGAAGAATCGCAGGAATACCGTGCCATCGAGATCTCTAAGTCGGGTTCAAGACATCATCGCGACTGTAGCATCGTCAGTTCAGGCAAATCCAAGGGTTTCGACTTGAAACTTATCGGTGCGAATTGCAGTTGGCACACGCAGAAAAAAGTATGGTTATGGTGACAATATTCAAAGAGGATAATACTATTGTTGGGTATATGGTTGTGGTACAACAATATTATGATCCTCACAACAAAAGTATGATTCGAATACAACCATACTATGATCCTCACAACAATAGTATGATTCACACATAACCATACTATGATCCACACAACCATAGTATTATTCACACTCAACCATACTATGATCTCCACAACCATAGTATGATCCTTACAACCATAGTGTTTCATATACAACCATAGTATGATCCTCACAACCATAGTATGATTCACACGCAACCATGTTATGATCCCTACAACCATAATATTATCACACACAATTATACTATGATCCCCAATATAATTTATTAGAATTTGTTGAAGTTGTCGACAATAGATTTGATCCCTAATATGATTTATTAGAATTGCTTTAAGTTATAGGAGTGATTTATTTCACAGTAGAAAAAATAAGTTTAAATAAACGTAAGCGTTTTTATTAAAAAAAATCAGTTACACAAAGCCAAAGCAGCTTTTTTTTATAAAATTTTAATTTCGATAAAAAAGTACTATTATTGCATTAGATCCGTACCAATAACATTTGTTCTTAAAAGCATATTTAAAAGAAGAAAAATTACAATCATACAGTATGATTGCCGTAATCAAATTATTGTTAACATAAAACGCCAAACGCAATACTTTTGTCGAACCAACCATATTAATATTGTTGCTATAACCATATTTTCATTTTTAAATTTGGCAATAATAGTATTGTTACATTTCAACAATATTAATTCAAAAATAAATTCAGTTAACAATGCTATGGTTGCGATGAACATACTTTTATTGCGGAAAACATATTATTATTGCCGTGACCATGTAGTAACCATGTTTTTTTCTGCGTGCAGACAGCCATTACAGCGTATAAATCATGAGGACTTAAACCTGTTTCCGTACAAAGTTCAAGTTACAAGTAAGAAATGGCCGATGAAGACAACAGCTTGTTAAAATGCTTGTTTATGTCTGATAAGGCCCAGCTGCACATATAGTCAGACCGGTTATAGCAGAGCATTAACGAAAATGCCCAAACAAATAAATCTCCAGAATTACATTCCGCTGGCCCCAAGGTCTCCAGACCTTTTTTGGGGGGCGTTATGTCCCTCAAGAGGTGTACAAAACGAAACCAAGGAGTTTGACTGAATTAAAACCGTCCATTAAAACAATACTTGAACCGATCCCAATTTCAGCCCGCAATGAATAATTTTCTGATCAGGTGTCGCATATATGTGGAGGTCATTTAGGGCCTACCATCTTCAAACACAATTAGTCTTATAAAAGTAAATTGAATTTTCCCTACAATAAAAAAATAAATAAATGAAAAACATTGATTAAAAAAAGTTATTTTAATTTTACAATACGAAATTAAAATAACTGTTTTTGGTGCGCCACCCTGTATATGTTCCTCCGCTTTTTGATCTGTTACGTTCTAGAAGCCACATATTACATCCAATCCTTGATGAAATTTGCCTCACGTTAGTATTTTGGATCAAGGAAGGATTTTGTTTAAATGAGATATATGGTCATCCGATTTTTCTGTTTTTAGCTCTAGAAGCCACATCTTACATCCAACCTTGATATAATTTAGCACGAGTAATTTTTTTAAGCCAAAGGAAGTCTTTGAAATTGAAGAAAATCGATTCAGATTTAGATATATCCCCTATACATATATGTGACGCGAAAATGGAAAGGGACCTAAGGTTAAAAACCAGTTTTGTTCAGGAAAACCATTTTAAAGATTAGGTCCCTTTATATTTGCGCTTAGAATCATCGACTTCACTTTCATAAAACGCGCATATCACATATGTTTATCCGATTTCAATGTGTTTAGCTCTAGAAGCCACACACGCAGGATGTTGTTTAAATTAAAGATAATCGGTACAGATACAGGTCCCACATGCTTATATGATCAACAATTTTTTCTGTTTTTCAATTACTGATCTTTTTATTTTTAAAATGTGTCGCCCGAAGATTCTAAAGGCTCTTTGTAAATGTCCCAAATGCCAGAAAAATCTTTATGGTAACCCTGCTTGCGCCAAGGACGCTGTAGAAATTGGAGAAAATCGGTTCAGATTAAGATGTGTCCATAGCTTCCACCCACATTCAACCGGTTTTACCAAATACAATAATTCTTTCTCACAATTTCAAATATGTTTAAAAATTAGAGCCCGCCGAAAAACCTATTTTCAGACGGCTTTTCTAAACATCCAGAAGTGCAAGGTGTAATATAGCCGGTCATGTCCGACTTGAGCTTTTTTTCATTAGTTTTTTTTTTCTTAAAATTTACTTTAATTTTAACATGAATAGGAAAACATTTGAATCAAAAAAAGAGCGTGTCACGTTCGATATAAAGCCTAAATTTATAAGTTGTGGGCCGCCGCACAGTGGTCGAGGATCAAATGATTTCCATTGGCTAAAATTCTATAACTTTTGATCTAGTCAGTATTTTTGAGTTTTCGGCAAATGATTGATGAAGCTATTATTTACCCAAGAACCTCGAATCCATATATTTTATAGAGCATCGCCTTCTGGAACATTGGCCAATAAATCAGTCAGTGTCAATCGAAGAAAAAGTTCCAGGTGCTGAATTACTAAAACTCAAAATTCACGATGTTTCAAAAAACGAACTCAATATACTAAGAAGGGAAATTAATACTGTTACAACATTGAACACACCCATTTCAATAGTAGAACTGAACATACCCCGTTAATGTCATATGGGTTTTGAAAGCTAACCTCAATAGCGTTAGTCTGTAACGGGATTTTAAAATTGTTTTAACTTTCATCATGGAGTGGTCCGATAATGAGAACCGTATCGCTGTAATAGCGCTTTTCAAGTGTGAAATAAAAAAAACGATATTTTCAAAACGCTCCGGCCACTAGGGATTAGCCGCATGTTCGTCTACCGCTGCATAAAAAACTGTTTGAGGAGACTGGAGATGTAAAAGACCGCCACCGGTCGGGCCGCCCACGCTCTGTTCGAACACCGCATGTCATCAACGCCGTTAAATCAAGAACTCACAGAAATCCGCTCCGAAAACAGCAAATCAGGGCCCGTGAGATGAGTATCACACAAAAGTCCATGAGTCGAATCATCAAAAAGGACTTGGGACTTAGGGGTTTCCAACTACGTACCGGACATTTATTGACTGCAGCTTTAAAAATAAAATTGGATTGAAAAATGCAAACGTCTTTTGGTGAAGCACGTGAAAACTTGCACAGAAAAATTTTGTTCACCGATGAAAACATTTTTACCGTTCAGGAAAAATTTAACAAGCAAAATGATAGAGTGTACGCGCGGTCATCTAAGGAAGCATCTGAACTGATCCCAAGGGTTGAAAAGGGTCATCACCCAGCTTAAGTCATGGTTTGGTGGGGTGTCTCTTACGATGGGGTCACTAACCTGCATTTCTGCGAACAAGGAGTCAAAACATCGGCCAAAGTTTACCAAGAAACCGTTTTGGAAGCTGTTGTGAAAACTTAACAATTCCCTGTTCCAAAACCAGCCATGGACTTTCCAGCAGCATTCTGCGCCGGCCCATAAGGCTAAAACGTCCTAGGCCTGGCTTCGAAACAATTTGCCAGCGTTCATTTCCTCTGAAGAATGGCCCTCAGGCAGTCCAGATTTGAACCCATTGGACAACGAATTGTGGACGGTTTAAGAGGACAAGGTTTGTTACAAAAGATATTCCAACATGGGATCTCTTAAGACTGCTTTGGTTCGAGCTGTGGCCAATTTTCCAATGGACGAGGTTCGTGCAACTATTGACGATTGGCCAGTGCGACTTAAGGCGTGTGTAAAGGCAAAAGGAGGACATTTCGAATGAGTAGATTCTTTTTGAATACAATAGTATACATCAATAAATATATTAAAATATTTGGTCCAAAAACATGCAGTACTTTTTATTTTACAGCATAAAACGTGTGTAACAGTATTTATGTCCCTACTAAGTAATTGAAATGTGGGAATGATACATCAAGTACATCAAGGAGTTCAAGTTGAAATGAAATTAAAAAATGCGACAGATTTCCATTTTTAGTACACTAAACCGTTTCCTTTGCGGTTGTCTGTATTTATTTTAAATGTTCACGGGATGTTTACACAAAGTGTTATCTGTCATTCATTAAACTTCAAGTCATTGAGCATAAATAGAAGTTTTAGCGCAAATTAATCGTATGTATAAACACAATTGTAAAAGCAATGTTCATTCTGAATTTAATGTGTATGTTCGTGAACGAGAAACAATTATATTCTAAAAAAATAAATAAATAATAAAGAAGCTTTTTTGTAAACAAAAGTCAAAAATACATTTGCAATCAATGAACTTACTTAGTACTTTACGTTTCTCCAAAGTAAAGGGAGAGGGAGAACAGAAAGAGTGAGCGAGATATGGCGAGCACGAGAGTGGATAGTTTGATGACATCTACTTAAGCGTCATTAGTAATCAATATGGCTAATGGATAATTTCTACCATGAAACGTTGGTGTATTAAGTTGCTTATGCCATTTGTGGCATTCACGTCGTAATTATTTTCCTCAACGACTTCATTAGGAATTACTCTAATTATGAACTGTTCTTGGTATAAAAGGCGTGTTTTATTGGACAAGCTAAAAACTTCGCTAGTTTAGTTTGTAAAATTTGCAATTGGGGATGTCGATCGGGCTATCCCGAATCCCAAATTTTCGGGATTGTAAAATCCCAAAACCCGGCATTTGTTCCTAATAAACACCAGGAAGTCCCGGAATATTTATTATAAGTAGTGTTTTTGGTTAACACTCGATAAGAATTTGAATTGAAATCTAAGTCTTGATGGCGTAACTTAACAAACGGCAATACAATTTAACAATTTGTTTACGTTGATTTTGAAAAGAAACATCAAAGGTCACGAATTAGATTAAAAACAACTTAAGTCATAATAATTATAAAAGACTGAATAAATAAATGCAAAACAAAGCGATTTGAAATTGCTCCGCATCCACCATATAGTCCAGATCTAGCTCCTTCTGATTATTTCTTTTTCCAAATTTAAAAAAATTGCTGAAACTGAGGCATATTTTGAAGGTCTTGAAAAATCTTATTTTTCGGATGAATTTAAAAACTTGAAAAACGTTTGATGAAGTGTATTGACTTGGAAGGAGATTATGTTGAAAAATAAATAATAATAATTCCAAAAAAAACGGTTCTTTTTATGTTAGGTCAGTTACTTTTGCGGTCGCCCTCGTAATTATGAAAAAGTATTATTCAAAATACGCAAAAATTTCATGAAAAATAAATAAAATTTTATATAAAGTATGGAACTACCTTATATAACGCGTGAAACATATACCTAAAACAGATGAAAGAAATTCTTAAAAATTAGGAAAATATTTCATTAAGATTTAAAAAGCCAGAATTTTTATCATTACAGCGATTTCGAAATTTTTATGATTACACAGTGATACAAAATCGAATTTTTTGAATGCGAATGGAATAAGACCAATTGCAAATGAATGTTGTCAATAACCATAACAAAAATTTCAAGGGGTTTCTTTAGTTTAGTACGGTTCTAACAAGAAAATATCAATGAAAATTTAATAAAAAATGCTTATTTATTTCAATTGTTCTGGAAAGTTTTGGTAGCTTACTGATTTTGGGTTCGAGTAATTCATTTTTGATATTTATATCTCGCTAGATGGCGCTGTCATACAAACGGTGCTATTTCTTGAGGATTTTCATAGAAAATTGCAGTAGTTACTGCATATACAACACAAAGGAAGACAATTAAACGTATTAGAGAACATGGAAATATGCAAACGAAAAACACGTAGGATAATAAATGTACAGGTATACACTGCTTCAGACATAATATTTGAACCCTTGAATAATTTCTACAAAAAAGAAGACATCAAAGGCAATAAAACTCAGTAACGCACAAATTCAAAACAAGACCACAAAGACACACAAGCGCACATTAACAGATTTTTACACAGACTTTAATAAGAAAAAATACTTTTAAACAAAATAGTTGTTTTTATTATAAAGAAAATAATTTTTTCCAATAAAAAACACAATTTTTTCAATTATTTTCTGCATTTTTGTTACAGTAACGTACTGAGAGTAATAAAATGTACTTCGTAATATCATTAGAATTATGTTTTACAATAAAGCCAACATCAAACATAATTTTTTCAGCCTAACAAAAAGTAAACCCACCGTTTTTCTATGAAAATCTACAGCGCCATCTAGCGTGAGTTTCAGGTAAAAATAAATATCAAAATGAATTCCTCGACCTCAAAAACAGTAGGATACCACAACTTTCCAGGATAATAAAACTAAATAAGCAATTTTTGATCAAAATTTCAATGATCTTTTCTTGTTCGACAGCGTTCCAAAATCACCTACTTCAAATACCAGTAAAACAAAAATCACACACTGAACTAAAAAAAGGTTTTGCTATGGATAATGTCAACTTTCATTTGCAATTTGTCTCATCCTATTTGCATTTTGGTTGTTGTACTGTGTTAATTTTCATATTTCATGTGAAATGTTGCATTGTAAAAAGGGATGTGGCTTTGCCCATACATTTCAAAATGTAAAAGCGAGGTTTAGTACAAATACTTATGAAATTCTTTATATGTGACAGCGCATAGAGAAAGGGACCTAAGGGTAAAAAATCAATTTTCACTTTTTTTTTGATGTGTACAACATCTGAGCATCGAATGAGACCGATACCATGCCCCAAAAGTGTTCCCACCCAGAGATATGCGCGTTTTATGAAAGTGATGGCACACCAAAGATACACGTATTTAAATCTTTAAAATGGCTCTCCTTAACAAAACTGGTTTTTTAGCGTCATATGCAAATTTCTTTTAGCAAAAGTATTCTTATAAAGACCATAATAATAATCTGATCATCCTGAAATCTACACAGTATGTTACAGTTGGCCGAGAGATACGCACGCTATTAGAGTCATGTTTTGAAGAGGGAGCGTGGTTCCGCACACACACCTCAAAATTTAAAACGACCATGTCTAAAAAACTATTAAAGATAGCAAGCTTGGGTTTGGTATACTAGGGCTACTATATATATTTCTGGCCTAATAATGAAAATGCGAATATTTATAATCAAAAATGGTTTTATTGTTTTTCAAAGTATTCTCCAGCATGATTTATATACTTTTGCATGCGCTCAAACCAATTGTCGAAGCACTTTTTCCACTCCGATTAAGACACCTCCAAAACGTGATTTTTGAACGCTTCAACAGCATCTTCTGGCTACGAAAATCGTCGGGAATTAAAAGAAGTCATTGGCTGTACGGTCCATGCGGCGGATGACCCATTAATTCGACGTTTTGGCAGGTCAAAAAGGCGCTGGTTTGAGCCGATGTGTGAGAGCTCGCATTGTCATGGTGCACAATGATTCGTCTTTTCTTATTCGTTTTTCGAGTTTCTGCAAAGACTTCAGGCAAATAAATTGTGGTGTACCGCTCAAAATTTACCTTCCTACATTGCTCAAGCGGAGCAGTCGCCACATCACCAGTTTGCCGAAGAAACAGGCGACCATTTGCTTCGAAGTACTTCTTCCACGAACAACTTTCGTTGGATTTGGCTTGTCTTCGAAGACCCACACGGTTGATTGCTGTTTTGTTTCGGGCTCATACGGATAGATCCGTGATTTGTCACCTGTGACGATCTTATAAACGTCTTTTGAAGCACCGCGATCGTGTTTTTGTAAAATTTCTTTGCTCAAATCGACACGAGCCTTTTTTTGAGCGATTGTCAAATTGTGCGGGATCCAACCAACCAGGTTTTCATGCAAAATCGAATGTACGTATGCTGGTGGAAGAAATGCCCAAGGATGCCTCTATCTCACGGTATGTCACATGACAAGCTTGCATTAGTTCCCGCACGGCATCAATGTTCTCTGGCACACCGGCCATTTTTAAACGACCTTCGTCATTGAGCGAGCGTCGGCCACGATTGAATTAATTAAACCAGTTTTTCACAAGCTATAGGATAGTGATTCATCGCCATACAAAGATTTAAGTTCATCTATGCACTCTTCTCGTGATAATCCACGTCGAAAGTTGTGAAAATGATCGCACGAAAATGTTCACGAGTTAATTCCATTTATTTTTTTGTCAAATTGATTCTTTCAAGTCACTGTAAACAAACAACACAAATGATGGTCGTACTTCAAACCATTCTGAGTACGTTAATGCTAAAAAGTGTCAAACATTCTAATGGAAATGTCAGATGTCGCCAACATTTAGTGTTTCCTAGGCCAGAAATATATATAGCAACCTCGTACACCAGGTCGAGGGTATAAAGAATCATTTTTGTTGAAAGAATTTGAAGTCGTACTTCAGATTATGTTACTCCAGGCTTAGGTGACCTACTGAGGCCAATATGGAGAAATGACAAAACTCTAGTTTCTGAAGCGTGTTTTATATTCGCTTGATTCCTATCTTTAAGTATTGCCCATTTATTATTTTGTTTATTTTTAACAAAAAAAAGACTCTCTTTCTGGACGCTGTTTCTTAACAAAAAAAAAGAAAAATAAAAAAACCTCTTGTAAATTGGACACCAGCCACTAACTACAACAAATACTCGTACTCGAACAGACTGACAGCGACAATGTTATTTTTTGTTCCTACTTTAAGTCAGTATTGCAAACTTTAAGCATATACTATTTTTTCTTAAACCCCATATATATCACAAAAAACCCGTCCATTATATTTTGCTGATTTTTCAATTTGCAAAGTGTGGGAACCAAAGTAATTTTATAATAACAACGACGATGACTGCAAAAAAAAATGGTAACTTATTTTTTTCGCTTTGTTTTGGGGTTATTATTTCATAATACGAATGGATAAAACTAAACCGTAAAAGATTAACTTATTTTATGGAGTTTTTTAAATATTACACACGTTTATTGAAAAGGATTTGTGCAAAAACTCTGTTCAATTTGTCGCATGTTTGTCTTTTTAGGAAAAAATAAAGGTCAAAAGACATACCGGAAGGGAGTTTAATTTTTAAATTAAATCAAAAGGGTTTTTATTGGGGAGTGGTAATCCCCGACACGCAGCCAATTACGCTAACAATGTAAACATATTAATGGGAATGCATACATACTTATGAACTCAAAAGGGGGTTGCCAGGGTTATTCCTTGTAAGACTGGAGTGAGGGAGTATGCAGAGCATTATACCGAGCATTTTATTACTTTATAAAAAATGGTTGGCCAGCTAGAAATGATACGATAGCTTTCTCAATTTTTATATACTCCGCCATAGGATTGGTCCTTTTGTGTACATCTCGAAATATTGATCGGAGTACAGAAGGAGTATGTACATAAGGCCGTACCTCGAAAACAAGTTCATCGTTCACCAAGGAATATATAGTTTTATTACAAGGTAGTTCGAATTTTTTTTCTTTTTTTGCCGAACGTAGGGGTCACGCTTTTACATTTTTCTTTATATCTGCTGCATTTACAGCCGGATCTTAAAGTGTAATACCTCGATGTTTTTTGTCTCGAAGAGGCCAACTTTGCTGTTCTTGAAGTCACTTACCTCAAGTACCCCCTTCTGGTACATACCCATCATATCTCAGTTGGTACTACCCTAATGTACCACCCTAATATTAGAAGATTAATGCTCGCACAAAATCATTAAACTCTTGCTCGATAATCCCAGTAAAATAATTTTTAACATTCATTTGCCTATTTTGCCGAATGTAGGGTTTGCCTTTTTATGTTGTCCTTTGTATCTTCGGTGTTTACAGTCGGATGTTAAAGTGTGATACATCGATGTTTTTGTCTTGATGTAACCAATTTTTCTGTTTTTAAAGTCATTGACCTCAAGAACCCCCATCGATGTATCACACTTTATGATCCGGCTGTAAATGCAGAAGATAAAAAGAAAAATGTAAAAACGCGGCCCCTACGTTCGGCAAAAAACAAACAACTTTTTTCGTAACTACCTTGCAATAATACTTCATATTCGAAGGTGTACGGTAAACTTTTTTTTACCTGTAGGGTGGTACGCTCTAATGTACATATGTATGTTAATGATCGTTGAAAAATTCTTGATTTTTACGATTTTCGGCGTGGGTTATCGAGACAAGAGTTTTTAAATGAATGAAGCACCATCAAAAACCACTGTTAATTGCTGGTACTAAGCGTTCAGTCTCGGGCGACGTTTGCTCCAGGATGAATTTCGTGAAGGACGTCCGACTTCGGTCACTTTGCCAGAAACCATCGATCCTGTGCGTGAACTGATTAAGCAAGACCGACATGTTACATACCGTGAGATTGAGGCATCCTTGGGCAAAGGTATGAAAAACATCAATAAGATATTGCATTTCATTTGGCCGTGAAAACAAATTGTTCTCGTTGGATCCCACATAATTTGACGAATGCTCAAAAAAAGGTTCGTATGGATTGGTGTAAAGAGATGTTGAAAGAGTATAACTGCGATAGCTGAATGGCAGTGTATAACATTGTCTCAGGTGACGAATCATGGATCTATGCATATGAACCAAAACAAAACAGCAGTCGACCGTATGGGTCTTTCAAGAAGAGCTAAATCCAATACAAGTTGTTCGTGGAAGAAGCACATCGAAGAAAATGATTGCGTCTTTTTCGGTATAACCGGCCATGTTGCCACAGTGCCTTTAGTGGAACTTAGGACGGTCATCTCTGAGTGGTATACAACCATCTGTTTGCCAACAGTGTTCGAAGAAATGAGGAAAGATAATAAGAGAAGACGGATCATTTTGTATCACGGCATTGCTCTCACACATCAGTTGAAACGATGAGATATTTGACCCCTCAAGATGTCGAATTGATGGGCCTTCCACCGTAGAGTCCTGATTTGGCACCCAATAGCTTTTTGTTATTCCCTAGCATCAAGTAAAAAATGCATGGTCAACGTTTTTCATCGCCCGAAGCAATTATTGAAGCGTTCAAAAATAATATTTTGGAGTGGAAAAGTGCTTCGAAAATTGGTTTATGCGCATGCAAAAGTATATTGATCTTAAAGGAGAATATTTAAAAAAACAATAAAACCATTTCCAATGATAAATTATTGTGTTTTTATTGCCGGACCCGAAATATAAATAGCTACCCTCGTACTTTTTCGATATTTGTACCAAAGGTCAAAATCCCTGACCCACTATGTCACACTTCTGGTGGTCTGACCTAGCTCTTGAATTGTTCTTGGCTTATTGACGTAAATTTTTCTTCTAAATATTCCCAAAGAAAAAAGTCTAACGTTGTCAAATCACATGATTAACAATTAACATCGCCACGACTTGAGATAACACGGTCATTGAATTACTTGCGTGCAAGAGTCATTGTTTCGTTGGCTGTGTGGCAGGTGGCACCATCTTGTTAGAACCACATATAGTCCAGGTCCATATCCAATATATTTGGCCACAAGAAGTCCGTTATCATCTTGCGATAGCGATGACGCAGCCAGCCCACACGAAGAAAAAAAGTATGGTTGGGGTTACAATATTGAAAGAGCATAATACTATTGTTGTGTATATGGTTGTGGCACAACAATACGAGTATTATGATCATCACAACAAAAGTCTGGTTTACACACAGCCATACTATGATCCCCACAACAATATTATGGCCCTCACAACAATAGAATTATACACACACAACCAACCATACTATGATCCCCACAACAATGTTATTATTCACAATCAACCATACTATGATGCCCACAAACATATTATGATCCTCATAGCCATAGTATGTTAAACATACAACCATTGTATGTTCACCATGCTATGGCTATGAGTCATACAACTTAGTATGATTCACACACAACCATACTATGATCCCCAAATTTTTTTTGTAAGGATTTGGTTAAGTTGTTATTCAACAATATAGATTTTTTTAAGTTAATTTGTAAAATTACCTTGAACTCTTAATAATGTTTTAAAAAATAATTCAGTTATACTAATCCAGGATACGTAGTTTGTTTTGAAAAAAATTAATTTACATACAAAATGTACTTTTATTGCGACAAATTAAAAAAAAAATACGTTTTCTCCGGTATTATTGCCGTTATCATATTATTGTTAACATTAAACCCAAAGAAACAATACTTTTGTCGCACTAACTATATTTATATTGTTGCTACAACCATATTTTTATTTTTAAATTTGGCAGCAATACTTAGTAGGGACATAAATTGAAAGCTAACCTCAATAGCGTTAAGGCCCAATTAGTCTTGACGGTTGACGGTAGGCAATAAGCTATTTCAGTTGGTGGTTGCATTTTGCATGTGTTAGAGGGAGATAACTACAGTTTGACTTTTGACGACAGTAGACTTCTGCAGGTTGCAGAATCAACCGTCCACCGTCAAGACTAATTGGACCTTTAGTCTGTAACGGGATTTTACAATTGTTTCAACTTTCATCATATTGTGGTCAGATAATGAGAACCGTATCGCTGTAATAGTGCTTTTCAAGTGTGAAATGAAAAAAAAAACGATATTTTCAAAACGCTCCGGCCACTAGGGACTCGCCGCATGTTCGTCTACCGATGCATAAAACTAACTGTTTGAGGAGACTTGAGATGTAAAAGACCGTCACCGGTCAGGCCGCCCACGCTCTGTTCGAACACCACATGTCATCAAAGCCGTTAAATCAAGAATTCACAGAAATCCGCTCCGAAAACAGAAAATCATGGCCCGTGAGATGAATATCACGCAAAAGTCCATGAGTCAAATCATTGAAAAAGACTTGGGAATTGGGGCTTTCAAACGACGTAACGGACATTTATTGACTGCAGCTTCAAAAATAAAATTGGATTGAAAAATTTTGTTCACCGATGAAAACATTTTTACCGTTCAGGAAAAATTTAACAAGCAAAATGATAGAGTGTATGCGCGGTCATCTAAGGAAGCATCTGAACTGATCCCAAGGGTGGAAAAGGGTCATCACCCAGCTTAAGTCATGGTTTGGTGGGGTGTCTCTTACGATGGGGTCACTAACCTGCATTTCTGTGAACAAGGAGCCGGTTTGGAAGCTGTTGTGAAGCCTCTGAACAATTCCCTGTTCCAAGACCAGCCATGGACTTTCCAGCAGCATTCTGCGCCGGCCCATAAGGCTAAAACGTCCCAGGCCTGGCTTCGAAACAATTTGCCAGCGTTCATTTCCTCTGAATAATGGCCCTCAGGCAGTCCAGATTAAAACCCATTGGACGACGAATTGTGGACGGTTTTAGAGGACAAGGTTTGTTACAAAAGAAATTCCAACATGGGATCTTTTAAGACTGCTTTGGTTCGAGCTGTGGCCAATTTTCCAATGGACGAGATTCGTGCAACTATTGACGATTGGTCAGTGCGACTTAAGGCGTGTTTAAAGGCAAAAGGCGGACATTTCGAATAAGTAGATTCTTTTTGGATACAATGTACATCAATAAATATATTAAAAAATATTTGGTCCAAAAACATTCAGTACTTTTCATTTTACAGCATAAAACGTGTGTAACAGTATTTATGTCCCTACTAAGTACTATTGTTACTTTTTAACAATATTAATATTGCCACAATCATACTGTTGTCAAAATGAATTTCAAAAAAACAATACTATGGTTGCGATGACTTTTATTGCAGAGAACATACTATTGTTACCGTGACCATATAGTAACCATATGTTTTCTCTGCGTGTACAACAAATTAATTTTCTATTTTTTTTCAAAACCGAATACAACAGTGCCTTTTTATAGGCATGATCTCGATTGACTTCTTTTGTTAACGAAAGGCTTTAGGGTTGCAGTTTTGCTATTTAGTTATCCGGTAAGTTATCAAGGCTTACCCGGAAACAAAACGATTATTTGGCAAATTGTTCGATAGGTTAGCTTAAACTTGACTCACTGCAACAAATATAAGAATCATAACATACTTCTGGGCGTCGGTGTACTTTTCAGAAGCTCTATTCTCAATTGTGCCCCATTCTCCACCCCCCAAAGCGATTAAGGTAGACGTAACGCTTTCATTGTCTAGTCTCTGCTATTAAAAGCATTCAATTAAAAATCCGAATACCAAATGTAAAAAAACAATAATTTTTGGTTTGGTGCTAAAGAAAATTGAGTTCCTATACAGTTTAAGTTTGATTTTCGAACGAAGAGGTTCTTTCCACTTAGTACGCAATAAAACTGGCAAGTCATTTAAGTTGGCCGACAAAAAAACACAATTGTGTTTAGATAGCAAAAAATTATAAAAGATGTTGACAAATAACGTTTTGAAACAACGTCACAGTCGGCAGATATGGAGGGGGCTATGCAAACAATATTCCACAGTGGTCAATGTTAAGGTGAGAGAGAAGAATTAGTTTCTACACTGGTGCAATGCATTTTGTCTAGCCGATTTGGAACTCAAGCTGTACTTAAATGAGGGATGCTCGGGACTCAAGGGGTACTAAAACAACTGTTGAGTAAATTTAAAAAAAGACCCAAAAGACTAGATCGTGACTTCTGTTCTTTAAAGAATAAAAACTAAAATCAAATCCACCAATAAAATAGTTCATCGAACTTCAATACAAATTCTAACATGCTGATTTTATCTTCTTTTAGACCGACCAGCTACCCTTGGAGACTTCATTCGTTGAGGAGTTGCAACAACAGTGGCAACAGGCGAAACCGTTCAAATCGGTGCCCGGTCCATCGAAATTTCAAATGTTTCGTGGTTTTATGAAAGGTGGTGATTTCCATGGTTTGCCATTCGATAATGTTTTAAAACTGTGCCGTCAACGTTACGGCAACATATTCCTTATGCCCGGCATGTTTGGACAAAATACCAATTTGATTACTTTCAATCTGGAGGATTATGAGAAAGTTTTCCGCACGGAAGGGCCATATCCGGTACGACCGGGCAGTGAAGTTGTCACACATTATCGTTTGTCGCGAAAGGATAAACTGTATGATGAGGAATATTTGGGTGTGGCGGGAAAGTAAGTAGAAACATTACCTTTAGTATTGGCATTGTTAGGGGATTTTAAAAAATACACTAAATTTGTCATTATGTCTGCAACAAAAATATTGTTTGGATACCCTATAAGGTACATAGATCAATGATCGACGTTAAATTCTGAGAGGATGAATTCATGTCCTTTTTAAAGCACCATAATGGTCAAACGAACTAAGCAAGTTCCCAGAAAATTCGCACGATTATGGCTAATAGACACAAGCTGGGATTGTTAACGTGCTAAATAGGGCCAGAGGGAAAGTGTTTCGCTTTAAGGGACTGAAACTACCTCTGTTAGTTAAAACAGCATTGATTTCGGCCAAACTGAACCATGTGGTACGTTTTTTGGGCCACATTAGCCAAAACGTCCAGCAACTATGCCCTTTTTCAAGGATTTAATAGAGTTCCAACTAGAATGACCAAAATCGAAAGCAAAAACCGACATTCCGGTTTTTATGCCTAAACCAGACTGTTGGTTTCTTAAAAATAGCATAAAACCCAAGAATTCGTTTAGCCGTTTTTAGGGTTTTTACTAGATCGGCAGTGACTTACCGATCAATCAAATTTTTCAGTAGATTTTTGATTGTTTCGGGTCGAATCTCTTCAATGGATGCTTTTGCGTAACATTTGTAAGAAATAAAACTCGTTTAGATCAAAATTTAAGTCAAAACTGACTTTAAACAAAGTTTAACTTGCACTTAGGTAAAAATTGTGCAAATTATCGTGTGAAAGTTTTAACTAATTTTTTCTTTCTTTATTTTAGTGGCAAACAATGGGGTAAATTTCGTCATACGGTCAATCCAGTGCTAATGCAGCCCAGAAATACGGTCCTCTACATAGATCCCATGCAAAAAGTCAACAATGAATTTATACAAAGGTAAGTGTAATTTTAACTTCAGTTAATGCACTCTAAACTAAAAGTGAACTAAACTTAGTACAACGATTAATATGTCTAATGTAAACATAGTCTAATGTTACATACACTAGTAACTGACAATTACTAGTGTATTTTCGTAATTATTTCAATCACAATCGAGTGTTAATGGGGATCGATTCCCTAATGGAAACTTAACTTAAAAGAGCATTAACTGAAACCTAATGATTGGTTTCCATTAGTTCGTTTATACTACTAACGCGTTAATTATTATCGTGTTTTGCACTATTTCGCGAATTTTTAAAAAACACTGTATAAATTTCAAATCTTTTGACATATCGTGATTTGTGCTATCATAAAAACCTTCTATTTTTTTCGGTTTTACTATTTTGAACTTTATCTACCTTCGTTTTTTCTCTTTTAGAATACGTCACATTCGCGATCCGCTGAGCCTGGAAGTTCCCGGCAACTTTCTCTCCGATATCCATCGTTTATCCTTTGAATCGGTTGCCATTATCGCTTTGGACAAAGAAATGGGTCTTTTGCGCAACGAGTCTATCTCGCCGGACGTTCAGGCATTATTCGATAATGTATCGGCTTTTAGTAAAACTTTCTACGATTTGGGCATACAACCTTCGATTTACAAGTATGTAAAGACGCCCGCTTATAGGCGTTTTGAAAAATCTATGGACATTGTATTCGATTTTTGCTATAAATATATCGATGAAACCTTGCAACGCCTTGAAAAGAATTCCCACGTTGGCGGAGAAGGTAATAGCGTTTTGGAGAAATTGGTGAAAATCGATCGTAAAATCGCCATAATTATGGCCATCGATATGTTAATGGGTGGCGTGGAAGTAACCTCCAGTGTCATGTCCGCCATACTGCTGTGCATGGCCACCAATCCGGAGAAGCAGCAAAAGCTACGTGAAGAAATACTTACGAATGTCGGTAAAACGGAAAAATTTTCCATGGAAAATATGAAAAACTTACCCTATCTCAGGGCCTGCATTAAAGAGGCCATGCGAGTTCATCCGGTGGTGTTTGGCAATCTACGGGCCACAGGCATGGACTTATCGCTGAGCGGCTATCAAATACCCAAGGGCACAAATGTATTTTTAACCTCCAATATGTTGCTGCAGGAGGAATGCTATTTCCCTCGACCCAAGGAGTTTCTGCCCGAACGTTGGTTGCGCTCCGGTGGACCGGAGACCGACGATCTGTCGGCGAAAAATATAAGTCCATTTATATTCCTGCCCTTCGGTTTCGGGCCACGTTCGTGTGTGGGCAAACGTATTGTGGATTTGGAGCTTGAGATAACGCTGGCCAATATTGTGCGCAATTTCCAAATGGAATTCAACTATTCGACGGAGAATGCTTTTGAGAATTATTTCATGAATACTTGTGTCATACCGCTAAAATTGAAATTTACCGATTTGAATTAGATCGAATAAGTTGTTAAGATGAACTAGTGAAGAATTTATGAAAAAAAATTGGAATTAAGAAGATGAATAAATAGACATTGAATTTAATAGAGATTTAAACTAATTTTGTACTACTTAATTTTGTAGCGTAGGTAAATAAAAAAACTGAAAATACATTTTCAATTGGGCGAAAAATCGTCTTTTCTGTCGCATCTAGGGATCGGATACACCGAACCGAAAGCCAGTAAAGTTATTAGTGGTCACAAGCGATGGTTGTGGTAACCAACCATTTGGTAACGAAAGGTTGAGTTAATTTGACAGCTGTGTTAGTCAAAGCTCTCTTGGGTCCATACGTTGGTCAAGTTGTGATGTCGTTAATTTGTCACAAAACAACTTAAGCTCTTTGATACTGGTGCTCTTTACCCATCGACTAACCGATAGCCACAAAAAAAGAGATGGGTGCTTACCATCGGAATTATAGGTCTTGGCTGTTAGTGTTTGTAGGCCAAATAGTGGTAGCCTTAAGTCCACAATTGCCGGACATTGATAGACAAGGTCCTGTCCTGATTTGCCCTCGTCTTCGTTTAAACTTCTACAGATGTCGTGGCAAATTCACTTAAGGGGAATGGAAAGAGAAAAAAATTTGCCCGTACTGTCAAATCCTTTTGTGTTTTCGTAGTGTGAAGTTGGCTGCAGATTATTTTTTCGCATAATAATCAGAACGAACCAAACACACAATGCCAGAAAAGGCAATAATAAAAACAGAGATCACTGGTATAAGGTTTCCTACATAGAGCTTTTGTTTATAATAATGCGAAAGGACGCAATCCTCTCCTCAGGTCAGATCTTTTCTGTCTGTGTGCAAGTGGCTTTCTATTATTATCTTTCCTTGGCAATAAGTTGCAATAAAAATCGAATGAGAACAAATTACCTGCAGTAGGAAATGTATCTTTATACAGGGTGGAACGCGATAATTTGCTTTTTTGCACTGCAGGCTGTGGCGGCACTGTTGGTCGTAGAGAGCGGAGAGTGTGAGAGCGTGGCTTATAGTGGCTGATGGGGGATTTGTATACGTCTGCTTTTCAGTTGCCGTCATGCATTGGGTAAGCGTTTTTTTTTTAAATGCGCACTCGATCATTGCAATGCAGCGCTTTTCATTTACGATTCGCTGTTCCCACAAAATATCCGCTTATGGAGTGAAACAACCCCTAGAAAACTTCACCAGACCCATCTGCATTCGGACCGCGTCACTGTGTGGTGCGCCATATCACGAGTAGGCATCATTGCCCTTACTTTTTCCAGGATAACCGACTTGCCGTAACTGGAAACTCCGAAAGGTACTTGATTATGATCCAGGATTTTTTCAGCCGGCTCTTTAGGGAATGCAATTAGGGGATACATGGTTCCAACAGGATGGTGCCATTGCACACACAGCTAGGGTTACCATGAATTGTTTGGGGCAAATGTTTCCTGGACGGCTTATTTCTTTGAGGGGTGATGTGAACTGGCCGGCACACTCCCCAGACGTAGCCCCTTGCGATTTTTTCCTTTGGGGTAACCTGAAGACGGGGTGTATATACCAGTCGACATGATTGTACGAGTTCATGAAAACTGCACAGGAGTGTGGATAGCGAAGGTCGACATTTGCCAGATGCACTATTTAAAATTATGTAATTTTAAAATTCCCTTACTGTTTAATATAATTAAAATATAAAATGAATTTTTCTAAGATTAATAATTTTTTTTTTCATTCCCAATTAAGCAAATTACCGCGCTCAAGGCGGATCGAACATCATTAATGGGAGCTAACTTTGATAATTTACGTTTTTTTTCTGATTTTTATAAAGAATTCAGTCGGACGTTTCAGTTCTGTTAAACTTATTTATATTTGGAGAAATTCAGATCTAAGTAGCATAAACAAACCTACCGTTATATTCTTTTGTATTTGCTGAATATTGCAGCAGCGAACCAAATAACATTTGGTTGCACTGATGCAAAGTTAAGGGTTGATCCAACCAAAAAACGATGTGAAAAGGATTACTTACAGCGTGCAAGTAATATTTTTTTGGAAGTATTTTTCGAAATCAGGAAAAAATATTTTTAACTCAGATTTTGACTAAATCAGGCTCATCATTCATGAAGTTATAAGCTGATAGTACACTCGGAAAAAAATAGTTGGAATCGCTAAAATTCCGTTGCAAAAAAATTCCGTATTGGAGATTTGTTTCGACATACCGCAAGATTATAAATAATATCATCGTATTGTAGACGCAACTAATTGATCGGTCGTACCAATGAAACGCAAAAAATGTATGTATTTGCCATAACTGGTGGTTGTGGAAACTAATAGTTTTGCCAACATTTTTCGTTTAAACGAATATTGGTGATGATATCTAAACTTTCATTATAATCAAAGACTAAAAGAATCCTATTTTTACCACTTTTAGCAAATCGTTGAATATAATTTATTCAGCAAAAATCTTCCATCATCTTTTCCCCTTTTTCCTCGACATGACCCTCCCCTCCTTATGTTTTACATTACTTCAAGTATAAAAGAAAGGAGTTTTATTCATATACTGATATTTAATTTTTTTTTTTCTTAAACAAGTGCGGCAAGTGGACTTTTATATTCAAAAATTCTTTTCTGTATATTCGGATGCTTCGTATTTCTACCTATACTTCAGTTACAATTACTGAACGTTATAGAGCACCAACTAACATTCGATTGTACCAGTGGAATACTCGAGGTGCATGCAACCTCAATTATTTGGTTGGCAAACAAATTCGGTTGTGGCAACGAATCAGTTCTCTGTGTGTATTTATTTACTTATTAATCGTTAAAAAAGTCATTTACATTCAGTGAGTATTCCTATTTTAGACAGTGATCTGAAAAAAACGTCATCATTACGCTTGTGAAGTCAAGAAATCTTATAATTTATAATTTTTTTAAAAATAAACAAATAAGAGCCAAGGCAAGAAAAAGTCATTCTGACTAATCATTGGACGATAATGTCGACCAAAAAATTAAACAAATTTGCACTGTTTGAGTGCTTTATTCTAGCGTTAGCATTTTCATGATGAAATGGCAAAATTAACTCTGCAAAATAAATGATAGCGTTCTGATCATTTTGTGTCTGTTTAAACGTTATCGGAATATAAAAACATGAAAATTGTTTTCTACTTGTACGAGGCTGCTACATATATTTCTGGCCTAATAATGAAAATGCGAATATTTATCATCAACAATGGTTTTATTGTTTTTCAAGGTATTCTCCAGCATGTTTTATACACTTTTGCATGTGCTTAAACCAATTGCCGAAGCACTTTTTCCACTCCAATTGAGACAACTCAAAAACATGGTTTTTAACGCTTCAACAGCATCTTCTGGCGATGAAAATCCTTGACCACTCATTTTTTTTCTTGATGTGCGGGAATAAAAAGAAGTCATTGGGTGCCAAGTCAGGGCTGTACGGCGGATGACCCATCAATTCGACATTTTGGCCGGTCAAAAAGCCGCTGGTTTCAGCTGATGTGTGAGAGCTCGCATTGTCATGGTGCACAATGATTCGTCTTCTCTTGTTTTTTTTTTTGAATTTCTCCGAAGACTACAGGCAAACAAATTGTGGTGTACCACTTAGAATTGACCGTCCTACGTTGCTCACGCGGAACTGTAGCCACATGACCAGTTTTGCCGAAGAAATAGGCGGCCATTTGCTTCGAAGTGCTTCTTCCTCGAACAACTTTCGTTGGATTTGGCTCGTCTTCGAAGACCCACATGGTCGTTTGCTGTTTTGTTTCGCGCTTATACGCATAGATCCATGATTCGTCACCTGTGACGATTCTATAAACGTCGTTTGAAGCACCGCGATTGTATTTTTTCAAAATTCCATTGCACCAATCGACACGAGCCTCTTTTTGAGCGATTGTCAAATTGTGCGGGATCTAACGAGAACAAACCTTTTTTACGGCCAGGTGTTCATTCAATATCGAATTTATGCTGGTGGAAGAAATGCCCAAGGATGCCTCTATCTCACGGTATGTCACATGACGATCTTGCACTATCAGTTCACGCACGGCATCAATGTTCTCAGGCACAACGGCCGTTTTGGGACGACCTTCACAACCTTCGTCTTTGAGCGAGCGTCTGCCATGATTGAATTCATTAAACCAGTTTTTCACAGTTCTATAAGATGGTGCTTCATCGCCATACAAAGATTTAAATTCATCGATACACTCTTGTCGTGATAATCCACTTCGAAAGTTGTAAAAAATAATCGCGCGAAAATGTTCACGAGTTAATTCCATTTGTTGCCAAATTTATATTTAAAAGTCACTGTAAATAACACAAATGATGATCGTACATCAAAAAGTTCTGAGTACGTTTATGCTATATTTTCAATGGAAATGTCAGATGGCACCAGGCAACACTTAGTGTTGCCTAGGGCAAAAATATATACAGCCAACGAAAGAATCAATTTATCGAAGGAAACTTTTGGACAGCGCTTTATATCGCGTAGTGGGCCCATGGCTTGGCCTCCAAGATCGTGCGATTTAACAACCTCTCGGCTGGAATTATTCAAGTCAGCCGCGGCGGGCACTTGCCCGAAATTATTTTTAAAACATAACGACAAACCCTTTTCTTTATAATAAAGCTAAATTTTTGGTCATTGCTTTAAATTAGATGCGTTTTATTTCTTCTTGAAAATTACACGCTGAAGAAAACACCCGTTAATAGGATGTGCTGAAAACTTACGATTCAATGGATGAAGAAGTGTCAAACTTCTTCAAGCGATATTATTTTTTGTCCATCCTGGATATTTGGGCAATCTAAGGTAATGGTAATCATATGGAAAATTAAGAACAGTGTTGTGTAATCGGTTATAAACCCTTTAATTGAGATTTGGATTAAATTGTTTTAAATATATTTTTAAATTTTCGTTAATACTTCTGTAAGGGATATTCTATAGGACCGAATACTTTCTGGACCATATATCCTAAATTTAACGCAAAGTGTTTGCCTCTTAACCAAATTTCGCACCATACACGGACTTTTTGAAAATTCCTTCTATTTTTAAAGGCTATTTGTAAGCCGCCGTACAGTAATGAATAGTGTCGGCGCTTGTCTTCCAAATTCGATGTCGGGTAGAAACGTTGGCAATTTTACGAGAAAGAAATTATTTTCGAAGCTACGTAAAATGCTTTCCTTTAATACTCCATTAAGCATGTGTATAATCTAATATATTTCAGAAATGAAACATAACAAAGAACGTGTAAAATCGATACAAATGTATGGAATTCAAATGTTATAAAACATGTTGTCCTCAAATTCATAGCAAAATTTTATTTATGGAAAACAGTTGCAAACTTTTGCTAGTCGCTGTGAAATTTTAAGTGGTCATTTGTTATCAAAAGTAGCTGGAAGACACAAATCAAAACACAAACAATTCAACACAAGCGGCACACGTAGGACCGAATGTTTACATTTTTAATTCAGTTTGATTGAGATTCTCAACCAAACTTGTCTTGAGAATAGTTTCTAAAGTCTTTAGTTTTAATTGATATAGAAAACTATATATAAAGAAGAAGAAGAAGACAAAAAGAAAACAAAAGCAAAATGTTATCAAAAATTATTATAAGACAGCAAAACAATCTTCAAAATATATGGATGTTTCGAAAGCACTCAACTGTGGCCAATGTTAAGGTAAAAATAAAACAAGTGAGAAAAATTCATTTCGGCCAGACCGACTTGTGTATATATACACTCCATCATGGATACACGCAGAGAAAAGATATGGTTACTATATGGTCACCGCAATAAAACCAATAAAACCATGTTAGTCGCAACCATAGTATTGATTTTGCGGCAATATTAATATTGTTAAAATGTAACAATAGTATTATTGTCAAATTTAGAAATGAAAATATGGATGTAGCAACCATATAAACATAGTTGGTGTTACAAAAGTATTGTTGTTTAAAATTTACGTTAACAATAATATGATTACGGCAATCATACCGTATTATGATTACGGCAATCTTACCGTATGTGTATGCTTTTTGATATGCCAAACTAACACATATACACGATACAGTGCATTGTCCATTTTGAAAAACAACAACAATCGGAAGGTAGTTTGAGGGATTGTTATTGTGTTTACTTTGTTCGGTAAAATACTGTACTTCCAACTGGTTCTCGTTTATTTTAAATCTGCCTGCCCTTAAGTATATAACCATATATCATGGTTTAATCACATTCGTTACTTGAAGTCTACGGATGGTGAAGTAGCATCCACCCCTGCCGGCAACTAAAAGTATTTTCGACTGCCGTTGCAAAATATATTTTTGTTTTTTGAATGAAATTTTCCATAAAAACATGGAGATTTAAAACAACTTGCTTGATAAAAATATCTACTTTTGAATAACAACCCAATCCTAATAAATAATTTTGGCTATCATAGTATGGTTGAGTGAATCATACTATGGTTGTGGGGATCATAGTATGATTGAGTGCGAATCATATTATGGTTGTGGGGATCATAGTATGATTGAGTGCGAATCATATTATGGTTGTGAGGATCATGTTACGGTTGTATGAGAAACATACTATGGTTGTGAGGATCATAATATGGTTGTGGAGATAATAGTATGGTTGAGTGTGAATCATACTATTGTTGTGAGGATCATAAGATGGTTGTGGAGATCTTAGTATTGTTGAGTGTGATTCATAGTATGGTTGAGTGAGAATCATACTATGGTTGTAGGGATCATAGTATGGTTATGTGTGAATCATACTATTGTTGCGGGGATCATAATATTGTTGTGCCACAACCATATACTCAACAAAAGTATGATCCTCTTCGAATATTGTCACCTCAACCGTACTTTTTTTCTGCGTGTAGTCTGGCAATTTTCAAATAGATAATTGCAAACATTTAATCTTTGACTGTTAATATACACAGCGTCCTATGATGGAGGGTATCATATAAAATGGCAAATAAAAACAAGTAAACAGATTGGCTGGTCCGGAACCGTCTACCATCGATTAGTGTTTATACCCTCTCCTTAGAGGGTATAAGGTAAGGTAGAAAGTATTTATTATTTGTTACGTACAAAAAGTAAAACGCATCGAAAAAAGCATTTTAGTTTCTACACATCGAGCAATATCCAAGAAAAAGACGTAAGCGCCACACGCTTTTTAATGAAATTCGTTAGAAAAATTTACTACGCTCTCAAGTTTAAACATTAAAAATTATATATTAATATTCACAAAGATATAGCAAAATCAATTGTATCGGAATCCTCCTGACCCTCTTTCAGTGTAGATTAGAAGCCAAATAATTTGAGCATGAAATTTGCTTATATTCCGAAGTTTATTATATGTTTAAAGCGACTTAATACACACGTACGAAAAGAGTGAATGACACGCCCCATTGGGTTACCTCCAGTGCTAATGTATTATACCGTCCTCATTTGGTAATCGCAAAAATCTTAATACTACTCATACGATTGTGCACATTTTGACAATCGCTCAAAAAATAGCTCGTGTTGATTCGTGCAAAGAAATTTTAAAAAAATAAGATCGCGGTGCTTTAAAAGACGTTTATAAGATCGTCACAGGTGACGAATCATGGATCTATGCGTATGAGCACGAAAAACAAAACAGCAATCGACAGTGTGGGTCTTCGAAGGCGAGCACTTTGAAGCAAATGGTCGCCTGTTTTTTCGGCAAAACTGGTCATGTGGCGACTGTTCCGCTTGAGCAACGTAGGACGGTCAATTCTGAGTGGTACACCACAATTTGATCGCCCGAAGTCTTCGGAGAAATTCGAAAAACGAACAAGAGAAGACAAATCATTGTGCACCATGACAATGCAAGCAAAAACCATGTTTTGGAGGAAAAAGCGCTTCGACAATTGGTTTGAGCGCATGCAAAAGTGTAGAAATCATGCTGGAAAATACTTCGAAAAACAATAAAACCATTTTTGATGATAAATATTTGCATTTTCATTATTAGGCCAGAAATATATATAGCAGCCCTCGTATAGCGATTAAATTTCTAATAAATGTAATTAGAACCTTTATTTCGTAACCAGTTTGATATTTGATGGTGCATTTTCTTAATTAATTCATTTACTACTGATAGATATTATAGATAAAATGTCTTACGTAATGATAGTCATAGTTTTACAGTGACTAGCAAAATTTCTATTCGAAATTTAATCACAATAGGGTGGTTATAGCGATTATATTTTTAAATTGGCAGTTTCAAGTGTATTTCCTTAATTAATACAATCAGAATTTAGAGATAAACTGGATTAAAGTCGGGATTGGTCCGAAGTCGGGCGTGGTCGACTATATTATACCCTGCACTTCTGGATGTTCAAAAGCCAACAGGAAATGGTTTTTGGACCCCATTAGACAGATTACAGATTTTAAAAGCAATGTCATATTTAAATTTGTAAGACTTCATTGTTTTTAGTTCATTGATTTAGTAAGATCGGATGAACATATGTATAGTAGCTATATCCAAATCTGAACCGATTTTCTTCAGTTTCAATAACATCCTCTCTTGTGCCAACGTGTGCCAAATTTCATCAAGATTAAATGTAATATGTGGCTTTTATAGCTAGGAACATAGAATCGGATGAACATATATTTTTATTTAATCTTAAGGTCAATAAAAAAATAAAGAGTTTGTTAAGAACAGGTCGAATAAAATAACACGAAAATATGAACATATATGTATAGGAACTATATATAAATCTGAACCGATTTTCTTCAATTACAATAGCGTCCGTCCTTGAGCCAAAAACTTACTTTTGGTTAATTTCATCAATATCACTGTAAAATGTGGCTTTTAGAGGTAAGAACAGAAAAATCTAATGAACATATATATGGTGGCTATATCTAAATATCTTGAGAGCCGCCGCGGTGAGATGGAATTGGGCGCGACTGTCATGCTAGTAAACCCTGCTTCAACCCCGGGTAAGAATATCTAACAGTTTTTCACCGGCGAGTTTCCACCTCGTAACGGCCGGCAACTTTACGAGTTAGAGATTTATCTCTAAGTCATTCAAAAAAAACTTCTCTATTAAATGCATTAGCCGTTCGAAGCCGGCATTAAACTCTAGATCCCGGTCAGTGAGTAAAAGATTTAAATAGTGCACAGCTCACTGATTTGAGGGAAGTTCCCTTTTGTTCCTTAATGGGATGTTGTGGGAATTAAGAAAGTAACTCGGTTAATCTGAACCGATTTTCTTAACTTTGCATAATACTAAATTAAATCAATATTGGGTGTAATCTGCGGTTTTTAAATCAAAAAACATAAAAAACGGGTTAACATAAATTTGGGAGCTAAATCTTAACCGATTTTCTTCAATTTCAATAGCGTGCGTCGTTGATTTTAAAAACATAAAAGTACTTTTGCCAAATTTTAATGGAAATAATTGCGACCTGTAATTTAATTAAAAATTTTTGTAATTAAATTACAAATTTTTTTACAATTATTTTTGATTTAGATGTACTCAAATTGACCTTACCAGGGCTGCTACACATATTTCTGGCCTAATAATGAAAATGCGAATATTTATCATCAAAAATGGTTTTATTGTTTTTTAAAGTATTCTCCAGCATGTTTTATACACTTTTGCATGTGCTTAAACCAATTGCCGGAGCACTTTTTCCACTCCGATTGAGGCACCTCCAAAACATCGCCAACAGCTTCTTCGGGCGACGAAAATCGTTGACCACGCATTTTTTTTTGTTGTGGGGGAATAAAAAGAAGTCATGGCTGTACGGCGTATGACCCATTAATTCGACGATTTGGCCGGTCAAAATGGCGCTGGTTTGAGCCGATGTGTAAGAGCTCGCATTGTCATGGTGTACAATGCTTCGTCTTCTCTTGTTCGTTTTTCGAATTTCTCCGAAGACTTTAGGCAAACAACTTGTGGTGTACCATTTAAAATTGGCCGTCCTACGTTGCTCAAGCGGAACAGTCGCCACATGATTAGTTTTGCCGACGAAACAGGCGAACATTTGCTTCGAACAACTTTCGTTGGATTTGGCTCATCTTCGAAGACCCACACGGTCGATTTCTGTTTTGTTTCGGGCTCATACGGATAGATCCATGATTCGTCACCTGTGGCGACTTTTGAAGCACCGCGATCGTATTTTTTCAAAATTTCTTTGCACCAATCGACACGAGCCTTTTTTAAGCGATTGTCAAATTGTGCGGGATCCAACGAGAACAAACGTTTATTACGGCCAGGTGTTCATGCAATATCGAATCTATGCTAGTGGAAGAAATGCCCAAGAATGCCTCTATCTCACGGTATATCACATGACGATCGTGCATCATCACTTCACGCGCGGCATCAATGTTCTCTGGCACAACGGCCGTTTATGGACGACCTTCGTCTTTGAGCGAGCGTTGGCCACGAATGAATTCATTAAACCAGTTTTTCACAGTGGTATAGGATGGTGGTTCATCGCCATACAAAGATTTAAGTTCATCGATGCACTCTTGTCGTGATAATCCACGTGGAAACTTGTGAAAAATGATCGCACGAAAATTTTCACGAGTTAATTCCATTTTTTGCCAAATTGATTTTTTTAAGTCACTGTAAACAACACAAATGATGGTCTTACGTCAAAACGTTCTGAGTACGTTTATGCTAAAAAATTTCAAAATTTCTAATGGAAATGTCAGATGGCACCAGGCAACACTTAGCGTTGCCTATGCCAGAAATATATATAGCAACCCTCGTACTAGTATGTTAATATATAGAAAGCTGGTCATTTTAGAGATATGTTATTATCCAGCTCAGTGTAAATGCTAATCAAGATTCAGCTTTATTTCAGTTGTGATTGAATTGATCTTGGAAATATCACTGTTCTGGAAAAATTAGCTTTTGAGCCCTCCTCTAGACAAAACGAACTGATGCTTGTGTAAAATGTTTTCCTGAATCCGTTTTGTCCCATCACGTATAGTTTTGCAGATATTTTCTGGGTTTTTCATTAATCTGCCTAAAACTTCAGTAAATCTTATCCGGTTCATTTAAAATAATAATATTAATTGGTAAGAAATGCATCATAATTTATAAAAATCGAATAAAAGTTGCGGAAGTTACAGCCAAAAGAAATCAAAATCTTGTTCGAACAGTGAGAAATTTTCCTATGATTTCTTACAAAAACTGCTAAAGCTCAGGCATTATCAAAAAATATACTACATTGGAATCGTTACAGTGCGTTCTGTATACTTTAATTTTATGCAAAAACTAGTGAGGAAGCTCCAGATTTTCAGTCGATATCTTGAAAACTATACGTGATGGGCCAAAACGGACATTCAATTCGGATTAAAGAGATCATTTTACATAAGGCTCATTTGGTTTCGTCCATAGGAGGATTTTGTTGCAGAACAGTGTACTTCATGATTATTGCAATCACAACAGGGCGATAACAACGACTAATGATGTACTGTAAACAATGTCTCAGACGCCCTATTGTGATTGATATTAACACGGCAATACATTGCCAACTGTTAGCTATTATCGAGTAAAATTTAATAAAAAATTGTCGAACGATATCAATTCTACCTGCGAGCTTTTCTTTACAGTTGCAAACTTTTGCTCGTCACTGTTACTTTTTTGTTTTGTGTAGACTCAACCAACTTAAGTGCCTATTCATTGTTATCAACAAAATAAGTCAGCAAACGATATTCATATCAAGTGAAAACTTAAACAATTCATAACAATATGTGACGCGCAAAATAGAAAGGGACCCAAGGGTAAAAATCAGTTTTGTTCAGGAGAGCCATTTTAAAGATTTAAATACGTGTATCTTCGGTGTACCATCACTTTCATAAAACGCGCATATCTCTGGGAGGGAACACATTTTTGGGGCATGGGATAGGTCTCATTCGATGCTCAGATGTTGTCCACATTAAAAAGAAGTGAAAATTGATCTTTTTACCCTTAGGTCCCTTTCTCTATGCGCTGTCACATATGCAGAGAACGTAGTACGAATGAGTGATTTCCATTCAGTTTGTTTTTTGATTTTCAACCTAACAGGTCTACAACAGAATATTTCTAGAGTTCACTGATTGAATTACAAAAAAAATAAAGCAAAAAATAAATAGAAATGTTATCGAAACTCATTACAAGACACCAGAGGGATTTGCGCAGTATATGGATTTATAGAAAACACTCCACCGTTGTTAATTTAAAAGTAAATGAAATAACGTTCACAACAAAAAGACTTTGTATTTGAGTGATTACATTTTTGGATAGCTTTGCAAGAGATAACAGCATTTGCAAATTGTTTTTAGTGAAATGTGGACACTATGTGATCTTTCTGGAGAAAATTTGCGACGCAGATAAAAATTGTTTATATTAAACCTTTCTTCGGGAAGACGTTTCAGCCCGTTAGTATTTGTAAAGTTATGTAAACGCAGTACAAGGTTTGTACAAGGTGGCGCAAAATTAAGCATCCCATTTTGTTCTTGAATAACTTTTAACTAAATAAAAAAAAGTTTAAAATTTTTTTCTGTTAACAACAATTTCTGTTAAAGAAGACAAGTCTGCCGCTTTAATTGCATTTAGCATGACTTTCCACAAGATGTTCGAATTTCCGTCGAATATTCTCCGTAAGGTTTGCGGGACTTCAATTTTGTTATCGCCCTATTGTGACTGGCTTACCAAGACGTTGAAAAAAAGTATGGTTAGGAGAGCAATATTCAAAGAGCATCATACTATTGTTAGGTATATAGTTGTGGTACAACAATTGTATGATCATCACACCAGCAGTATGATGCATATACAACCATACTATGATCCTCACAACAACAGCAGGATTCACGCATAACCATACTATGATCCACACAACCATATTATAATCCTCACAACTATAGTATGGTTCATACAACCATAATATGATTGCCGCAAGCTTAATGTTGTTGAAATGTAACAATATTATTATTGCCAAATTTAAAAATTAAAATATGGTTGTAGCAACAATATAAATATGGTTGGTGCGACAAAGTAGTGTTTTATGTTAACAATAATATGATTACAGCAATCATACTGTATGATAGTAATTTTTCTTAATTTGAATAAGCTTTTTAGAGCAATGTTATTGTTACGGATCTAATGCAATAGTAGTACTTTTTATATGGAAATTAATATTTCTCTTGGCTTTTTTTAACTGAAATTTTTTTAATAAAACCGCTTACGTTTTTTATTTTGATTTTTTCTACTGTTAAATATTTTACATTTAATGTATTTTTTAATAATTTTCATAATTCAAATCTATTATTGACAACTTAACCCAATTCTAATAAATAATATTCGGGATCAAAGTATAATTGTATGTGATCATACTATGGTTGTAGGGATCAAAACATGGTCGCGTGTAAATCATACTATGGTTGTGAGGACTATTGTATGGCTGTCTTTGACTCATACTATTGTTGTGAGGATCATAATATTGTTGTTACACAACCATACATATACCCAACAATAATATTATGCTCTTCAAATATTGTTGTCCCAACCATACTTTTTTTCTACGAGTACTAGAAGCCACAGATTACTTCTAATCTTATTGAAACTTGGCACTCGTTAGTTTTTTGGGCTAAGGACGAGCGCTATTAAAATTGAAGGAAATCGGTTTAAATTTTTGTTACATGTAGCTACCGCACGTTTGTTACTCCACTTTTATGTTTTAGCTCTAGAAACCACATATTACATACAATTTTGAAGCAATTTGACACAAGTAAGTTTTTTATCTAAGGACGGACGTTAATAAAATTGAAGAAAATCGGTAAAAATAAATTTAATGTTTTTAGCTCTGGAAGCCACATATTACATCCAATCTTGATGAAATTAGCACATATCCGTCTACGTTATGATATAGCCCCAGAGAAAAAGGTTTCCCCCTATTTAACATATCATTGCTCTAGAACGCCCATTTAAATTCCGATTTCGATCTAATTTGGTACTGTAAAGGGTGGTCCAACGAAGGATCTATGAAAATTATGTGTGAAACAAAATACCGGCCAAATGGTCGCTACGGTTTCGGTGTCATACCTCTATCCGATGGTCCATGCTTTCAATGAATTTAAGATATAATGGAGGTTCAATGTCGTTAATGTGCCGAATTATATCATCCTTAAGCTCTTGAATTGTTCTTGGCTTACTGACGTACATTTTTTCTTTTCAATATTCCCATAGAAAAAGGTCCAACGGTGTTCAATCACATGATCGAGGCAGCCACGTCCATTTTTTTTTTTTAATTTTGCAAAAAAAAGATCCATTGTTTCGTTGACTGTGTCGCAAGTTCACCACATATCGTGAAGGTCCATGTCTTCAATTTCTGGCCACAAGAAATAAGGTAAGGTGTGACTTACAATAAATACCCTTATGATAGAGCCCACGCAGAAATGGTTGGGGCCGTCTTTTGAGGTAAACCTGGATATATGGGTATCAAAAATCTAAATAATTTTTACGAAGCTAAAATTAAATTATTTTTGCAATTTGGCTTAATTTAGTTGATGGAAAATTTGTCCATTAAACCATGGATATATGGGTAAAAAAAAAACCAACGAAACATTCTTACAAATTCAGTTGTGAAATTAGTTTGAGTCAGGATAAATTTAGGGCCCGTTTTAGGGGGTAAAACAACCTGTTTTCAATTGGCTTTGGACATCTGGAAGTGCAGGTTATAATATAATTAATGACAGACTATGTTTTCAAAAGTAATTAAATCTAGGTTATATCTTTATTGTCCGTTAATAACAAGGCGCAATAATCTAGGAAATCTGAATGCGGTATAAATTTCAAAATCAGGCACTCACATACTTATTGAAAAAAATAGACGTTTCTACTTCAAATCAATACTGTTTTACGCTTTATTGTGATAAAATGTTTAATGGTAAACGTTGAAAATTGCAATTATAGTTTGAAAACACTAGATTTGCAAATAGGAAGTATAGTTTTCTGTATTAATACTCCGATGCCCATTCGAATTTAATAATAAAATGTATGTTTATTGAGTTCCTGTCGAACACCGCATGTCATCAAAGCCGTTAAATCAAGAATTCACAGAAATCCGGTCCGAAAACAAAAATCATGGCCCGTGAGATGAATACCACGCAAAAGTCCACGAGTCGAATCATTTAAAAATACTTGGGACTTGGGGCTTTCAAACGACAATTTTACCGTTCAGGAAAAATTTAACAAGCAAAACGATAGAGTGTATGCGCGGTCATCTAAGGAAGCATCTGAACTGATCCCAAGGCTGGAAAAGGGTCATCACCCAGCTTCAGTCATGGTTTGGTGGGGTGTCTTTTACGATGGGGTCACTGGCCTGCATTTCTGCGAACGAGGAGTCAAAACATCGGCCAAAGTTTACCAAGAAACCGTTTTGGAAGCTGTTGTGAAGCCTCTTATCAATTCCCTGTTCCAAAAGCAGCCATGGACTTTCCAGCAGGATTCTGCGCCGGCCCATAAGGCTAAAACCTTCCAGGCCTGGCTTCGAAACAATTTTCCAGCGTTCATTTCCTCTGAAGAATGGCCCTCAGGCAGTCCAGATTTGAATACATTGGATTACAAATTGTGGACGGTTTTAGAGGACAAGGTTTGTCACAAAAGATACCCCAACATTGGATCTCTTAAGACTGCTTTGGTTCGAACTGTGACCAATTTTCCAATGGACGAGGTTCGGCGTGTGTAAAGGCAAAAGGCGGACATTTCGAATAAGTAGATTCTTTTTGGATACAATATACATCAATAAATATATTAAAAAATATTTGGTCCAAAAACATTCAGTACTTTTTATTTTACAGCATAAAACGTGTGTAACAGTATTTATGTCCCTACTAAGTACTTACCTTAGTATTCCATTTTTTAAAGATAAGACTAAAAAATGTGTTGTTTTCGTGCTCATTTACTCCCAATAATCCACAGTCAAATTTGTATAGGAAACCGACCTGGAAAGCTACCTACTACCTTTTGTCAGTCTAAATTGGCCTTTATCCAAAAAAGTGCCGATTAAAATTTTTCGGAATTTATTTGTTCCATTTTCTTTGAAAAATTCAAGTCTCTAATGAAATATATCCACCCACAGCTTGATGATTCGTCATCTTCGGAAAATTCCTATGCCAGCGTCATGCAACAGGAGTGGCAGCAGGCAAAACCGTTCAAGTCTGTGCCGGGTCCTACAAAGTTTCAGATGTTGCGTAGTTTTCTAAGAGGTGGCGATTTCCATGGTAAAACTTTCGATACGGTTATGCGAATGTGCCGTGAACGCTATGGTAATATCTACTTGTTGCCTGGAATGTTCGGTCAAAATACCAATTTGATTACATTCAATGTGGATGATTACGAGAAGATTCTACGTACGGAGGGACAATATCCGCAGCGACCTGGCAATGAAATTGTCTTTGATTATCGTCTGGCTCGAAAGGATGACCTGTATGATGAAGGCAATTTGGGTGTGGCGGGAAAGTAAGTATTTTTTACTACTTAAAGCAGACTTGATCGATTATATTCGTAATTTTGTTTTTTTGCTTTAGTGGTGCACAATGGGGTAAATTTCGCCATGCTGTTAATCCCGTACTAATGCAACCCAGGAACACGGTGCTTTATATAGATCCTACACAGAAAGTAAATGGCGATTTTATTAACAGGTAAGTTTATGATACGAATACAAACCACTTGTAAGAACTCAGAGCAGAGATTGTTTCTATTAATAAAGTTAGGACCTATCAAACGCGTCTAAAACTAGTCGTTATTTTGTTCGTTTTCCGCAAGGACCATTATAATTATAACCTTTTCTGCAATCCCACGACAACCGGTTCTGTGGTCCGGAATGACCCGGAGAGCTATTCTTCGGCCAAGGGCTGTCACCCCGGTTGCCGCTACAAGAAATAAATAGTTGCAGTGCTAGTTTTCTCCATATAAAAAATTAAGAGTTGCCAACCCTTTATCTCATTTGTGTGGAAAAACGACCTGGATTTGTGTAGGTTTAGTCTGATTTGTGTCGAAAAATTTAGAAATCTAATAGTTTTCCTTGATCTCAATGTAGTTTTCCAAAAGTTATACATATTCTGTTACAATTTAATTTTCTTTCTAGAATCCGTCAAATTCGCGATCCCTCCAGTATGGAAGTCCCTGACAATTTTCTTTCCGAAATTTATCGCTTGTCATTTGAATCGATTGCCGTCATTGCTTTGGACAAAGATCTGGGTCTGGTACGCAACGAAAATCCGGTGCCGGAGGCACAGCAACTATTCGAAAACTTCCAGATTTTCAATAAGTCCCTCTTTGAGTTGGGTATCAAACCATCGCTTCATAAAATCGTGCCAACGCCCAGCTATCGAAAATTCGTAAAGGCTATGGATAATATGACGAATATATGCCGTAAATTTGTTGACGAGTCTCTGCTGCGTATCGAGCAAAGAGGCGACAATGACGAGGGCAAAAGTGTATTGGAGAAATTAATTAAAATTGATCGCAAAATCGCCTTAATTATGGCTATCGATATGTTAATCGCTGGCGTAGAGGCTACCTCTTCAACTCTGTCCGGAGCTTTGCTGTGCTTGGCTACCAATCCCGAGAAACAGCAAAAGCTGCGTGATGAAATACTAACAACTGTGGGGCGAACAGAAAAGTTTACCATAGAAAATATGAAAAATCTACCCTATCTCAGGGCCTGCATCAAAGAAGCCATGCGTACCTATCCGGTGATATTTGGAAATATGCGTTCGACCGGTATGGATTTGTGCCTCAGCGGTTATCAAGTTCCCAAAGGCACCAATGTCCTTTTAGTGGCCAATATGCAGCTGCAGGAGGAATCGTATTTTCCTCAACCGCAGGAATTTATACCGGAACGTTGGTTACGTGGTTCTAGTGATGCCATTTCCGGCAAGAATATTAATCCGTTTATATTTTTGCCCTTCGGTTTTGGGCCACGTTCTTGTGTGGGCAAACGCGTTGTCGAGTTGGAGCTGGAGATAACTTTGGCCAATATCGTGCGCAATTTCCAAATGGAATTCAACTATTCGACGGAGAATGCTTTTCAGAATTATTTCATGAATACTTGTGTCATACCATTGAAATTTAAATTTACCGATTTGAAATAGAAAATGTCCAAATGTAGTATAGTAAACAATAGATAATAAAATATTAGTCAAAATTGAGCAGATATACGAACGGCTTTTATTTGAAAAGGTCATATAAATATTGTATTAAAATATTATCGATGTAAGCGTTAAGGCCAGTTTTACATAATTGCATATAAAAGATTATTTACTTCTATTATCCAATGCGACTATTTGTTCTTCTTCAGTAATAAATTTATTTAAATCTGGCAACGATATAAACATAGAGTGGATAAAGTTGCATCAACTTGATACTTTCCCCACATAATCCTATTAAGGAAGAAGACGAAACATCTCTGAATGGGAATAATTCTTTAACTACTGTTTAACGCCGGCTCTGAACGGCTAATGGATTTTTTAGTTTTTACATGGCTAAGAGATAAAAGTTTTTACATGCAAAAGTTTTTACATGGTATAGGGATAAATCTCTTACTCGTAAAGTCGCCGGCATTTACGAGAAAAGATATGGTTACTATATGGTCACGGCAACAATAGTATGTTCTCTGCAGTAAAAGTATGGTCGTCGCAACCATAGTACCATATTTTGACAAAAGTATGATTGCGGCAATATTAATATTGTTGAAATGTAAGATAAGTATTGTTGCCAAATTTAAAAATGAAAATATGGTTGTAGCAACAATATAAATATGGTTGGTGGGACAAAAGTATTGCTTTCATGGATTTTATGTTAACAATAACATGATTACGGCAATCATACCGGAAAACCCTTAATTTTTTTTAATTTGACAATGTTATTTTTACGATTCTTACGCAATAAAAGTAATAAAAAATATTTTTTTTCAAAAAAAATACGGATTAGTATAACTAAAATATTTTTAACAAATGAATTTTTTTACTGTTAAATAAATCACTTCTATTGTTACATAACTTACTTAAAAAAACTTGGGGATCATAGTATGGTTGTGCGTAAGTCATACTATGGTTGTGAGGATCATACTATGGTTGTGAGAATCATACTATGGTTGTACGTCAAACATACTATGGTTATGAGGATCATAATATGGTTGTGGGGATCATAGTATGGTTGTGTGTGAATGATTCTATTGTTGTGAGGATAATATTGTTATGGGGATCAAAGTATGGTTGTGTGTGAACCATACTATTGTTGTGATGATCATAATATTGTTGTGCCACAATCATCTAACCAACAATAGTATGGTGCTATTCGAATATTGTTACATTGTTTATACAAACGTGAATAGCGCTATATGTGACGCGCAAAATAGAAAGGAGAGCCATTTTAAAGATTTAAATACGTGTATCTTTGGTGTACCATCACTTTCATAAAACGCGCATATCTCTGGGAGGGAACACTTTTGGGGCATGGAATCGGTCGCATTCGATTTATTTTTTACCCTTAGGTCCCTTTCTCTATGCGCCGTTACATATGTTTAGGCCTATGTTTACAGAAATTATAAACGCGAATAGTGTAGTCAATTTGACAAGATTAATTTAACCACAATCGCGAGTTCATTCATATGTATACTTATATATCAGGGTGTCCGCCGGGAAGGTATACTACTTTGTTTTGTCGCCATTTTGGTTAACAATAGTCTTGACAGTTCAAATTTGGCACGTCTCTACTTCACGACTGCCAAATATGGAAATATGGAAAAATATTTGATAAACCAACGAGTTTTACGGGTTAAAACATTTAATCAAAATCAATTATCGATTACAGTGACGATGAGAAAGTTACGTGAAATTTTCGGGAAAAACAACGTGCCAACAAAAAGCACTATTTATCGTGTAGTGAATGGTTTCGAAGAAAGAGGGTCTGTAGCTGATAGGCCCAAGCCTGGACCACAACGTACTGCAAGATCGGCTGAAAACATTACTGCTGCTCAAGAAAGTGCTCAAAACAATCCATCAACCTCAATTCGAGGCCGTGCTCAGGAGCTTGGTCTTGAAAAAACCAGTCAGGTGAGCAATTTGGTCAGGAGGGACCATTGGACCTTAATTTTATGAAAATAAAAACGGCGTAACGGTAACTGTCAATGGAGAGCGATATCGCGATATGATTAAAAACTTTTTAACGCTAGAACTGCGTGCTTTGGGCTTGATTAACATGTGGTATCAACAAGACGGTGCCACATCGCATACAGCCACGATTACAATGGAATGACTGCGAAACCTCTTTCTACAACAAGTTATTTCAAAAAATGGTGATGTTGATTGGCCTCCACTGTCTCCTGATTTGACTGCTTCTTTTTGTGGGGATATCTAAGGTGTATGGTGTATGCAAACAAACCAGAAAGGTTTGAGCAGCTCAAACAAAATATTCGCGATGAAATTAATGAAATACCGCGTAAAATGTGCGAGAATGTAATGAAAAATGTGCTCAAAGGGCTCGCATTTGTTAGGCTAACAGAGGCGGACATTTATCTGATATTGTATTTCATACACAATTGCCGACATTAAATAAAATATTAATCAATATAAGATCCATTCTCTTTCATTTAATCAAAAATTATAAATAAAGTAGTATACCTTCCCGGCGAACACCCTGCTTATGTTTTAAACTTCTCAATTTAAGAAGATTTTAAAAATTTAGATTTCTGCATTATAAAGTAAACGCATTGAGCTAATTTTGGTGAAGGATTTAAAATATTTAAAAAAAATTATTTTTTTTTGCAAAAAATAATGCAAAATTTTATTTCAAAACATAAAAACTTTGCACAATTGCAACTGCAAATAAATACTCAATCAATATCTGTACTAAAGGTTTGGGCACCTCTGCGTTTTCTTCGAACACCTATGAACAGTCGTCGTACTCGTACAGATACAAAAATGATCTAACCATTTTAATCAATTTGAATTGATTGAAAATGTAAATAACTATACATGCCGATTTATTTTTACATCGTATTCAGTTGCTAGTCATTCGGAAGGCACACCTCTTAGAGGCAAGTGCGGAGGGTAGTTAAGGGAAGTTGAAGCAATTCTACCCTATAGAAAAATCACAGCATTTTAAGATTTTAGTAATGGGTTTATAAGAAAGGCACTAGAATAGGCATAACAATTTATTTCAATTTCCACTGACACAAAGTTTAAAGCTAAAATATTGGAATTCACTTAATTTGGAGAAGTTTAGAAATTAATAATAACAAATAATGTATTTATATTGCATTTAGAAGTTCAATAGGATCAAAATGGTGGTTTATATTAAAGATGGGACACTGGATCTACAGGAGCGTAATCAGAACTACAACTGAATATGAAAGATTCTCTGCTAATCGGAACAAAAAACATTTTTTTTACAGATTTTTTGCAGAAAGTTAAAGTTTACTTCGGTTGTCTGATGCAGTAAAATAGAACAAGTGCGGATGATGTTTTCAAACTGTCATCGCTCGAACACAATTAAGATATTTTACCGCGCAAAGATGCGTTTGAAAAGTAATTACTTAGAGATTAAAAATATATTTTTGACAATTCTTTTTTGTTATATTTTTTGCAAAAGAATTTAAGTTTTTTAATATTTTAAATTCTACCCCAAAATTAGTTCAATTTTACTTTATATGGCAGAAATCTAAATTTTTTGGGATTTAACATAAGTTCAGAACTAGAGAAGAACATATAAGGGTGAAGCGCGTTAGTTTGCTTATTTGGAAATGAAATAAAAAATGTTGAACTTTAGAAAAATGTATTTTATATTTTATTTATATTGAACAGTAGGGGAATTTTTGAATTACATGGTTTTAAATAGAGTATCTGGCAAATGTCGACTTTCGCTATCCACCCACTGCTGCATACGTTTTCTGAAGTTTTCATGAACTCTAACAAGCATATCGACTGGTATCCCGCCTATTTCAGCCTCGATATTGTTAATTACATCTTGCAAGGTGTTGGGGCGGTTGATATACCACTTCGACTTCAGGTAACCCCAAATGAAAAAATCGCATGGGGCTAAGTCCAGTGAGCGTGCCGGCCAGTTCACATCATCCCTCGAAGAGATAAGCCGCCCAGGAAAGATTTGCCTTAACCAATTTATGGTAACCCTCGCTGTGTGTGCAGTGGCACCATCCAGGAACCATGTATCCTCTAATTGCATTGGCTCAAGAGGCGGCTGAAAAAAAGTCTGGAAAAGCCAAGAGCAAGTGATTGCTTCCGAGCAGAGCGTTTCGGAGATTGCAGTTCTAATGCTCTAATTATCTCGATGTTTTGTGGTGTTATAATCCTTCTCTCAGGTCACCTTCGTACACATCACACATTCCCTGCTGTTCTCAATGAAGTTGCCCAATTTACAATTAATTGCAGCCCAGGAACACGTCCGCGTGGGGGAACAGCGAATCGTAAACGAAAAGCACGCTGCGCTGCAATGATCAAGTGCGCATTTGAAAAATGTGCTTCAACAAAAAATGAACTCTCCTCACGTGTACAATGCATGATGGCAACTGAACTGTGGCAGACGAATACAAATCTCCCGTCTGCCACTATAAGCCACGCCTACTCTCAACTCTCTTTGAGTAGGCCAACAGTGCCGCTATAGACTGCAGTGCAAAAAAGCAAATTACCGAGCTCCACCCTATACTAAGACAGTATTTGCTAAGTATTTTTTATTTTTAAATGGATTTCTTGACGTAGACACCAATTAATTACATTTTAAAATAATAAATAATAAGACTGTAAAAAGTGGAAATAAAAACATATCCTTAAATAATTTATCAAATGCTCTCTAATATTTTCTTCTATAAATGTGTATTTAAGTTAGATCTCATAGAGGGCGATTAATGTTTTTCACAGGAATGAACTTAGTAAAAGGCCCATCTGAGTAGAAATGAAACGCACTTAAATCCTAAAAATTGTAATCATTATTGTGGAAAAGTAAATACGAAATACTATTTCAAAATATTATAAATAATATTTCAAAACGTTTCTGATTAAACATTTAAATAACGCCTTATTATTGATTGCCTATTAAAATACATATTCTAAAACCCACTCTTTTTATCGTTATTTAAAAAAATGTCTTTCTCTTCCCATTAAAAAGAGAAAACTCATTGACGAAAAATGATTAATTTCAGTTCTACTTTCCTTGAAATCTGTAATCTTCCAAAATTATCATTTTTAATTTTATGATAACAGAAATCTTTCAAAAAATTTCCCTGAAATGCTTTCAAAACAAATCCAGGAATTCCTTCTTATGTCTGGCACTGCATTTAGTGTGATAGTTTAACTTAATGCTGACAGAGTTTGCAATATGAGACCCCCATATTCTTCCTATACACATCCCTCGTTCCAGCTACAGAGTACAGGGCGAGAGGTATTTTACTTTTTTTGTATTTTGCCATAGAAATGCTTGTTTGTAGTTAAGTTTGCTGATGCTGCGGCCGCTGCTGCATCCAGGCACCCGGTTCAGACTCCTTCCCTTTTCGTTGCGTTCCTCTACTGTCTGTCACCTCACGAAGCGTCAAATTTCAATTAGAGATAAATGCGACGATATTGTTTTTGTTTGTCATTGTTGTACTTTCGTTGTTGTTGTTGTTGTCATTCATTCATTTTGTACAAGCGCAACGAATTGAATGGCATAGCTAGTGATTGATACAAAAACAACTAGACTGTCATAGTTGGAGATTCTCTCTCTCGCTCTCTCTATCACACAAAACAGAGAGAGAAAGCGATTACGAGAGATTAAATGGAAGGTGTCTGAGATAGAATTGTCACTGCAATGGGCTACCGTTTTCTTTTATTAGGAGAGTTGGAATATGCCGAACGCTAAGGAGTGAAAAGGATGCGGAAAGCAGTGGCAATTGAAAATATTTAATTGAGATTAGTAAATTGGGGGGATTATATAAGATTTGTGAGAGTTTAATCCGTCCGGCGAAGAGGAATTTGGGTAATGACGTCTGAGGCTTTAACGAAATATGATTGTACTAAAGAGTGAAGAATATCTTTAAGACCAGTAACAGATAAATATCGAATTAAAAATTCTCATTAAAAAAGAGGATTTTTAACGAATATTACTTTATTAAATGATTGTATCAAATGCAACAATAAAAAAAACATTAGACAGTAATACCAGGTCCCAGTTGATGGAGATTTTTGAGGATCGGAATAAAAAATCGCCTATTGTGTAGTTATAGATCAAAATTGCCACCGAAGCAAATTCTTCACTTTATCCAAACAGCTTGGGCATTCAGGTAAACTGTCATGTCCAAAACTGCGTAGAAACGTTCAAAATCAACCGTGACCAGTTAAGAGATGTGCTAGGCAATTTTTTGTCCATATGTTCTCTGCAAACTAGGATGAGCTGATGGGTTCGTCTTCTTTTCGTGGGCGTGCTTTAGCGTTACAGTCTGATGGTGAGTGTAGGTAATTGCTATTTCCCTGGCGTTCTTCCGAAACTCTTTGTTGAGAGCGGACTCTGTTTTAGGCTAATTCCTTAGCCCAAAGTAGCATCTATTTGCCAGAGCTGTCCTTCTTTTACTTTATATTATATCGTTCACAGCTCACTGATTTGAAAAAAGTTAATCGTTTGTTTTTTTAATGGTATGTTAAGGAAAGTATTGTTCTCCTAATGTAGATAAATTCGAGCACTTATTCGAGGTTGTAACTACCCAACCTACAAGGGTTACTATTTATATTTCGGGTCCTGACAATACTTGTGTTCCCAGATGTTAACTGAAACTTCAATTGGAAACTTTGACATTTTTTAGACTAACTTCACTCAGAACGTTTTGTCATTTGAGGGCGAATTGTTTTGTTTACAGTGTGTTGAAAAATTCGTCTCAGTCAAAAAATGGAATTATCCCGTGAACATTTTCGTGAGTTGTTTTTTTTTCGATTTTCGGCGTGGATTATCGAGACAAGAGTGTTAAAATCAACTTGTTTCAACCTTTGGCGACGAAGCATCATCAAAAAACACTGTTAATCGCTGGTACCAAGAGTTCAGTCGCGGACGCCATTCGCTCCAGGTGGAATTTCGTGAAGGACTTCCAACTTCAGTCACTTTGCCAGAAACCATCGATGCTGTACGTGAACTGATTAAGCAAGACCGACATGTGGCATACCGTGAGATTGAGGCATCCTTGGGCATTAGCATGATAAGCATCAATAAGGTATTGCATGTTCATTTGGCCGTAAATTTTTTTTTCTCTTTGACGAACGCTCAAAAAAGGCTCGTATGGATTGGTGCAAAGAGATGTTGAAAAAGTCTAACTGCAGTAGCTTAAAGGCAGTGTATAACATTGTCACAGGTGGCGAATCATGGATCTATGCATATGAACCCGAAACAAAACAGCAATCAACCGTATGGGTCTTTCAAGACGAGCCAAATCCAACAAAAGTTGTTCGTGGAAGAAGTACATCGATCAAATGATTGTGTTTTTTTTCGGTATAACCGGCCATGTTGCCACAGTGCTTTTAGTGGAACGTAGGAGGTCAACTTTTAGTGGTATAAAACCATCTGTTTGCCCACAGTGTTCGAAGAAATGAGAAAAAATAATAAGAGAAGACGGATCATTTTGTATCACGGCAATGCGAGCTCTCACACATCAGCTGACACGATAAGCTATTTGACCACTCTAGATGTCGAATTGATGGGCCATCCAACGTACAGCCCTGATTTGGCACCCAATGACTTTTTCTTTTTCGCTATCATCAAGAAAAAAATGCGTGGTCAACGTTTTTCATCGCCCGAAGCAGCTGTTGAAGCGTTCGAAAATCATGTTTTGGAGGTGTCTCAATCGGAGTGGAAAAAGTGCTTCGAAAATTGGTTTGTGCGCATGCAAAAGTGTATTGATCTTAAAGGAGAATATTTGGAAAAACAATAAAACCATTTCCAATGATAAATTTATGCGTTTTTATTGCCGGACCCGAAATATAAATAGCAACACTCGTATTAATGTTGCCTATCTTTCATCTCGATGTTATATTAAGAACTGCAAGCTCCATTTTTGTCAATTTCCTATCACTTTTTGAGGAAATGATAACTCTGAAACAATAATGCCATTTTTCACATTTTCATTATTAAGCCAGAAATATATAACAGCCCTCGTACATTCACGTAGCATCTTCCACTTGTTAATAAGAACATCGATATTATTAAGGAAACACAGTTTTTAAAGAATCCAAAGTGTATCGTATTTGGAAGTTTCTGGACTTGTTCAGAGGAAAACGCAGTCAGTATTGAATCGGCTCACTAAGGCCTTTGAATGAAGCTACTATGGCCAAACCCAAGATTTTTTTTTAATTTTAAAGACTACATTTCTTCGACACTGTTTTTGATTTTAAGATTTTAATAAAATAAGTTATTTGAATTCTTTATAAAAGTTGGAAGAATTCCTTCACTTTTACAATATTCAATTTAATGTGTTTTGGAAACTACGAGGGCGACCGCAAAACTAACTGGCCTGGCACATTTTCTGTTTTACTAGCAACTTTTTTTTGTTTTTTAAAAGCAATCTTTTATAAGCCATCTGTCAAAATTTCCGAAATATTTAATGATTATTTTCTTTGTTACAGGTGATTGAAGTAAACAAGTTTTATAATTTTTGAAAAATGGAAAATAAAGAGTTTCGTGCGGTAATTAAACACTTTTATATGAAAGGTTATACGCCACAATTAATCAAAGATGAATTGGATTCTGTTCATGGTGATAATGTACCATTATACTCCACCGTGAAATCCTGGGTTCAACAATTTAAAACGGGTCGTTCAAGTACGGAAGATGAACAACGCTTTGGAAGACCGAAAACTGCTACTACTATTGAAAACATTAGAAAAATATTTAATGAAGTGACTAAAGATAGACAAATAAAGCTCAGAGAACTTGCTGATATTGTTACAATACACGAAAAACAAGTTTGGATTAGTTTACATGATGAACTCCACATGAAAAAGCTATCCGCAAGATGGGTGCCGCGTTTGTTGACTTTGCCCCAAAAAATAGTCCGTTCTAAGCTGGTAAAAGTGGTCTCAAGAAGGCGAAAACTGTTAAGTCAGCAGGAAAAGTAATGGCCACAGTATTTTGGGATGCAAGGGGTATAATATTTATTGATTATCTTGAGAAAGGAAAAACTATAAATAGTGAATATTATTGTGCATTATTGGATCGGTTGAGTGAAGAAATCAAGATAAAACCACCCCATTTAGAGAAAAAAAAGTTCTTTTTCATCAAGATAATGCTCCTTCGCACACTGCATTTTTAACTCAACAATAACTGGCCGAATTACGATTTGAAATTGCTCCGCATCTACCATATAGTCCAGATTAAGCTCCATCTGATTATTTCTTGTTTCCAAATTTAAAAAAAATTCTCGGTGGCAAAAAATTTTCGTCCAATAGCGAGGTAATTGCTGAAACTGAGGCATATTTTGAAGATCTTGAAAAATCTTATTTTTCGGATGGAATTAAAAAACTTGAAAAACGTTTGATGAAGTGTATTGAGTTGGAAGGAGATTCTGTTGAAAAATAAATAATAATAATTCCAAAAAAACGGTTCTTTTATGTTAGGCCAGTTACTTTTGCGGTCGCCCTCGTACTCTGGGACGCCAGGCATTTAAAACATCTCAAAAGAGTTGCAAATTCAAGCCGGTAGCCGACAACTATATATGAACGAGACTTATCTGCAAGCCATGGAATATTTCCCCACAACATCTCATTAAATTACATACAGGGAATATGGATTTAAACCTCGGTTTACTCCAACGACGATAAATAAAATGAACTTTTACGAGAAATTGAAGAACACACGATAAGTAGCAGACATGGGGAAGCAACTTTAAAAGCTCTCAATATTGTAGAAAAATAGCAACTGTGAATGAACCCCAAAGAATGGTACAAAACTAGAAAATTAAAATTAGTTTTTGTGTAAAGAACATTTATGTCAGGAAAAGATATTGAAAAATATTCAAAATTAAAATTTAAACTTTTTATTTGTGTTTAAAGTGTGTGAATTGAGAGTTTTTGTGTTTTATTTTTGACTTTTTTGTGTTATTGTGAAAGTTGAAAAATAAATCTAGAATTTGTCTGTTACTAAGTTTTTGTAAGTCCGTATGATTCATTTCAGAGTATGATTTCTTTGGTAGGCTACAGGATGTAGGCGTTTGATCGGCGAATTTCTAAGTACCTTAGGCTGACTTTGATGTCAACATTGCGTTGACACCAGCGGCTAAAGCAAGTAAAAGTGTCCTCCGGTAGTTTCTGCCAGAGGTATAGCCGCTAGATGTCGCTACATGTCAGGATATTAGATAGAGGCCATAAATGTCATACATGGGTAAATAGATTACCTATGTCGAAGAGTTATCCTCCTTCATTAGCTCAGATCTAAGGATATTATATCCTTCTTTTTATTTAAAATAAATTCCGAAAATTCCCACAATTCTCAGGTGCTGAATGAAACAGGATATTTAATTACTTCTGCGCAACATCTAAAATGACACTTGTTCAATTCCACTGCGTTCCTCTCGAGCAAAAGTAGGAGGAGCATTCGACACAACAGGCAGAGAAAACGACAAAAAAATCGGAAGCATGCAACAGGATCAAAATGAATGAAAAACAGGGATTAACACCACCAAAAACAACACTCGCACACACACACACGAAACAAGAGCATTACATAAGATGGAATTAGTGACACTATGAGCAACACCATCCGAAAGGAGGATGACGACAATGACACAAAAAAATCACATCACTTCACATGGAAACTCCAAATCCAGTAAGCATATCGAATTACAATTAAATCATATAAAGATTTGCTACGCACAAGCAACGATTCCGTTTTTTTGCTCACTTCACCAAAAGCAAAACGAACAGACAGACGGATGGATGGACAGACACACTATTGCTATTGTTCCAAGAGTATGAATGAATGAGGAGACTGCAAAGGCCTCAGAACATCCCCCTTTGTGCTGGCAAAGAAGTGAAGGGAGAACCGGGGAAAACCCAATCGAGCTAAATGAAATTTACAAACATTTGGTTTTAATTTGTTCACTTTTTTCCCCGGTGGATTGGCAACGACAATCATGTTCGATGTTGTTGACGATGTTAAGGACATTTTACAGGCAATGTGTGGTTGATGCTGCTGATGAAGAGGAGGTTAGAAGGAAAACATATGTCTCACTTTTGGTCGATTATGGTGTGTTAATTAAATCTTAAGGGAGTTGTTGGTGGTTCATTAAAACAAACATGTTTTTTTTTGGGGTTAATAGAAAATTATACGAAAGGATTTCAAGGCTAGGCAGAGGAGAGCGGTGACCATTATGGGCATAAGGTAAGGTTTAATTGGTAGCCACCCAAGACATAGCTTGTTTGGTTCCATAAGAAGGTGCCGTTGTGGAACCGTGTAGTCATCGCGAACAATACGTCCTATGCTACTAGGTCAAGGCCTCTTTTATCCTTCATCTAGCCTGTTGCCATAATAAAGGTGTGGATCCTGATCCAAATTGCATTCGGTAAGACAGGTTTGATCAGTTAGGATCTGTAGAGCAAAGCGTTTCCATGTTAAGTCCACAAAAGCGGGACAGTGACAGATATTCCACGAACGCCGGTTCTTAGCGATCTATAGACCATACGTCTTCAAGGCCTCTTTTATCCTTCAGCCAGCCTGTTGCAATAATCTGTAGACCAATCCGTTTCCGGGCTAAGTACACAAAAGCGGAACAGTGGCAGCTAAGATCGTTGGTCTCGTTGGGATACCTTTTACTCGTCGCGAAAAAATAGTACTATGCACCTGGCTTTCTTTATCGTTCTGCCAGCCTGTAGCCATTATAAAGACGTGGGTTCTGTTCGGGTCTCTAAGGAGATGCATAGTTTGTCATCCGTCTCCCACGGAAGTCGTCACAGTCTTCTGAAGTGTAAGACCAACGGTAAGTGATGACCACGATAAAGTTTCTCGGATGGATCCTTGGCAGATTAATCACGGTCCGCGTTCTCTGCTCTTTCATAGCAGGCCATATCTTTCTGGTTTCCATGAAGCTGGGTTCCTGTTTCCACCTATTGATGGCAACGAGATAGTTTCCATGAAAAAGCAGTCATTTGAATTGCGGGTAGCACCATCCTTCGCTATTGAGTCAGCTGTAAAATTATGAACAATGTCCAGGAGCCCATATAAGGGTTACCGTTGATATTCTCGTAATCTTCTTCATACGTCATTCTTGAACAAGTCTCGAAGCGGTGTTGTTGTTGTTGCAACAACAATATGTATTGTTTTAAAGACCTGTCCGCCTATAGGAGATTTGCTGCTACATCCAGTTGAATGAAACGCGTCATTTGAACTGGATGCGACCAAAGAGACCTGGGGGTCAGTCAGTTCAGTGAGCTTGGCCGGACAATTAGAGAGATGCAGCATGTCAGGTGGTCCCTGGTGGAAGGTGGGACATACGTCTAGAACGTTAACGACCAATACGATTTGTGGCGGCTGCACCATCTTTACCTCAGCTGAGCCAGAACCACGCGCGTCTGCCGAGGTAGCGCCGTCTCCTCTAGTGAAATCTCCGGGGGAAGCTCCCCTAGCACTACATTCTCGCTATAGCTGGACATTGCTGCTGCGACTTTATCAGTGAGAATGTCGTTCAGACCTGCCTGATAGTTTCAATATAAGGCAATATAAAGGCGCTCTCTTGTACTGCTGGACCTCTCTCTATCTCTCTCTCTCTAGATTAGAAAGATCGTACCTGATCTGCCTGGGTGGAAGCATCTTGTCTAAGGGATGGTGTATGGGATAACTATTTGGAAGACACCCAAGCAGATACTATTTAGACAACAAGAAACTGGGTCTGCGCACGGTAAAGACCTTCGTCTCCTCATGCAGATGATACTCAGAAGACATAAGGAGACACCCTATTGATGTTCTGAGGGCGGCATTCTGGCAAGTCTGAATTTTCTTCCACTGCGTCGTACTCACATTCGTCGTCACTGCGTATATCGCTACAGACCGACCTCTCGCTTTAGTCAAGTCATTAGTCTTGGTCAACAAGATTTATTTGCCGCCTTCCCAAGTACCGCCGGCTAGTGACTTGAGGACCATGTTTCTACTTTCAATCTTATCGCAGATAGCTGTAGAAGAGGATAAAAAAGGCTATTCAATGTAACCCAAGGAATTTAGGGTAGTTGGTAGTCGGGATGTTGACGTCTTTGACTTTCACATTAAGTGACAACCGCACCTCTGCGGTCCATGCAGTAAACAAGGTGGCTGATGATTTGGAGGAGTATATTTTCATATTGCGTACCACACAATTTTAACGCGATCCCACGACAGCCGGTTCTAAGCACCGGATCGACCCGAAGCAGCAATTCTTCGGCCAAGGGCTGTCACCCCGGTACTGTGTGCGGCTACAACAACTACATTAACAATTTTAACGCGGTCTGGTGGTGCAGAAATTTTAGATAGCTAGAGGTTAAACAGTGTCGGAGGTAACACCCAACGCTGGGAACTTCCGGTTTAACTCTACGGGGATTCGACTTCCTGTCTCTAAATTCCTCATTTTTCATGTAACTGGCGCCCAAACATATAGTTTACGACCCAACGTTTCAAACTAGGCGGAAGGGACGTTTCTGCATGCCCTTTAAAAGTGTGTCATAATTGACCGTGTCGAAGGCCCTGGTAAGGTCAAGAGCCACGAGGACCTCAAAGGGGTGTACCCATTCTCCAGGAATCTAATAGTCAGCTTACTGTTAAGAAATATGAAGATATACCTCCATGCCATTTCATACTATTAAACTTGCCGCGCGGCTGTTCCTATGGTCGTGATTTCAGCTTGAGTTATGCCGCAAAAGACCGGTAGCTTCAGAACCGTTTTAAATTCAGCGTATACGACTAGATACTGAAATCCTAAGGCTCTACCTTGGTATACATAGCTTAACCGATTTGAAGCTTCATCACACGCCTCAGCCACCAAACTGCTCGTCTTAGATTTCTACGACCATCTAAGATATTTCTTTATATATATAGGGTGATCCATCTAGAGGTATTTTTTCAAAACAAAAAAATATAAATATTGAAATCAAGTGTGAAATCTTTATTGGTAATTTGAAAGGACATTTTATGGCATTTATTTTTTGAAAATAATTACCTTCAAATGTTGGCAACTGTATTATGGAAATGAGCGTTCGGGAAATTCCGCTGTTTTCGACCAGAATTTTTCTCAGAGATGATTTCTGGCTCAATGGCAAAATCAATAAACAAAATTGCCGCATTTGGGCTGAATAGCAACAAGAAGAGGTTCAAGATGTGCCATTATACCCAGAGAAAACCACGGTTTGGTGCGGTCTGGTGGAATCATCGGTTCAAATTTTTTCAAAAATGATGATGGCCGGAACGAAACCGTGAATGGTGCTCGCTATCGCGCCATGATAACGATCTTTATGCTACCTGCAATTGAAGCCCACAATCTTGACGACTCTTGGTTTTAATTGGACGGTGCCACTTGTCATACAGCTGCTCAATGTTCTCTGGCACAACGACCGTTTTTGGACGACCTTCGTCTTTGAGCGAGCGTCGGCCACGATTGAATTCATTAAACCAGTTTTTCACAGTGCTATGGGATGGTGTTTCATCGCCATACAAAGATTTAAATTCATCGATGCACTCTTATCGTGATAATCCACGTCGAAAGTTGTGAAAAATGATCGCACGAAAGTGTTCACGAGTTAATTCCATTTTTAGCCAAATTGATTTTTTAAAGTCACTGTAAACAACACAAATGATGGTCGTACGTCAAAACGTTTTGTCATCCAAAATTGGACCCTCAGATTGAAAACCCTGAGGCGCAGTTGCGGCCAACATTTGAAGGAAATTACATTAAAAAATAAATGCCATAAAATCTCTTTTCAAATTACCACTAAAGATTCCACACTTAATTTGAATTTTTATTTTTTTTGTTCTGAAAAAATACCTCTAGATGGATTACCCTGTACTTTACAGAGTCTAAGATCAATATTTCGAATTGTTGCAAACGCGATGACAAAGGGAAACACATGCTATCCTATTACATATTACTATTTTCAATATAGGTTACCTTTTAGTGTTAATTAAGGTATCCTATTTGTTTTTTAAAAAAAGAAACACAAAAATTGTTTTTTAAACGATTTTATGATTTTTTACAGATTCGTATTGTTTATTTTTTTATCTTAAAAATTTCCTTTATTTTATTCCCTTAATTAGCCTTTAATAATAATTTGAGGACGTCAAACATTTTGAAATTTGAATCATGCCCAACATTTAAATGAGGTCTCATATTCGCCCTCTCGCCACAAAAACAGCACAAGAAACAGAAATGCTGCGACAGCACACACTACATTTGTCTAGGTAATTCTGTGTGGCGTTTCGTACTTCTTGTGTTGTTGTTCGAAAATATCTAAACATTTTTTCCAACTAATTGCTTGTAGTACGTACATGTTGTGACTTCTCTTGGTTACAAAGTTCCAACACGCGTCTTAACACGCCCCTGCAGTTAAAGGGTGAATGAAGGGGGGTGGTGGCGTGATACGGGTACTTGGGTGTCTTTACACACCATGACAACCATATGGTTACGAGGGGTATATTATTGTGTTTGGTAAAATTTTGAGGGACATAACCAAAAACTTTTCAAATGAATGTCAGAAGGTATTCATATTCTTTTTCGCAATACAGTTTGTTGTTTAGTAAGCCTGTGATTTTGAAAAACTCGACTTGACAAAAATTTTAAAATTAGTTCCGCTTAACAGTCCATGTCAGTCCCTGTTTTATAGACTTTATCGCTTTTTATCTTAATAGATTTGCCTGACAAGTGGCCACGTTTTATTTGGGTGATTCGTACCGAAGTAATTGACCACGATGAATTAAAAAGGTCTTCACAAAAGCTCTATAAAATTCTCAATTTTAATTATGAAATTTTAAATAATAATTATGAATTTTATTTTGAAATTTTTCCATTTCAAAAAAAGAAGAGTTCAATTTTATATTGAGAAAACTCCAACCGAAATAGAGAATTTTTATTCCGAAATGAGAAAATTCAAATTTAATTAAGAATTTCCTTATCAAATATAAGTAAATATAATTTCAATTGAAAATAAGAATTTTCTTTTTAATTTGAGAAAGTTCATAATTGACAAATTTCTATTAAAATTTTAGAAATTCCTTTTCAAATTGTCGAAAATTCCAATTGAAAATTTTCACTTTAAATTGAGAAAATTATTATAAAATTTTGGAATTTCCATTTAAAACTAAAAAAAAATCAATAAAAATAAAGAATTTTTCGATAAAGTTAAGAATTTCCATTTCATATAGAAAAAAGTTCACTTAAAATAGAGAATTAACGTTTTAATTTGAGAAAGTTCATAATTTCATAAAATTGACAAGTTACGATTTAAATTTAAGAATTTCCTTTTCAAATTAAAGAAAATTCCAGTTGAAATTGAAAATATACTGTTTAAATTCTGAAAATTGTTTTAAAAAATTGCATTTGAAACTAAGAATATTCCAATTCAAGTTAAGAAAATAATAATATTGTTGATTTTAAATTGAGAAAATTCATAATATCCTTTTTTTACTAATAATTTCTGTTTGAAATTAAGAATTTTCATTTTAAATTGAGAAATTTCAATTGAAATGGAGAAATTCGAATTAACGAATATTATTTCAATAAAAAAATTAAGAATTTTCATTTAAAGTACAAAAATTAAAATTCAAAATGAGAAAATTTCAATTGAATAAAGAATTTTTCGGTAAAGTTGAGAATTTCCATTTCAAATGGAGAAAAGTTCACTAAAACTTGAGAATTAACAGTTTAATTTGAGAAAGTTCATAATTTCCTTTCCTAATTTAAGAAAATTCCAGTTGGATTTATAAATTTCTACTTTATATTGAGAAACTATTATAAAAATTTCTATTTGAATTTAGGAATATTGCAATTCAACTTAAGAAAATAATGATAATTTCTACTTTCAATTGAGAAAATTCATTTTACCTAAAATTTTTCTTTAAATTAAGAAATTCTGTTTCAAATTGAGATATAATCAAATAAAAAAGGAATTTTTTTTTATTTTAATTAAAATTGAGAATTTCTGTTTTAATTTGAGAAAGTTCATAATTTTCTTTTTTTATTAACAAAATTCTATTCAAGTTAAAAATTTCCTTTTTAAATTTAAGAAAATTCTAGTAGAAATTGAAAACTTCCACTTTAAATTGAGAAAATAATATAATAATTGAGAATTTCCATCAAATGCAAAAATTCCAACTGATATATAGAATTTTCCGGTAGAGTTGATACAAATTTCACTTGAAATTGAGATTTTCCGTTTAATTTTGAGAGTTCATAATTTTCTTTTTTTACTGACAATTTTCTATTTGAATTAAAGAATTTCCTTCTCAAATTTAAGAAAATTCCAGTTGAAAATAAAATGTCCACTATAAATTGAGAAACTTATTATAAATATTAAGAATTTTCATTTGAAATTAAGAAAATTTCAATGCAAGTTGGGAAAACTAGGATAATTTCGATTTTAAATTGAGAAAATTCATAATTTCCTTTTTTTACTTACAATTTCCATTTCAAATTGAGATATTTCAATCGAAATTTGAATTAATAAAATAGAATCCTTACAATTAAAATAGAGAACTTTCATATAAGATACAAAATTTCCTTTTCAAAATGAGAAAATTCCATTTGAATAAAGCATTTTTGGTAGAGATAAGAATTTCCATTTTAAATAGAGAAATTGTTTACTTACAATTTCTCTTTAAAATTTATAATTTTCATTTGAAATTGAGAAATTTCGATTGAAAAAGAAAATTTTTATTTTTTATTGACTATTTTTATTTTAAATTGAATTTGAAAAAATTCTTTTGAAATTTCGAACTTCCATTTTAAATTGAGTAAATTCCATGGAAATTCACAATTGGAAATTTGTGCATATTTCAGTTGAAATTAAGAATATCTATTTGAAATTGAGAAAATCCATTTTAATTTAAGAATTTCCCTTTTAAATGGGGAAAGTTCTAATTGAAATTGGAATTTTAAATTCTGGGAATTTCAAAAACAATTTTAACAGTGCAATTAAAAATTTAAAATGGAGTATTTCTACTTAAAATTGAGAAAATTTCAATTGAAATTGATAAATTCCATTTAAAATTGAGAAAATTCCGATTTAAATGAGATTTTTCATTTCAAATTGTAAAAATTCGTATTGACAATTGTACTTGGAAAGCAATTGATCTTCAGGGAAGGTCTTTTGTATACACTCCATCATATGATAGAGGGTATATTCACATTGTCATTCCGTTTGCAACAACTCGAAATAATGTTCGTAGACCCTATAAAGTACACATATTTTAAATCGTCTTAAAATTCTATGATGAACTAGTCCTGTCCGTCCTTCTGTATGTGGAAAGCAAACTACAGGTCGCACAGTTGAAGCTTGGTGGCTGAAATTTCAAGAAACATGAGTTGATGGGCTGAAGCGGTTTGGTTTGAAAATGGGGCAAATCGGTAAAGAGGCAAAAATTGTGCACACACATGGACTGAGTAAACTTCGGAAAAAATCAACAAACTCGAAAAAAGAAAATATCTTATGAATAATTAAAATGATGAACTATTATATATGACCACGCCCCCTTTTTAGCAGAATGTAATGGTAAAATTTGTCAAGCGGCGGTGGCACCGACTACACAAACGTGAACTATAACAGACAATGTTGACGACGATTTTTGGAACATTTTAAGATGGCGTGGATCGAAACACAACCTGGACGAAAAGTGGGAGGTGCCACGACCCCTTAGAAAATCAAATTTATGGGAAAAGTAATAGAACGATTGTTATAAAATTTTAACGGTATGAAATCAATGACTATAACATTATTATAAAGTAAACTACGTTATGGTAATGTTGGACAAGAGGGGCGTGGCCCACACAATCCTGAACTTTTAAAGGCTATATCTCATGAACTAATGCCGATATGACGATGATAGTTGCAATGTATATATGATGTTGACATGGAAAGAAACATAGCCTTTTAGAAAAGAGGCCGGTGCAACGCCCCCTTGACCAATTTTTTTTCTTCATTTTGGACCGTAAATCATAATGGAGAGTTTATTAGGTTCGTCTTGGCCGAACTTTATTTGTCCACTGTTTTCAAATGGGATGTTGAAGAAAGTTAATTCCTTGTGAGGGAGATAAATTTGACCACTATTGCCTAACTCAACAATGCCGACTTTCTTTTGCATCGACGATTCATTAGCAGTTGCTAGTTCATTGCGAGTTATGGGCCGCATTATTTGCTTTTTTTGCAGTTTTACTCTCGTTTTTGCACAAGACATTTTAAGATAAGCATTTTCTTTTTCATTCGAAATAGGTCGGAATTGAAAGGTTTCCGCTTCTGAAAAATGACAAATGTTCTTACTCGGAATATGAACCTTGGGGTTTTCATTAGGAGCTGCTAATTCATGGCCGTCTGATTTGCCTCTTTTGCAGTATTACTCTCGTTTTTGCATAAGGCATTTCAAGAGAAGTATTTACATTTTCATTCGAAATGTCGCAGATTAAGAAGGGTATCCGCTTCTGAAAAATGGCAAATGTTATTACACGGGATATGCACCTAGGTTTCTTGAGTGCTTGTCGCCCACCATCTACTTTCTTTCTACTCTATGTACTAATCAAAACTACTAAACTTACTAAATTAAGACACTTCTAACCTTTTCTCCCGACAAATATTATGCAGCTCATGATGCAATGCACTGCAGTGTTGCGTTATGGGCAGCATTATTTGCTTCTTTAGCTGTTTTACATACAATGCCGTGCCATCGAAGAAGGATGTACCACAATGCGTTTGAGAAAGAGTATTCAAACTGAAAATTCCGCCGGAATTAAGACGTTACATAGTTCGGAAAGAAAACAACTATTCTTGCTTGGGTAATGCAACACGGTTTCTTGAGTGCTTATTGCGCACCATCCTATCAGGCTTCTTGTCAACTTCTTTTGTAAATCTCAATCTTTTCACATTTCCTAAATCTAGACACGTCTATTCTTTGCAGCATTATTTGCTTCTTTAGCTGTTTTTTTAAACAATGCGGTGCCATGGGCCCGCTAACCACCAAACCATCAAAGAATGGACCAAAATGTGTTTGAAAGAGTACTCGCATTAACATCGAAATGCCGCCAGAATGAAGACCTTAAGCGCTTCTAAAAAATGCAACTATTCTTGTTCGGGTTATGAACCAGGGTTGTTTGAGTGCTTGTTACGCTTCATCCAGGCAGGCTTATTTTTAACTTTTTATGTACGTCTATCATTTTTATCGTTATCATTCCTATGCATCTACTGCTGCAAACGCCTGCGCGTTGCGTTATGAGCAGCAGTATTTGCTTCTGTAGCGGTTTTACACTCATTGTCGTGCCTTTGAAGCGCTATCATGGTGGAACGCGTGGCATTTATGTACTCTTACACTCGAAAAGTCGCTGACTCTAGTTGTGAACTTAGGAGTCTTGTGTGGTCGTCGCGCCATGGTGTCCACCATATCATTAAGCTTTAAGCGTTATCAACATGTATACTAATAACATCAGATAAATTGAAAATGATTTTCCCTAAGCATCCCACAGATTGACTTAACATACCGCCTTCGTTGTATTACATACTGCCCCTCTTATTAGTAAGTTAATTAAGAGCGTACGGGAAAGGGACAGACTCTGCGTCTATATGTCAGCGAATGGAGTGAGGTTAGCTAGCATCCATTGTAAAATGATGCCACAGTGCTGTTAAGCGCCGAATAAAATCTCAATAAGACAACGAAAGGAACGCATGATTCTTGATTTATTGTTTTCGTTGTGAGCAATGGTTACTTGCTGGGTGTCCATTTACGAGTACTCTCGCTCTGGACGGTTTACAGCGGGTTTCGTGGTCGTCTAGGGGTTGTCACAAGAAAGAAAAAAAAAACAATAATTATTTTTATATCCCCGAGGAATCAAATTATTTTTGAGTGTGAAGTTTGGTAATTAATAATTAAAAGCAGGTTTAAGATTTCAATTTGCCACAGAACCACAATTTACATTAAAGGAAAATGAAGATAATACAGCCAGGACGCAGACTATTTTAAACAACATAATATAAGTTTTGGTGCCAAATAAAAAAATGGAAAGAATTTGAAAAACTATAAAACAAGTACGAGTAGTATAAGATTTTCCACATTAAAAGTAGAACACGAAACCACCTGATCTCTGATATGAAAAATCCTATCTACATCCCCATCTCACAGAAGTCATAACCATTGTCTCTTTTCGATTGTCAGTGTGCCTTGATTCAAATCAGAGATTTCTGGGAGTTGAGGGATTTAAACTAACTCATCTCTAGATTGTTATCAATGTCACAAGAATTCGAGGAAATTTTCAAGGAAAAACGGAAGATTGATAACAACAAACTGGGTTTATCAAATGGCAATCACAACTTCCGTTACAGTTCCTTGCTAATCCTTTGCTAAGATCATGATTAACAAAAAGGGTCAAAGCAGTCACCATAAAGCAATATTTTACATTCCGTTTTTCCGGGATAGAAAAATTAGCAATATCAGATTTGAACAGTGTTTTATATGAGGCGCTTCGTAGGAAGATTCTTTTGAACATGTGAGTGCCATGATTGCTGCCCCATGTGGGGTAAAACATGGTGGTGGTGCACGTATTACCCTCTATAAAGAAGGAGAGAGATTTAATCCACTTCCGAGGAAAGTGTACACCTTTCCATTTTTGCTGGGTGCAAAAAATAATATTTGTATAAATTTCCGCAAATCCTAGATTACGCGAATTAATTCCTTTTGGAGCTGTCATTTCTATACTAAAAACTCAAACTCAGAAGGTTCAAATATAAGTTTTGTTTTATTTGTTTTAGTTGTAGGCGATGAGTTTAATTCCCGTGACGAGTGTCTGAAACTCATCGCCAAAATTTCTGTTCGTTTAAAGTTTTTGAATATATGGGCGGGTAAAACATGGTGGTGCTGCACGGAAAGAGAGAGAGAGAGAGCAATTTAATCCACTTCCGAGGAAAGTGGGCAACTTTCCATTTTTGCTGGGTGCAAAAAATAATAATTGTATAAATTTCAGCAAATCCTAGACTACGCGAATTAATTCCTTTTGGAGCTGTCATTTCTATACTAAAAACTCAAATACAGGGAGGTTCAAATTTAAGTTTTGTTTTAATTTTTTTAGTCGTAGGCGATGAGTTTAATTCCCGTGACGAGTGTCTGAAGCTCATCGCCAAAAGTTCTGTTCGTGTAAAGTTTTTGAATATATGGACGGTGTCACGATCATTTGTAAAATTGTATCCGTTTATACGTAGTTTGTGACAATTTCCTGACCTACAGAATACTGCTAAAATTTCAAGACGATCCACGACTAAAGCTCATTTTCGTAGCTCACGCAGAAAAAAAATAAGGTTAGGGTGACAAGATTCGAAGATGATTCCACTATTGTTGGGTATATGGTTGTGGCACAACAATATTATGATCCTCACAACAATAGTAAGATTCACACACCATGACCCCCATAACCATATTATGAGTCACATACTACTTAGTAGACATAAATACTGTTACACACGTTTTATGCTGTAAAATAAAAAGTACTGAATGTTTTTGGACCAAATATTTGTTAATATATTTATTGATGTATCCAAAAAGGATCAACTTATTCGAAATGTCCACCTTTTGCGACTTAAGACAAAATGTCCACCTTTTGTCTTAAGTCGCGCTGGCCAATCGTCAATAGCTGCACGAACCTCGTCTATTGAAAAATTGGCCACAGCTCAAACCAAAGCAGTCTTAAGAGATCCAATGTTGGGGTATCTTTTGTGACAAACCTTATCCTCTAAAACCGTTCACAATTTTTAATCCAATGGGTTCAAATCTGGACTGCCTAAGGGACATTCTTCAGAGGAAATGAACGCTGGCAAATTGTTTCGAATCCAGGCCTGGGACGTTTTTGCCTTATGGGCCGGCGCAGAATCCCGCTGGAAAGTCCATGGCTGCTTTTGGAACAGGGAATTGTTAAGAGGCTTCACAACAGCTTCCAAAACGGTTTCTTGGTAAACTTTGGCCGATGTTTTGACTCCTTGTTCGCAGAAATGCAGGTCAGTGACCCCATCGTAAGGGACACCCCACCAAACCATGACTGAAGCTGGGTGATGACCCTTTTCCACCCTTGGGATCAGTTCAGATGCTTCGTTAGATGACCGCGCATACACTCTATCATTTTGCTTGTTAAATTTTTCCTGAACGGTAAAAATTTTTTCAACGGTGAACAAAATTTTTCTGTGCAAGTTTTAAAGCTGCAGTCAATAAATGTCCGGTACGTCGTTTGAAAGCCCCAGTACGTCGTTTGAAAGCCCAAGTCTTTTTTAATGATTCGACTCATTGACTTTTGCTTGATATTCATCTCACGGGCCTTGATTTTCTGTTTTCGGAGCGGATTTCTGTGAATTCTTTATTTAACGGATTTGATGACATGCGGTGTTCGAACAGAGCGTGGGCGGTCTTTTACATCTCCAGTCTCCTCAAACAGTTTTATGCATCGCTAGACGAACATGCGGCTAATCTCTAGTGGCTGAAACGTTTTGAAAATATCGCTTTTTTTGTATTTCACACTTGAAAAGCGCTACTACAGCGATACGGTTCGCATTATCTGACCACTCCATGATGGAAGTGGAAACAATTTTAAAATCCCGTTACAGACTAACGCTATTGAGGTTAGCTTTCAAAACCTATATGACATTAACGGGGTATATTCAGTTCTACTATTGAAATGGGTGTGTTCAATGTTGCAACAGTATTTATGTCCCTACTAAGTACTATACTATGTTCCTAAAATCATATTATGATCCTTACAACCATAGTCTTTAACCATAGAAAATGGAAAAACCCAAAAAATGTTGTGTACGTACTACAGAGCGTTACAATAAAATCAGATTTTCACTAAATTAAATGAATTTCATTTCATTTTCATTTATTGATATTCAAAAAGTAACCGAGCCTTTAGGCCTTATATACGAGGGCGACCGCAAAAGTAAACCTAACATAAAAAGAACCGTTTTTTTTGGAATTATTATTATTTATTTTTCAACATAATCTCCTTCCATTTCAATAACTTCATCAAACGTTTTTCAAGTTTTTTAATTCCATCCGAAAAATAAGATTTTTCAAGACCTTCAAAATATGCCTCAGTTTCAGCAATAACCTCGCTATGGACGAAAATTTTTTGCCACCGAGAATTTTTTTTAAATTTGAAACAAGAAATAATCAGAAGGAGCTAAATCTGGACTATATGGTGGATGCGGAGCAATTTCAAATCGTAATTCGGCCAGTTTTTGTTGAGTTAAAAATGCAGTGTGTGAAGGAGCATTATCTTGATGAAAAAGAACTTTTTTTTCTAAATGCGGTCGTTTTATCTTGATTTCTTCACTCAACCGATCCAATAATGCACAATAATATTCACTATTTATAGTTGTTCCTACCTCAAGATAATCAATAAATAGTATACCCCTTGCAATCCAAAATACTGTGGCCATTACTTTTCCTGCTGACTTAACAGTTTTCGCCTTCTTGGGACCACTTTTACCACCTTCTTTAAATTATTTTGACTGTTCTTTGCATTCTGGGATGTAGTGATGGATCCATGTTTCATCAACAGTTATGAATCGGCGCAAGCACTCTATTGCATTACGCTAATAAATCGCTAAAAGCTCCTCGGAATTGGTCCAACGGACGATTTTTTGGGGCAAAGTCAACAAACGCGGCACCCATCTTGCGGATAGCTTTTTTATGTGGAGTTCATCATGTAAAATACTCCAAACTTGTTTTTCGTGAATTTTAACAACATCAGCAAGTTCTCTGAGCTTTATTCGTCTATCTTTAGTCACTTCATTAAATATTTTTCTAATGTTTTCAATAGTAGTAGCAGTTTTCGGTCTTCCAGAGCGTTGTTCATCTTCCGTACTTGAACGACCCATTTTAAATTGTTGAACCCAGGATTTCACGGTGGAGTATAATGGTGCATTATCACCATGAACAGAATCCAATTCTTCTTTTAATAATTGTGGCGTATAACCTTTCATATAAAAGTGTTTAATTACCGCACGAAACTCTTTATTTTCCATTTTTCAAAAATTATAAAACTTGTTTACTTCAATCACCTGTAACAAAGAAAATAATCATTAAATATTTCGGAAATTTTGACAGATGGCTTATAAAAGATTGCTTTTAAAAAACAAAAAAAAAAGTTGCTAGTAAAACAGAAAATGTGCCAGGCCAGTTAGTTTTGCGGTCGCCCTCGTATTATTAAATCATTTTGAAATTTACCTAAATTTTTAATTTAAAGGCTCGAACGATGAAAAACTTAAATAATAAATAAATCTCAAAACAACTAAAACTAAAACAGAATAGTTAAGGTAACAACTACTAAAATTCCTTTTTCCAACCTGCGTCATTAGCAAAACTTAAAAAAGGATGATAGTCAAATTCACCAGTGAGTTCTAAAGCTTTTAGGTAAGCCCATACTACATACTTCCAATAATCGTTTTCACGAAGTGCTCTGCAATTGGCACATTTCATCAAAACTGCATTTCAAATCATAGAAATTGAAAATATCCTCCAAACCTGCACTCATCACAGTTCTTCAAATCAAACATCTAATCCTACTCGCTATTAATCTCAATGTAAGACCCACTAATGAGTTTTTGATTACGCTGGAGACAGAGGGGAAAACAAACGAGCACCTTTTTCAAAAAAGTATGAAATTCAATACCAAAAAGAGCATAAACCCAAATGCAACAGCACCCTTTTTGAAAATCCCAAAATTATGCCCTTTTTGACAAAAACACTCTCGCGCAAACAATTGACAATTGTGTAATTGTTTGACAGACTGCGGAGAGGCATTCACAGTTTACGCAAAACTAGCATTTGACAGTTCTCAAGGATCAAAGGATCAAATGTAGAGTGTGTGTGTATGTACTCGCATTGTAGCCTATCACAAAGACAATTGAAAGTTTTTACACATGTACGGCTGGGCCTTTTGTTCAAAGTGGGAAAAAGCAAACAGCAAATCTCCCTCTGCGTAGGGGTAAATGTGATTTTCAACATTTTTCCTTTTTCAACGTTTTAGGGCCAAAAAGGTGCGAAAATACGTTGAACTCTGGTGGCTATTGTCTCGCAACGACACTTAAACACTGGATGGGATTTGAAAAATCAGTAGTCCTTGTCATTGTAATGACGCTGGCGCGACGCGACACAACCTGACATCAATTGTGTACTTTGCTAAGGTAAACTGTCATTAATATTTGTGGTAGCATTGAACGTAATATTTAAGACGACCAAAGGCTTGGTCTGTCACTGTGACATTTGGAGAACCCAAACAGAGACAGAGGGAGAGAGCGTGTTTAAGGGATTATCACTTAGTTAAGAGTTTGTTTACAAAACATTACCCATTGTTTTGCTCTACTTTTGAGCTTGAGTTGGCGTGGAGATTATTATGATCACTCCGTTCCTTGTGGTTTTGGGAAAAGACCTTTATGGAGAAAAAGATTAGGCAGGAGATTAAAAAAGTAAGATTTAAAATAAGTTAAACTCGGGATTAGTGAAAGTGAGCACAGAGATTGTGCAAAATTGTTTAATATTTTCGAATTTTAACTGGAAATGGTATTATGAGAAAAAAAAATGAAATGGAAAATCACAATTCATAGAAATTTGCGTAACGACTGACATAACCTTCCATTATCATCAGTACGAAAAGGAGAGTCTAGTAACAGATACAGCGAGTATGCTATGCAACTGATTTTATATGACGATGATTCGATTTGTTTATGCTCAAAACCAAAGACCATTTAGTTCTTAATCTCTTCCACAAGGCAGTGTATTAGGGCCAGTGCTCTACACAATTTTTACTTCAGACATGCCCACAACTAAAGAAGTTTTAGTAGCGACATATGCCGATGACACTGCAATACTGGCCTCTAGTCAATGCCGAGTAGAAGCTTCGCTCCTTGTTCAAAACGAACTTAATAAAATTCAATCTTGGATGAGCAAGTGGAAAATTAAAATAAATGCTGCAAAGTCAACTCATGTCACATTTTCCACGAGAGTCGGAGATTGCCCAGGGCTAGTAATTAACAATAGTGACATACCACACGAATCGTGCGTTAAATATTTGGGTATCCATATTGACAGAAGATTGACTTGGAAAACACACATAAAACAAAAGCGCCAACATTTGGACATAAAATTTAAGCGGTTGTATTGGTTGGTAGGTAGCAGATCGCATCTGAGTGTACAAAACAAAGTTTTTATATACAAAACCATACTCAAACCTATATGGACATATGGCATTCAGTTATGGGGAACGGCAAGCAATTCGAACCTCGAAATCCTACAACGATTTCAGTCTAAAACATTAAGGTCAATTATCAATGCCCCTTGGTTCGTTTCAAACAACACTATCCATAATGATTTAAATATTCCACTAGTAAAGAATGAAATTCAACGATTTAGTGAAAATTATCTTCAGAGATTAAGCAATCATTGCAACCCACTGGCTATATCATTGCTGGATGATACAGCCGAAACCAGAAGACTAAAGCGTTACCACATCCATTTGATCTTCCATTTCGTACATAGATGTTAATTATTAAATTCTTATATTAAAATATTTTCAAAATCGTTAAATAGTATGTAAATAAGTTAGACATAAATTAAGATATTTTTGTATTGTTGTTCTCGTTGGAGCTCAGCAAGCTATGTGATTATTAAATTAGATATAAAATTTGCTTATTGTCCACAACTGGACAGATTGTAAATAAATGTTTTCAAAAAAAAAAAAAAAAAAAAAAAAAGTTCTTAATCTCAAATAAGAGTTTTCTATAAAACTACAAATAATAAAAAAAAATAGTTTAAACCTGAAACTAATTTGAAAAACTATATTCTCGATTTGCAATCTTAAAACGCAGTTATAAATATCTGTTTAATAATTTTTGAAAAATGAAAAATAAAGAGTTTCGTGCGGTAATTAAACACTTTTATATGAAAGGTTATACGCCACAATTAATCAAAGATGAATTGGATTCTGTTCATGGTGATAATGCACCATCATACTTCACCGTGAAATCCTGGGTTCAACAATTTAAAATGGGTCGTTCAAGTACTAAACTATATTCTCGATTTGCAATCTTACAACGCAGTTATAAATATTTGTTTGTGTGAGATATTGTTAGATTCTCCCAATAATTTGTTTACGATAAAATGAATTAGACAAATCGAGACGGTTTCAGCTTTAAGATTTTTGTTCCTTTAAAAAATATTTCTTTTCACAACTTGTCACGTCCAGGGTCGACACAGGAATAAATGAAATGAAAAAAAAATTCTGGAACATTTGAAAATTATTCAAATAAAAAACCCAAACGAAACAAAAATTCAAATATGAAATCTCCAGAAAAACAAGAACTTAAACCTTACGAGGGCGACCCCAAAACTAACTGGCCTGGCACATTTTCTGTTTTACTAGCAACTTTATTTTTGTTTTTTAAAAGCAATCTTTTATAAGCCATCTGTCAAAATTTCCGAAATGTTTAATGATTATTTTCTTTGTTACAGGTGATTGAAGTAAACAAGTTTTATACTTTTTGAAAAATGGAAAATAAAGAGTTTCGTGCAGTAATTAAACACTTTTATATGAAAGGTTATACGCAACAATTAATCAAAGATGTATTGGATTCTGTTCATGGTGATAATGCACCATCATACTCCACCGTGAAATCCTGGGTTCAACAATTTAAAATGGGTCGTTCAAGTACGGAAGATGAACAACGCTCTGGAAGACCGAAAACTGCTACTACTATTGAAAACATTAGAAAAGTATTTAATGAAGTGACTAAAGATAGATGAATAATGCTCAGAGAACTTGCTGATGTTGTTAAAATACACGAAAAACAAGTTTGGAGTATTTTACATGATGAACTCCACATGAAAAAGCTATTCGCGAAAAAGGTGCCGCGTTTGTTGGCTTTGCCCCAAAAAATCGTCCGTTTGACCAATTCCGAGGAGCTTTTAGCGATTTATCAGCGTAATCCAATAGAGTTCTTGCGCCGATTCATAACTGTTGATGAAACATGGATCCATCACTACATCCCAGAATGCAAAGAACAGTCAAAACAGTGGATAGAAGCTGGTAAAAGTGGTCCCAAGAAGGCGAAAACTGTTAAGCCAGCAGGAAAAGTAATGGCCACAGTATTTCGGGATGTAAGGGGTATAATATTTATTGTTTATCTTGAAAAAGGAAAAACTATAAATAGTGAATATTATTGTGCATTACACTGTGGAACATTTTTGGGGTTATTGTCTGGGGGTGAGAAATTCCAAGTCAGGGTGATGGTACTAGGTCAGTATATTAAATTTTCTTCATAAATTTATTTATAATTGCAAAAATGTTGATTTGGTAGAGAAACAGTATATTAATGGATTAAAGAAAATGCAATTATTAATTTTTCTCAATTTATTTCAGCAAAATCGAACTAGTCGTTCTCGAGTTATGTCAAACTACGTTTTTGCCAACATTTTACAACTAAGCGAAAAAACATCAAGATAAGGAAAAAATGTAAAAGGTCATAAAAAAAAACTGGCACATACGAACGCAAAACCCTTTGAGGGTTTTAATATACTGACCTAGTACCATCACCCTGACTTGGAATTTCTCACCCCCCAGACAATAACCCCAAAAATGTTCCACAGTGTAATGCACAATAATATTCACTATTTATAGTTTTTCCTTTTTCAAGATAAACAATAAATATTATACCCCTTGCATCCCAAAATACTGTGGCCATTACTTTTCCTGCTGTCTTAACAGTTTTCGCCTTCTTGGGACCACTTTTACCAGCTTCTATCCATTGTTTTGACTGTTCTTTGCATTCTGGGATGTAGTGATGGATCCATGTTTCATCAACAGTTATGAATCGGCGCAAGAACTCTATTGGATTGCGCTAATAAACCATGTTTCATCAACAGTTATGAATAGGCGCAAGAACTCTATTGGATTACGCTGATAAATCGCTAAAAGCTCCTCGGAATTGGACGATTTTTTGGGGCAAAGTCAACAAACGCGGCAGCGTTCTTGCGGATAGCTTTTTCATGTGGAGTTCATCATGTAAAATACTTTAAACTTGTTTTCCGTGTATATTAACAATATCAGCAAGTTCTCTGAGCTTTATTCGTCTATCTTTAGTCACTTCATTAAATATTTTTCTAATGTTTTCAATAGTAGTAGCAGTTTTCGGTCTTCTAGAGCGTTGTTCATCTTCCGTACTTGAACGACCCATTTTAAATTGTTGAACCCAGGATATCACGGTGGAATATGATGGTGCATTATCACCATGAACAGAATCCAATTCATCTTTGATTAATTGTGGCGTATAACCTTTCATATAAAAGTGTTTAATTACCGCACGAAACTCTTTATTTTCCATTTTTCAAAAATTATAAAACTTGTTTACTTCAATCAGCTGTAACAAAGAAAATAATCATTAAATCTTTCGGAAATTTTGACAGATGGCTTATAAAAGATTGCTTTTAAAAAACAAAACAAAACAAAATTGCTAGTGAAACAGAAAATGTGCCAGGCCAGTTAGGTTTGCGGTCGCCCTCGTACCTATGGCTCTACATGTAACATCTTTCGTAGTCGGGATTCAAACCTGTTCTGTTTAGTTTTTTTACAGCCTTATTACCCTTTTAATCTACATAACCCTTTTCTTTCTTAAAGGTCTGCAAAAATTGGGCTCACAGAAGAATACAAAAACATGAGAAACAAGTAAAAACAAAATTAAGTTCGTCCTAACAATTCACCATGGATTTACTATTGAAATGACAAGAAAAATGATTATATCGAGCCCTTACCGCAAAATAGACTTAGCACCAATTCGCTTTTTAATGAAATCGTTAGAAAATGGTGCAACTCCTTTAGTCTTAAATATTAAATATTCGTAATGGGTTTTCCAAAAGGGACATACGAGTAATAATTTCGTATCTTTACGCACCCTCAACCATTTTTAATAATCTTTCAGTTTCAAAACGTTAGTCGAAGTCAACATTTTTGTCATGATTTCCAAATGAGCAACCTGGCTCATGCCACATCAAGTCATTGGTCTATGCCAACAAACCAACAACTTTAGACGAGCTCAGAGACAACATCCAACGCAAAGTTGCCAACGTTCCGGTCGAAATATGTGCAAGACTAATGGAAAATTGGGTCCAAAGTATAGATCGCTGTACACGGGCTTGTGGTGGTCACATGACCGAAATCGAATTTCATTCTTAAAATGTAACATTTCCACTACACCTGGAATTAATTTGAACTCTATATCTTAAATATTTTGCTTTAATAATATATAAAATTGTTATGTCCTTAATCGAAACCCCTAAATAAAATAACCTAGTAATTCCTTATAGTTTTTTTAATTTTAAACAACCTGTACCTGAAACATGTCAACTGAAAATAAAATTGAACTACATCAATATTTTCGAATAAACGGAAAATACCAACAAAACTAATTCTTATTACAAAGAATATTGGAATAAAAAATGACAGATACTCAAGCCGAGCGCAGCTCTAATTCAAAATCGAATCTTATCGAAGTTCAGCATGTGGGAGTCACGGCCAAACTGCAATCGCCCCTCAAGAGTCTATTGCTTAACTACAGTTCATCGACAGAAACCGACAACAATGAGGTTTTATATCGAGGCAGCCATCACAGCCATACCACCAAATATGATAAATTTCAAAATGATGTGGCCGTAGAAACGGATACCACCATAACAACGGATACATCCAAGATCTTGTACGAGATGAAATCAATGCCGACGAAACAAAGATCAAAGGGTAAACTATCATTGACACCCTCTAAAATAGAATTTCAACTGTATACCAAGTCCTCCTCGAAAAGATTAAGAAAGAGCAAAAAGACGAGTGTGCCCACCAAAAAGAAATCGAATCGAAAACTGTTTGAATCTGAAACAAAGTCAAAACAAAATATTTCCTTTAAGGAAACGCCAAATCTATTTCAACGTTTGCGCCAGTCGTTTGGTGAAATGAACGCTTTAAATATTGGCTTAAGCTCACAACAGCCTTCGGTAGATAAAATATTAACTGACTTACCCGAACCAGTGCCATTTGGCAAAGAGGAGGTACGTATAGGCATTTATCCTTTCGATCATGGCTGTGCTGAATATCTGAAGACCCACGATTGTCCGCCCCACATACTATCGCTAGCTATAGCCGACAAGGCTACCGAGTGTGCCACCAAGTTTTGGGCCGAATTCTTTGGCAGTCTTCATATCGGAGTGGCCTTTGTTGTCACCTTCCTGCTGCAGAGCTACCGCTTCGTCTTGTATTCTCTGATCAATACCTTGATGGTGGGTTTTTTGCACATGACATCCGATTATATGATTAAACCTTTGTTGGCGGTCGCCTTCAATGGCTTCTTGCAGCCTCCATTAGTATTTTGTTTCAATATTTTATCGTCAATACGTGATATTTTGGAGCCCATAGCCGATGCCTTGAATCATTTTATGAAACCAGTAGCTACGGTGGCTAGAAGTCTGCGTTTGGTTCATGCTACGTATAATAAAAAGAATATCACAAAAAATGTATGAGTAGCAATTGAAAATAATTATGTTAAAAATATTGTATTTTTTATGTTTCTTTAATAAAATAAAGTTTATATTTAAAAGATTTATTATTTTTTACATTTGTATTAACTTACACTTACTCATTGAACATTAAGAAGTAATGAAAGAGAGAGTTTCTAGAGGTAGGCCCCTAGGCGGTGTTCTATTTCCACTGGGTTTAAACAACGTACTCAAATCGTTAGAGTCAAAATGCGTACGAGGGTTGCTATATATATTTCTGGCCTAGGCAACACGAAGTGTTGCCTGGCCCCATCTGACATTTCCATTGTAAAGTTTGACATTTTTTAGCATAAACGTACTCAGAACGTTTAGACGTACGACCATCATTTGTGTTGTTTACAGTGACTTGAAAAAATCAATCTGGCAAAAAAATGAAATTAACTCGTGAACATTTTCGTGCGATCATTTTCCACAACTTTCGACGTGGATTATCAAGACAAGAGTGCATCGACTTAAATCTTTGTATGGCGATGAAGCACCATCCTATAGCACTGTGAAAAACTGCTTAAATGAATTCAATCGCGGCCGACGCTCGCTTAAAGACGAAGGTCGTCCAAAAACAGCCGTTGTGCCAGAGAACATTGATGCCGTGTGTAGACTGATAGTGCAAGATCGTCATGTGACATACCGTGAGATGGAGGCATCCCTGGGCATTTCTTCCACCAGCATACATTCGATATTGCATGAACTACTGGCCATAAACAAGGTTTGTTCTCGTTGGATCCCGCACAATTTAACAATTGCTCAAAAAAAGACTCGTGTCGTTTGGTGCAAAGAAATTTTGGAAAACTACGATTGCGGTGCTTTAAAAGACGTTTATAAGATCATCACAGGGGATGAATCATGGATCTATGCGTATGAGCCCAAAACAAAACTGCAATCGACCGTGTGGGTCTTCAAAGACGAGCCAAATCCAACGAAAGTGGTTCGTGGAAGAAGCACTTCGAAGCAAATGGTCGCCTGTTTCTTCGGCAAAACTGGTCATGTGGCGACTGTTCCGCTTGAGCAAGTAGGAGGTGAATTCTTAGTGGCACACCACAATTTGTTTGTCTGAAGTCTTCGGAGAAATTCGAAAAACAAACAAGAGAAGACGAATTATTGTGCACCATGACAATGCGAGCTCTCACACATCGGCTCAAACCAGCGCCTTTTTGACCGGCCAAAACGTCGAATTGATGGGTCATCCGCCGTACAGCCCTGACCTGGCACTCAATGACTTCTTTTTATTCCGGAACATTAAAAACAAAATGCGTGGTCAACGATTTTCGTCGCCAGAAGATGCTGTTGAAGCGTTCAAAATCCATGTTTTAGAGGTGTCTCAATCGGATTGGAAAAAGTGATTCGACAATTGGTTTGAGCGCATGCAAAAGTGTATAAATCATGCTGGAGAATACTTTGAACAAAAATAAAACCATTTTTGTTCATAAATATTCCCATTTTCATTATTAGGCCAGAAATATAAATAAAACCATTTTTGATGATAAATATTTCCATTTTCATTATTAGGACAGAAAAATATATAGCAGTCCTCGTAGTTCAATTCAGACCGTCCAATCGCTTTGTTAGTGGTCAACAAGGTTTCTTTGTCGGCTCCCCAAGTACTGCCGGCTAGTGACTAGAGGACCTTGTCCCCTCATCGCATATTGCTGTGGCATGTGCAAAGGATCGAAAAAGGCTCTTTAGAGTGACCCCAAGGATTTTGGGGTAGTCGGGATGTTGACGTCATCGACGCACCTCTGCGGTCCATGCAGTGTGGCTGATTTTTTGAAGGCAAACCTACGACTGCCGATTCTGTATACTGCATCGACTCGAAACAAAAAACTCTTCAGCCAGGGGCAGTCACCGCAGCAATACGTGTTTTCTTTTTGCCCCCTTTTCCCGAAAGACTTTTCAAGACGGTGGCATATCTTTTGCTTTAACTTTCTTCGTGCCCCTTAAACCGCACTTCAGCCTTATATGCATGCACTAATAGCTTAAAATTACCTTTCTAATGATTATTAAATGTTGTTGTACTCCTTTTTTTGGTTTTTAATTTAAAATGGCGGAGAACTGTCGTCTCATATGACAGGTTGTTAAATAGATGGCGAACCAAGCCGCATTCTTTTCAATCACGTGGTGATGTTAATGTAAAAAACTTTTATACTTTTTTACGATAGCTTCTCTAAAAAATATCACACTTTAAGTAAAAAACAGTTCAGTTAATGGGGGACACCCCCAGAGAAAAATACAAAATTTAAATGATTGCTCTTACCAATAAATCAATGACATTTTATTACATTTCCAATTGGCCGGATTGTTTTTTAAATACCGCGCTATTCCGATGAAAGAAAAGACAATGTCCTTAATACTGGCCAAAAATTTAGTTGTCAAGTTGCTAACAGACGCCACTGCACAAATAACAGCAAAGGATGTTACATGATCCATCAGCCACACGTTCTTTAACCTAATTTTTCCAACTTTATGGAAAACGAACCGCTAACTTTCAGCTTTTTAGCTCACTTTTAATTTCCCAACAATAAATTTTGAAGTTTGTTGTTGTCAACTGACAATTGTTAGCAAGGCATTGCCATACTCTCAGTCCTACCAAAATCAAAAGCGTGTCGTGCAACGTACAACAAATGGGGAGTTTACACTAAGCCAGCAACAAATTTCCCTGTTGTAGTAGGTATCGTGTAGAAATATGAAACTGTTATCACATATAGGGTGTTCGCAAGGGCGTCCTAACTGTCGTAAGTGTTCTATGTGTAAAATCTGTAGAACAGTTGTTGACATTTTTTACACAAAAAAATTTTACGACATTACAACTATTGTAGGTATGTTTTTGAGGTGTGGCAAGGGATCAGCTGTATTGTCGCTTAAAAGACCAATTAGTCTTGACGGTTGACGGTGTACGGTTGACGGTACGGTACGGTTGACATTTTGCATGTATTAGAGGGAGATAACTACAGTTTGACGGTTGACGACGGTAGACTTCTGCTGGTTGCAGAATCAACCGTCCACCGTTAACCGTCAAGACTAATTGGACCTTAAGAAAAAAAAAATTGTTAAGTTTTTTGAATAATAACATAACAAAAATTATTTTAGTCACGTCAACAGCCAACATTTTTAGGTATCTCATGGTTAGTTTTAATGACCGATGCTTTAAGTCTAAAATTTAGCTGGGCAAATGCAGGGTTACCATAACATTTTTTTCAAAAACGAGTACATTCGAGCCAAGAAAGAAGGACATTTTTGAAGGACATATTTTAAAAAGTGGGTTTAATAGAAAAAAATATTATAATCACTATTTTATGTGTATAAAAAGATAACAGAAAAAATTTAACTATTTTTGAAAAAGAAATAATTTTTCGGTGTCGATGATCGAAATAAACATGTAAAAACTGCAATAATAATAGTGGTGTTTAATGTTAGGCGTCGATAAAGTGACTGGATAGCAAAACCACAATAACTTAGTGATTCGTTAAAAAATGTGTCAATATTGGAAAAAGTTATACTGTTTGTAAACAAAATTAAAAACAGCACAACACATAAAATGCCAACTCCTTCTGCTGTGCGGCTTTTCAAAGTTCGTATCGAAACCACATTTGGGCAAGTTTAGCTGCTGTTCGGATTTTCTGTGTTTTTTTTATCAAAGAACATGCCATTTATCGCTTGAACCAATTGGAATTTAGGTTTCGAGTCTCCGGCACAATTGTAGTTATAGATGGGGGCCATTTGATGGATAGTTTTTTCTATACCTTAGCCTAGTATTCACCTACAATGAAGCAAAGCAACCGAAATTTACCATTGGTACATTCAGCTAAAACGAAAATGTGACGGAATTTGCAACTGTTACAGGGATGATAATAAGAGCAGTGTAGACTTTTTCACCATCTGCAAACAAAAATTAATGTTTGGTCAAATAATTTTTGAAATTTACAAAAAAAATATATTAACAAATGTTGTAAAGTCGTTGTTGAGAGTATTTAAATGAATGAATTTTTTTAAAAAATGAACAACGGCTCTCTTTCTGAATGAAAAACTCCTTAGCGAAAATTTCGTTTTAAGTGAATACTAGACTTTAATCGGAAAATGTCAAATCCACATAAGAAACATTATGTGAACTCGCTTCTGTAAAGCTGTGAAAAAAGCAGTACTGAGTCCAAAGTTGATAAAATTTGAGTCTGGCAACATTGCATATCTCTTTCTGAATAATTTACATAACCATTGTTCTTAATAATTTTGAAAAAAAAAATGGAAAACTACAAATCGTTGAGATATGTTAGTTCATTTAAGTATTGTTAATGTATAATTACTGAATTTTTGTTATATAAAACAATGTGAAATTTAAAATGAAAACACTCGTACTATGTAATATAGATTAATTGGCATCATAGACTTTGTATATTACAATAATATTAATGAATAAATAACAATAAAATGTTGTCATTAGAACCTTTCTTTGATGTAAATAAACGTTAAATAAAATATTAATGAATAATGCAACAATAATATAAATGAATAAATAACAATTAAATGTCATTAGAAGCTTTTTTTTGACGAAAATAAACGTTAAAAAAATAGTCGACATTCCTAATTTGGTAATGCCAGTTTCAAAGAAGAAAAAACTTTTTAGTTAAAGATTTTCTGGCTAAAGCTGGCCATAGACGAACGATAAATTCGAGCAATTTGTTGGGTTTGTGGTCGCTTTTTTACGTCTGTGGGGTAGTTTGCGAACAAATTGCAAGTTTTTGAAAATTTTCAAAAACTTGCAATTTGTTGGCAAACAAAACATACGTGTGTGGGCTACTGCGCAAATTTTAAGCCATTTCGCCATTTCAGTTGCTCTTCAACCATTGTAACGAAAGGTCGTGTAGTGCACACAAAAAATGGCAAGCAAAGACTTTATGATAGAATTTTTTGATGTGTTAAAAAATGAAAATGCCATTTGGCAAACAAAACGTGAAAAATTTAAAGACAAATTAGAAAAACAAAAATCATGGGAAAAACTCGATTTTTTTCTTTTCTAGTTTTTTATTTTCCATGTCGAAACATGTATATATAATTAAAAGCGCAGCTGCATCAGCCGTTGCTTCGTCGCACATGTTTTTTTTAAGTTTCCAATCAACAGAAAAAACCAATTGTTAAATAAAAAATTTTCTGCCACAAAATTCTGACAGAAGCACAAACCGAAGTTCAAACACAAAATGAACATGCGAGCGCGTCATCCGCTTCGTAAACATATGTTTACTCATCAACGTCGGCCGAATTATGATTTGTTCGAGCGTGTGTGGAGAAACGATTTGCAATAAATCGCAGCAATAAATTTGCAAATCACACCAATAAATCGTTCGTCTATGGCCAGCTTAACGAACTAAGTACCAGCCATTTATCGGAACACGACTTCTTTACATTTCACGAAAACCCACACGACTGTACCAAAAAACTTGTGTTTGTATTTATAAGCAAAAAAATGCATTCTAACTGAGATACCCTTTATAATAAGATTACAACTTTTTCATTTTGTTTCAGTCGTACCAATTTTATCATCCCTGCATGCAATGAATTTTGTACCACATTAGGCAACTCTGGGCTTTGTCAAACGTTTAGTTTTTTATTGATAACCTCACCTCTCTCGCACGACAAGTTGTACATTTCCCAAGAAAACGTTTACGAGTGAAAAAAATTGTACAGAATTTTTGGAAATTGTTGCCAAAAAAGAAACTCAAGCGTGTGCATCAACAAACTAACATGAAATTCTAATTGTTAAATGTGAAAAATTAAACGCAAAGATTTGCTATCAAGAAGAAAAAGTACATCTCATTGTTGGTTGCAGCGTTGCGTTGAAGGTCGGCGGGACGCTTGCGAGGCAACCCTCAAGCGAATTTCTATTGCGAAATTTGTCTGTCTCCTTGCACGAAAAGGAAGATTTTGGAATTTGTGGGAAAACCCCTTCTATACAATTCCACATACGAAAAGATGTCGGGCAGCGAAGATGGCCAGTTACGTAGTCCCACGGATGTCCATATGCTTAGGTGAGTACTCATTAACCCAATACATTTTTCCTCGTCGATATGTCTATATCTATCTATATATATATATATGCATATGTATGTAAGAAATGAATGAAAGAAGCTCGAAAAAACACATTGTGCCTCAATGTGTCTTTTTGTGTGCTGTTGTTGTTGTCTTGTGTAGATACAGAAGAAAAATTGAAAATTTGCAGATGAGAAAAACAAATGAAACAAACAGCGCGATATGCAACAATTTGGGTTTCTTTTTTATGTGTGAATTTATGAAAATTGAGCTTCTTTTAAAAGCGAAATGCGTAACAAAACATAAAGACAGAAATTTATTTTTTTTATATGAAAAATAAGAAGGAATGGCAAACAAAGGAGGCACTCACTTCCATGCAAAAAATTGTTTGTTCGTACGTACAATCGTTAGCAATTGCAGTTGGGCTGAGGAGCGACATCTGTTAATATATGTATACAGTGGGGTGCAAAAGTTTTCCGTGGAGTTCACCTTATAAGAAGATTTTCAATTGTTAAATTTATTAGCGGCCCCTAGGTCCCGCCAAAATAGTGACAAAAACCTTATAATTTGCTAAATGCAAATAAGTTAGCCCCAACATCACAATAAGTAAAATGCCACCCCTGATCTCAAAGCAAAATTGGGTAAATGTCCCTGGTATTATTGAGGGTATAAAAAAGGGCTAGCACATAAAACAGAGGGCATTATTTTCAAAATGGTCTAGGAAACACCAAAATCACCATGGACAATGGGCGTGAAGTCCATATACGTGGGCTGCTATATATATTTCAGGCCTAATAATGAAAATGCGAATATTTATTATCAAAAATGGTTTTATTGCTTTTCAAAGTATTCTCCAGCATGATTTATACACTTTTGCATGCGCTCAAGCCAATTGTCGAAGCACTTTTTCCACTCCGATTGAGACACCTCCAAAACATGGTTTTTGAACGCTTCAACAGCATCTTCTGGCGACGAAAATTGTTGACCACGAATTTTTTTCTTGATGTGCGGGAATAAAAAGAAGTCATTGGGTGCCAAGTCAGGGCTGTACGGCGGATGAGCCGTCATTTTGACGTCTTGGCCGGTCGAGCTCGCATTGTCATGGTGCACAATGATTCGACTTCTCTTGTTCGTTTTTCGAATTTCTCCGAAGACTTCAGGAGAACAAATTGTGGTGTACCACTCAGAATTGACCGTCCTACGTTGGTCGAACGTAACAGTCGCTGGATGACCAGTTTTGCCAAAGAAACAGGCGACCATTTGCTTCGAAGTGCTTCTTCCACGAACAACTTTCTTTGGATTTGGCTTGTGTTCGAAGACCCACACGGTCGATTGCTGTTTTGTTTCTGGCTCATACGCATAGATCCATAATTCGTCACCTGTGACGATTTTATAAACGTCTTTTGAAGCACTGCGATCGCATTTTCTCAAAATTTCTTTGCACCAATCGACACGAGCCTTTTTTTCAGCTATTGTCAAATTGTGCGGGATCCAACGAGAACAAACCTTTTTACGGCCAGGTGTTCATGCAATATCGAATGTATGCTGGTGAAAGAAATGTCCAAGGATGCCTCTATCTCACGGTATGTCACATGACGATCGTGCATGATCAGTTCACGCACGGCATCAATGTTCTCTGGCAAAACGTTTTTGGACGACCTTCGCCACTGAGCGAGCGTCGGCCACGATTGAATTCATTAAACCAGGTTTTCACAGTGCTATGGGATGGTGCTTCTTCGCCATAACAAGATTTAAGTTCATCGATGCAGTCTTGTCGTGATAATCCACGTCGAAAGTTGTGAAAAATGATCGCACGAAAATGTTCACGTGTAAATTCCATTTTTTCCAAATAGATTTTTTCAATCACTGTAAACAACACAAATGATGGCCGTAAGTCAAAACGTCCTGAGTACGTTTTTGCTAAAAAAAAAATGTCAAACTTTCCAATGGAAATGTCAGATGGCCAGAAATATATATAGCAACCCTCGTAGTATGGTACACTCATGCCTCTTTAAACGGCCCCTCTTTTACAGCTCTTTACTTTAGCGGCTTGTGTAAAAGTTTGAATATCTTATCAGATATATTGGAATATATGCAACGAATATCGGCTTACATAGCTCCCATAATTTGCGTTTGTTCGAAAATTTTAAAACATTTTCTATGCCTAGAGCTTGCTTACATTGTTGGTTGGCTTGCTTACATTGTTGGTCGGATCTATTAACCAACCATTGTTGGTTAATAGATCCGACAACCCAAGGCCTATTAAAGGATAAGATAATATTAAGTCGGCTGTTATACAGAGTTTAGATAATACAATTTTTTTTTGAATATGCAAATATAATTTTTTTCTTTGAAAAATAAGCCACAAATCTTGTATCATCTTAAATGCTCCAGGACATCCTGCTAATTTATCTGAAATATGCAAGTTCAAGTTGAGCATCTTGAAAATTACTGAAAAATATAGTACTACTGCTCTTATCTAATTTGCGCAATTTGCAAATCCTTCTATTTACAGAGAATTTTTTATCCAGTGATTTATAAAAGACACGAACAGTATTCAATGAAATTTGATAGGGATAATGTCGATGATGGTTTTAAAAACGTAAGGGAACAAGGTATCTTTGGAACAATGTATCTCCTTTGGCGGCATTTCACGTCACGGACAACATTTAAGGAATGTTTCTAGGCCGTAAAAAGTTAAGGGTGTATTTAAAAAAAAAGTTCATGCGAGTCATAATTTTTTTTTTGATCCCCAGCCTGCAGTTAAGATTCCTGAGATCCAAAGCGGAAATGATCTTTGCTTAGGGCGTTCATAAAGTGAGCTTTGCCCTTAAAAAAGGTTGAGTGTACCTAAACTTTAAGAAATTGAGGAAAACTGAGTTACAGGTCGTGACACAAAAAACGACGCTTAGAGATAATTAAGGTCGCAACCGGGTCCAACAGTTCTGTAAAAACATCCTGGGTCCTGGGTACCTCAACATTGATTTCGTTTAATTTATAAAGGTGTTTTCTCTCAGTTTTATTTCACGGATTCGTCTCCTTGTTTATATTTAAATGGCAAATTTTCTTCTTTGGGATTTTCACTATAATCGTATTGCGTTTTAATGTAAAAATTCTTCATGTCCTACTATTCCTACTAGGGTCAACTATTTATAGCGTACACCACGCGGCGGTACAGATTATTGTTAAAAAATGTGATGTTTGCAAAACGTAAAAGGAAAATTGAAGACACTTTGCACTTTTAAATAACGATCGAAGCAGTATCAATTTTGTTGTTGTCTTTATAGCGAGATGACAGCCCTTGGCCGGATGTTTGGTTCGATACGGTGCATAGAACCGGCTGTCTTAAGATTGAGAATCTCTATTTGATACGATTAAGCTATGCCCCTTCGCCCGTCTGTCCAACTATTGAAGGATAAAGGTCACTCTTTGTTCTCTCAAAGGTGTCATCACCGCACATTGTGTGATAGGCCAAATGGAAGCGCACAACGGGCTACTGTTAAAGGACCTTCTCCTCGTAAAAACTGCCTATATGTAGAGGTGGTAAAAAGTAAAATCTGTAATGGGATCCGTAAAAAACCTCTGTAAAAATTGGTTATATGTAAAGGACGTTAAAAAAACGGTGTTATTGCATTTGCAAGCGTATCGTCTGGCTTAACTAGCAAAAGGCTGCTTAATAACCTTAACAACGATCTAGCATATTCTGCTCTTAAACCCCGTGCCAAATTCATGGGAAAATCTTTCTGGTCTACCAATATGAACAATAAAAGGCGATATGCTATGGCACTCTTCCATTCCCTTCATTCGTCATTGCTCTTTGCTGTCTTTTTCTACTTTTACTTAATTTCTTACACTATCACTTTTACTTGAGGAATCTACTATGAACGAAATTAAGTGCCGCTCCGAGTGAATTCATCAATTGTACACTCAATTAGCAGGCTTCCCATTCAACCTAACCTTAGTATGAACTGTCGCTCTTGAAGGTCATATCTTACATACAATCTTGCTTTAATTTCGGACTAAGTCGAAGAGGCTTCTGAATAGCAGCTTGGTGAGGGGTATTAACAATTCTGACTGTAAACGTTTATATTTGTTATATCCTACACCACACTGCCGTACAGAGTATTTTGATTTAGTGCTGATGTTTGGAATGGAAATAGACCCTATGTTAAATGTACCGACCGACTCTGAATCACTATCTGATTCCATTGAGCTATGCCCATCAATTCGTATGTCCTTCTTTCGATGTAATCGAAGTACAGGCTGTAATAATGAATAATGTTAACGAATGTTCAAATTGTGATTTATGTTTTATTTAAATAGACGCAACCCCTGAGGAAGTCAAAAAATAATTGACGAAACGTTGGGTAAATGTAAATTAAAAGAAATTTTATTTACAAAATAATTTAGGTCCTATTAGCTTAAAAACACAACATACATAATGAATCGATGTTGATGAAATTTGGTACTTTTCAAGTTTTGGTCAAAGACGAACCCTATTCAATAATAACCATATCGGCCCATGTTTTGGAATAGCTGCCACAGTTTAAGAATTCAATATTTTTATGTGACTCCGACTAAATTATGCATAGAACCATCTCTGATGAAATTGGACCAAATCGGTGCATTTTTTTGAATAGCCCCCACACGAAGATCCCTTCGGAATTTAGAACCTGACGCTCTAAATGCCACATTGTAGATCAAATCAAGCTGAAATGAAGCATAGTGCATCAGCGTTTCATAGAAATTATTCTTCCCGCTTTAGATGTTACATATCAAGTCGGACCTTGTCCAAACACCCGGCTTAGGCGCGGAATCTTCTAAATTGCAGAGTGGTGTAGGGTATCAAAAGTTGTTTTTTTCTCAATTTTTTTTAATAAATATTTCTTGTAATATTGAATATATTCTTTTTAGTCTGGGGGGAAATTTTGATTACATAGTTATAATTGTATTAGGTTGGTGTGTGAAAGAATTCCTTACAACTGAAACTTAAAATAGCTGAACGAACAAAAATTAAAATTCTGAAAAATAAACATAAAAAAGGAAATATAATCAAAGTTCTTCCCCTCACCATTAACTAACTAATAATTAGCCTGCTAACCCATCACTTGGAATTCACCAACACTCTCTACCTTACCGATCCCTCCTCAACTTTTCCCCTTCCAAGGCATCCGAAAAACAGCTTCCCAATTTTGTCCCCTCCCATAGGCATTCTTTATTTAATTTCGGATTGAGTTTAAATATTTCTTTTTTAATGCGTAAGAAAGAGTGTGAGGCAAAGAGAGGGTTAACCTATATAATATTTTGTTTTATAAGACAAATTCAAAATACCATACATTTGTTATTAAAATATTTATTTGAAAGTGTGTAAACTTGTTTAATTTACTTGAATTTTTTCATTGTAAATAGGCCAAAAAGTGTGTACATGTCCAATGACCGATGCGCGCGATGGCCACGTAACATATTTAAACAAAAAACATTTCCTAAACTATCAATTTTTTATAAAAAACTTAAAAAAAAGAAAAAATCACAAAATTCACAAAAATACAAAAGCCACAAAATGAGAAAACGTCCTAAACCAAAAACAACCAAATAAACTCGCAAGAATGGCTCAACATCAGCCAGAATGGCAAAAGCTGCGCTACTATTGCTGCAAGTGGTATATGGTGCAATACTGGCCTGGCGCTTGTGATGGTGCAGAGTGTGCGCCTGCGCCTGTGGTATTGATGAAATGTGATACTCAGACCAAATGCCAAAAGTAAGCACCACAACGAGTAAAAAGGTGCACCAACTCCCGATTAAAATTACAAAACAAAATAAACAGAGGAAAGCAGCCAGCATCATGAGGCACCAACAGCCATCCTTTCCCCACAAATACTGCCTGGTAAGCGGGAGATAGATGTTTGAGTAATTGAGTAAATGATCATTAAAGCGAAAAGTGTAAACAGCTCGTAACGTCCAGTAAACAACCACAGCCCACAAAGTCCTCGTATAAACAAATGTCAGCAAAAAAACGTTTATTGTTATCTCTCTTCTACTCTGACCATCCATACCTCATCTCTAAAAAGCTTTGATTTGTTGGTAATTTACAAATTTAAAGAAAAAACAAATTGTTCTAATTTTTTTATTATCTCTCTTCTCAAAAGTTATTCTTTTTTCCATATAACAAATTTTTGTATTTCATATTTAAACGAACAAAAATAAGATCCTTTTGAAAAAAATACCAAAAACCATGAAAAGCGTTTTGGATTTTTCTTCATAACTCCCCCTCCCCCTCTCCAGCCTTCGATGTTGATTTACTTTTGACTACAGCTTGCTGTTTGGCGGCCTGCATTTTGCTTTGGAATTGTATTACTGCTGCATCTTTAACCCTACACAAAACACACACACAGACCCAAGCGCCGCGCTCATTCACATGTTTGAGTGGGTGTGTTGGGGCGTGTAATTGGATTGATTCAATGAATATTTGGGTCAAGGTGAGTATTGTTGTTGCAAGTAATCTATGTCAAATCGTGGTTAACGCTCTGTTTATCATTTCTTTTTTAAAGGACATCAGTGTAACGTTGCATTATCAAGGTAAATCTTTTTATTACTCTAAAATATATAAAATTGTCTTTTTCTTTACTATTAAGGGAGGAATTACATTCTTTTGTTTGACCAATATGAATTATTTCAAATAATCGTGAAACCGCTCTTTTCTATCGGGGAACGTTGCTTTCCATGCTAACTAATCTTAGTGCCATATCGTTAATAGTTGAAGAAATGTGGTCTTTCAAAGCTCAAAGTTTAAAAGGCGGTACCACATCCAATTGTCCAATTTCAAAAGTATGTGTAAAGTTTATACAAATTTCGCAACCATTAATTTTATTGTTAAAATTGTATGTATATCGATCGAACCATTAATATCGAGCCCTTACCGCGAAAAACGCGTAAGACGCTTTTAAAGGGAATTTGTTAGAAAATTGTACAACGCTCTTAAGCAAATTCAATTGTATCGGAATCCTCCAGATGAATAAGACAAAAAAAAACCAAAAAAAAACCTGAACAATTTCTTTTTGTCGCTTACGTCTTTTTCGCGGTTAGGGCCCGATATGATCTGAAGGGGTTTCCATAATCTACATAACAATTTTATAACGGGTGATTTTTTAAGAGCTTGATAACTTTTTTTTTAAAAAAAACGCATAAAATTTGCAAAATCTCATCGGTTCTTTATTTGAAACGTTAGATTGGTCCATGACATTTACTTTTTGAAGATAATTTCATTTAAATGTTGACCGCGGCTGCGTCTTAGGTGGTCCACTCGGAAAGTCCAATTTTGGGCAACTTTTTCGAGCATTTCGGCCGGAATAGCCCGAATTTCTTCGGAAATGTTGTCTTCCAAAGCTGGAATAGTTGCTGGCTTATTTCTGTAGACTTTAGACTTGACGTAGCCCCACAAAAAATAGTCTAAAGGCGTCAAATCGCATGATCTTGGTGGCCAACTTACCGGTCCATTTCTTGAGATGAATTGTTCTCCGAAGTTTTCCCTCAAAATGGCCATAGAATCGCGAGCTGTGTGGCATGTAGCGCCATCTTGTTGAAACCACATGTCAACCAAGTTCAGTTCTTCCATTTTTGGCAACAAAAAGTTTGTTAGCATCGAACGATAGCGATCGCCATTCACCGTAACGTTGCGTCCAACAGCATCTTTGAAAAAATACGGTCCAATGATTCCACCAGCGTACAAACCACACCAAACAGTGCATTTTTCGGGATGCATGGGCAGTTCTTGAACGGCTTCTGGTTGCTCTTCACTCCAAATGCGGCAATTTTGTTTATTTACGTAGCCATTCAACCAGAAATGAGCCTCATCGCTGAACAAAATTTGTCGATAAACACATTTCGAACCGAACACTGATTTTGGTAATAAAATTCAATGATTTGCAAGCGTTGCTCGTTAGTAAGTCTATTCATGATGAAATGTCAAAGCATACTGAGCATCTTTCTCTTTGACACCATGTCTGAAATCCCACGTGATCTGTCAAATACTAATGCATGAAAATCCTAACCTCAAAAAAATCACTCTTTATATGAATAAAACAGAATATTTAAGATATAGAGTTCAAATTTATTCCAGATGTAGTGCAAATGTTACATTTTAAGAATTAAATTTGATTTCGGTCATATGACCACCACGAGCCCGTGTACGGCAAGCTATTCTTGGGAATCAATTTTCCACCACACATTTCGATCGGAACGTTAGCAATTTCGCGTTGGATGTTATTTCTGAGTGCGTCTAAAGTTGTTGGAATAGACCAATGACTTGATGTGGCACCATAAAAAGAAATCCAATGGCGTTAATTCGCATAAACAAGGTGGCCGGACTATTTCTCGAGATAACACGTTCACCGAATTTGCCTTTCAGTAAATCGATTGTAACGCGTGCTGTGTGGCTAGTGGCACTGTCTTGTTGAAACCACATATCGGCGATGTCACGCTCATCCAATTCTGGCCAAAAAAAAATTCTAACATGGCACGATAGCGCTTTGCATTGACGGTAACGATTGTTTTCATCGACGCAAAAAACGGCCCCCAATCACATCTCCGGCATGAAAACCACACCACACAGTAATGATTTGCGAATGCAATTGTTTCTCTTGAAGCACATACATGTGGGGTTGTTGCTTTCCAATAACGCATATTTTGTTTTTTGACAAAATCACTCAGCCATAATTGAGCTTTATCACTGAAGATGATGAAAATTAGAGATGCGCTCTTAAAGCTGCGACCACCGAATCAGAATTTTTAATGAAAATGTTGACTTCGTCTAACGTTTGACATTGAAAGATAATTAAAAATGATTGAGGGTGCGTTGGCATAAAGATACGAAATTGTTATGTCTATTTACCCTTTATAAATCTTTTTTATGAAAGGGGTGTGGCACCTCCAACTTTCCGCCAAAATTCGTTTTTACCGCAACAACCTCATATGTACCAAATATCGTCATATCTCTAATAGTTTATGAGATATGGTCGTTCAGAGTTATGTAGGCGGTGCCACATTCCTTCTTCAATCGTGACCTAATATACCCTGATAATACTTTCTGGCCGATCGTATTATAATGTGAACATTTCTTAACGATCAGAGTTAATAGTGGCGATATTGTATCAGGGATATAATATGGGTTACCAGAACCAAGTAATACAGAGGTGTCATAGAAACCAATGGTGTCACTATTGGTTTTGAAACGATAAGAAAAAATGCTTTTGTATCATGAAAACCAATGTTATCGGTTTTATCAGCAACAGCTGATTCGAACATTGGTGTTATTTACATTCGAAATGGACAAAAGCAACTTGGTTTCATGCCACCAAATGAAACCAACATTGGTTTGCAAAAACGACAGTAAGCAAAACCGACATGGTTTCTATGACAGCCCTGATAGAGAAGATTTTAAAATCAGTTTCATTGAAACAAAAAAAGTAAAACAATTACTCTGTAAATTGGAAAATTTGGCCAGTGTTTTGTGTTATCAAAATCGGATTTTTTCGGTCGAATTTAAAATGATTTTTTTTATGGCGGCAAGACTACAGATTGGGAAGGTAATTAGTATGAAGGCTATCTCAAACGATAAAATAATTTGGTCATGACTCGGCAGGAAAAGTTTTAAGTCGCTCATAAAATGCTATGTTGTTTGAGCACAATCGGATTTGAATAGTGACTTTTAGAGCGTCAGAATCTCAAGTCGGTTGCGATCTTTGTGTAGGGCCTATTCGAAAACATGTATAAATATTGTCCAATACAAATACTTACAGACCCCTTATAATGCTCTATGGTAAAATTTGACGAGTTCTATTATGTGTAAATTATCCTTAATTATGTGTACAAAAATATCGGCCAAATACTCGCCACGGCTTCGGTGGGAGAAATCTATCCGATGGTCTATATATTCAAGGACTTAGAATACACGAGAAAGTCCAAACTTTACGCTTAATTTATTTATATATTTTTAGATTATTGGTTATATATTTTTATTTCAAAATCTAAAGAAAAAAATATTTAGAACTAGAACAGAAAAATTTCATAATTTGTAAACAAGTGTAATGGAACACCATCCGATACATTTTCGCTTCGCCCAATGGGCGGAACATTGTTTGGTAGGAGATCAAAAATTTAAAATCGTGTTTTTAGATGAAGCTCATTTTCATTTCGCTGGCTATGTCCTTAACCAAAATTGTCGCATATAGGGTTCAGCGAACTGACACCTGACTATTGAAAAACTAATTCTTCCACAACGAGTCACTGTTTGGTGTGGATTTTGGGCTGGCGGCATCATTGGGCCGCCTTTCCTCGAATGTGAGCAAGGAGCCGCCGTTACTGTCAACGGTGAGCGTTTCTCAACGAATTTTTGTTTCCAAAAATTCAAGAGAATAACAAGGACGACATTTGGTTTCAAGAAGACAGGGCCACACGTCACACAGTTCAAGCTTTGCAAAAAAAGCAGAAATTTTAAAAAATTGTCAGAACTTTTTTAACAGTCGATTAAAATTAAAATTGTAAATAGCCCATCCTATAGTAAGTACTGTTTCGTGGGATATCTGACCATGGCTATATTGCAAGAACAAGTGTTATGCTGGGACTGGAAGCCTAATACTTGTATTGGTCGGCCGTAACGGACTACTCCATTTAGGCAAGGACCAAAAGATTGGATAACATATTTCCTGGCTTCTGCCGGATGTGTGAGGTCGAGAATAAGCTTAAAACTGTGGAGCACGCTCATTGTTATCCAAAACTTCAGCGTCCCAGACAATGGAAAAGCTAGGCGATACTACGACAGCCAGTTCTATTCACCGGATGGAGCCGTAGGAGGAATTCTTCGACCTAGGCTGTCCCTGCATTATATGCCGCTACAACAACAAAATTAGGTTACATATTCCTTGAGAAATGGGTTCACATTGGCTAAATAAAATACGTTTCGGGTATCCATCGAGGGGAATCAAAATGGAGTAATTCTTCGGCCAAGAGCTGTCACCCCGGCGCTATATGCCGCAATTACAACCGCAACAACAAAAGCTAGGGGAAATATTCCTTCAGAAATAGGTTGACATTGTAAAGAACAGACTGCAACACACAATTTTTGTTTATTAAATTACTGTATGAAATACGGTTCGGATATCTATGGAGGGGAATCAAAATGGAATTTATGGGCCTTCGGACAGAGGTACATTTTTTCACCACGCTTCCTAAGCTAACCTTGACGAGCTAAGCTAACCTTGACGAGCTAAGCTAACCTTGACGAGCTAAGCTAACCCGTACGTAGGGCCGTCCAGATTGAGTCTTAGTCCCACCGCTTTAGAAGTCAACATATTAAATACAATCGTGACGAAATTGAACGAAGGGTATACATAAGGATAATATTTTATTAAATAAATATTATATCGAGCTCGAGGCCAAGGTTCTTTTTTTGTTTTTGTTTTATTTTTCTTTATTCGATATTTCGTTCCGCTCTGAAGAACATCATCGGAACGAAATATCGAATAAAAAAAATATAACAAAAAATAAGAACCTTGGCCTCGAGCTCGATATAATAATAATTTAGTAAAATTTAAAATAAATGCCTGCCGAATACAAAAATTAAAAATTACTGCGTCATAAGGATAATAAACAAACCAACTCGATTGAATATTATGTGATATACACCGTACCACGCATTGAACATTGACAACAAATGTTTTTTTTTTTTAATTTGTTTCATTTTAGCTTATTAACCGTTTATAGAAAATCCTAGATACTTTAGTTAATGCATGATCATCATGTCAATATGAATGCACATCACCTGCTATTTAATTTGGTATATATTTTTCTTTTTATTTATATTGATTTTTTGCATTTAAAATTTTTCCCTTAGCTCTTGGAACTCGTTCAATTTATTTTTTCGTCAAGTAAGAGATCGCACTATAATCCAGTATACCTAAAAATCTATAATATGTTTGTAATAGAGTCCAAGTATTTATGTTGTATTTATTGAAATTGCTAATGTTTAGTTTATTTTATTGAGACTTTTTTCAAAAACAATGACAGACATATACTAGATCAATGAACATGAAATTGCTTATGACTATAATGTATTGTCTAAATTACCAATAACGTGCAGCTAACGGCACCAAGCCTTTTCTGTGTATAGAAATATTTTTAATTTGTTTGTAGCTCTGATAAGTGTGTTCGCCCTTGCTCCCGAGGCTAAAGTGGTCTTAGGAGTGAAATATCCTAGAATTTAGCTTAAAAGTATACTTATAACTAGCCTAAAATTAGGGGTGAAGGGGAGGGGTTGATTACAAAAAAGGAGAGGATAGGAAAAAAAAAGAAAAATAAGTAGAAAAAAATAAGAGATTTTAACAAATGCTGTTCAAGAGCCTTAACAATATCCCAATCATAAAGATGCTATCCTCCATGTGCACCCGGAACAACTTTTTTGTAGAACTCAGGACGAAAGAAAACCGAGGTATCAAAATCTGCCCGACTTTCATTCAAAAATCCAATCAGAGATAAATAGCAAACATCTGACCAGCGAATGTCCTTCTGGGCATTGTAAATATCGGTTATAATGGAATTCTCGTGAAGGGAAATCCTTGTAATAAATTTATTAATTACGTCACAAATATACAGACCAATAGCAGTAACATCTGACTCCTTATATATACTTATTCGAATATCGCTTGGAGAACGACTCAAAATTTTTACCAATACAATATCTTAATATCTTTCTCTCAAATATCTCGGGGATACATTAAACCATATTGGGAACCCATGACCGGGCGTATACTAGTCTTGTACAGTAATAGTTTCTAGTCTCTACCGGTAAACTCTTATTCCACAGAATTTTCGAAAAAAGATCCCATAATCCTATAGCCCTTCTGGAGAACAGACTATAAAATTTCAAAAGTTTATTGAAGTGAATGCCTAAATATTTCATGTCATTCCTGAAAGGGACTTCCTCGCCATTAATAACAATTCTCAACCGTTTACTCTCAGCAACCACAACCCTTTTACACTTGACTATCAATAAATATTTCCTTGCCCATTTTTGTACAAAACGCCTAAAATTATCACGTTTTGTTAAACAAAAATTACCCGAAAAATTATAATAAAACATATGTTTTATGACTACACAAATATTTAAACTTTAAGATAGAATTTTTACCGCAAATTTTAGCCTAACATCACTCACCCAACATATGAATGCACATACATACGTACACATTGAAATAAAATCCCAAATGACTCATTTTATATTGTTAGTACTACACGTATTTTGTTGTCATAAGTATCTGCAGGTGGTCGATAAAAGTGCTCTAAATAATATAATTTGGCCGTCTATCAAAAGCTAAGCAGTTTGCGCTTAGGCTCTTTCATCATACACACGCTCACACAGCGAGTGTGACATCAATTCAATCATATTTACATTGGTTAGTGGCACATATCAACAGAATATATATATTCACATATGATTGGTTGTGCTTAGGGGTGCAAAGGACGCAAAAGTTTCTCTTTTTCGAAGCGAACATTTTCAGTACGGCGTTACTGTTCTATTTTGTTGTATACAACAAAATTCTTTGAACAAAAGGTGATTGTGACATGACGTTAGTATAAAATATTTTAAAGTGGAAATGATGTGTTCATGGGTTTTATTAAGAACAGTATAATTAAAAAATGTCCTGTAAATTTGGTTTAAGAATTATGAAACTCAGAGATACAAACACCCCTTTTATAGAATTTGACTTTATTTTCTTTCGATACGATATTCAATTCTTTCTATGAATAATTGTTCAGTTAATTTTTTTTTAGTTTTTGTCGCCACTTTAGATTCAGAAAAAACGTTTTAAAAAAAGGGGGAATGACTTCGATTTAAATCTGGCGAGTGAACTTTTATTCATGATAAGTTGTACTTTTTAGTTGTTGTAGCGGCAACTGTGTGCCGGGGTGACAGCCCTTGGTCGAAAAGTTGCTTCGTGTCAATCCGGTCCATGGAACCGGCTGTCGTGGGATTGCACATTACATTTTACATTACATTTAGTAACAGTAGTACATTTTAGTAACAGTTGTTGTAGCGGTACACAGTGGCGCCATTTGAGTTTTTCGTTGCACAATTTTAAGTTACTTTCTCAATTTTCTGTAAAACAACTAAAAGAATAATTAGAAACTAAAGTTGTTTTCTAATTCGATTCGTTGTTGTAGTGGCCCTTGGCCGAAGAATTTCTCCTTTGGGTCGATGCGGTTCATACGAGGGTTGCTATTTACATTTCGGGTCCGCCAATAAAATCACAATAATTTATCATTGGAAATGGTTTTATTGTTTTTCAAAATATTCTCCTTTAAGATCAATACACTTTTGCATGCGCACAAACCACAATTCAAATTAAAAAAAAAAATTTGTTTTTAGTTAACTTTCTCAATTTTCTGTAAAACAACTAAAAGAATAATTAGAAACTAAAGTTGTTTTCTAATTCGATTCGTTGTTGTAGTGGCCCTTGGCCGAAGAGTTTCTCCTTTGGGTCGATGCGGTTCATACGAGGGTTACTATTTACATTTTGGGTCCGCCAATAAAAACAATATTTTATCATTGGAAATGGTTTTATTGTTTTTCAAAATATTCTCCTTTAAGATCAATACACTTTTGCATGCGCACAAACCAATTTTCGAAGCACTTTTTCCACTCCAATTGAGACACCTCCAAAACATGATAATTGAACGCTTTAACAGCTGCTTCGGGCGATGAAAAACGTTGACCACGCATTTCTTTCTTGATGCTAGGGAATAAGAAGAAGTCATTGGGTGCCTAATCAGGGCTGTACGGTGGATGGCCCATCAATTCGACATCTTGAGTGGTCAAATAGCTCATCGTTTCAGCTGATGTGTGAGAGCTCGTATTGTCGTAATGCAAAATGATCCATCTTCTCTTATTTTCTTTCATTTCTTTATTGACATGTAATTCGAAGCCCATTGGGGCCTATTAAAGCTAAATTACAATATGCATCAAGATGTTAAATAGAACATCATAAACTACTAGAGAAAATTCAGTATAAAATCAAATAAATAATATAAATTAAAAAAAAATCCTAATATTTCCAATTATCTTTCGCCATTTCTTCGAACACTGTTTGTTTGTATACCACTCAGAATTGACCGTCCTACGTTCCACTTAAGCCACCGTGGCAATATGGCCGGTTATACCGAAAAAACCGCAATCATTTGCTTCGATGAACTTCTACCACGAACAACTTTTGTTGAATTTGGCTCGTCTTGAAAGACCCATACGGTCGATTACTGCTTTGGTTCGGGTTCATATGCATAGATCCATGATTCGGCACCTGTGACTATGTTATACACTGCCTTTAAGCTACCGCCGCAGTTATACTTTTTCAACATCTCTGCACCAATCCATACGAGCCTTTTTTGAGCATTCGTGAAATTATGTGGGATCCAACGAGAACAATTTTTTTTCACAGCCAAATGAAAATGCAATATCTTATTGATGCTTGTCATACTAATGCCCAAGGATGTCTCACGGTATGTCACATGTCGGTCTTGCTTAATCAGTTCACGCACAGCATCGATGGTTTCTGGCAAAGTGACCGAAGTTGGACTTCCTTCACGGAATTCATCCCGGAGCGAACGGCGTCCAAGACTGAACTCTTGGTACCAGCGATTAACAGTGGTTTTGATTGATGGCGCCAAAAGTCGAAACAAGTTGATTTAAACACTCTTGTCTCGATAACCCACGCCGAAAATCGCACGAATATGTTCACGGGATAAGTCTGTTTTTTGACTGAGATTAATTTTCAACAGACTGTAAACTAGACAAATCGCCCTCAATTGACATAATGTTCGGTGTGAAGTTATGCTAAAAAATGTCAAAGTTTCCAATGGAAGTTCCAGTTTGCATCTGGGAACATTAGTATTGTCAGGACCCGAAATATTAAGAGCAACCCTCGTAGAACCGGCTGCCGTGGGATCGGCGATTCGTGACTGCAGGGAAAAATAAGTGGATCAAGAGATACTGCCAACATGTTGAAGGGGTCCTCATTTTGCTTAATCCTTGATGCTTGGAACGAGTTTTTCAATCTATATTTGTATTCAAATTGTTAAGAGACTCCCTTTCAGAAAGCTCTTCTATTGGCAAAGACTGTTATTCAATTATATCTTTGTCATGCGCCAATATTTTATGGACGGCGGATTCAACTTCTTCTGTGGATAAATTTTCGCTTAAAGTTATGCCGTTATCTATGAATATTCTTCATATTTGTTTAGAATGGACGTTTTCTTTGCAGTTTAAAACATTTCCTATTGTTTCCAATATTTTTACGATTTTATAGCCAATTCCAGAGATTCCATTGACTGCCTTATCATTTTCAAAAAATCTCCTAGAAGTGTTTCAATTGTTTTAGTTTTCGTATCCGTACTTGCGACAATCTATTTTTAGTCCAACTTGTTTGAAAAATCACCCTTTATCTGCTTTTTTCCTTATCCTTAGTTTATGTATTTTTATCGAAGCTTTCCACCTCTTGTGGTAGGGTATACGACAATGTAAGCAAGAACTACATACACCTTATCCTTGCGTGCAATAGTGATATTCCATATTCGTAAATCCCCTTTTTTGTAGAATCGTCCTAATTACCGAAGTTCTTCTGAATATTTTTGCAAATTGGGTAAATTAGAACCGGCTGTTGAAGCATTGCACATGCGAGCAGCTTTTTATATATGGCGCCCCAAAGATTGCTACTTTTTAGCTAACAAACCAAACCAATTTTTATATAAAAAAAAATAAAAAGGTTAGAATTTTTTTAAAATAATAGCAAAATATAACATTTATAAAACTCAGCAGAACTTGTAGGATCCATCTTGTAGAAGGATAACTCTTCTAGATCTACACAAAAAGTGATCCACTGCATTAATCTCCTCCTCACCCTCACACAGGCGGCAGTATTCGACCACTTCCACCTGCCATTTTCGCTCTTCACTCTTCTAGGTCATCAAGAAAGTACTTCCACATGTAACTAAGCCGTCTATTGTGAATTGACGGGCGTCTACACAAAAGTGATGCACTGTATCAATCTCCTCTTCATCCTTACCATTTCCACCTGCCATTTTCTAGTCCTCCTTCTAACATTACAATGACCCGTCAGAACACCTACGAGCATTCTGACATCACTTTTGTTTTGTCTTGTTTGTAGTCCTTGCTAGATTAGCCGTGATATGATTCCATGTTTTTAACAACCGCTTAAGGGCACATATAGGGGCTTTTGCAGAGCTTTCAGCATCTGCTGCATGCAGGGGTAAGTAATCTGCCTTTAGAGCTGCTTGCCTATCCCCGTAAAGCTTAATTGTAATTCTTCAGGTTAAGCAATTGAGCTGCTTTTTCTCTCTCGTTTCTCGGCTTGGAATGTTATACAACTATTATTTAATCGATATGACTAGCGTTTTTGAAAATTCTTTATATACCCTACTTCCATCTTTGACCCGTCGGTGCAGACTGAGATAACTAAATCACCCGCCGCTTTGTCAGGCAAAATAACGATTGGAATATTTATAAAGTCATGCATTGGTAATCCGACCCTTTAGACGAAAATACCTCACTGCAAGAATTACCTATTGCTTCAAGTAACCTAGAGTGACCAATTAATGACTGCAAGCATAGATAGTACTGCCACTTTGAGTCGTAATGGAATAATAGATCATAAGATGCAATATCACCAAAACTAATTAATTATCGCTCTTAATGATGAACAATTTAAGCATGATCGGACTTAAATTGTAACTTCTGGATTTAAATTGTAACTTCTAGATTTAAATTGTAATTTCTAGATTCAATTTTTAACTTCTAGATTTTAATTGTATCTTCTAGATCGATTTAACTTCTAGATCTTCTGGAACTCAAATCGGTAGAGCTTTTTGTTTGGAGTTATTTGAAACTATGAGCGGATAAAGTCCAACTTCATTAAAGTTGGCTATTGTTCGCTCGTAACGTTTTGTACCGAATTCGTACAAAAGCGAAAGTAATATGTGGCTTTTAAAGCTGCAGTCTGTGAAATCGAAAAAAGACCTGGGCATCATTCGCCCTTGGCGTTAACCTGCATAGTATGCAATGTTTTATTGCAACATTTACTTTGATTACAATGACAGATGGACGGATGGGTGTCGCTGAATGGAATTTATCCGATTTAGTAAATGAATGTGAACCGATGGATATAATAAACTTGCGGTCTATCGCATTTCCCTTTACAAACATTTGCACTGTCCCAGTACCCTGTAGGATATTACAAAACTTATTTATTTGCAAAATCTTGTTCAAACTATCACTATTAAAACACCAGTATATAGCCTACAATTCCACAAGAAATATTTCCGGTAGCCTCTTGCCAATGGCGCTCACTACGGATCACAAATTTAAATTGTCAACATATTCGTCAAGCAATATCTGACTGCTAGTTTTTTTGTAGCCGTTTCAAACTCAGTACTTGTATGATTTACCAAACTAACTTAATTTAAACCTAAGAATTTGATGACAAATATTATTTTACTAAGTGAGCTAGCGGTTTTATTTTTTATTTAATGTAGGATATTTCAGTATACTAAAATTGAAAAATAAACTCAGCAGAGACTTATGGTTTTTTATTTTTGTTCATTTTCATAAACATATAAAAAACATACCTTTTTTCTCCAAACATTTGGATCAGCTATTTTAGCTTTACTTGCCGACAGTTGGAAATCACTACAAATACATTGTCTCATATCTGTTTTTAAATTTTTAATCAATTTTAAGTGCCACCAGGTGCCACCTCTTAATTTGTTGCTGACACTAAAGCCCATTACTACAACTTGGCTAATTAGTGTCCGATTGCAAAAGTATTAACAACTCAGTTAAAACTTTTAATTATTTTGTTATATTTTATATTATTAAAAAACACCATTTATTTTTTTTTAGTTAGGGCCTTTACGTACATTGTAGGGGACGATATATGCTTTTCAACTTTCTTTATATTGATTACTTTTGTGTTTTACTATAAAAATGAAACTAAATTTGTGATGAAATCACTACACATTTAGAAAAATATTTTTCCCATACAAAATTCCCAGTGTGTGGCTTTGTAAACTTTAAAAAAAGATACAAAAACATGCCCTCTCCAGACTTCACATCCCGCAGAAGTCTGGATTATTCTTATCCCATCTTGAGGTGTGCGACCTAATTGAACAGAGACGTTATATTACAAGTCAGACACTCATTCGGTCATCATATCTAAACCAATGTTCGTGTGCTTATCTAGGCAAACTAGGCTCAGCATAGAGAACAGTTTATTATTTGTATTAAGCCTCTACTCTAATCGAAAAAAGCCATAATAGAAGCATGGTCAAATAAAATCTAATATTTGGATTTGAGTTCAACAAAATAAGCCTTATTAACGTACGGGCGGTCATGCCTACATGTTAAATCGTTTCCCAAATTATTTTACTTGGAACTTGACTTGCAAAGGACCATCGCAATGGACTCTCTATGGACCACTGAGTGGATGTGGACTGTGTGTCAACATTTCGAAGGTTAAATACCGGTACAAGTTCGTTTGATTTATAGTGTGCACGACTATTACGTCAAACGCAAGTTCAAGTCCGGCTGGAATGTTGACTTAAGACACGTTTTTCAAACAAAATGTCGTCGTATGTGGTATGTATGGGCTATATAATTTCCACAACATCCCATTAAGGAACAAGGTAAAACTTCTTCCAAATCAGTAAGCTGTCTACAATATTATTCCTATACAGGGTAGGGCTATATTACCATGAGGTTAAATACTTTAATTTTTTTCTCATATTATATAATATACAAAAAGGACATTTTTTACACTAATTATGAAAAATAATGTCACTTAAATGACCCCCAATTTCAGCTTCGCAATGATGGGCTCGTTTTAGAGCATTTTACATAACATCTTTCAAAATTTGTGGCTGTAGCGTTCGAATTTCTGCAAAAATGTTGGCCTAGAGTTAAAGGATTGTATCGGCCTTGTTCTCATAACCTCGCTCCTTCAAATTACCCAAAGAAAATAGTCGGATGCTGACAAATCTGGAGATCGGCTGGCCAAATAATTTCCGAATTTCTGGAAATTATTCGCTCTCCAAAAATTTGACTTTAAAGTACCATTGTGTCTCGGACAGTGCGGGCAGTGGTTCCGTTCTGCTGAAACCACATCTCAGGTGTGTTTTCAAGAGCAGGACGTAAAAAATTTTCTATCATAAGCCGAATAGATAGACCTAAAGCCGAATAGATAGACCTAAAGCCGAATAGATAGACCTAAAGCCGAATAGATAGACCTAAATAAAGTAATCGTTGCCAAAGACCAAAGTTTAGAAACAGCTGCGCAGTCTGTCAGGCAACCAGACCAATACATTTCACCAATTTTTTACGTTGATCCTGAAAAAGAAACATCAAGAAGGTCTCGAACCAGAATAAAAACTGTTCCAAGTCATAATAATGATAAAAGACCGAATAAATATAAACAAAAAGAAAAAACTATAAACCAATACCCCTCTCCATTTACGATTACAGCACTTCCATCTTCATTCCCGAAGAAGTAAGGCCCAATGGAATTTGCAGATGTGATCCCACACCATACTGTATATCTAATGGGGTGCAATAGGCGTTGATAAATGGCGCTTGGATTTTCAGAACCCCAGAACCTACAGTTTTGCTTATTAACAAAACCATTCAAATGAAAAAAAGCTTCATCACTCATGCGTTTGGGTTAATATAATTGATCGCTGATTTAAATAATAAATTTATATTATTCTGGTTCTTTGTTCAGTTGTAAATCTCATCATTATTTATTCTCCAAGTGTTATATATAATCTAAAAAATATATATAAACGAAATGGTTATGAAGTTTTTAAAGCTCGTGGTAACTTTTGGCCCACCCTATACTTACTGATCGGGACCTTCTGTTTAAAGGTCCGGCTCCGAACGGCTAATGTATTTATCTTACTCTTAAAGTTGCCAGCATTCACGAGGTGGTAAAGCCGCGTTCTTACCCGGAGTTAAACCTGGGATAGCTAGCATGATAATAATTTAATAATCGACTTGCTAAGAAACTATTTGGATACGCATTATATCTTAAAAAGGTCCAGTCAATTGGCCATAGAGATAGTGCGATTTAATGCCTAAAGATTATTTTCTGTAAAGATCAAATAGGTTATTGGTACGTCTGAACAAACCAGAATTTTTCTACGCCGTTGCTTGAAGAATTTGAAACATGTTCACCATGTCCATTCTGTAGAAACCAATCGAGGGACAAATAGGTATGAATAACGCACAGCCTTTCAGAACTGAAGTCAAAATTGAAATATTTCTTTTAAAGCCGATGTTTTCCAGTTGAGCCACATTTATATAATTTGTAGAATGGAACTCACTTAGATCAGCCACTACACCAACATGTCCATTCTTTAGAAATCACTTAAGGAACAATTAGGTATGAATAGCTCAAAGCCTTCCAACTGAAATCAAAACTTGAATGTTTCTTTTAAAGCCGATGTTTTCCAGTTAAGCCACATTTGCCTTTTCGTTTACTCTAGTTTAAGAACTTTGTACGAAATATAGATTTTTCTACACCAGATAATCAGTGAAAATATGTTCTGAGTAAGTGGAATGACTCTTGCCTTTTCGTTTAGTCTAGTTTAAGAACTTTGTACAAAATATAGATTTTTCTACACCAGATAATCAGTGAAAATATATTCTTAGTTAGTGTAATGACTCGTGGGAAATCCCGCAAAATGGGAATTTTATATGCTTTATATAAAAAGACTTGTCAAATAATGAATGATAATTATAATAACAATATCTAAATAATTATATCTGTCCGTTTCAGGGGATGTTGGGTGTACACAACACCAGCGGTAATATTGCAACCACTTCTTCTCTCAGCAGTGATCAACAACACTGAAATACTTCACGGTAAAGTAACAAACAGTCTACTGACACATGAGAACGATTTCGATAACTTTGAGATTAAAACCAAAAAATCACCCGATTTAAAAAATATTTTAAAGGTCTGAGCCATATTATTGTACTGACGAGGAGGTACCTGTTGTTAATTCGTTTTCTATTAGAGAATCAATACTACTTACATTTTTTGTATCCTGTAATTCAGATTTGTGTCGGGCGTGCTGTTATACCCAGGTAAGAGCATCTGATATTTATTTTTTACCAGCGCCAGTTCCCTTATTAATGACAGCGATATTACAAATGCAAATGTCACGTGAATATATCTCGAACTATATATGCAAACAAATTAATGTATCATTTAGTTTGAGCTACGTCGGGTTCTGAAAAACTCTTAACATTCACACTGTTACGAGGGCGGTTCGGAAAGTTCTTAGCCTATCAATGAAAGAGAATAGTTAGTTTTTCAAAAATATTTTTATTTTTCAATATAATCTCCTAAAACTTCAATACACTTAGTCCAACGCTTATCTATCAATTCTATCCCTTGATTAAAATAGTTTTCCTCAAGGTCTTCAAAATAGTGGTTTACAACTGTAATTGCATCTTCATTTGAGGTAAAACGCTTGCCAGCAAGGAATTTTTTTAGATTTGGGAACAGGTAAAAGTCACTGGGAGCTAAATCAGGAGAACAAGGTGGGTGGTCAAGCAACTCGTACTTTAATTCGTTGATTTTAGCCATTGTTAAAACACTCTTGTGCGCTGGTGCGTTGTCTTGATGAAAAATTATTTTTTTGTGTTGTAAGCCAGGACGTTTTTCTCGAATTTGTACATTTAATTGATCTAAAAGGTTGCAATAGTACTCTGAATTTATTGTTTTACCCTTTTGCAGATAGTCAATCAATAAAATACCTTTGAAGTCCCAAAAAACCGTTGCCATAACCTTACCAGCCGATTGAATTGTGTTTGCCTTCTTTGGGGCACTTCCTCCAGCTTCAGTCCATTGTTTGGATTGTTCTTTTGTCACTGGAGTATAGTGGTGGATCCATGTCTCATCAACAGTTATGAAACGACGCTTAAACTCCATTTTATTTCGCTGAAAACGATCCAAACAAGCTTGAGAAATGTGCATTCTTATGCGTTTTTGGTCGACTGTTAACAAGTGCGGCACCCATCTTGCAGAAAGCTTTTTCATCTTTAGTTCTTCGTGCAAAATTAAATGGACTCGATCATTTGAGATGCCCATGATATTAGCTATTTCACGCACTTTTATTCGTCGATCATTTAATACCATATCATGCACTTTGGCTACAATTTCTGTTGTTGTTGCTGTTTTTGGACGTCCACTACGTGGTTCCTGTTCAATGGTTGTACGACCACGTTTAAATTCAGCAACCCAATTTTTTACTGTTGCATATGAAGGAGCACTTTCACCTAACACATTCACCATATCATTATGAATTTCTTGTCCCGATAATCCTTTTTTATGTAAATATTTAATGACACCACGCATTTCTAATTTTTCCATTGTAAAAAAATCGCGGATGTGTCTTTTGTTTCTATATGAAGGAGTTGCCAGATCGAAACAAAATTTAACATAGATGGAAGTTTTCAAAACACTTAACTTTTTTCTGTTTATACCGCGCTTTTTGTGCTAGGCTAAGAAGTTTCCGAACCGCCCTCGTACTGCAAGCTGTTATGGCCGGAATGGCAAATATAATGTAAACTTCATGCTGTGGTGGATGAAATTTAAACGTCTTTTCGCATAGATTTTCTTAAAGTTTATATTTTGTGAGCGAAAGTCGAAAATAAAAAGGTATTTTTAGTTATTTTTATGAAAAATATTTAATCTAGACCCATTGTATAGTGTAACGAAAGATTCAGAATCACGATCAAGTTCTGTTGAATGACGTCTGTCCGTTCGTCTGTTGTCCATCTAAAGCGAATACTCCGATTTCAACGGACGCTATCGGTTAAGATGTAGCTTCCACATAACCACTTTTATGTCTTTAGCCCCAGAATCCACATATTAATCAAATCTTGATGATATTTGGACTAGTTCCTTATGATCGATCATTAAACAGCTCAAGTGGGCTACATCGGTCCACATTTTGGTAAAGCCCCAGCACAAAGGTCCCTCTCAATATTATATACAACTTTCTAGAGCACCTATATCAATTCCGATTTCCATTAAATTTGGGTGTTCCAACTAAAACACACGATGTTAATTGTAAAAAAAACAGAAAGTTTTCAAAGAATTATCTTACTATTTTGTATTATAATAGAAGGATCTCTAACAATTATGTGTGAAGCAAAATATAGCCCAAATGCTCACCACGGCTAAGGCATACCTCTATCCATATTTTCAATAACTGAGGCATAATGGAGGTTCCATGCCATTATTGGCGTACACATTTTCTTTTAAATATCGCCAAAGGTCCCACGGTGTCAAATCGCCTTGATCATGTGTCAATAAACATCACCAAGACGTGAGGTAACACGGCCATTGAATTTCAACAAGCCATTGTATCGTTGGCTTTGTGGCACCATCCTAACGCCCAAGCTTATATCCTCAATTTCTGGCCATAAGAAGTCGCTTATCATCTCGCTTTGCGGATGAATCGGTTTTTTGACAATCACTCTGGGTTTCTCATTTGCCGAGATGCGGCAGTTCTGCTTGTTAACGAAGCCACTGAGTTGAAAGTGTGCCTTGTCGCTGAAGATGATTTTCTTTGTTTAGTCACCATTCACTTCCGTCTGTTTGACCAACCATTCGCCGTAGTGACGACGCTTGAAATGGTTAGTAGGCTTCAGCTGTTAGTCAATTGAACCATGGGCCACTTCGGTCCATGTTTTGAAGAAGCCCCAATACAAAGGTCCCTCTCAATTTTAGATACAACTCTCTAGAGCAACCATATTAATTTCGATTTCGATCAAATTTGGTAGAGTACTTAGCAGGGACATAAATACTGTTACAGCATTGAACACACCCATTTCCATAGTATAAGTAAACATACCCCGTTAATGTCATATGGGCTTTGAAAGCTAACCTCAATAGCGTTAGTCTGTAACGGGACTTTAAAATTGTTTCAACTTTTATCATGGAGTGGTCAGATAATGAGAAGCGTTTCGCTGTAATAGCGCTTTTCAGGTGTGAAATGAAAAAGGCGATATTTTCAAAACGCTCCGGCCACTAGGGATAGCCGCATGTTTGTCTACCGATGCATAAAACTGTTTGAGGAGACTGGAGATGTACCGTTCGAACACCGCATGTCATCAAAGTCGTTAAATCAAGAATTCACAGAAATCCGCTCCGAAAACAGAAAATCATGGCCCGTGAGATGAATATCACGCAAAAGTCCATGAGTCGAATCATTAGAAAAGACTTGGGACTTGGGGCTTTCACGTACCGGACATTTATTGAATGCAGCTTTAAAAAAAAATAGGATTGAAAAATGCAAACGTCTTTTGGTGAAGCACGCTGATAACTTGCACAGAAAAATTTTGTTCACCGATGACAAAATTTTTACCGTTCAGGAAAAATTTAACAAGCAAAATGATAGAGTGTATGCGCGGTCATCTAAGGAAGCATCTGAACTGATCCCAAGGGTGGAAAAGGGTCATCACCCAGCTTCAGTCATGGTTTGGTGGGGTGTCTCTTACGATGGGGTCACTAACTTGCATTTCTGCGAAAAAGGAGGCAAAACATCGGCCAAAGTTTACTAAGAAAACGTTTTGGAAGCTGTTATGAAGCCTCTTAAACCAGCCATGGACTTTCCAGCAGGATTCTGCACCGGCCCATAGGGCTAAAACGTCCCAGCCTGGTTTCGAAACAATTTGCCAGCATTCATTTCATTTCTTCCTCTGAAGAATGGCCCTCAGGCAGTCCAGATTTGAACCCATTGGATTACAAATTGCGGACGGTTTTAGAGGACAAGGTTTGTCACAATAAATACCCCAACATTGGGTCTCTTAAGACTGCTTTGGTTCGAGCTGTTGCCAATTTTCAATGGACGTGGTTCGTGCAGCTATTGACGATTGGCCAGTGCGACTTAAGGCGTGTGTAAAGGGCAAAAGGCGGACATTTCGAATAAGTAGATTCTTTTTGGATACAATATACATCAAAAAATATATTAAAAAATATTTGGTCCAAAAACATTCAGTACTCTTTATTTTACAGCATAAAACGTGTGTAACAGTATTAATGTCCCTTCTAAGTATATTGCGACGAACCTATAATCAATGCTATAGCAATCTGATCTGGCCACACAGACATTAGAGTTTTTCATTTACCGGGAATAAATTTAAAAAATGGTCTGTCGTGGCTGAAGTTTATAACGTAATTTACTTCAGACAAAAGACAATCAAAATGGACACTCTATGGGTCACCAAATTGATCCAAATCGGTTAATGTGTTCAGAAACAACATTCAATTTGATTAAGCTCAAGATTATCATGGAACGTTATGAGCAACAGTTAACCAATTCTAATAAAATTGTACCATACAGGCTTTGTTGTCCCGATTTAAGGTATTGTCGCTGTAGATGTCACAAGTAAACCTTAGCTTACTCAAATTTCGGACCAAATCGCCCAATCCTATAGCTTCATGCAAAGGTCCCTCCCGATTTGAGGTAGCGCAACCTCACAAGCAATATTTTACTCTCATCTAGCTTAATCTTTGCATAGTGCGTCATAGGAGATTTTTAACCAAGTCGGGTAAAATTAGACCATAACGGTTTGTATGGCAATATAGACTGAAGTCACATATTAAATCCAATAAATGTCAAGTTAAACGTACTGGTTTGTAAAAGATCTATAACCAAGCCAGGTAAAATTGGATCATATCTCAGTCCCTGTTTTCATATAGTCCCCACACAAAGGATCTCCTTGTGAGAAAGCCCTACCGATTGAGGCCCTGTAACAATTTAAATTTGATTTTGCTTAAATTTCTTGTACGTCACCATTAACCAGTAAGCAACTAAAGTGTAATAAAATAATATCATATAACAAAAGGTGGGGCATTTTAAATTTGAATCGGCTGGTTTATTGCAAGGGTTGAATTTTGCCATCCTCAGCGTTTTCGCTGAGAAGACGATGCATCCGCAACGAGTTACTCATTGGCGTGGATTTTGGGCTGGCGGCATCATTGGGCCCTTTTCTTCGGAAATGAGCGAGGAGCCACCGTTACCGTCAACGGTGAGCGTTACCGTGATATGCTTAACGAAATGTTGTTTCCAAAAATTCAAGAGAATGAAATGGACGACATTTGGTTTCAACAAGACGGGGCCACATGTGACATACCCAACGCAACCATCGATATTTTACGCACTTTTTTTTTGAAAATCGACCAATCAGCCGGAATTGTGAAGTCAATTGGCTGCCTCGGAGTTGTGATTTGAGCCATTTCGAATTTTTTCTGTGGGGAGCCATTAAGTATTAATCATCCAGAGACAATTGAAGCGTTGAAACATAAAATCTAAGTTGCTATTGACGAGATTCGACCTGAAAAATCGAAAACGTACTGAAAAATTGGTTTGATCGGATGAGGTACTTCCGAGCCAGTTGTGGTAGTAATATGAATAATACCTATTGTGTTCTATTATTAAAAGACAAACTTCAACAATTCCAATAAAACCAAAAATTTATAAATTATCACTACATTTTTTTTTAAAGCCTATTCAAATTTAAAACGTTAAATCGCCCACCCGTTGAAAATATGTATGCCAGTTGAACAGGTAACCGGCTTTGAGACCACCTCGTGCGTCTACATTTTAAAAGAAGACATTTTTTTAACAATGTTTTAGCATAATTGGCATTGAAGGCTTTTATATATTTCAATGAGGACAATAATTAAAAAATTAAAATAAAAACATTTTAAATGACATGCTTTAGTGGTTTGCTTGGTTAAGCCTCGAAAAATAAGACTTGATATCGAAACCGAAGTTTGTTGTAAAAAAATGGCTATTCCGTTCGTGTCTAAAAGAATTGTCCAGAAATACTAGACTTCAAAAAAAAAATTAGAATAGTAGTAAACTTAATTTGTTGCTGCCACTTTTAGTACTTAGCCTGGATAAGTATCGAATTAAAGCCTGAGAAAAAAACAATAATCTCACTGCCGCTTTTATACGATAATTATCCAGGCTAAGTATTAAATGTGTCTACAACAAATTAATTTAATATATTAAAGAATTGTCCAGAAGTACTAGACTTTTAAAAATTAGAAAAGTATTAAAGTAAATTTATTGTAACTACTTTTAGTACTTAGCTGGATAACTATCAAATATACGAGTAAGCCTCTATACAGACTAAGTACAAAACGGAAGTGAGATTGTTTTTTCCTCATTTTTTTGATTTTTCTTTAAACAATTCCCCACAAAAATACAGTTTTATATATTTTTTTTATAAAACCGATTACAGAATTATCAGTTTCATCGATGCCTGTTTTTCCGTAAGTGCGTCACACAAATAATGTCGGGAACTAAAGTTTAGTAGGAAGATTGACAAAGCTCACTGATTTCGAAGAATTTTTCGTTTATTCCATAAGGGGATCTTGAAGGAAGTTAATCAGTCCGCAAGTCTTATTCGGCTCATAATTGCTTCTTGGGCCGGGATAAAAGTATGGGGGTTACCTTAGCTATTTTAGATTACTAACTACTGCTCTTGGCTTAGTCGCACTACCAAACCCCTGTCTATAATAAAATCATAATTAAGAAGTATTCTTCTTGTTTTTAAGCACAATTTTATTTTTCTTACTGATTCCTTGATTTCCGTTTTTCTTTCCTTCTCTCTATGCAGACCAATACAATTCCAAGCAAAATCTGCAGTCGTCGACAAGCAAGAAAAGTAAATTAGCATCCCGGGTAAATAACAAACAAATTAAAAAAAAACACATAACAGAAAAAGAACAAAAAATTTGAATTCTATCGATTTCAATAAACCAAACCCTAAAAATAAGTCAAACAAAAAAATAACTCTTATTGGCCATTGTGAAGCTAGATCAAGGACATTATGTGATACGAATACACACACAAACACACACACAAACATACTGTGCGAGCTACTCCTCCGACTGGGGCCACTGGCAGCCATAATTGACAAAAAAAAAGAAACCAGATGACAGCCAAGGAGTGGAGTGGAGTCTTGATCCCAGCCAATAATCCAAGGGCCGAACGACCTACCATCACCAATGGAACGATCGACGGCGCCAAAACAAAAGTGTGGTCTTTTGAATTGTATTTTAAACAAAATATTAATTATTTCAATTTATTCTTCTCCTTTTTTGTTTTGCTACACAAACTACCCAATACAACGAAAAAAAAATATGTTCCATTCTATCTTTATTTTCATAGTGGTGACGAGGAGCATGACACAGATTCTTTGGATATAAAACCGCCACAGGCACAAGTGGCCAGAGACAGCTCGGGCTCGAGGCGCAAAGAGAGGTCCAAAGATAAGAAACATTCCAAAGAACGAAGGCACAAGGAACGCGAACGCTATTCAGAGGGAGCCGTGCGCGAAAAGGAGAAGGACTATCGGGAAAGAGATGAAAGGCAGGAGCGGCGCAGTGATATGGACCGAAAAGAGTTGAAACAACGAGCCTACGAGCGCGAGGAGTTTATGCCCAACACCGATAAGCGTTATCACAAACACTACGATCACCCGGGCGTGGGCGAGAACAACTCTAGGCCTCGTGGTGGTGGTGGTGCAGGCGGTGTTGGCGGCGGCGTGTATCATCAGGATGTGAGTGGCGGCTATCATCATGGCCACCCGGAACATCAATATCACCAGTATCATATGCACCAGCAACAGCGGCCACATCAGGACTACTACGATCACCGGCGGCAGGAATACCATCATCATCACCACCATCCGACACCCACCGACTATCATCAGCAACAGCGACATCACCAACAGCAGCAAGCCTACGAAAATGCTCGGGCTCTGGCCGGAAGCCATAAACACTATGACCAGCGCAAATACTATGATCAGCCCAAGGATCCGGAAAGCTTGGAGCAGGATTTACGTTCTCGTTTGCTAAGCAAACGCCACAAGTACGTTAAGGATGATGTCATCGAAGTGGATGAGGTTTATGAGCGCCCTGAACGGCTGTACGATGAGCGGGAGGGCAAATCATTGAAAGCGGAACGGCACAAAGCCCGGCGAAAAGAGCGCGATAATGCTGTAGAATACATTGAGGACAACACGGAGGTGGAACACCAACGCCGTCGTAAAAAACACAAACGCCACAAAGACAAACATGCGAAGCGTTTTTTGGAGGAGGAGGAGAATGCCGCCGAACCTGCCAATCCCGACATAGAAGACGAGCCAAATGCTAGCCCAGAAGATCCGGAATTAGTCGCGCGCCGGGCGAAAATTTTAGCCGCCGAGCAGGAGAAGGATAAACGCCGCGACATTGCTCGCAAGGAATTGGAAGCACGCCGAGAACTGATACGAGAACGTACCTCTGGCAATGTTGTGGATGCTTTGAGTCCCACCGCTGTGGCGGCCAGTGTTACGGCCAGCTTACATATAGTCAAACGCAAACACAATGAAAAGGAGGAGAAGCTGAAACGAAAACGCATGAAGACATCCAAAGAAAGCGAGGGAAATCGTGACGACGAAGAAGATGATTCAGAATCGGATTCTTCAGATGATTCTCAGGACAGTGGTGATGAGGAGGATAAAAGTCATTCGGAGGAATACCAGTCGGACCAGAGTGACTACAAGAAGTCGAAAACAAAAAAGAAAAAGAAGAAAAACGCCCACGAAAGTGAAGGCGAGATTTCCGAAACCGATAGTCCTCTGTCCGTGGGCGAGCTTTCAAAGTCTCCCGAGGATACTAAACATATAAAAACAAAGAAGAAGAAACAAGCCGCCTCTTCCAAAACTAAATACAATGATGACGATGTGGAAATGGAGGCTGATAAGCACAAAACCAGATCAGAAACGATTTCTCTGTCGCCCAGCACTGATTCAAGGTCACGCTCGCACACGCCAGCCAATTCACATTCGCGATCTAGATCACATTCGAAATCATATCGTTCCGTTAGTTCCAGATCCGGTTCGCGTTCAAGTTCTCAGTCGTCCGAACACAGTCGATCCCGCTCTAGCTCGCGTTCCTTATCGCATTCTCGGACATCGCGAAGTCGCAGTATTTCAAAGTCAATTTCAAGATCGCGTTCCCGTTCACGTTCCGAAGAACGCGATATGAAAGCCAATTCCAATAGAGAGGAAAAGGAAAACAAGGACAAGGCTTTGCTAACCGAGAACGATCGAAAGAAACTCGATGACCAGGGCGAACAGCCGATCTTAGATGAGAAGGGCAATCCCCTGCCCAACTATTATCCGGGTATTCAGGGCTGTCGTTCGGTCGAAGAGTTCCAGTGTCTAAATCGCATCGAGGAAGGTACTTATGGTGTCGTCTATCGGGCCAAAGATAAACGCACCAATGAAATTGTCGCCCTCAAACGTTTGAAAATGGAAAAGGAGAAAGAAGGCTTTCCCATCACATCGCTGCGTGAGATTAACACTCTACTCAAGGGGCAACATCCCAACATTGTGACCGTGCGCGAGATCGTGGTGGGCTCCAATATGGACAAGATTTTCATTGTTATGGATTATGTAGAGCATGATCTAAAGTCCCTCATGGAAACCATGAAGGCCAAGAAACAGTCGTTCTTTCCCGGTGAAATTAAATGTCTTACGCAGCAGCTGTTGCGTGCGGTGGGCCATTTACACGATAACTGGATACTGCATCGCGATTTGAAAACCTCCAATCTATTGCTCTCGCACAAGGGCATTTTAAAGGTGGGCGATTTCGGTTTAGCCCGTGAGTATGGATCGCCGCTGAAGAAATACACCTCGCTAGTGGTTACCCTATGGTATCGAGCACCAGAATTGCTTTTATGTTCGGCGGAATATTCCACGCCCATAGATATATGGTCGGTGGGCTGTATATTTGCTGAATTCCTACAGATGGCGCCGTTGTTTCCCGGCAAGGCGGAGGTGGACGAGCTAAATAAAATATTCAAGGTGTGTATAATATAATGATCTTTATCTATATAAATATATAAAATTAATGCGTTACTGACTGATCACTGTCCAGAAGCTAGAATTATGAAATTTGGTGGATAGGTAAAGATAAAGACGCTGATAAGAGTTAATTTTTTAAAATTCGTACTTTAAAAAGTGAAAGAAACACGGGAAAAGTATCCCTCCTGATCAAAAGATTAATTAAGGCAAAGACTTAACGGCTGGAGCTAAAATCACCAAATCCAGGCTATAATTGAGGGGTTTCTTACAATTTGGATTCAAAATAAAATAAGGTTTCTGGAAACTTGAAACTTTAGGGGATAAAAAAAGATACAATTCGTACCTTCTAATCCAGTGCACCTAGAAACGCTAATTTCGGAAGGTTTCGGTTTTGATTAATAAAAATAATAAGTGAAAAAGATGTGACAAATTCATAACATCAGGGACAAATTTGAAGCTGAAATAAATAAGGGTTAATTGGTAATTTTTTGTACTTTCTAAAATCCCTAAGTTGAAATTTGGGGGATAAGTCCGTCGACGATGGTAAAACGAAAATAATTGACATTTTTAGCGACTTGAAATTTTTGAGATTAAAGAGTAAAATGTATTTCCATTACTGGTCCTGAGTAATGAGATAAGTAACTAGTAAAAACGTCGTTAAGTTCGGCCTGGTCAAACCTTATATACCCTCCACCGTCCCTACGAAACATTGGCGCAATATAAACTGGTTTTTGACCCTTTCGGCCACTCTGCCCGTTCCTCGTTTCAGCCAAAACTTCAAAATGACCATATTTGGATTTGTAGCAAAATGTACTTTTATTTGAGCACCCATATGGCCATATTGACTATTGATCTCCCGTTTTGACCATGAGGGACTGTTTTTGGGGCCACATGTGGCAGCACATCCTGCGACTATGCTCTTTGTTTTTTTTTGAGGTCTTAAATGCGACTCCAACTATTCACAAAAAATTATGATTTGTTGAGCAAAAAATACTCCAAAGTGTACTTTTAAACGAAAATATTAAAATTTAAGGACGATCAATATTACATATAGGGATCTGATCCATGTTTCGAAGTGTTGCTAACTGAATGACAAATTTAATATACCACCTAACCTTTGGGTGGAGGACATAATCGTTGAGATTGCGATGCTTTTAGAATAAATGAATATTTTGTGTTTGCCAAATCGTGAAATTAATGCCATAATCAGACTCTTTCGAAAATTTCACTAGTTTTGAGTACCCATAAGACCATTTAAGAAAGCGCCCTGAGGCGGCCCTACCATCATGAGTCAAGGTCCAAAATTTCTTCTGATCATAAAATTAATGTGATATTTTGATTCTTGACAAAATAATATAGTTTTGTAATACCCATATGCGCATGGTTCAAGAAGGCCAATTTTTGGGCCCCTAGGGATTCGGACCATCCCAAATTTGTCCAAATCTTAAATATAGGTACATATTTGAATTTGTGAGAATATTTCGCCATGTCTCGTTAGTCAAATGTCCCCGAGCATTAGGGGACGGTTTTTGGTCCTCTAGACTCAGAGACCACGCCCATTTATGAAAAGGTAAATGCAGCTGCTATTTCTACCGCTTTCAAAAAAATAATTTAATAATTGGCTTTGTTCAAAAAAAGTTGCACAAAATTGGAAATGTTATAAAATTTAATTAAAGCATATTTTAAACGGCTCTTTACTTTTACATTTTTACATAAATGAACAAAAAAAATTGGATAACAAAATCCCATATTTTGTACAAGGCAAAATGATTAAATTTGCATGCTGGTTGCAAATGGTTTGTCCGATACTGTATATCTGGTAAGTTTGAAGGCTCTTGATTTTTTGGCTTTCAACAGACGGACATGTCTAGATTGTCTTAGAACTTATGAATACAAAAGTTTTGTTTTTTTGGTTTGTTTTATTTGCCATCAATACCACAAGGATTAAATATTTACAAAGTTTTCAGTTTTATCGTAAAGATATTTCAACAAATGGTTACAATAATTTCATTAATTACTAACTTTATTAATAAAAAACAGTTCATAGGGAAAAAGAAAGTAAAAAAAAAACCAACGCTTAATATCACAAAATAATAAGAAGATTTAAAAATGCAATAAAATGAACAAAATTGAATTTTTTCAAAGTATTATGGCTTTACATTTAGACACAAACATTAAACATTATTTCTGGAATACAATTTCGTTCAAGTGGCTGCCTCGGCTGCAGGCTTCGCAGTAGCCTAATCTGCCCCTCCAATTTCCCAAGACCTTGTTGATGGTTTCGTTCTGTAGCTCACGCATTACTTGGATGATCTTGGCCTTCAGTGCTTGAATCGTTTCTGGATTGTTGGCCTAATATGGGTCCTTCACGGTTCCGTACAAAAAAGAGTTATAAGGGGCCAGTTCCAGTGAAGACGTCTGATAACACGATGCAGGCCAGTGACCCCATCGTAAGAGACACCCCACCAAACCATGACTGAAGCTGGGTGATGACCCTTTTCCACCCATGGGATCAGTTCAGATGCTTCCTTAGATGATCGCGCATACACTTTATCATTTTGCTTGTTAAATTTTTCCTGAACGGTAAACATTTTTTCATCGGTGAACAAAATTTTTCTGTGCAAGTTATCAGCGTGCTTCACCAGAAGACGTTTGCTTTTTTCAATCCTATTTTTTTTAAAGCTGCAGTCAATACATGTCCGGTATGTCGTTTGAAAGTCCCAAGTCTTTTTTAATAATTCGACTCATGGACTTTTGCGTGATATTCATCTCACGGACCATGATTTTCTGTTTTCGGAGCGGATTTCTGTGAATTTTTGATTTAACGGCTTTGATGACATGCGGTGTTCGAACAGAGCTTTGGCGGTCCGACCGGTGGCGGTCTTTTACATCTCCAGTCTCCTCAAACAGTTTTATGCATCGGTAGACGAACATGTGGCTAATCCCTAGTGGCCGGAGCGTTTTGAAAACATCGCCTTTTTAATTTCACACTTGAAAAGCGCTATTACAGCGATACGGTTCTCATTATCTGACCACTCCATGATGAAAGTTGAAACAATTTTAAAATCCCGTTACAGACTAACGCTATTGAGGTTAGCTTTCAAACCCATAAGACATTAACGGGGTTTGTTCAGTTCTTCTATTGAAATGGGTGTGTTCAATGTTGTAACAGTATTTATGTCCCTACTAAGTATTTTATTATAGGGGAATAAGGATTTGATATGACATGTAATCACTCAAAGACATTCAAGGCTTTTATTTTATTATAGTGGAGTTAGGATTTGATATGACTTTTTTCTGCTCACAATTGAGGGAGCTAGAAGCAAACGCCACTTCTTTATACTCTTTCTAACTTTTATCTTCTTCCTTCTTGTTTCATTGCAGGAGCTAGGCACCCCCAATGAAAAGATCTGGCCTGGATACAATGAACTACCCGCGGTCAAAAATATGCTGAGTCAAAATTCCCAATTTGCCGATTATCCTGTGTCCAGTTTGCGCAAACATTTTGCGGACAAAACTACCGATCTGGGCATCGAACTGCTGCAGGGTCTACTGACCTATGATCCCAAGCAAAGACTGACAGCGGATGGCGCTCTAAAACATCAATACTTCAAGGAGCTGCCGGTGCCTATCGATCCATCCATGTTTCCCACCTGGCCGGCCAAAAGTGAATTGGGTGCCCGCAAGGCGATGGCTTCGTCGCCCAAACCACCCTCGGGCGGCTCTCAATTCAAACAATTGGGTCGCGATGATATTGCCGGCGGAGGTGGCAACGGCGGCGGTGGTAGTGGCAGTAAGATCATTTCCGGCATTATCACGGGTAACAAGAAATCAGCGGGCAACACTGGCTTTGTTCTGAATGCCGGTATCGAACAGCGTCAACTGGCCATGGGGCCCGGTTTCAATTTGAAGTTTTAGAGACAGGCCATAAGTCTATCGTATATCGGAAACAGAAATTACCCAATTTATTTTCGATCCTTTCGTTTTGTTTTATTTTTAATAATTTCTACGTTTTGTTTATTGGTGTTACACCTGGAAAGAGAAAAAACAGGAAAATTCGTAAAAACTATTAAATCAATTTGTAGTTTAATTAATTCATAGTTTAAGCTGAAGTTTTATTTTTATTTTTACTTTTAATTTTTGTTTTCCTCTTTACAACTCTTCAAACAAACCACAGCCATTCATGCATAACAAACAAATCAACCGGCACATCATAATTTTAAAAAAAAAAATACATTTTATTCCTTCCGTAAAATATTACATTTCTTTATGTTACATAAAAAAAATATTGTTCTCTTATATTTACAAAAAAAAAAACAACTTTAGCCATAAGTTAACCAAAAAACAAACAAGAAATGAGAAAAAAATCTGTAAAAATATACAACAAAATATATAGTTTTGGATAAAAACTTAAATCAAAGCAAACGCAACACATGTACTGATTCTTTTCAATGGAGAGTTGTTTGGGAATCGCCATGAATGTTGGCGGCAAGGGATATGTTACCGGTTCTATGCAGATAAATTGCGGACGTCTTTAAAAAAAGAGCCCTGGTCGAGTTTTATATGGAGCATTCCATGTAAAAGAGGAAAACAATAAATTTTAAAATTCAATGGATTATTGGAAATTCAGTAATAAGATATCTGTAACAGTTTATTTTTCAATAATCGGTTGATTTTTGTTTTAACAATAAAGAGAATAGTCATTTTTATCTTCGCAAACATTGACTTCATAGAATTTAAATTTGGGAACAAATTTTGTTCAAACTTGGTTGTTTTGACAATTGTTGAAAGTTGGCGAGTGTGTTTTATCGAAAGTGGGGAAAAACAACTAAATAGCTGCATAAAAATAAAGGTATGTATGTTAGATTTTGTGTATTTCTTCTTTTAACAAACGCATGTCGTATGTCCCAACAGTCACGGTAAAAAGTATAAAATTTGTTTTCCCATCTACAAATATGAGTTAATAAATAAAGTTTTTCAAGAAGTAATATTTGAACACGTTTGCTTAGTTTAAATGATTATGTTATACTTAGTAGGGTCATAAATACTGTTACAACATTGAACACACCCATTTCAATAGTAGAACTGAACATACCCCGTTAATGTCATATGGAAAGCTACCCTCAATAGCGTTTGTCTGTAACGGGATTTTAAAATTGTTTCAACTTTCATCGTGGAGTGGTCAGATAACGAGAACCGTATCGCTGTAATAGCGCTTTTCAAGTGTGAAATGAAAAAAACGATATTTTCAAAACGCTCCGGCCACTAGGGATTAGCCGCATGTTCGTCTACCGATGCATAAAACTGTTTGAGGAGACTGGAGATGTAAAAGACCGCCCCCGGTCGGACCGCCAACGCTCTGTTCGAACACCGCATGTCATCAAAGCCGTTAAATCAAAAATTCACAGAAATCCGCTCCGAAAACTGAAAATCATGTCCCGTGAGGTAAATAACACGCAAAAGTCCATGAGTCGAATCATTAAAAAAGACTTGGGGCTTTTAAACGACGTACCGGACATTTATTGACTGCAGCTTTAAAAAAAAATAGGATTGAAAAATGCAAACGTGTTTTGGTGAAACACGCCGATAACTTGCACAGAAAAAATTTGTTCACCGAAGAACAAATTTTTACCGTTCAGGAAAAATTTAACAAGCAAAATGATAGTGTGTATGCGCGGTCATCTAAGGAAGCATCTGAACTGATCCCATGGGTGGAAAAGGGTCATCACCCAGCTTCAGTCATGGTTTGGTGGGGTATCTCTTACGATGGGGTCACTGACCTGCATTTCTGCGAACAAGGAGTCAAAACATCGGTCAAATTTTTTTTAAGCCTCTTAAAAATGTCCTGTTCCAAAACCAGCAGGATTCTGCGCCGGCCCATAAGGCTAAAACGTCCCAGGCCTGGCTTCGACCGTTAATTTCACCAGCCCATAAACCGCACCAAACCGTGGATTTCTCTGGGTATAACCTCTTGAAACTCTACTGGTTGCTCTTCATCCCAAACGCGACAATTTTTATTGACGGAACGTAATTTATTGACGTTGCCGTTGACCCAGAAATGGGCATCATCACTAAACAAAGTTTTGGACGAAAAACGTTTCTCACCGAACTCTCATTTCCATCATTTGGAGACGTTGTTACGGTGTAAGTCTTTCTATGATGAAAAGGCAAACAATAATATAAAGAAGAAATATAATAAACAAACCTGATCTTATTAGCTTGTGGAGTAACTCCTCTTTCAAACGTAATAACAACAAATGATCACAACAAACCAAAAACTCAAAGAAAAAAATAAGGCTAACACAACCCACTCGTAATCTGTGAAAAAAAACCCTATTGAAAAAATACCTCTAGATTGATCCGCCGTTATAGAGCTTCTAGAGCAGTAGCGGTAGCTATATCGCAGTAGACATTTTTTTCGATTACAAGAATATGTATGGAATTTATTGAAAATAAGGCCTTATTTAGTTTTTTGTGCGAGTAGGACAGAAATCCGAAGAAAACTTTGTTGGGGCTATATGAAAACATGGACTAATATATAATATAGTCCAGATGCCAGTCCAAGTGACACGATTGTGCAAAATTTGGGCGAGATCAAAGATCATATGTGGTTTCTAGAGAGACGGGACTTTAAAACCATGGACGATAAACTGTTCAAGATGAGCGATTTGAGCTTTCGAGAATTCGAAAAACAAAAACGAGTAAAAATCATTAAAGGAATGCTGTTTATTGTGTTTAAAGTGTGCGAATTTAGTGTTTCAATTTTGACTTTCCAGCGTTCTTGTGATTGTATGTCAACGAATGTGGAAAATGCGTTACTGGCGTGTGTTTTTCTACATTATTACAAAGAAGAAGCACATCTCCTATCTTGAACAATCTATCGTATTTGCTTAAAACGGCAAGGACTTTCTATGTATAAAAGCTAGTTGAATTTTTTTTTAGAAAATAAAAGCAGTAGATGGAATATATTTATTTATTTATTTTATTGTAATATACAAAGCCTATAAGGCCATTAACCTATATTACCTAGAACAAGTGTATTACATTCTAGTTTTATATAATAAAATTCAATTTAACAATACTACTATTTTTTGCAGGCGTTCATTTCTAAATCGAAATAAAAGAGATAACAAGAGATTAAATACATTTAAGATTAAGAACCTTTTGTCGTTATAACTATAGGGTGGAACTTTTTTCATTTGAATCAGCTGTAAAAAAGTACTGATAATTTTTTTGAACTTCTTGTTTTATTGGAAAAGTTAAACTTTATCATTTAATAAGAGAAAGGGATTAGTTGGAAATCTGTTTTTCTCATATTTTTTTTATTAATTTTTTCATAAGTTCCATTAAAATATGTTTCTTTTTGCAAAAAAAAAAATACAGGCTACACACAAAATTGATTTGGCTGCACTGTCTTCTGACTGCTACAAAAATGCTACGTCTTATAGCACAGAACCGCTCTATGCGGCAAAAATAAGCAAAGAATAAAAAAAGAATAAGCGGGAACGAAAATAAAATGTTAGCAGTCTTTAGAGCTTGTTCAATATGTACAACATGCCAAATATTGATCCAGTTGGTGTTGTTGTAGTAGCGGCACCTGTGTACCGGGGTGACAGCCCTTGGCCGAAGAGTCGCTCTTTGGGTAAATCCGGTCCACAGAACCGGCTGTCGTGGGAATGAAAATAAATATTGACCCTGATGACGGTTGCCATTGCGACTAGTATTCATTTGGGCGAAATTCAACAAAAAAATACACTAGTCACTTTGCGACAACCGTGATCAGGCTGTGTATCGCAAAAGTACCAACGTAAGAGGCATTAAATGCAACGTTGTGATGAAGTTATTGACTATGAGTTTCCATCTCTGCTCTTTGTAGTGCTGCCAAATTGAATACAATTTGTAAGCAGCTGTTTTTTGTTTACATCAAAATAAAAAAAAAAAACAATAAAGAATTTTTTTTTATATAATTCAAAAACAAAACGTCTAATAACTCCTCGAAATAAGTTAATAACAACTGCAAATAAAAACAATTTGCAAAATATGCCCCGTAATCCTAATGCCGAAAGAGATAATCCATGTTTAAAGGTAATGTAAGAAGTTTTGATAAAAGTCGAAGATGAGTGAATGACATAAAACCTTTTTGTGGGAAATCCACGTGAGGAACTAGAAATTACTTAACTTACATTAGAACCTGTTGAGGGGGAAATCCTTATCAGATTCTTTCCAAAAAGTCATCATATTCCCTAATGATGTTTCCGTTTCTAGGAACAAGAACTCTCCTACAAGTGTCTGAGTAAAAACAATTTCGACCGAGAGGCATGTGAGGTCTATTTTGCAAATTATAAAAACTGCAAAGAGTTTTGGGTAAGTAAAATGATTTTGGGGCCCGATTAATATTAATGTTTTTTTGCTTTACACAATTCTCATGTTTTTCGACAGCACAAAATCCGTTCGGATCGTCGAGCCAAGGGAATATCTCCATTTTTGCCCCCCGTAGAGGAACGAGCAGCCATTAAGGAGGAGTACATGAAAACCAAACCTGCGAAATGACAAGATTCGAAATAATTTTAATAAATAATTTATTGTGAATAAATGTTTTAATTTTTCTACCAACAACTCGATTCTATTGCAAATTATGTACCGAGGCCGCGTTGACTATCTTTAATTTGGGCAAAGCTTCCTCTAGCATAGCGCAAGACAGCTCATATTCCAGCGATTCTTGGGGATCGTTGACAATCAACAGCTTTAAGTGGTTTAAGCGATATAGACACGACAAGCCTTTCGCGGTACATTTTGTGCCCGATATATCCAAGACTTCCAACTTTTCGCACTGTGAGCCGGAAACCCGATCCAAATACCAGTCATCGAAGGTTAGTACATTATGAAACGACAAGAACTTAAGGCTCTGCAGCCAACGTATATTTTCCAAGCCCTCATAGTAGAGGCGCATACCGTCACATCTGACGGCTTCCAGTTTAAAATCGGCCACATAGGTATTGGGCAATTTAAAGTTGCCATCTTCGTCGGCCGACATCCATTTCTTGGCGTTGACGAATTTCACAGAGCCACCACGATGTAAAACGAAATGAGCTGTGGCCAAATCGGGACCAAGAATTTCGTGTCGTTCCGGTATGAACTGCTGCATATGACGTTCTTTCTTCTCCTTCTTGTTTTCCCACATATCAAGCCATTTTTTGGGATTCAATTCGATGGGTTTCTGCATAAGCAATATATAGTCCGGCGTTTGTTCATGATTGGCAAAATACTTTAAACGGGTGTTTATATCACCCGATTCCTCATTGGTGTTTCTCCACTTGAGTGCCTCTTTGTCGCGAGACAACTGCTCGCGCAATTTTTTAATTACGGCGGATTCACGTTTGTCGGGTTCATCACTTAGACGGCGTAGGGAAACGACCAGTGAGGTTGGAGAACGTTTCCAAAACGCCTTCGAGTATAATTTTAACATATTATTTAGGTAATTTTACAAAAATTGCTGGACCAGAAAGCCAGCAAAAATAATATATTTTGATGACAGCTGTTTAAGCCACAGATGTTATTTTTGATGGGCATTACTTTTTTCTCTTTTTGCCGGTAGCCTTCACTGAACATAGGCCAGACATGAAATTACTTTTACTGAACATACTCTACCGTTGTTTATCGCAATCAGCTGATTTTACTTCGGATTTTTGGCAGGAGTGAAATTAAAAAATAGAAATAAAACAAAGATGAGCTCCATTAATTTTGAAATAAAGCTCAAACGTGAAAATAAAATTTACTATGAAAATGTGAGTACGATGGCAAAATTTAATATAAAATGTTGACCTGATCGGGCACAGTGCGTAACCACAATGTGAAACAAAATTAGAATAACTCGAAAAAACAACTGGAATACAGAAATTGCTCTCCATTGATACTAGGAGACTTAAAGTAAGATAGCCGTTTCTATGGACAAATTGACCCGAAAAGCAATTCTTCGACCAAGGGCTGGCACCACCGCACGCAGTAGCTGCTACGACAACAACAAAGAATGATATAATTTCCGTAGTTCAAGTTCGATTCCAGTTGGCCAAGCAGACGAAGGTTTATTTGTATCCGCGAAGTAACTTAATTTAGTCGGAGGTCTAAAGTCTCTACAATCCCTTGTAAACGTTAGTGGAAAAGTCCTGGTAAGAGAAGCGAACAACAAAGAATGATAGAATTTCCGTAGTTCAAGTTCGATTCCAGTTGGCCAGCAGGACGAAGGTTTATTTGTATCCGTGAAGTAACTTAATTTAGTCGGAGGTCTTAAGTCTCTTCAATCCCTTGTATCCGTTAGTGGAAAGGTCCTGGTAAGAGAAACGATTCTAAGTATAGTAAATGCGATCGAAAATAGTGAACTGGAAGTTAATCTGAAAAGATACCAACTAGTTTGGATTAAAAACTTTAGAAAACCTCCCTAAGGCAGTTTGGAGCTTGACGGTGAAAATGGCACGATGTTGTTTTGGAACACAAGTTAGGCTGGAGTCGAAATATTGGGAGATGCTGTTAGAAGCGCCCGTACCTTAAGGGTAGAAATACCTAAGTCAGTACACGGCTAGATGTGAACTCTTCTACGATGGTTTGTCAATTTTCTATCGTAAAAGACGTTCTGTGTCGTCCACGGAACTTTTGTTCCACCTCCAACACATCTCGCTTATGTGCTTTTGGCTTGTCACACTGGAATGTTGTAGTCTCGATGTCGCGAATGCTGCGTAATGACAGACAAAGTGTTCAATAGTTTCGATGTCCTCCCCGCATGTCTTGTTTGCCATATTTGATCAACACTCTTCCAATTCAAAGATATGTGCCTTAAGTGGAGAGTGGCCGGTAAGAATGTCCATCATCTTGCTTAATTGAGTATTCTTAAGACTTAATATCTTGTTTGTTCTTCTTTTATTAGGGTCTTCCCAAAACATTTTCGTATGCTCTTGTTAATTGAAAAGAAATGGCGTTGACCATGTCTACTGCCTGTATAGGTGACCCTTTCCTTGCATGTGGTTTTGATTTTTTATTGCTGTCAACGTAAAAATGGCCGGGCACCCATATGATGTCTAGGGTGCCACTTCGTTTTATATTGGATATTTCTTTTTTACACTTCAGAAGCGTTCGTGACTAGAATGTCGTTCAATCGCACGACAGGTGGTTCTATGCACCGGATTGACCCGTAAAGCAATGCTTCGACCAAGGGCTGACACCCCAGCTAACTAAATTGTCGTTAAGGACAGCGCCTTGATCGCTACTGGGCTGTCTGTGAATATCTTTACATTGTCTTATTTGTTATTTAAGCGGAGACATTGTACACATTCCATGATAGCCTTAATCTCTGCTTGGAATACCGAGTCCGGTAGTCGAAAATATTTCTCTTTACAAGGGTTTTCTACGAGGGCGGTTCGAAAAGTTCTTAGCCTATCAATGAAAGAGAATAGTTAGTTTTTCAAAAATATTTTTATTTTTCAATATAATCTCCTGAAACTTCAATACACTTAGTCCAACGGTTATCTAGCAATTCTATTCCTTGATTAAAATAGTTTTCCCCAAGGTCTTCAGAATAGTGGTTTACAACTGTAATTGAATCTTCAGGTAAAACGCTTGCCAGCAAGGATTTTTTTTAGATTTGGGAACAGGTAAAGGTCACTGGGAGCTAAATCAGGAGAATAAGGTGTGTAGTCAAGCAAATCGTACTTTAATTCGTTGATTTTAGCCATTGTTAAAACACTGTTGTGCGCTGGTGCGTTGTCTTGATGAATAATTATTTTTTTGTGTTGTAAGCCAGGACGTTTTTCTCGAATTTGTACATTTAATTGATCTAAAAGGTTGCAATAGTACTCTGAATTTATTGTTTTACCCTTTTGCAGATAGTCAATCAATAAAATACCTTTGAATTCCCAAAAAACCGTTGTCACAACCTTACCAGCCGATTGAATTGTTTTTGCCTTCTTTGGGGCACTTCCTCCAGCTTCAGTCCATTGTTTGGATTGTTCTTTTGTCTCTGGAGAATAGTGGTGGATCCATGTCTCATCAACAGTTATGAAACGACGCTTAAAATCCATTTTATTTCGCTGAAAACGATCCAAACAAGAGAAATGTTCATTCTTATGCGTTTTTGGTCGACTGTTAACAAGTGCGGCACCCATCTTGCAGAAAGCTTTATCATCTGTAGTTCTTTGTGCAAAATTAAATGGACTCGATCATTTGAGATGCCCATGATATTAGCTATTTCACGCACTTTCATTCGTCGATCATTTAATACCATATCATGCACTTTGGCTACAATTTCTGTTGTTGTTGCGTCCACTACGTGGTTCATCTTCAATGCTTGTACGACCACCTTTAAATTCAGCAACCCAATTTTTTACTGTTGCATATGAAGGAGCACTTTCACCTAACACATTCACCATATCATTATAAATTTCTTGTCCCGATAAACCTTTTTTTATGTAAATGTTTAATGACACCACGCATTTCTAATTTTTCCATTGTAAAAAAAATCGCTGATGCGTCTTTTGTGAACACCAGTTTCTATATGAAGGAGTTGCCAGATGGAGACAAAATTTAACATGTGTTCATAGCAAAGATGGAAGTTTCCAAAACACTTAACTTTTTTCTGTTTTTACCGCGCATTTTGTGCTAGGCTAAGAAGTTTCCGAACCGCCCTCGTATATAGAACCCAGCTCCAGTTTTGTTCTTCAATTTCGAGCCGTTGCTGTAACAGTGGATGCCTGGATTGTTCCATTAAGTGAACCACTAGCTTGTGAACTCTGTTTGGGGTAGAGAGCTACACCTTTTGGAAATCCGATCTGTGACTCATTCTAGTAGTGCGACACCGTTAATGTTTCCAGGATGTGTTACTGGCGGGATGTTCAGTCGCTCGTAATCCATTCTTCGACTACCATAAATCTTTTTGCTGTCTGATATTTAAAACAATTGGACTTATGTTTGGTATAACTCCCATTGCCGTAGTATTAGCTGTGCAGATTGCTCCACTGATACCCAGACAGGTTCGCTGCAACTTATCAAGTTTTTTTATGTACTTACTTAAGTCCCACAACATCCCATTAAGAATTAAGGGATAACTTCTCTCAAATCCGTGATTCAATTCCTATATTCATTGACCGGCACCTTCTTTTTTTACGTCTGCTGATGCAATTTATAGAGAAGATTTTACATGGCTTAGATATAAATTTCTTACACGTAAAGTCGCCCGTATTTACAAAGAGAAAACTGAAAAAAAGGGTAGAGCGCTACTGACGTCAAGAGCTACGACGACCCTCCTGTCGTTGGGCTTGCTCTAGTTGAGACCGCGATTGATATGTGTGTTAATGGCATGTGAAAAAGTTGTTGTACTATGCTAGATGCGGAACACATGCTGATGATTAGCACACGAAAGGTGTTCGATCGAGCTGGGGAGGAGCAGTGCTTCAAGCGTCTTTGCTATTGGCGAAAGCAAGGTGATCGTCCTGCATGTTTCTCCTTTACTAGCGTCTTTGTGTGGCTTCAGTAGCGGAAACACTCTGCCCATTTTCCAGGCATCGGGAACTAAGTGAGTGGCTAACGACAGACTGAGCACTTTGGTCATGTACACTACTCCCGGCGTATCCAAGTGCTTTAACATCAGCATGAAATATTCCATCTGGATCCAGCGCCTTCGATGGCTTTGCGGTGGTGTCCCTTCTATTTGGCGAGCGCAACAATTTCCTTTCCGCCTTGTCGCTCTGTAGGGCTTAATAAATCGCCAATTAAAATACTCGTAACTCTATTGTCCACTCAACTCTATTGTCCTTCTAGGGTTAGAGAGCAATTTGGCCGTTGTCCACAACTTTCCAATTCCGAAACTTTATATGTATCTTTTGTGATTGCCCTTGGCCTAACAATTGGTCTTAGGGCCAATCCAGTCCATAGAAACAGCTGTCGTGGGATTTGATGAAAACAATAATTAACCCTGCTGAAATCGGTATATGCCTTCATATATTCCTCATTAAAAAGGCCCCTCTAGATTTGAGGACTTGTCACTTTAGGTGTCACATTTTAAATCCGAACTTTGTTTAACTCTGTACAAAAGCAATGAGGCTTCTGTATACCATCGTGGTCCAGGGTATTACCCAGTCGGCCTTTGTTATTATTGTTATACCCCTTACCGATTAGTGGATGGTGTTTTGACTTTGTCATTTCGTTTGTAACACTACGAAATATTGATCGGAGGTTCTATAAAGTAAATATATTTTTGATTGTCCTAAAAATCTAATACGATCTAGCCATGTTCCTCCGTCTGGCTGTTTCGTGTGTCGGCCGTTTGTCCCTGTGTTGTCCTGAGTGCATGATCCCAAAATTTTTCATGATGATGGCTTATAGTGATAAGCTGTTTGGGATCGTAAAAAGGCGAAATCAGCCCAGGAGGGGGAAAGTTTCCCCTTAAGGGACTAAGACCTCGGTAAAAAGTACACTTTTTGTAATATTTGCTTTACAAATCATAATTTTGTTAGGTCGAACTTACTATCTAAAAAAGAGCAAAGTTGATAAACGTTTTTGCTCATGTGGTCCAAAAAAGTACTGAATTCTGAAAAGGGGCAATACGTAGGCAATGTGGATATATGAGTACTTAAATAAGAGCGAATTTTGGTACGAATAGAAATATAGAGTAATTTTAGCTGAAAGGGCCCAATTAACGTAAAATTTGTTTTGCGATTTAGAAGCATAGGCTGGTGTCCAAAAACCAACTGTCGGAATTTTTTTAAATAAAAAAAACGACAACCGATATTCTGCTTTTAGCCTTTTGTCTGAGAATGAAAATTATTTTTCGAATCAGAAGTAAAGTAACAGCTCTAAATTTACCCGGTTTTTAAAAATAATGTCATATTTGAATTTCTGTTTTTGGTAGCCATATGTCCATGTTTAAATTGTACATTTTCGCGCATAGGGACCGTCGCCAAATTTAGACAAACTACAACAATAATTTTATTTTTATATATAACAGTTTTTTCTTGTTTTTGTTATTTATTCGGTCTTTTATCATTATTGTGACTTGAGCAGTTTTTTATTCTGGTTAGAGACCTTTATGTTGTTTCTTTTTCAGAATCAACGTAAAAAGTAGAAATTGGTGAAATGTATTTGCTACGGTTGCCAGGCAGACTGTACAGCTGTTTCTAAACCCGCCAAGGTTTTTCTTCATCAGTCTTTGGCAACGATTACTTCGGCCACAAATCAAATGACTTATACGGGAGACTCATTTTTATTAATGAGAATTACCCATTGCAGAAATTGGTGAAATGTATTTGCTACGGTTGCCAGGCAGACTGTACAGCTGTTTCTAAACCCGCCAAGGTTTTTCTTCATCAGTCTTTGGCAACGATTACTTCGGCCACAAATCAAATGACTTATACGGGAGACTCATTTTTATTAATGAGAATTATTGTGACTTGAGCAGTTTTTTATTCTGGTTCGAGACCTTTATGTTGCTTCTTTTTCAAAATCAACGTAAAAAGTAGAAATTGGTGACATGTATTTGCTACGGTTGCCAGGCAGACTGTACAGCTGTTTCTAAACCTGCCAAGGTTTTTCTTCATCAGTCTTTGGCAACGATTACTTCGGCCACAAATCAAATGACTTATATGGGAGACTCATTTTTATTAATGAGAATTACCCCTTGCGTGGGTCTTCGTTGAAAATCACAAATGCAAAAAGCACGACCAAAGTGTGCATGTTTTTTGTGCGTACATACATATAATCATACATGCGTTGCACATTAGGGCGTAGCAATCCTTTTTAATAGTTTTTTTCTTGTTTTGTTATTTATTCGGTCTTTTATCATTATTATGACTTGAGCAGTTTTTATTCTGGTTCGAGACCTTTATGTTGTTTCTTTTTCAGAATCAACGTAAAAAGAATATATGTGACGCGCAAAATAGAAAGGGACCTAAGGGTAAAAACCAGTTTTGTTCAGGAGAGCCATTTTAAAGATTTAAATACGTGTATCTTTGGTGTAGAATCGTCGACTTCACTTTCATAAAACGCGCATATTTCTGGGAGGGAACACTTTTGGGGCATGGGATCGGTCTCATTCGATGCTCAGATGTTGTCCACATCAAAAAAAAAAGTGAAAATTGATTTTTTTACCCTTTGGACCCATTCTCTATGCGCTGTCACATATAACTTTATATACCTATAGTTATTTAATAGCAATATGCCCATGTTTAAAGGAACCCATTTTTTTGAGCTCCCATACAATTTTTAAGGGGAAAATATCAAAATATAAGCCTATCTCAAACTCAAATTAAGCCAATTAGTTGTTTGTCCAAATTTGATGGAAATCGGAATTAAAAAGAAGTTCTAGAGCGATTGTATGTTATAACGGGATAGAACTTTGCAATGGGGCTATATAAAACGTAGAACGATATGACCAATTTTTATTTGAGCTGATTACTGATCGATCGAAATTAACTGGAGCCAATTTCATCAATATTGTATGTAACTTCCAGATCTATAGAATTAAAATCGATATGGAAGCCGTATCTAATTTGTAACCGATTTTCATAAAAGTCAACAGTCCTTATCCCAAATATTCAAATTTCATGAAGATTGGGAAATAATTGTGACCTATGGTTTGATTACAAGCTTTAGAAAGACAGCAGACAGATATCGTAAAATCGAACCAACTGGTGATTCTGAGTGTGTGGTGTTGGCGTACTTGAATATTATGCATTTTCTTTGCTTTTACATACGAGGGTTGCTATATACATTTCTGGCCTAGGTAACACTAAGTGTTGCCTGGCGCCATCTGATATTTCCGTTGGAAAGTTTGACATTTTTTAGCATAAACTTACTCAGAACGTTTCGACGTACGACCGTCATTTGTGTTGTTTACAGTGACTAGAAAAAATCAATTTAACAAAAAAATGGAATTAACTCATGAACATTTTAATGCGATCATTTTTCACAACTTTCGACGTGGATTATCACGATGCATCGATGAACTTAAATCTTTGTATGGCGATAAAGCACCATCCTATAGCACTGTGAAGAACTGGTTTAATGAATTCAATCAACGCTCGCTCAAAGACGAAATGCGTCCAAAAAAGCTGTTGTGCCAGAGAACATTGATGTCGTGCGTGAACTGATAATGCAAGATCGTCATGTGACATACCGTGAGATAGAGGCATCCTTGGCCATTTCTTCCAACAGCATACATTTGATATTGCATGAACACTTGGGCGTAAAAAAGCTTTGTTCTCGTTAGATCCCACACAATTTGACAATCGCTCAAAAAAAGGCTCGTGTCGATTGGTGCAAAGAAAATTTTGAAAAAATACGATCGCGGTGCTTTAAAAGACGTTTATAAGATCGTCACAGGTGACGAATCATAGATCTATGCGTATGAGCCCGAAACAAAGCAGCAATCGACCGTGTGGGTCTTCGAAGACGAGCCAAATCCAACGAAAGTTGTTCGTGGAAGAAGCACTTCGAAGCAAATGGTCGCCTGTTTCTTTGGTAAAACTGGTCATGTGGCGACTGTTCTGCTTAAGCAACGTAAGACGTTGAATTCTGAGTGGTACACCACAATTTGTTAGCCTGAAGTCATCGGAGAAATTCGAAAAACGAACAAGAGAAGACGAATCATTGTGCACCATGACAATGCGAGCTCTCACATATCGGCTCAAACCTTCGCCTTTTTGACCGGCCAAAACGTCGAATTGTGGGTCATCCGCTGTACAGCCCTGACTTGGCATCCTATGACTTCTTTTTATTCCCGCACATCAAGAAAAAAATGCGTGGTTAGCGATTTTCGTCGCCAGAAGATGTTGTTGAAGCGTTCAAAAACCATGTATTGGTGGAAAAATTGCATCGACAATTGGTTTGAGCGCATGCAAAAGTGTATAAATCATGCTGAAGAAGACTTTGAAAAACAATAAAAAACCAGTTTTGATGATAAATATTAGCATTATCATTATAAGGCCAGAAATTTATATAGCAGCCCTCGTACAACAGCCGAAAACCCGACAGCAAAAAAACGGGTAAACCGACATGGTCTTGTCTATTTTTAGAAAACCGCTGTCGGTTTAGACATAAAAACCGGAATGTTTGGATATTCAGAAGGGACGGTTTTTACTTGCTTTTATTTTGTTTGTTTCATTTTAAAGTTTAACATTACTAAGACTATGCGTCTGTACACCCACATATAGAAAAGGCTCAAGTGCAAGGTCGAATTCTCCACATTCCAAATTATTTAATATGAAATAAGTTCTTCTAAATCATTAAACACACACAAATATAATCTGGAACTGACCATAAACACCTAAGATAGTGAACTATGTAGTTTGATATATACTTGACCGACATAATCTATACTTTTTGCTATGTTACATTAAAAAGTTGATACATAACCTAAATTGTGTATTTTCCCCTCCTTTTGCAGGACGTTTTGGTCGGCTGTGTTCAATTCTCATGTCCTTCAGAGGCCAAGCATGATGGCATTACCTTGTCGCTGGAGGGAATTGTTAATTTACAACTCAGCAATAGCACTTCGGTGGGCCTTCTCGATGCCTTCTACAATTCTCTCAAGCCCATAACATTGCTCAACTCAACGCTGGAATTGTCGGCCCCCGGTCGATTGGCTGCGGGTGTATCGGAATTTCACTTTGAATTCCCCCTCAAGTGCAACAAGGAACCACGTGTACTCTACGAAACCTATCATGGCCTCTTTATCAGCATAAATTATCAATTGAAATGTGATGTGAAACGTAGTTTCTTGGCAAAGTCGTTGCAAAAGACTCAACAGTTTTGCTTGCAATACAAAGCCAATGCACCGTTGGATGCGGTGAAATCGACCAATGGCAAAGAGGTCAATTTCAGCATAAGCCCCGAGAGTATTCAGAAGAATTCAAAGGAACGCATAACAATGCCAAGATTTTTGATTACGGGCAAATTGGAAAAGACTGAATTTTGTATAACTCAACCGCTGCGAGGACATTTGATTGTACAACATACGGAGGCGGCCATAAAGTCCATAGAACTGCAATTGCTTCGCGTCGAGACGTGTGGCTGTAATGAGGGTTACGCCAAAGATGCCACGGAAATTCAAACCATTCAAATTGTGGATGGCAATATTTGTCCCAATATAAGTGTACCCATTTATATGGTTTTGCCGAGATTGTTTTCGTGTCCCACATTGATAACGAAGAATTTTAAAATTGGTAAGTCCAAGAGAAATGCACGCTTAAACCATACACAACATTAGTTTTTCGATTGATTTACAATTACTTTCTGTTGAATGGCAAAAAGATGAAGATAATCCTAATTGATCTCCTAAGTAAGGGTTTGGTTAATGGGTATATGCTGGCAAAGTGGGGAAATCTGTCTATAATTTGTTCTATTAGAAACACAAGAAAGATTATTATATAACGATCTATTTATACAGGGTGTCCGCCGGAATGGTATACTACTTTGTTTTGCCGCCATTTTGGTGAAGATTAGTCTTGACAGTTCATATTTGGTAGTCGTGAAGTAGAGACGTGGCAAATTTTTTATGGAAAAATATTCGATAAACCAACGTGCTTTAATCGTTAAAACATTTAATCAAAATCAATCATCGATTACTGTGACGTTGAGAAAGTTACGTGAAATGTTTGGGAGAAACATCGTGCCAACAAAACGCACTATTTATCGTGTAGTGAATGATTTCGAAGAAAGAGGGTCTGTAGCTGATAAGCCAAAGCATGGACCACAACGTACTGCAAGATGAAAACATTACGGCTGAAAACATAACTGCTGCTCAAGAAAGTGCTCAAAACAATCCATCAACCTCAATTCGACGTCGTGCCAGTTTATATTTGGCAGTAGTGAAGTAGAGACGTGGAAAATTTATTATGGAATAATATTTGAAAAACCAACGTGTTTTAATCGTTAAAACATTTTATCAAATCAATCATCGATTACTGTGACGATGAGAAAGTTACGTGAAATATTTGGGAGAAACATCGAGCCAACAAAACGCACTATTTATTGTGTAGTGAATGACTTCGAAGAAAGATGGTCTGTAGCTGATAGGCCCAAGCATGGACCACAACGTACTGCAGGATCGGCTGAAAACATTACTGCTGCTCAAGAAAGAGCTCAAAAAAATCCATCAACCTCAATTCGAAGCCGTGCTCGCTCAGGACAACTTTGGCCACAATTTTGCACAAGGATTTGCATGTGTTTCCATTTAAGATTCAATTGACACAAGAGCTTCTTCTACAAGACCATTGACGCAGCCGTACATATGCAAATAGGATGTTACAGCTCGCCCATGACAACCCCGATTTTCATGAAAAAATCAGGCACATTTTCATTTGTAGGGATATGAGAACAAATATAATAGTCCGTTCTGGACAATAGAAAACCCTCAAACTATTCATGAGTCAGCTTTGCATCCATTAAAAGTCTGGTGTGCAATCTGGTCGGTAGGAATCATTGGACCTTACTTGTATGCAAATGAAAACGACGCCACGGTAACTGCCAATTGAGAGCGATATCGTGATATGATTGAAAACTTTTTAACGCCAGATCAGCATGCTTTGGGCTTGATTAACATGTGGTATGAACAAGACGGTGCCACATCGCATACAGCCAGGATTACAATGGAAGTAGTGCGAGACTTCTTCTACAACAAGTTATTTCAAGAAATGGTGATGTTGATTGGCCTTCACGGTCGCCTGATTTGACTTTTTTTGGGGATATCTGAAAGCAAGCTTTATGCAAACAAACCAGAAACGCTTGAGCAACTCAAACAAAATATTCGTGATGAAATTAATGAAATGCCGCGTGAAATGTGTGAGAATGTTATGAAAAAATGTGCTCAGAAGGGCTCGGATTTGTGGACATTTATCTGATATTGTATTCCATACATAATTGCCGACATTATATAAAACATTTATTAATATAAGATCCATTCTCTTTCGTTTAATCAAAAATTATGAACAAACAAAGCAGTTTGCCTTCCCGGCGGACACCCTCTACCATTACCACACTGTGCTACAGGTAATATGACTTGAAGCATTTGTTGGTTCCCGACCTTTATAAACCATTGCACTGAAAGTTCCGACAAGGACAAAACCCTATTAAAATTGGCCGATATACATAAGTTCATGTTTTGGTAAAAGCCTACACAAGTTTTCATATCGACAGGATCTAAATGGGTTCTATGTTCCCTGATTTTATGTGGTACACTCATTAGTAAAAAGTAGGGTATAAGTAAGACATTTACACCTAATACCGCACTGTGCTACAGGATATTTCTAGTCCCACGATTGACGGTTCTATGCACCGGATTGATACGAAACCAACACTCTTCCGCCAGAAGCAGTCACCTCAACAATAGTTGTTTTTTCTTTGTCCATTTTTCGTTGTGGTAGCAGCACTTTCCGGAAAGCCTGCTCCGGATATAACTGATTCGAACCGGTATCGAACAAAACCTCAGACATTGGATCTGCTCGGTCTGTTAGAACTGAATTCATCATCAAGCTTCGTCTGTAAGGTGTAATCGTTACATGGAGTGGATGCATTTGAGAAGCTGTTCGGGTCTGGACCACATCAGGGAGTGTAGCGGAACGGACTTAGCTGCCTCTTGCCATAACAACGTTCCCGCAGTGGGTTGTTGATGTAGCGGCACACGTAGTGCCAGGGTGATAGCCCTTAGCCGAAGATTGCAGCTTCGGGTCAATCCAGTACATAGAAGAACTGGCTGTCGTGGACTGCCGCAGTAGGTCGCTGGATTTGGTGTCATCGTTGCCGTCTTCATCTTCGTCGTCATCATCATCCAACTATGAGAGCCCCGCAGCAGCTTCAACATATACAGCACCCTACAGAACAGATTGCTGTTCCCACTCCTGTAAGAGCATCATTTTTGCAATTAAATATTAAGTAATTGCTATGGTGTACGTAACAAAATCATTTGGGTAATATAATTCATAATGCGGAGATATATTATGGTCGCTGCGATCCAGGAGACTAAGCTGAATGCCTCGTGGATCGCAAGAGAAGTGCAGGTGGGGGTCTTGATTTCCTGATACAGCATTCTGTCCAGTACAGCGTCCGAGTGTTTTTTCATGATTCTCGCTGTGAAAGATTCAACCATGGTGCGCCATCGCAACTGGAGCCATTACCAAGCGACGTGCAGCGCCTCTTAAGGCCAATCCCGCCGCTACCATTTCGATCGATGCATGCTATATGGACACATTTTCCCCCTTGGCCAGGGGTCGAGACCTTTCTAGCACTTCTGCTGTTCTATGGGTATCAGCACCCGGTTGCTATGTAACTACTCACCGAGCCGAAGCTCTCCCCGCGATTTGGGTTTAAACCACAGCCACCACGATACTCCCCGAAAGACCGCACCTGCTAGCCAGGCCAGAACAACAGCTCGGGGGGCTCCTGACTATCCGTACAGTACAGTACAAACCTGAGCTTGATTCTAGGGACCCATACATGGAATGTATGGGATTGTCAGTGAAGTCTGGTGCTGCCGAGATAGAGCTGTATAACGTATACATCCTGGCCGTGTCCCGCTTCATTTGTCTGATATTTGCTACAAGGCGACATTGTCTCCTAGATAACGACCAGAAGGGCAGAGCAAATTGATAGCGCTAGCGAACGACGACGCTTCCACATGGATTATGGGTAATTGCCGTAGTTCACCTGTTATCATTAAAGCATCACCTGGCCTAATCAACGACGTCACCCGACAACTTGTCATCCCATTACGATCGGACAACCTTTCCGTAATCCTCTCAATCAACGCTACTTTGCTGAAAACGAAACCTTGAACTCGTACAAAGCAAAAGGGCGTTTTGTAGCGTTGTGGTCGGCAAATGTGATTTAACACCTTTGGACTTCTTGGGGATATTTAAAAGAAAAATTGTACGTCAATAAGCCAAACAATTCAAGAGCTAAAAGATGAAACCTGTCTCACCTGAGCATGAATCTAGGGACCCATAAATGGAATGTATGGGTTTGGCAGGTAAGTCTGGTACTGCCGAGATAGCGCTGTACAACGTATACACCTCCGTGTCCAGGGTTATTTGCCTAATATTGGCAATTTGCTACAAGGCAATAACCGCTTGTCCTTAGGAGACTTCATGTCCACCACGAACTGCGACATTCTCTCCTAGATAACGACCAGAGGGGCAGAGCAAATTAATAGCGCTACGTTCTGCACAGTGAATAAGGACGCACCCACAAGGATAATTGGTGATTGCCATAGATCGCCTGCTTCACCTGGCCTACTCAATGACGTCACCTGGCAGTCCGTCATATCTTAAGGATGGGACCACCTTACCATTGTCCTCTCAATCAATGCTTCTTCAATACGAGAAATATAATAATATCCACCTGCACTTCGGGAGCTGACAAAGAAACATTGTTGCCCTCTTACAAAGCGATAGGCGAACTATGCAGCAACATTGAGGTCGGCAAACGAGAGTATGACGTAGTAAAAGAAAATTCAGACCTGCAGAATGACGCTTTGTGAACATCAACAGGTGTCTTGTCAAGTCTATGTGGAGCATCTACATAAGGAGACGAAGGTCTTTACCGTGACAAAATTTCTTGTTCTCTAAGCAGTGTGTCTTCGCAGTGGCCATCCCAACCACCATCTCATGGATAGCATGCCTTCACCCAGACAAATCTGGTATGGCCTAAATGATCTAGAGACAGAAGTCCAGCAATGCAAGAGAGGGCCTTTAGATCATCAAAACTGTCAGGCGGATCTAAACAAAATTCTCGCTGATGAAGTCGCAGCAGAAGTATCCAGCTAAAGCGTGAATGTAGTGCTAGCGGAACATCCCCCGGAGACTTCACAAGAGGAAAAGATGCTACCGCGCGTAGTTCTGGCTCAGCTGCGATCTGTATGTTGAAGCTGCCTCAACTCGTATTGGGCGCGAATTGATGCTAACGTTCCAGATGTTTGTCCCGCCTGCCATCAGGGACTTCATCACGTACTGCACCTCTTCAACTGCCCGGCCAAGTAAACTTTGCTTTTGGACTCATTTAGTTCAAAAGGCGCATTTCCTTCTGGATGCTGCTGTTCCGACGTCATCAGCGTGAATGTTGTTCAGACCTGCCTGATAGTTTCGATGATCTAAAGGCTCTCTCTTGTACCGCAGAACCTCTCTCTCTCTAGATCATAAAGTTGGTATCTGATCTGCCTGGGAGGAGACATCCTCTCCAATAGATGGTGGTCAGGATGACTACTGCGAAGACACCTAAAGACACTGATACTACCTGTGCTATTTAATGGCGGCGAAATATGGGTGCTTCTAAAAGCAGATGAAAGTCTATTGGCAGTCTGTGAAAAATAAGGCTTTGTAAAATATAAGGCCCCAGTTGCGTGAGCAGGGAGTATATGCGTTGGACAAACTGAGAGCTGTATTGGATGTACCGCGACATAAATGTTGTTAAGCCTATCAAAATACAATAATTGCACTGGCTTGGACATAATGGTCGAATGGAAACAAACGCCTCAGCCAAAAAGACGTTAAACGATAATTACCACGGAAAGCGCAGTCAGGAAAGATCGAGACTCCGGTCGCTTTGTAAGAGAAATCTCACCATAGCCGGATCTATAGACCGAATTGACCTGAAGAGGATTCTTTGGCCAAGGGCTGTCACGCCGGCATGATGCTGCCGCTACAACAACAACTTCCGTGGAGAGACCAAGTAGAGCATGATGGGAAGAATCTTGCGATTAGAAACTGGAGGAAGCACGCCCAAGACCGAAGTGCTTTTAAATCATTTATTGAGCTGGACCGGACCAACAAGAGGTTGTGGAGCCAACCAAAGTAAGTAAGAATCATCTCCATAAAGTGCTTTAGCAGTTCGAAGCCGGAGTTAAACAGTAGGTCCTGGCCAGTGAGTACACGAATTATATTGTGCCCAACTTAATGGTTTGAGAAAATTTCCCCTTGTTCCTTAATGGAATGTTCTGGGACTTAAGTAAATAAGTATGTGTGTAAATTGCATTTGAACAAGAAACTCGTATTTTAAAAAACCGTATATAGGTACATTATAAGGGTGGTCCAACCATAATGCACGATGTTAATTAGGAGTCACACCTTAACGTTAAATTTGTTACCCAAATTTATTTGATGTTTCCTTGTTTCAGTGTTCGACAAATTCAACCATGGAGAGGAACACAATTAAGCAGCGCTTTAGGATTATTAAAGCCTAATACGAAAATCAGTGTTCCAATCAAAATGCATTTCGTTAACTTCATGATTTTATTGGTCGGCATAATTGACCAAATGGATCCAAAAACCGATGCATCCACAAATAGTGACTGTTTGGAGCGATTTATGATCTGGCGGCGTTATCGTGCCGTACTTCTTCTAAAAGAAGTCGGCCATCCATTTACCGTGAACGTGTGTTCGCTATCGCGAGATGATATCGGACTTCTTGGGGACAGAAATTGAGTATATGGACCTGGACGATGTGTGGCTCATACAGAATAGTGCTACTTGTCACACAGCCAACGAAACAAAGGCTCTTTTGCGCAAGAAGTTCAATAGCCGCGTTATATCACGTTGTGACGATATTAATTGGCCGCCACGATAATGTGATTTGACAAAGTTGGACTTCTTTTTTTGGGCATAATGAAAAGAAAAAGTGTACGTCAATAAGCCAAGAACAATTCAAAAGCTAAAGGATGTGGTAATAATTCGGCACATTAACGACATTGAACCTCCATTATCTCTAAGAGTCGTTGAGAATATGGATAATCGGTTAGAGGTATGCCACCGAAGCCGTGGCGAGCATTTGGCCGATATTTTGTTTTACACATTGTCATAGATCCTTCTACTATTATAAAAAATATTAAGATAATTGTCTAAAAAATTTTGTTTAATCTACAATTAACATCGTGCGTTCTAGTTGGACCATTCTTTATATTGATTAAATTTTTATTTATCTTTCTAAGAAGATATTAATTGGCCGCCACGATAATGTGATTTGACAAAGTTGGACTTCTTTCTTCGGGCATATTTAAAGAAAAAGTGTACGTCAATCAGCCAAAAACAATTCAAGAGCTAAAAGATGTGATAATTCGGCACAATTGCGACATTTAACCTCCATTATGTCTCAGAGTCTTTGAAAATATGGACTATCGGTTAGAGGTATGCCACTGAAGCCGTGGCAAGCATTTGACCGACATTTTGTTTCACACATAATTGTCATATATCATTCTACTATTTTAAAAAATATTAAGATATTTCTCTAAAAAGTTTTAGTTTTATCTACAATTAACATTGTGCGTTCCAGTTGGACCACCCTTACCATTGACTTAATTTTTATAAATCTTTCTAAATCTTTGTCTTTTAGAATTTGAAGTTAACCTGGTGATCGTTTTCAAAGACGACTACATAATCAGCGAGAACTTCCCCATTGTTCTGAAACGTTTGCAAGGGCCCCAAGGAGCGAAGGCTGCAGCACGTGGAGTGTAAATTTAAACTTCAACAGGAAATATCCTTAATTAGAAATTATACGGTGTGTGAAGGAAACGATTGAAATCGTGTTGCTTGTGATTTGAGATTAGAGTTCCTTTTTTTAGAATAGGGTGGATAATTTCAAACATTTTCTCACATTTATATTGATTTACATACTGTAAAAGATCTAAAATCCATCAATTAATATGATAAAGATGACAAATTTCCAAAATTTTAATGCCAACTAGAATTTGATTTAAATCAATTGATTTCCCTCACTATCCGCAATATTCCTTATTATTAATTAGTTGTACATATTATATACATGGAATTGGATATGTATTTTTATTTTTATTAATTTTAGAATTAGTTTATAAGAATGTACAGGGTGTCCGTCGGGAAGGTAAACTACTTTGTTTGTTTATAATTTTCGATTAAAAGTAAGAGAATGGATCTAATGTTGATAAATGTTTTTTTAGTGTCGGCCTGTGTAGCCTCACAAATGCGAGCCCTTTTGAGCATATTTTTCTTTGCATTCAGCACTTCGTCGAATTGAGGTTGATGGATTGTTTGTAACACTTTCTTGAGCAGCAGCAATGTTTCAGCCGATCTTGCAGTACGTTGTGGTCCATGCTTGGGCCTATTAGCTGCAGACCCTCTTTCTTCGAAATCATTGACTACATGATAAATAGTGCGTTTTGTAGGCTCTTCTCCCAAAAATTTCACGCAAAACAAAGTAGCATACCTTCCCGGCGGAAACCCTGTATGTTAATACAAAACTATAACTAGGATGATTATACATACATACTTATATATATATATACATATACTCAATAACCACATAAGAACAAATGTTACTTTTTGTACGTTCGAACAAGTATGACACTAAAACAAGCCCGTATTAAACAACTTTTAGGTCTATTTATTTAGTTCTAAAACTTATATTTAAATAACCCCAAAACAACTGAAATTTGCCCTAACCACTGCAGATAGTTTTACTCGTACTGTATCCAAAAATTTAAAGATACTCTTACAACAGCTATGACAACATTGTTGTCAGTCTTTGCTTAATGGAAATGAAAACTTGTTTGCCTATTGTCATGCATACTCGTACCTTGGTGCTTGTTGGGGTGGAAGGCTATATAAAAAGTCCGACTTTTTGTTGATGTTGCCAAAAAAACAGAATGGCAAATATCTCACATGCCTGTTCACATATATAAGTACATATGTTTTCCTAGTAGGCACAGGATGTGGTCATTCTGTTGTGGAATTCTGTACAGAGGGTGATAAAATACCTATACTTTGACTACACAGCCTGACAGTTTTAATGAAACTCCCCTAGTTTTTCTGTATTTGTTTGGAAAAGGATGCTTGCTTGCAAGCCAGCAAACTGTTACACTATGCCAACATTTGTAACCGCTATCCGTTACTTAATAACTTCTAGGTGACATAGCCACGTTACCACTTGCTTTGTTTATGACCCACCGTGACATCACGTGCTCCTCACTACTGCCGACTGGCAACTGAAGATGGACGGAGATGGTGTGACTTATAACCCGGTTGCTGACACTTCGCTGTCGCAAGGCGAAATATGTTGTTTGACAACATGATTTTGCATAAATTTTATTTAAAGTTATTTGCATTTGATGGCTGTAATTTGCCTTTTGTTTGTTTGGATAGCTTAGGATAGCTTGTGCTAGCCAAACAAAAGGTTCTGCGCCATGGAGGAGTAAGTAAATGAAAAGTTAGTAGGATTTTGGTGTCATGCAAAGACATTAGCAACTGTAGCCGGAATATTATACACGACATTAATTATTTTAGGCGAGAGATTAGTAAACAGGGACATTTCCTTTGTTGTTGTTGTATTGAGCTGTAATGCTTAGAATCATTTTCCCACTAGACTTTTCTAGGGGACAATTTTTAATCTTTGCCATGCTGTTGTAACGGGTGGTCCAACCATAATGTACGCTGTTAATTGTGAGTGACACCTTAACGTTAACTTAATACATAAGCAACTGCAGCAGGAATATTATACACGACGTTAGTTATTTTAGGAGAGAGATACGGGGGCATTTCCCAGGAAAATGTCTTTATAATAGTTTCCTTTGTGCCTTTATGCTGAGGGAACTTCTATTCAGCTGTAAAGCTTAGAATATTTACTTTTTCACACTCGACTTTTCTAGGGGACAATTTTTGCCATGCTGTTGTAAAGGGTGGTCCAACCATAATGCACGATGTTAATTGTGAGTCACATCAACTTAATACATTAGCAACTGTAGCAGGAATATTATTCACGACATTAATTATTTTAGAGGAGAGATTAGTACGATAAACGGGGGCTTTTCCCTTGAAAAAAGACTTTTAACTGTATCCTTTATGCCTTTATAATGAGATAACTTGTATTCAGCAGTAATGCTTAGAATATTTTTATAACACAAGACTTTTCTAGGGGACACGTTTTAATTTTTGCCATGCTGTTGTAAATAGTGGTCCAACCATAATGCACGCGAGTCACACTTTAACGTCAACTTAATACATTAGCAACTGTAGCAGGAATATTATACACAGCATTAATTATTTTAGGTAAGAGATTAGTAAACGGGGACATTTCCCTTGAAAAGGTCTTTATAACAGTATCCTTTGTGCCTTTATGCAGAAGAAACTTCTATTCATGCTTAGAATATGTAATGCTTAGAATATTTTCCAAAACACTACACTTTTCTAGGGCTCAATTTTTAATCTTTGCCATGCTGTTGTAAAGAGTGGTCCAACCATAATGCACGATGTTAATTGTCAAGATTTTTCCCAACTTCATTCGACATTTCTTTGTTTGACAAATTCAACCATATAGACACAATTGAACAGAGCGTTAAGATTGCTGAAGCCTTTTGCGAAAAAGGGGGGTTCAAATCCAAATGCATTTCATGCACTTCGTTAGTTTTTTTGGTCAGCATAATAGACCAAATGTGTCTACAATCGGGAGAATCGTCGCTGTGCCCAATAATTGAATATCTCACGAGTATCACTGATGGAATTTTGAATAGATTTGAATTTACACGTTTACGTTCAATTGGCCCAGGGGCTGAAGCCTACTGAACATTTCAAGCGTCGTCAATATGTCGGATGGATGGTTGAACAGACAGAAGTGAATGGTGACTTTACAAAAAAATCATCTTCGGCGACGAGGCACACTTTTATCTCTGGATTCGTTAAAAAGCAGAATTGCCGCATTTGGGCAAATGAGATTCCTCGAGCTATTGTTGATAAGTCGATGCATCCACAAAGAGTGACTTATGAGCTGTCGTCGTCATTGGGCCGAACTGCTTTAAAAAAGAGGTCGGCCAAGCATTTATCGTGAATGGTGTTCCCTATCGCCAGATGATAATGGACTTCTTTGAGGCCAGAAATTGAGGATATGTATATAGTTGTATATAGTTCCAATAGGATGGTGTCACTTGCCACACAGTCAACGCAACAATGGTTCTTTTGCACAGAAAGTTCAATGGTCGCGTTATCTCAAGCCGGGGCGATGTTAATTGGCCTCTACGATCAAGTGATTTGACAACGTTGGACTTCTTTCTTTGAGGATATTTAAAAGAAAAAGTGTACGTCAATAAGGCAAGATCATTTTAATTGCGTAATGATGAGATAATTTGGCACATTTATGACATTGAACCTTCATTATGTCTAACAGTCATGGAAAATGTGGACCACTGGATAGAGGTATGCCACTGAAGCATTAGGCCGATAATCTGTTTCGGACATAACTGTCGTAGATCTCTCTATCATAATAAAAAAATTTTAAGATAATTCTCTAAAAACTGTTTGTTTAATTTACAATTTACAATTAGTTGGTTCACCCTTTATTAAAGTTAACCCGGAGCCTATGCGAAATCATTTTCAAACGGAAGATGTTCCAAATGTTACCTTTTCTCAAAAAAGGCCCTGTCGCTCAAGAAGCTATAAGCTAACTCTGTTCGTGCCCGTTGTGAACGCTCAAGCATTTGAAAATCGGTTCACAAATAAAGCAGTTAGGGGCCCTTTTTTTAAAAAAACGAAAATAGCAGTTTATGTGAATATCTCCTAAACTAGAGCGAATCTGGATAATCGGAGGCCAGATTTGTGATCAGCAGTCTCAAGTCAACTGAAGTTGACTATCGACCCTTCGGCCGCAAATTTAGTGTTGACCAGTGTTGTTGTTGTGGGTGTAGCGGCAACTGTGTGCGGGGGTGACAGCCTTTGGCCGAAGAATTCCAACTTCTGGTCGATCCGGTTCATAAAACCGGCTGTCGTGTTGTTGTTGTGGTTGTAGCGTGTTGTTGTGGTTGTAGCGGCAACTGTGTGCGGGGGTGACAGCCTTTGGCCGAAGAATTCCAACTTCTGGTCGATCCGGTTCATAAAACCGGCTGTCGTGTATTTAATTAACTCTGGCAAAACTGGACCATACCAATCTATGTTTTTTTCAAATAGCAACCACACCAAGGTTCCTCCTGATTTGAGGTCCTGTGGCTCTAGAAACCACAAATTTCATGTGGTACCCTTTGGGGACCACTTTTAAATCTTGCGGAAATGGTACTGCATTGATCAATTTTCTCGAATAGCTTTCACAACAAGGTCCCACCCGATTTTAGGTTTTTCACGATAGAAGCCACAAATTATTGCCGATCAAATTCAACGCTGGTAAAACGGGATCTATTGGGTCCACTTTTAAAATAGCCTTTATATAAAGGTTCTTCCCGATTAAAAGGTCCTTCTGCATATATAGGGTGGGTCATTTAAAATTTAAATTGACTGTAAAAAAGTACTGATATTTTTTTTTTTTAAATTTTTGGTTTAAATGGTCATGTAATAATGGAACACAATATCATTCATATGACTACCACAACTGGCTTGGCAGTACCTCATCCGATCAACTCAATTTTTCAGTACATTTTCGATTGTTTCGGATCGAATCTCTTTAATGGCAACTTCGATTTCTATTTCAACGCTTCAATTATCTATGGATGATTCCCGTGACATTTATCCTTAATAGCTCACCACAGAAAATAATCCAAAGGACTCAAGTCATAGCTCCGAGGCGGCCTATTGGCATCACAATTTCGGCTGATTAATCGATTTTCAAAAGCAGTGCGTAAAATATCGATGGTTGCGTTGGCTGTGTAACAACTGGCCCCGTCTTGTTGAAACCAAATGTCGTTCATGCCATTCTCTAGAATTTTTGGAAAGAAAAATTCGTTAAGCATGGCGCAGTAATGCTCGCCGTTGACGGCAGCTCCTTGCTCATGTTCGAAGGCAAATGGACTAATGATGCCGCGCATGGGTTCTGTGAACCCCATATGCGGCAATTTTGCTTATTGACATAGCCACCGAGATGAAAATGAGCTTCATCTGTAGGCAAGATTTTTCGGTAACATTTTTCAACTCCTTCCAAACATAGGAGGGCGAAGTAAAAACGCATCGGATGGTGCTCCATTATTAAATGACAAAGTTCAACCTTTCCAATAAAACCAGAAATTTTAAAAAATAATGGTACTTGTTTTACAGCCGATTTAAATTTTAATGTTTGATGGCCCACCCTATACATGGATATATGGCTTAATAATAACTTAAAATTTTTTATCACGAAGCTAAAAATTTAATTATTTTTGCAGTTTAGCTAAATTTAGACACATGGGTATCACAGGCTATAAAATTTTTACACAAATTAGAATATGTGACAGCGCATAGAGAAAGGGATGTGGACAACATCTGAGCATCGAATGAGACCGATCCCATGCCCCAAAAGTGTTCCCTCCCAGAAATATGCGCGTTTTATGAAGATACACGTATTTAAATCTTTAAAATGGCTTCCCTGAACAAAACTGATTTTTACCCTTAGGTCCCTTTCTATTTTGCGCGTCACATATGACCTTCATTTTAAAATCTGGCTAAATTTAGAACAAGGGCACAATTACTTCACTTCTGATTGGAAAAATATTTTCCATTGTAAGGCAAAGGACTAAAACCGGAATGTCGGCTAATGCCGGTTTATACTTAAAAAAAACCTGAAGTCGGTTTTCTGAAAACCCCGGTTTTTGGACATTAATGGGGGATGTGCTTTTGTAACATTTATTGGCCTTAGCCTTATAACAGTTTGGAATTAGTTCAAGAGGGACTTTCTTGGGTATTAAAAATCCCTTATAACAATGAATATTTCAATCAATTTCCTAAAAAATTTCCATAAAATTCTCATCGCTGAAGAAGTTGGAAAAATCCCAACGAAACGTCGAATTGAAAGAATGAAATAATAATCTTTTATTTGCATTGAAGTTGAATGTGACCTTGAAAGCCCATTTAGGAAATTCTAAAAAAAATCAAAAAAAAAAAAAATTCAAAGTTGTTCTCTATAAAAAGGGCCAAACTTTTGGCCTGTATATTTGTTGGTTGGCCACAGTTTTGCCCATAGGATATCTGCTTATGTAACATTTATTTGCCTTTGCAACTTTTGGCCTTTGTCTTATAACTGTTAAGGATCATTTTAGCATGGGTTTCCTCGGTATTAAATATTTATAATGGTAATGAATACTTTAATCAACTTACAAAGCTGTTTTCTATAAGAAGGTCTAAACTATTGGTCAGTAAATTTGTTGGTTGCCACAGTTTTACCCATAAGTTTTTTTTTTTAAAAAGATTATAAATATTTTTTGGGATTTAGGGGATTGTCAAATGTTTGTTTTGGGGATTAGGAAACAACTTTCGGGAATTTCACTCGAGAAAAATCTAAACAAACAAACTTTTTTTCTAACAGGCGATCAATCTAGAGTTATTCTTTTCAAAACGGTTTTTTTTTACCGTGAGTTGTGTTAAACTTTATTTTTGTTTGTTTTCAGTATTGTTTGCCATTTCATGATGGAAAGACATACACCGCAACAACGTCTCCAATTTGTGCAACTGTATTATGGAAATGAACATTTGGTAAGCAACGTTTTTCAACCAAAATTTTGTTCAGTGATGAGGCCCATTTTTGGATTAACGGCAAAGTTAATAAACAAAATTGCCGCATTTGGGCGGAAGAGCAACAAGAAGAGGTTCAAGAAGTGCCATTATACCCAGAGAAAACCTGGTGGAATCATCGGTGCATATTTTTCAAAAATGATGATGGCCGGAACGTAACCGTGAATGGTGCTCGCTATCGCGCCATGATATCGATCTTTATGTTAGCTAAAATTGAAGCCCGTAATCTTGACGACACTTGGTTTCAACAGGACGGTGCCACTAGCCATACAGCTGCTCAAACAATGGATCTATTGAGAAGTCATTTCGAAAAGCAGCTGATTTCACGTTTTGGACAGGTAAGTTGACCGCCTAGATCAAGTGATATCACACCTTTAGACATTTTTCTTCGGGGTTACGTGAAGTCCAAAGTTTATGCTGATAAACCAGCTACGATTAAGGTTTTGGAAGCCAACATTATGCGTGTCGTACCGGTCGAAATGCTCGAACGAGTCATCCAACATTGGACCTTCAGAATGGAAACCCTGAGGCGTAGTTGCTGCCAACATTTGAAGGAATTATATTCAAAAAATAAATGGCATAAAATGTCCTTTCAAATTACCAATAAAAATTCCGCAATTGATTTGAATTTTTATATTTTGAAAAAATACCTCTAGTTGGACAAAATCCTTTACCAGAAAATGTGTAGCAATTTCCCAGGTATAAGGAGTATGTATACGAAATATCGCCATATTCCCGGGCCAACTGCCCTCGCCTTTTATAAGTGTACTTAATTGTAATTACACTCTTTAATGCTTTTACACGTTCCAGTCGTTCTTTAAACTCTTTTGACCAGCATAAGTTTCTGTCAAAATTGCATTAACACAAGAAGTGCATCGAAATGTTTGCTAGAAACAAAAAATACTCCTGTGAACTTTTTCAAATCCCATAACACGTATGAAAATATCTTCTGTTTTGTGGAATTACTCTGTAAATGCTGGGCTGAAACACGTTTTTGAAATAAAATTCATTTTTGTTGGGGAATTTAAACTTATTTCCTTTTGAGTGCACGCGGCGGCGGCAAATGAGTGGTGAAGGAGGAGGCCAAAAGTACACAAATGCATGCATTGGAACTTACTCATACGCAGCGACACACACACATACACACAGAAGTGCCAACACACGTGCACAGAGCTGCTTAATTGACGTTAAGCTGCTCTGGTGGTTGGCCCTAATGGCTTCACAGCCATTCATTATATATTTCCAACAACAACAAAAAACAACAACGCCAGCCAACGACGTGTGGTTTGATAAAAACCTGCACACACTCAAACACACACTTACTCACACATACAATGAGTTAAGCTCAAATATTTTCCAAATAAACACACTTTCACACATACTAACTCATATCTATTTGCTGTGTAATGCCCCAACATTTAGTAAATGTATAAATGTTTATGACTGCAATAGTAGTGGTGGTAGAGCAACACATACACACATACACTCGCGGATGCATGGACACATGAACGGAAGCACTGCAGGTAAAAAGTTTGATTTTATTTCAAGCCCACTCACACATGCCCTTTAGTGAGTGTGTGGATGGATTTGAGTTCCCCTACCTAGGGTAAAAGATAAAAACTATAATACCTAGTCAAATATGTTATTAGACAGTGTAAACCAGCACGTGACCTCTGAATGTGTGATGATAAAATAAATATGTTTCCTCATTGCTGGCATAGCAGGTCCTTAATGGATTGTTTGGCTTAGACCGTAAGGGAAATCTCCAACTGAAATTTTTAAAATTATAAACATTTTAAACAGGAATGGTGTTCTAAACTGTAGTCTATGTTCAGGAGTGTGGAGTTTGGACTTTATAAAACGTATAGACATTCCTACTTAAACAATCATTTCCCCTCATACGTGGGTTGCTATTTATATTTCGTTCCTGACAATACTAGTGTTCCCAGGTGTCAACTGGAACTTCCATTGGTAACTTTGACGTTTTTTGGGATAACTTCACTTAGAACGTTTTGTCATTTGAGGGCGAATTGTTTTGTTTACAGTGTGTTGAACAATTCATCTCAGTCAAAAAATTAAATTATCCCGTGAACATTTTCGTGCGATGATTTTTTACAATTTTCGGAGTGGTTTTCGAGACAATAGTGTATAAATCAACTTGTTTCGACTTTTGGATGAAACACCATGAAAAACCACTGTTAATCGCTGGATGAATTTCGTGAAGGACGTCCAACTGTGGTCACTTTGCCAGAAACCTTCGATGAGGTGCGTGGACTGATTAAGCAAGACCGACATGTGACATACCGTGAGATTGAGGCATAGTTGAGCATTAGCATGACAATCAAGATACGAGTATTGCATGCTCATTTGGCCGTGCAAAAAAAAATTTTCTCATTAGATCCCACATAATTTGACGAATGCTTAAAAAAAGGCTCGTACAGATTTAGCAAAGATAGCAAAGAGATGTTGAAAAAGTTTAACTGCGGTAGCTTATAGGCAGTGTATAACATTGTCACAGGTGACGAATCATGGATCTATGCATATGAGCCCGAAACAAAACAGCAAGCGACCGTATGGGTCTTTCAAAACGAGCAAATGATTGCGTTTTTTCGGCACAACTGGCCATGTTGCCACAGTGCCTTTAGTGGATCGTAGGGCGGTCAATTCTGATTGGTATACAACAATCTGTTCGCCAACAGTGTTCGAAGAAATGAGAAAAATAATAAGAGAAGACGGATCTTTTTGCATCACAACAAAGCACTCAAGATTTCGAATTGATGGGCCATCCTCCGTACAGCCCTGATTTGGCACCCAATGACTTCTTCTTATTCCCTAGCATCAAGAAAAAATGCGTGGTCAACCTTTGTCATCGCCCGTAGCAGCTGTTAAAGCGTTTAAAAATTATGTTTTGGAGGTGTCTTAATCGGAGTGCAAAAAGTGCTTCGAAAATTGGTTTGTGCGCATGCAAAAGTGTATTGATCTTAAAGGAGAATATTTTGAAAAACAATAAAACCATTTCCAATGATTAATTATTGTGTTTTTACTGCCGGACCCGAAATATAAATAGCAACCCTCGTATGTCCTCTGTCGTTCTATAGCAACCCGTTTCCGACAGGGTACTAAACTAAACTTTTTTTGGGGTAAAAGTATAGAAAGCCATTTCCAACTTTCTTGGAAGAAATGTTTACTAAAGCGAGCCATTTCCAAGAAAATTGTTCTGAATTGAACTTTTGTAAACTTTCCCGTTTTTCAATAAGAGGGTAGTAAAGCAATCCTTATCATAGCTTAAGATGAGATAAAGCAAATCCTTCTCCAACTCTCTCTCTCTCTCTCTCTCTTCTAAAAAAAAAGTTCTCGTCCAACGAGTGTACTAAACCAAAAATCTTTTGTTGGTTAAGTACACTTCATGAAGATTGAAAAACAATTGCGAGAGGATTTTCTCTTCTGGTACATGATTACAGAGTCTCTCAGTGTTTTCTAAGCGAGATTACTTTTCCTATAAGAGATAAAACCGATGTTTCTACTTTAATAAGAAAACACAATATCTGTTTTTTCCTAAAGCCAGCTTTCTTTAGTAAGCAACGTCTTCAGGAATTCCTTCCATATATCCTATGTAAATTGAAAGTTTTTCGTCTGAACTTTATGTAAGCTAACTAAAATGGCTTATTGGTAGAAAATCTGTTCGATCAATCGACAACTAAATTCTTATGTATAACCAACAGCTAAAGATATGACCAAAGAATTCGTCTCTTCAGTCCTAATTAACGTTGCGATTTCTTCATAAGTTAGGACCACCAAATAATGTCATGCTTTCTAAAAGTTTCTCTCTCTTCATCTTGTGTAAGAGACCTTCTACACAAGTCAGCTAGTTATTTCATAAGTTGTAACCAACGAACTCTTTCATTATTTTCTTAGTTTTATTCCATTTAGAGACTTACTATTTTCTCCCATTGGTCAGCCTCTCCCCATCTTTCTTAATGAGCGTTCTGGGAAAGTCAGACACTTCTCCTTTATAATATGAGCATAGAAATGACTCCGAAATGTACTTCCTCTTATATATTTGCCATATCTTCCCCTGATGTCATAATCGAACGCTTCATAGAACTATTTTACTTGGAAAAGGAAAATAAGAGCTTGGCTCCCAAGTTCTAAACTCTTCCTATCTTTTCTAAAAAGCTTTTTAGCGGCGTCAGCCACTTCCTTCTTAATGAACCACAAAAGTCTTTGGGAATTCTTTCCTACTTTACAAAGAGATAATCTTGGTCCGGTTTTCTCTCTGGGTCTCTTGGTTCCCTTCTTGCGACGCAAAGATCTTAAGTCTTTATATTCCTTCATATGAAATGAATCCGAAATGTACTCACTCTTATTTATTTGCCATATCTTGCCTGTATTCAAAAGCGAACGCCTCATAGAACTATTTTACTTGGACCAGGAAGAGCATTGCTCCCAAATTCCAAACGGCTCCTATATTTTTTAAAAAGGTTTTTAGAAGTGTTAGCCACTCCCTTTATAATGAACCAAAAAAGTCTTTGGGAATTCTTTCCTTCTTTACAAAGAGATAATCTTGGTCCGGCTTACTCTCTAGGTCTCTTGTTTACTTTCTTGCGACGCAAAGATTTCGAAAAGTCTTAACATTTCTTCCTGAGAAATGACTCCGCAATGAGCTCCCTCTTATTTATTTGCCATATCTTTCCTACATTCATAAGCGAACGCCTCATAGAACTATTTTACTTGTACAAGGAAGAGAAAAGCTTGGCTCCCAAGCTCCAAACTCTTTCTATCTTTTCTCAAAAGCTTTTTAGAAGTGTCAGCCACTTCCATCATAATGAACCAAAAAAGTCTTTGGGAATTCCTCCCTTCTATACAAAGAGATAATCTCCGTCAGTCTTACTCTCTGGGTCTCTTATTTCCTTTCTTGCGACGCAAAGATTTCGGAAAGTCTTAACATTCCTGCTCTATAAATGACTCCGAAATGTACTCCCACTTATTTATTTGCCATATCTTTCCTACATTCATAAGCGAACGCCTCATAGAACTATTTTACTTGGACAAGGAAGAGAAGAGCTTGGCTCTCAAGTTCCAAACTCTTCCTATCAATTCTAAAAAGCTTTTAAGGAGTGTCGGCCACTTTCTTCATAACGAACCGAGAAAAACTTCTCTTCTTTCCTTTTAGGGAATTCTTTTCTTCTTTACTAAGAGATAACCTTGGTTAGACTTAATCTCTGGGCCCCTTTCCCCCCTTCTTGCAGCTCAAAGATTTCGGGAAGACTTAACATTGTTTCATATGAAATGACTCCAAAATTTGCTCCCTCTTATTTATTTTCCATATCTTTCCCACATTTAGTAATCAAACACCTCAGAGAACTATTTCGCTAGGACAAGGAGAATAAGTTAAAATATAAATCAGAGAAGATAGAGCTCACAAGTACCAAACTCCTTTTTATCGTTTATCAAAAACTCTCTGCGAGTCTCAGCCCAATCTTCTTTTATTTTTTTTTTTGGTAGGAAAAGCTTGGCTCCCAATTACCAAACTCTTCCTATCTATTCTAAAAAACTTTCTAGGAGAGTCAGCCACTTCCTTTATAATAAATCTAAAAAATCTGTCCTTCGATGGTAAAATAAGAGACTTACTCTCTGCTTAATTTCTTTCCCTTCTTGTGGGGGAAAGACTTTAGAAAGTCTTAACGTTCTTTCAGAGGAGTTGATACTGGATAATCCCAATCCTTATTTGTTGAAGACCTCCAGATGTCGTCCTTTTTTACAAGGAAGAGGTATCTAGCGTTGAATCCATGTTTACATGACAAGAAACATAAGAAATAATAGAAATCACAGAAGAGCTTAGGTCCTAAAACTCATAGTCTTTTCGTTTTTTAGGAGACTTTAAGGAGAGTCAACCACTTACTTCATATTATCATAGGGAATGATTTCCTTCGTTGTTATGAGATAATCACGAGGACGACTTACCCTCTGAAATATTTCCCCACCTTCCTGCTGCAGAAAGACTTTGGAAAATCCAAACGTTCTACCATGCCTCGGAAAGTCCTCTATTTTATTATAGGTAGAGAACCTTCGCCAAATCGTTTCTTCTTTCAAAGACAAAGACCTCACAATGTCAGTATTTAAAATTGAAACAACTTCGCTTGGACAAGGAACAAAAAACATAATAGAAAAAAACCCTCCTGTTATCACCAACCTCTTGGCAGAGATCATAAAGTACTAGCCAGACTTTTTAGAAACAGTTGTTTGCTGCTGTCGTTGTCCCTGCAAACCCCATGCAGCAGACATGGCAATAATTATGAACTATAGCACAGTTATATCCGTTTCCGGTACTAAAACTGAAACAACGCCGAACAAACATTCACAAGCATAAATACTTCCGTAATGGGAACAACATAAAGCACAACACGAGACAAAGGGATATGAAGAGCAAAGAAACCAACTGGAGGCAAACATGTTAACTAGGAAGGAACTCCTACCTACACGCATACACAGTTACACGCATGTATAAGTATGTGTACGTCCATAACATGTCACTAGAGCTATAAACTGTTTGTGGCCTAGAGGAGTTCCTGCTTTTGGGGGAAGACACCCTGCGTACAAACAAGGACTGTTGGTTCTACAGCAACAAAACACAGAATCAGACACAAACGAGCGCACAAACACCTGCACTCACACTTAGGAAACTAAGTACAGGAAGAGCAACAAACAATGAATGAGCGAACAAAACGAATGAACGTAATAGTAGGTGAAACAAAACGGAAGTTTCAAAAGCAACACGGCGGCGGTGACATACAAAAAAAAAAACTACCCGCCTGCTGAGGTGGAAAGGATCTGAGAACTACAAAGAGGACACAATGGAATTGCAAATAAACTAACACTCAAATAGTGGGGCAGCAAGTGAGTAGGAGAAGGATGCATAATGGGTAAACATGCAACGAACACTAGAGTATTTATGGCCACGAGGTATAAAAAGTACACGAACAACATTTAGGGATGCCCTACATCATCGACAAAGCATAGTTCTTAGAAAAGGTTAGATTGAGTTAAATGAAGTCAAAGATTCAAGAAATCTCTTAATGCTCTTGGACTGTTGGACTTTTTCAATCTTTGTAGAAGGATACGGAGAGAAAGTGACATCTTATTTTGGCCAAGGCCGGACTTTTGAAGACGGAATGTGTCTTACAGTCGTACCCTTACAGTCTACCCTGTAGACTCTGCATTTATTATAGTTGTTGAATATTTGCTATAAATATGTGGAACCTCTAAGTGTATTAAGTCCTGGCTGGGTTGGACTCTATTTGAGTGGAACCTCTAAGTGTATCAAGTCCTGGGTATGGACTCTTATCACCCATAGCTTGTTGTTGTGACCTTTTATAGATCATTAAGGTTGTTGAGTATTATCCAGAGCATCTCACAATCAACATATCCTCCTTGCGATACCTTAACGAATTCAATGCCATTCATGTCAATTGAAGAAGAATGGTAAATCTTCATGGCAATAAAATCGGACTGGTTCAATAGCGGGATAATTTGGGAGTTTATGAACTGCTTATTAGGAAAATTGTTTTCATAAGAGACCACAATTTTTAAACATTCTCCACGTTCGAGCAAGCGTATCAACTCCTTTGCATTTCAAGCCTTAATTTTTAACTTTGGTTTAAGATCGTCGGCCATTTTGGAACTTATAAGGCTTTACCTTAAGCTCGCTTTAAAATATGCGTCGGATGCTTCGCATGGATAATTTTTCAGGCCTTACATTTTTTAGCTTTGGTGTAGGATAGTGGGCTATTTGGAACATGTCAGGCTTTACCTTAAGCTCATTTTGGAATATGTGTCGGATGTTTCGCTTGGATATTTTCGGTTCTTTGGAGACTTTACTTTACGAACCTAGGCAACACTAAGTGTTGCCTGGCGCCTTCTGACATTTACATTGGAAAGTTTGACATTTTTTTAGCATAAACGTACTCAGAACGTTTAGACGTACGACCATCATTTGTGTTGTTTACAGTGACTTGAAAAAATCAATTTGGCAAAAAAATGGAATGAACTCGTGAACATTTTCGTGCGATCATTTTTCACAACTTTCGACGTGGATTTTCACGACAAGAGTGCATCGATGAACTTAAATTTTTGTATGGCGATGAAGCACCATCCTTTAGCACTGTGAAAAACTGGTTTAATGAATTCAATCGTGGCCGACGATCGCTCAAATGCGTGCCGTATGTGAACTGATAACGCAAGATCCTCAGGTGACATACCGTCAAACATTCGGTTTTGCATGAACACCTGGCAGTAAAAAAGGTTGGTTCTTGTTGGATCCCGCACAATTTTACAATTGCTCAAAAAAAAGTTTGTGTCGATTGGTGCAAAGAAATTTTGAAAAAATACGATAGCGGTGCTTCAAAAGACTTTTAAAAGATCGTCACAGGTAACGAATCATGGATCTATGCGTATGAGCCCGAAACAAACCAGTAATCGACCGTGTGGTTCTTCGAAGACGAGCCAAATCCAACTAAAGTTGTTCGTGGAAGAAGCACTTCGAAGCAAATGGTTGCCTGTTTCTTCGGCAAAACTGGTCATATGGCGACTGTTCCACTTGAACAACGAAGGACGGCCAATTCTAAGTGGTACAACACAATTTGTTCGCCTGAAGTCTTCGGAGAAATTCGAAAAACGAACAAGAGAAGACGAATCATTGTGCACCATGGCAATGAGAGCTCTCACACATCGGCTCAAACCAGCGCCTTTTTGACCGGCCAAAACGTCGAATTGATGGGTCATCCGCCGTACAGCCCTGACTTGGCACCCAATGACTTCTTTTTATTCCCGCACATCAAGAAAAAAATGCGTGGTCAAGGATTTTCGTCGCCAGAAGAAGCTGTTGAAGCGTTCAAAAATCATGTTTTGGAGGTGTCTCAATCAGAGTGGAAAAAGTGCTTCAAAACAACACAAGCATTTTTGATGATAAATATTCGTATTTTCAATATTAGACCAGTTACCGGTTAGAGCAAAGAAATTTTGCAAAAATAAGATCGCGGTGCTGCAAAAGACTTTTATACGATCGTCACAGGTGACGAATCATGGATCTATGCATATGAGCCAAAACAAAACAGCAATCGACCGTGTGGTTCTACCGTGCAGCCAACGTACTGCAATATCTTTTCGTATCATTTGACTATGCTGCCAGTATCTTTATGAAGATTTATCGAGATAGCTGAGCTCACGAACTACAGCTGGTTCTAATTTTCCGGACAAATCGTATAAATAAATCACGTTATGATGCTTGAGTTCTATTTGGAATAACTTTTGCAATTATTAGTGCTGCTTCACTAGACGCTTCGTGGTCTATGCAATGTTCTTGTGGTTTATCCAGGAAGCCTCTCACAAAGAAGCTCACGGTTTAATTAAGTTTCGCCAGAGAGTTTTTTAAGCCGAGCACTGTATTAGTAACAGCTGTCTCGTGATCTCTATATGATACACAGAAGGGTTTCTAACTGCCATAGATTTGCAAAGTTTCCACAGCTTCAATAATAGTTTCGGAATAATTTCAGTTAGAACAGGTTCTCCTGGGCTTCCTCTACTTCATAAGAGATAATTACTGATAAAAGAGGTATATGTATAAGAAGGAATGTGATAGTGAGGCTTTTCCATTTTCTTAGATATCCGAAAGATGTTGTAGTGGAAGACTTTCTGAAAACCTCAGAACGAGTAATACGTTTATGGAGTAATACGTCAGTGCATAGTCGCTCATAACCACGGGATATTTTCCCTTTTTCCTTTGTAATAACTCATAAAGGGGGTTCACTTCTTTCTTAAAGGTAAACTGGAAATGTTTTTCCCTTTTTTCTTAGGAGACAAAATCTAGAAGTCTTTCATTCTTTCCAGCTAGATGGCCTTCGGAAGGCTTTCTATTTTGGCATTAGCAAGTAATATTGGGTTTACAACAGATAGAAATCTCCTCTTGTTGTATGTTTCCTCAAAAGGCTTCTCCTGCTTTTCTTGGGCGCCCTCTCCTTCCTCACAACGAAATGCGCATGGAAAATGTTCCACTTCTTTCGTTAAAGCTGTCGTACGATCTAAACTTGGAAAGCCTTGACCGTTGGTAGTTTTGGCTTCTTTTCTAACAGATAACCTCAAGAAGTTTCTGATTTGTTTATAAGAGACGAGACAACCGCGGTACAATCCTTTTTAATTTAACATGAGCTTCGAATGTCTTTACCCTTTTGCAGTTCATAACTTCATTCCAACAGACCTATTTGAAAGGCTTTTACCTTTTGATACAAGGAAAAGCTGGACTAAGACACATCAGACATTGAAGTGACTTAGTATGTTACACTTATTCTGGTGTAGCATACTTCTTTTCTAAGAACCAACTTCGCTACATCTTTAAAAAGTAAGCCACTCTCTCCCTCTCTCCTCATCTTTTGTAAGAGACCTCCTAGACAAGTCAGCCACTTCTTTTATAAGATACTCGTATGACTAACGAATTCTTGTTTATTTCCTTTTCATAAGTGAGAACCACCGAAAGACTTATCATTCTCTCCCATAAGCCAAGCTCTCCCCATTTTTCCTAATGGGCTTCTCTCAATTAATATTATAGCCTAAAAACCATATTCCTTGGGAATTTTTCTTTAATGAGTTCCACCGAAAGATGTACTATTCTTTTCTAAGGGTCAACCTCTTTCCATCTTTCCAAAGAGACACTTCTTTTATAAAAATGAATCTATGAATAAGAGAGAGTTACCGAAACATTTACCATTCTCTTCTTTAATCCAACTTCTCCCTGTCTTTCTTAAGAGACTTTCTGGAGATTCATGGAAAAATGCTTTAGTTCGTAATCGCAAATGAAGAAAGGAAAATCAACTTACTTAAGCTCCTTACAAACAGAATAAGGATATTCTTCTTAGAAGTAGAGTAGAGTAATCCGTTCGCCTTAGAAAGTGATCATTTAGTAGAGAAAGAGTTCCCGAGGTCTTCTACAGAAGAAAGTCTTGTTCAATAAAAACCGGGAGTTGGCCTCATGTAATTTAGTTAAAGGATTTTTCACACTTAACAATGTTTTTTTTTATTGATAAAGGGTGAGGTTTCTGAAAGTAGTCTAGTAGGTTAAAAGGTGACTATTTTCAGAGATTGAATCCGGATGAAGAAGTTTAAGGTTTTCGGATGTCGTTTCTTATGAAAAAAAGGCATATCTTCTAAAAGAGGAAGATTACTTTGTGAGTTGGTTCAAGAAGTTGTCACTCGGGACATAATGATAAACTTTACGTAAGAGGCCAAAGATTACTTGGTGAGTTGATTCAAGAAGTTGTCACTCGGGACATAATGATAAACTTTACGTAAGAGGCCACATCTTGGAAAGGAAAATAAATACTTCTCAAGTTGGTAAGGAGAAAACTAACTGTTGTTGAGTCTTACGAAAGAAAAGAATCGAGATGGTTCAGAGCAGGTCGCAAAAGCCACGCCTGAGGATCAAAGTAATCAGGTATCATTAGGTTATTCTTAAACTGCTAGCTCATCCTATCGACCATTTCCTGTGTATATCCCTGTGGATTCTCCAAATAAGGTGAATGTCGAACTAATAAGAGAGATCAATTGGTAAATGATCTGTGGCAATTTTAGATCTTAAAGCAACAACCCAGAGATTAAAACGGTCACTAAACCTACAAAGTTGGGTAGATTCCTAAAACAGTATTTTATTACAAATATTCGATTTGTAGCTCGATGACCTCAGCCGCAGTGTAGGGTAATCACCCCTCTTTAAGCCACTTCCTCTTGTAAATGTTTTATGACCCCCTTCAGGAGGAAATGGGAGGACTAAGGGAAGACATTCACATAAAATGCTGCTTGAAACTACAACTTATTCCATTCAAGGTAGTATACGAGCATTTCCATATCCATATGGGTGTGTGTGTCATAATTAATGGTTTAAGTTACGAGCACACGTACTCGTATGTGTAAGGACTTCCTGCATGCAATACACACACGTGCATATCTCACAGAACAGGCATACACATGCAGTTATTACCCCCCCCCCACACACACGCACACAGTGACATAACCAAACTAATACACATGTCTACAAATGTCGAAAGCACACCGAACTAATGTGGGGAACACTTTAATGCACCTCATGGAGCAAGACGTATGTGTGTGACGTAAACCGTAAACTCTCATGACGCTATTCCTTTGTCTAAACGAATGCCGACACACAAAATGGGTTCAAAAGGTGAGCTGACCTGAGACAGGGCACCTATTTTACGGTGAATTTCTTCGTTGCCATGTACCGGATGAAATATTTGACCAGCCAGGACGGCAACATATTCTGGTCTGTCCAAACATAACAGGGTGGTTGCGGTCGTATGGGTCAGCTTAGTAAATTGTAGGTAGTATTTTTACACAGAAAAAAAGGGTTCTTCAATCTATTGATTTCGTACATCAATTTGATGAATTCGTACATTATTTTAGAACCTACAACACTTTTCTTCAATTTGATGTAGAACTTTTCATCAAAATTTGAAAATTATGAGAACAATGTACGACAATTTGAGGAAAATTGATTCTATTGCTCAAGGCGTAGTCAGATGGGAGACTATATTTCTATGGAACATTTCATTTAATACAAACCTAAAAAATAATTCTAAACGAATGAAATTAGACTGATTGAAGCTATATCCTGCTCATAGTTTCTTATCTTCAGAGTTCATCAGCAAAATTTGCTCTTCCTCTTGGAAATGCTAGTTTCTCTGAGGACATAAAATTTAAGAAAACGTTCAAAGTCTTCACACGGTTCTGAAGTTCTATGAATCCTTTTTCATCCTTTTCTCTTATTTTTTCGACTATCTCTATTTTGTGTCACTAAAGCCCATACAAAGTTCCTTCCCGAATTAAGAATGTTCTTCTTCAAAAGCCTGATTCGAATTCGACCAAATATTTTACTTATATAGAGCGTTACGAGTAGAGTGTGCAAAAAAATTGGGGTTTTTAGAAAACCTGCATTTCGGGTTTTTATACCCGCACCACATAGTGGTATGGGGTATAATGGCTTAGTGCTTGCGTTTGTAACACATCGAAGGAATCGAGTTAGAATACCGGGACCAGAGAGAAAGTTGCTCAGAATTACATTTTGAGTCGATCTAGCCATGTCTGTCTGGCTGGCTGGCTGGCTGGCCGGCTGGCTGGATGTAAAGATGTCCATCTATTTTTGTAATCAAAGTACAGGTCGCATTTATGCACCGATCTTGATGAAACTTGGCAAGTGGTAATATATTGGGACAAGGACGGACGCTATTGAATTTGGTCCAAATCGGAGCACTTTCTGATAGACCCCCCATACAAAGGAACTCCCGGATTTGGTCCAAATCCAGTTGATGTCGCGTGTATTGGTCAAAAAATTAAAAAAATATGACATTCGATGTAGAACTGACCACAAAATGTAAAAAAAATAGTTGGACCCGCCTCTCGGACCTACGGGGCCTTCAGAACCCAAAAAATAGACCCATGATTTTAAATATAAGTGTGACCCCTTAAATGAAAGGAAATTATCTTACAATTTTAAATACATAAAAAAATTCGACCTGTTTGGGCCCCAGGGTCCATTAGGAGGGTCCAACAGTTTCGGTTTACCCGGATTTTAGTGTGACCCCTCAAATGACAGGGAATTGCCTCAGGACTTTAAATATGTCAAGCCAAATGATTTATCTCGTCCGTGGGAGGGCACAGGGTCCGAAAACAAGGTATGAAAATGTGGACCAACTATAATTGTTATACCCTCACCACATAGTGGTATGGGGTATAAAGGCTTAGTGCTTGCGTGATAGATACAGATAGAAATAGCGACGAGTGCTTTCGATTAACAAGAGACTTAATCACATTTATAGTGGTGCGGGTATCATAGAGTCGGCCACGCCCGACTATAGCACTTACTTACTTGTTTAAAAGTAAAAAACCGACATTAATCAACATTTTAAGCTTTTTGCTTAAGAATGGAAATTGTTTTCCTGTCAGCAGAAAAGTTAAGGGGCCATGGAACAGCTCTAAATTTACCGAGATTTTGAATCTAAGATCATATTTAAATTTGTGTTTTTCATACCCATAAGTCCATGTTTAAATTGGTCAGGTTTATGGACATAGGGCCCGCTACCCAAATTTAGCGAAACTGCAAAAATAATTTTATTTTTATACATAACTGTACTAGTCTTTTTAAAGTAATTTTTAAGCTAACTATGGAATATATCGAAAAATAATTCCAACCATTTTGTTGTATATTTTTTTTTGATCAAGAATTCCTCAACATGACTCACATCGGTCCAAAATTAGTTGTTTGTTAATTTGATTGAAATCGGAATTAAATATATGTTCTAGAGCGGTTGTATAGACATTTTTTTCAATAGGCTTTTTTCACAGATTACGCTTGTGTTGTATTAAACTTTATTTCTTTTCAATCTTGCATCATGGAAAGACTTACACCGCAACAACGTCCCCAAATTGTACACCTGCATTATGGAAATGACAAGATCCGCTGCCTTAGACCCAAATCTTGTTCAGTGTTGAATTCTATTTCTGGCTCAACGGCAACGTCGGTAAACCAAATTACCGCATTCGGGCTAAAAAGCAACCAGAAGAGGTCCAAGAGGTTCCATTATACCCAGAGAAAACCACGGTTTGGTGCTGTTATGGGCTGGTGGAATCATAGGTCCATATTTGTTCAAAAATAATAATGTCCGGAACGTAACCGTGAATGGTGCTCGCCATCGCGTCATGATATCGGACTTTTTGTTACCTGAAATTGAAGCCCGTAATCTTAACGACATTTGGTTTCAAAAGGACGGTCTCAAGTGACATACAGCTGTTCAAACAATAGATCTATTGAGAGTTCATTTCGAAGATCAGCTAACTTTACGTTTTGGTCCGGTGAGTTGGCAGCCTAGATCGTGTGATATCACACCATTATACTTTTTTCTTTGGAGCTACGTAAAGATCAAAGTCTATGCTGACTACGATTTAGGTTTTGAAAGCCAACATTACGTGTGTCATTCGACCAGTAGAAATGCTCAAACAAGTCATCCAAAATTGGACACTCTAAGGCGTAGTTGCGGCCAAAATTTGAGGGAATTATGTTCAAAAAAAAATGGCATAAACTGTCCCTTCGAAAGGACAATAAAGATTTCACACTTGATTTGAATTATTGTATTTTTTTATTTTGAAAAAATACCTCTAGATTGATCACCCGATATGTTATATCTGGTGAGGTCTTTGCACTGCGACTATATCAAAACGTGGACCGGTATCACCTATTTTTACCTGAGCTGATAACTGATCGAAATGCTGCTGTTCAATACGAGACCACCTTTTCTGGCAGAAAAAAGTATTTTTTTTTCAAAACTTTAAAACGGCTGAATCTTCTAACCTAAGCGTCAAATCGACAAAAGGAGCTCAATCCGTGACTAGCTTCTCTGGCTGACAATTTACGACTGTTTCATAAACTAGAACAGGGCGGTATCTTCTAAACTAAACGTCCCATCTATAAAAGGAGCTCAATCCGTGACCACCTTCGCAGGCTGAAAATATACGATTTTTTTCAATAACTAGAAAAGGACGGTTTCTTCTAAACTAAGCGTCCCATCTACAAAAGGAGCTCAATCCGTAAAGGTGGTCACCTTCTGTAACAGAAAAAATTTAATTTTTCTCTAAAACTTTAAAGCGGCTGTATCTTCTCAACTAAGCGTCAAATCGGCAAAAGGAGCTTAATCACGCGTTAGGAAGGTCCCTTTAGATTTAAGAGATTGTTTCTCAAGAAGTCTCATTTTAAATCAGATCAATGCAGTCTATTGTTCCATTTTCCAGTTCAATAAAGGAAAACCAAACTAAAGACAGCAAAAAAGGTTCACATATTAATTTCTAAAGCTCACACAAAAGCTTGTTTTGCATTTTTTGAGATTATCTCGCCCTTTCCCAGCCGCATAACACAATTTTGTAATTCTCACCAACAACCAAAGTTGTACTTGCAATTAAAAATTTAATCAAATACATGTGAATTTAATTAATTTAGCATAGATTTGCATTTTTTCTACAGTGTAGTATTTAGACCATCAACAAAACAGTAACCAGTTGCCATTGAAGCCATTTCGTGCCCTAAGTTTTTGTATAGCAACACTTTTCGTTGAAGGAGTGGGCAGCCGTTGAATGCTTACTGCAGATGTTGCCATTGCATGCACATTTCTATCGTGTTACGATATGCTTGGCACAGATGAGAGATGGTCAGGGGGTCACTGACTATAGAGTGCCTGCCGGTGGTAACGGTGCTCATTGGGTCAATGGGTTACCATTGACTTAAATTGGTACTGTATAAGTTGGGGGCAAAAAAAACCAAAAGCGAAAATAGAAAATGAACCAGCCAAAAACAAATATGCTTAAATGCTGTAGAAAAATAATAGCAACAAACGCGACAACAACAACAGAACACTCCTTCAGGCATTCACTTGAGTGTTGGCAGCAAGCAACACCGGCAACAAAACAACCACTGTTGGAGCCACAGCTTTAATAACAACAGCAGTGGTGGCAACTATACTGGTAGTGCCTTCGTTCCTTGTCGCCAGTTGTTCGACATACTCGTACTCGGTGTGTAGTAATACTATTTGCTAATGATAGTTAGTGTAGTATATCCTTCATGTTGTTGTTCCTGCTATTGTTGCTGTTGTCGTCCATGTTGTTGGTCTTGTTTTTATTGGCATTTTTTTGTTGCTACTCGTTGGCTTTGGGATTGTTGTTTTTTCAAGTGTCCTATTGGCTTTGTTTTATTTTATTTTTATACCCTACACCATGTATTGTATTGTACAGGGTATTATGACTTATGTGCTTTGGTTTGTAACAATACAAATGAAAAGTAGATAGACTTTATGTTTTTTTTTAAGACCAAGCTATACAGACCCACTATCTATCTGATTCCATTTAGCGATATACGTCCGATCGTCCGTTCGTCTGGCTATGAAATGCTGTAATCAATGTACAGATGGCAAATATGAACGAGCGTCTGAAACCAACCCTATTAAAATTGGTCCTCACAGACCCAAGGTTAGGTAAGGTTCGTATTGTTCGTATTTCCTTATTTGGGAATGAAATAAAAAAATTATGAACCTTAGAAATTTTTTTTTATATTTTAATTATATTGAAAAATAAGAAAATTACGTGATTTTAAATAGTGTATCTGGCAAATGTCGACCTTGGCTATCCACACACGGCTGCATACGTTTTCTGAAGGTTTCATGAACTCTAACAAGCATGTCGCCTAGTATTCAACAAATATCAGCCTCAATAGTGTTAATTGGGTCTTCCAATGTGTTGGGACGGTTGATATACACCTTCGACCTCAGGTAACCCCAAAGGAAAAAATCGAATGGAGCTTAGTCTGGTGAGCGTGCCGGCCAGTTCACATCACCCCTCAAAGAGATAAGGCGCCCAGAAAACATTTGCCCCAAACAATTCATGGTAACCCTCGCTGTGCGTGCAGTGGCACAATCCTGCTGAAACCATGTATCCTCTAATTGCATTGCCTCAAGAGCCGGCTGAAAAAAAGTCTGGAAAACCCAAAAGCAAGTGATTGCTTCCGAACAGAGTGTTTCAGAGATTGGACTGCTGCTCTAACTCTCTCGATGTGTTGCAGTATTGTAATCCTTGTCTCAGGTCCCCTTCGTACACATGACACATTCCCTGCTGTTATCAATGAAGTTACCCAATTTACAGTTGATTGATATCCAGGAATCGTAAACGAAAAGCACGCTGCACTACAATGACTGAGTGCTTATTTGAAAAATACGCTTCAACAAAAAATTACCTCTTCTCACGTGTCCAATGCATGATGGCAACTGAAAGGCTAAAAAAATACAAATCTCCCATCAGCCACTATAAGCCTCGCACACTCTCCACTCTCTTCGACCAACAGTGCCGCCACAGCCTGCAATGCAAAAAAGCAACATCCGCGCTCCACCCTGTACAAGCAGATTCGCATAGACTATGTTTTCCAATGTGATACCATCAAAAAATTCCTTATCCATTCTTATGAATGATTGTGATTCCCGTCATGACAGATATGACTAGTGAGACGTCATGTCTTAATAATGCCAGCAGTACACGATAGCGTTTTATATCCGGTCGGGGTAACATTTGTCTGGATTGAATGCAGCCTGTAGCAGCCAGTGACAGCATATAGCCCCCTACCGCAAAATAAGGTGGCTAGGGGCATGTCCAGGGGTATGCCTGTAAGGAAGTACAGGCCCTAGCTCATGTGCTCTACAGTGCTGGTATGTCCCTACGGGCATGCCCCTGGAGATCGTAAGGAAGTAGCGAGCCTTGCTAGCTCATCTGCTCTACAGTGCTGGTATGTCCCTAGAGGCATGTACCTGAAGTCCGTGAGGTAGTACCGAGCCTTGCCAGCTTACCAGGTATGCCCCTGTGGCCCGGCACTTAAAAAATATGAATTTTTATTTGCTGGGCCGTCTCGTCAGGAGATTTTTCGGCAGTTAAGGGCTGATGTTGAGTTCAGGAAGACGTATTCTAGAGATTTTAGGGCGATCTAACTGTTAGAGAAAATGTTTATCCTCATTGTGCTGAGAATGTTATTTTTTAGCCATTCGGCTACTTCCCCAATGGCTAAGAACTCCTCTTGGTAGACACTACAGTGATCAGTTATCCTTCGTGCTATCTCTAGGTCCTTTTGAAAAGACACCGAAATCTACTTAATTGTTTTGCTTAGAGCTATCAGTTTAGTAAAACGATATTCGTCCTTTTACCCTTAGTTCGGCAGTTCCATATTTTCCTGTCTGGTAAAAGTCATGTAGGGTATTCTCTTTTTACTTTTTTACTGGTTGTCATGAATAAGTTTTTAGAAGCTGTGTCAAAAAAACTCTACACAAAATTCCCAATAAGCCCAATAGGCGTGTTGAAAGTAACCTAGTAAAAAAACTAAAGTCAGACGGGGCCATCTATATTACGAGGGCGACCGCAAAACTAACTGACCTGGCACATTTTCTGTTTTACTAGCAACTTTTTTGTTTTGTTTTTTAAAAGCAATCTTTTATAAGCCATCTGTCAAAATTTCCGAAATATTTAATGATTATTTTCTTTGGTACAGGTGATTGAAGTAAACAAGTTTTATAATTTTTGAAAAATGGAAAATAAAAAGGTTATACGCCACAATTAATCAAAGATGAATTGGATTCTGTTAATGGTGATAATGCACCATCATACTCCACCGTGAAATCCTGGGTTCAACAATTTAAAATGGGCCGTTCAAGTACGGAAGATGAACAACGCTCTGGAAGACCGAAAACTGCTACTACTATTGAAAACATTAGAAAAATATTTAATGAAGTGACTAAAGGTAGACGAATAAAGCTCAGAGAACTTGCTGATATTGTTAAAATACACGAAAAACAAGTTTGGAGTATTTTACATGATGAACTCCACATGAAAAAGCTATCCGCAAGTAGGGTGCAGCGTTTGTAAACTTTGCCCAAAAAAATCAAGATAAAACGACCGCATTTAGAAAAAAAATATAATTCTCCTTCACACACTGCATTTTTAACTCAACAAAAACTGGCCGAATTACGATTTGAAATTGCTCCGCATCCACCATATAGTCCAGATTTAGCTCCTTCTGATTATTTCTTCTTTCCAAATTTAAAAAAAATTCTCGGTGGCAAAAAAGGTTTGGTCCAATAGCGAGGTTATTGCTGAAACTGAGGCATATTTTGAAGGTCTTGAAAAATCTTATTTTTCGGATGGAATTAAAAAACTTGAAAAACGTTTGATGAAGTGTATTGAGGTGGAAGGAGATTATGTTGAAAAATAAATAATAATAATTCCAAAAAAACGGTTCTTTTTATGTTAGGCCAGTTACTTTTGCGGTCGCCCTTGTATACCCAGCACTTCTGGGTGTTCAGAAAAGCCAATTATAAATAGGTTTTTGGAAATTTACCCAGATTTAAAAGCTAAGGTCATATATAAATTTGTTAGAAAATTTCGTTATTTATGGTAAAATCCGTTGAATATATATGTGGGACCTTTGTTTTAATCTGAACCTTTTTTCTCCAAATTCAACAGCGTCTGTCCTTGGCACAAGGAACTTAATTGTGGCAGATTTCATCAAAATTGGTTGTACATAATAACTGGCTTTTAGAGCTAAAGACATAAAATCCGATGAACATATATGTGAAAGGTATATCTAAATCTCAACTGATTTTTTCAAATGTTTTAATAGCACCCTTCCTTGGTCCAAAAAACTTAAGTGTGCCCAACTTTCCAATTTTATTATGTTCTTCCTATATTTAATAACAAACGGATTTAGTAGAGGCTTATAGAGCGGTAGGGCCTCCCATCGGAATGTTTCTCTACAATGAGTACTGTATAACAACTGGGGCCTATATGGAACAATTTCACCTGATGTGGTTATACTTTAGATCACTTACGAGTATAAAACACAATATTAAATACATCCGTGGGCTTTTCGAAAACATATTAAGTCGATAAAGTCCTATTTCACCAGAGATGTGGCCGATCTAACCAGGATACCTTATTCTCTACATATAAAATGATTGGTCTGTCGGTGGTAGACTGCGGGCGCTGGAGTCGTTCCCAAGAGAAAACTGAGTAGGAGGAGCATTAAAACTGCCAGAACGCAGCCCTCCAAAACAGCACGGGCTTTGATTGGAGGGTTATACATAGCAATACGATTTTTTCACTGGGGCCTTGAGTTTCTAATTGTTGAGAGTAGACTGTATTTATCAACGACTATGGTCGTATCGGTTCTAGTTCTCGAGATATGGCCTTTCAAAGTTCAGAGTCTTAACGATCGGAGGTAATAATGGTGACCTATTAGCAAACAAAACCCAAAAATACTAGAGATATAGTGATTCCTATAGAGGTAGACGCAATCTCTGTGTGCGGAAAATTTTAAACTAAGCGTCCAATTGACAAAAGAACCTCAATCTTTTCTGGCAGAAAATATGCTAATTTTTTCCCAAACATTAAAATGCCTGCATTAAACTCAATCCTCAAAAGAAGCTTTATTCGTCTCTGGCTGAAATATAGGATTATTTTTCGAGAGTAGAAAGTGGCGGTTTTTTAACACCACGCGCCCAATCGACAGAAGGAGCACAATTGGTGACTTTCTGGCTAAAAATATATATTTTTTATATTGAAAAATAAAAAAGCAGTATCTTCTAAATGAAGACTCCAATCGGCAAAAGGACGTCAATCTCTAACCACTTTCTTTGCCTAAAAAATAGGATTTTGTCCCAAAACTTTAAAGTGGCTATATCTTCTAAACAAAGCGTGTAATCGACAAACGGAACACGATCCGTGGCTACCATTTCTGGCTGCAAAAATAGATTATTTTTTAAATTTTAAAATGGCTGTATCTTCTTAACAAACCTGCGACCACCATTTCTGGCCAAAAATAGGATTTTTTTTTCAAAAAATGAACTAAGCATCCAATCGACAAAAGGAGCCTTATCCGTGACCACCTTCTCTGGCTGCAAATAAAGGATTTCTTTCCAAATTTAGAAAAGGGTGGTTACTTCTAAACTAAGCGTAAAATCGACAAAATGAGCTCAATCCGGGACCACCTTCTCAGGCTGAAAATATACGATTTTTTTTCAAAAACTAGAAAAGGGCTGTTTATTTTGTACTAAGCGTTCAATTGACAATCTGTGACCACCATTTCTGTCTAAAAAATATGATTTTTATTTAAAACTTTAAAATGGCTGTATCTTTTAAAATAGCGAAAAAAGGAGCTCAATCCGTGACCACCACTTCTGATTTAAAAACTTAAAATTGTTTTTATCTGGACCGATTTGGCCCAATAACACCGTTGGCGAAGTTTCCAAAGTCATCCACACAGCGCAAAGTCATCGAATGCTCTGGTTCCTGCCGGAATCGCAATGTTAATGTTGAAGCACTTCGGTATCCCGGCAGTAGAGTATATGACCAAAGTTCTCAATCTGTCGCCAGCTACTCAGTTCCCGATGCTTGGAAAGTGGTACCGCTACGAGTACTGAAGCCATACAAAGACGCAAGAAAAGGAAAATCGTAAAGGACGATCTCCTTGCTTTCGCCAGTAGCAAAGACGTTTGAAGCACTGCTCCTTCCCAGCCTGATCGATCACCTTCCATGTGCTGATCATCAACATGGGTTCCGCAAGCAGCATCCACAACTACCGCTTTAAACGTCATTACCACGGGTAGAAGTCGAGGCCTTAACTAGAACAAGCCCAACGACAGGACGGTCCTCGTGGTTCTTGACCTTACGAAGGCCTTCGATAGGTCATTCACATTATATTTACGGTCGAGCATATTGTAGAAACGAATTTTCTTTCGTGACCACCTTTTCTGTCTGCAAAAATAGGATTTTCTTCCAAAACTCTAAATTGGCTCCATCTGGACCGATGTGGCCCATTAACACATATTTCAATAGTGCAAAATAAAAAATAAGAACCCCAAAATTGGTCAAAATAAAACAAAACTCAAAAAAGTGCTAGCTTTAGTTTGCCTTTTAGACGGATAGGCGGTCATGACAAGACCTTATAAGATTTGACGACGATTTAGAATATATATTCTTCATGGGATCTCCGACCAGTATTTCGAAGTGTTGCGAACGCAAAGACAAAGGGAATATACTCTCCACCCTATGATATAGAGTACTCGTATAAGTATATTCACTAGAGCATTTTCTCTTTTTGACACTCGGCGACCACTTTTGGCATTTTCAGGGTGACAAAGCACTGGGCTTTACCTATTGTAGGATGTTTAAGGTTCGGTCTGGCCTATCGCAACACAAATATTACATGTTGGTTTTGTTTTTGACTTGCACTTGTCGCTGTAGTACTCACTCATTGATGTTGACGTCGTCAGTATTGTTGGCCATGTTGCTGGGGATGTTATTGTTGTTGTTGTTGTTGTTTGTATAGCATTACATTTAATTGGCATCTTTGGCTGACAGCGTATAGAGGAAGAGCCCGAGTGTGTGTTAGTGTATATTGTTGAATGGCTAAAGCCTCTTGCCCCCCACCCCCTCGCAGTAGGAGTTTTTATGGCATGGTTGCGGCTGTTGTTGCTGATTGTTGGCTGCTTGTTTTGCGAAAACTGCCAACAATCGTTGTTACTAAATAAAGTGCAATTGTTTTTATGCAAGGGTGTAAGGGCATGTGTATATCTGTGGCTGAGTAAGTGAATACCACGGGGTGTACGTGTGCGTGTGCATGTGACTGTGCTGAAAGGTGGTTTAATTTGTAAAACTAAACCGGAAGTAGTGCTTGTTCACTTAAAACTTATGCACATTGCCATTTCCACTCAATGTGATGCGATGCAATGCGATACGTTCTTGTTTGTATTGCTTAAGTGGCAAATAAATGTAGGGGAGATTGAAATTGCTTTTCGTTTTTTTTATAAAAAAAGGAAAACACTTAAAAAGTTTTAGAAAGAACAAAAAGGTTTAAGTAAATTGAAGGTACCACCTTAGGCCATTTTATATTGGGGGAAAAACATGAAGTTTCCAAGGTCCATATTATTTTTAAAAACTAGTATATGGTGATATCATCTAGAGGTATTTTTTCAGAACTAAAAATATATAAAAATTTAAATCAAGTGTGGACTCTTTATTGGTAATTTAAAGGACATTATATGGCATTTTATTTTTTAAAATAATTACCTTCAAATGTTGGCAACTATATTATGGAAATGAGCGCTCGGTGTGAAACGGGAAGTTTCGCTGTTTTCGACCAAACTTTTGTTCAGTGATCAGGCCCATTTCTGGCTCAACGGCAAAGTCAATAAACAAAATTGCCGAATTTGGGCCGAAGAGCAACAAGAAGCGGTTCAATAGGTGCTATTATACCCAGAGAAAACCATGGTTTGGTGCGGTTTATAAGCTGGATTTTTTCAAAAATGATGATGGCCGGAACGTAACCGTGAATGGTGCTCGCTATTGCACCATTGTATCGATTTAAATGCTACCTGAAATTAAAGCCCGTAATCATGACGACACTTGGTTTTAACAGGACGGTGTCACTTGCCATACAGCTGCTCAAACAATGGATCCATGGTCATTTCGAAAAGCAGCTATTTTGACGTTTTGGACAGGTGAGTTGGCCGCCTAGATCGAGTGATATCACACTTTTAGACTTTTCTTTTCTTTGGGGTTACGTAAAGTCCAAAGTCCATGCTGACAAACCAGCTACGATTCAGGTTTCGGAAGCCAACATTATGCGTGTCGTACCGGTCGAAATGCTCGAACGAGTCATCCAAAATTGGAACCCCAGAATGGAAACCCTGAGGCGTAGTTGCGGCCAACATTTGAAGAAAACTATATTCAAAAAGTAAATGCCTTAAAATGTCCTTTCAAATTACCAATAAAGAGTCCACACTTGATTTGAATTTTTATATTTTTTTTGTTTTGAAAAAATCTAGATCGATCACCCTATATACTCGTATGTGGAATTCTTTGCAAATCGAATAATTGTTGTACCCTCCACGATGATATGGAGTGTATTTTAAATTTGATTGCTGATCAGCGTTGTCGTGGTTGACTCCAAAGAGTAAAAATTACTCTTTTTCGTAACTTTAACTTGACTCTTTATTGACTGTTTTGTAACTATTGATTTCTGCAGCACTTTTTTACATTTTCCAGAGAATACAGTGCCAAAGTGCAGCAGAAATTGTTCCGATGACATTCTTCTCCGGTGACTTTCTTTTTGAAATTTCCAACTGCGTTTCAAAAGAAAGACAGAAGACTTTGAATACCAGTTACTACAGAAATAGTTAAATAATTTTGAACTTATGTCTGTTATTCAATTCGAATAACAGACATAAGTTCAATTAGAAAACACTCATACAACTTTGAACTACACTGTGGGCCATTTAAAATTTAAATTAGCCGTAAAAAAGTACTGATAATTTTTTCAAAATTCAGTAAAGGTTAAACTTTTCATTTAATAACACAGTGTTTTTTTTATATTTTATAATGAAATCTGCACTTTCACTGAGACACTCATTACTTTAAAGGATCTGCGATCAATATTGCGTGGTGTTGCCAACGAAATGAAAATTATTATACAAAAATCCTTCAGAATTTCGAACAATAACCATTAAAGCGGCCATGTGCTAAGCATGGGTGGCTGATCACGAACAAAAAGAAAATCCGGCAAATTATTTGCGGAAATCCCCTCAACAAAACCAAAAAAAAGTAACAAAAATAAACTACCTCTCACTTTCGGAAAAAAATACAAAAAAAGAATCGCCCAAAAAATTAAACACTCGAATTGGGCTTGGTTGGCGCGCGGCGCTTTACTGGCAATTTCCAGAAAACACGAAACATTCTTGAGCTCCTGCACACACTCTTACACACAGACAATGAAAAAAACACGCGAAATATTTGAGTGTAGCCCCTTGGGCTTTAAGGGGCGTTTAGATTATATAATTATTCAACCCACCCACAGCTGGATGGTAGTACCAGCATGTGCCAGCATGTGCACGCGTGTGTGTAAGACACGGAGAAAAAAAGTGTTAGAAATATGTTTGCATGCAAACCAACAATACTTCTTCCCCGTCAAAACACTTTCATCCGCCTTTGAAAGCAACCATGTTTCGGCGCCAAGAAGCACAGAGCTCTCACTCGTTTTTTGAGAAAGGGCTCTATTCTTAAGCTGTTTACTGAGCCCAAATAAACAACACGATCATTCGTTTTATCTCAGTGCTTTCATCGTTATTTTAATTTATGGCGGGGTCGAGGTATACAAATTCGTCTACTACTTTGACGTTGCAACTGCCGGCCGAAACAATCTCGCCTTTCTTCCGCTGCCGCGAATATCTAACAGTTGCCAGCATTATTTTGGTCTTGCCCTCATTTACCATCCGACCCATCTTAAACGACTCCAAGTTAAATTTTCAAATGCTCCAGTTACATCGCGCTCTGTTCTACCGATAATGCGGTCAGCACACGCATAAGATGTTAAAGAAGTAACACAATAAGCTGTCACCCTGTCTGAGATCTTAGTGAATGGTTCGAAAAGGTCACTTCCAATTTTAATTGAGAATTTGGTGCCACTCAGTGTCATTTACAAAGGCGTACATGTTTTGATGGTATCCTATACGTAGACATGGTTTCAAAAAATGTATCTCTTATCAGAGTTTCGATAAAGAGGTGGTAAGTATCTATTAGCTTCTCGTGGGTCTTTTCCAGGATTTGGCGCAGTGAAAAGATTTAGTCGATTGTTGACTTATTTGGGCTGAAGCCTCAGCGATATGGTTGGAGTTGGAGATGGGCGAGTTTGGACTTCAATCTTTTTAATAGCGGTGTTGATAGTATTTTATATGCGGAGGATAGAAGACATCTTCTGCGGTAGTTGGCGCAAACGTTTTTCTTTCTTTTTTCGAATTGGGCATAGTAAGTTGAGGTTCCAATAATCGGGCATGCTTTCGATCTTCCAGATAATGCAAACTAGCTGATGCATGTGCCTTATCAGCTCGTCTTCTGCAGACCTTTACAGCTCCGCCGGAGTTCCTGCACGCAGAAAAAAAGTATGGTAGTGGTAACAATATTCGAAGAGCATCATACTATTGTTGGTTATATGGTTGTGGCACAACAATATTATGATCATCACAACAATAGTATGGTTCACACATAACCATACTATGATCCCCACAACAATATTATGGCTCTGGCAACAATAGAATAATTCACACACAACCATACTATGATCCCCACAACCATATTATTATTCACACTCAACCATACTATGATCCCCACAACCATATAATTATTCACACCCAACCATAGTATGATCCTCACAAACATAGAATGACTTACACACAACCATACTATAATCCCCAACATTTTTTGTGAAGTTATTATTCAACAATAGGGATTTTTATTAGTTTTGTAAAAATACTTAATAAATGGAGTGATTTAATTAACAGTAAAAAAATCATTTATTAAAAACATTTCAGTTATACTAATCCGTAGTTTGTTTTTAAAAAAAATTAATTTACATATAAAAAGTACTAATTTTGCGTAAGATTCGTATAAATAACATTGTCAAATTAAAAAAATACCATTTTGCCGGATTGATTGCCGTAATTATATTATTGTTAACGTAAAACCCATGAAAACAATTCTTTTGTCCCACCAACCATATTTATATTGTTGCTACAACCAAGTTTTCATTTCTAAATTTAGCAATAATACTATTGTTTCATTTCAACAATATTAATATTGCCGCAATCATACTATTGTCAAAATGAAGCTCAAAAAACAATACTACGGTTGCAACGACCATACTTTTATTGCAGAGAGCATACTATTGTTGCCGTGACCATATAGTAACCATATCTTTTCTTTGCGTGTGAGCTGAGTTATTGCTGTTGTCACAATTTTGCTGGATCGGAATGGGCATTCAACTTCATTATCTGTGATTGCCACCGTATGGCTGTCATCGGCAAGAAATTTAGACTCTAATAAGTTGGAAAAATGCTCTTTCAAAATCCTCAGCACAATAGACGTATCAGTTATACAGTTTCCCATTTTCATCTCTACACGAAGCTATGCCAGTAGTCGAGTCTTTCGTCTGGTGTTTGACTCGTTGCTAACATTTTTTGGCTCCTTTCTTTTGCCTTACAACACGATCTCCTCACATTGGTGTCTTTCCAATTCTGTTCTTTCCCCGGAATAGACAATTTTCCTCTCTTTTCAACTCCGGATGTGGCTCTTACACTGCTCGCGTAGCCATAGGCGCCAAAGTTGCCTTGTAAGAATCTGCTCTTTGCTTCTACACTCCTCATCTTATCCTTGTTCCATTTTTGCCGCTTTCGGTAACCAATTTTTTTTGGCGGGTTTTGTTTTGAAGTCTAGTATGTGTTGCCACTGTGCACTGATTTCATCGGGATGAGGAGTGTTTGCAAGGAGCAGTTGAGATATCTTCGTGGAGTAGGCTTCCGCTGCTTGTTGTGAGTGCAGCTTTTCGACGTCTAGCCAAATTCTCAATCGCTTAAGTGTTACGACATAGTAAAAGCAGAACTTATTTAGAAATAAAGAACATAAGTGAGTATTAGTGGAAGAGTATCATTGCATAAAATGGAATTTGAATTAACTTCAACAGGTTTCTTAAATAAAATTGATGCTTTAAAAACTAGTAACAAGGGCTCTGTACGTTTAGAAAAGACAGCTGAAAATAGGGGTTTGGAACCCCATGGGCGTGCTTTAAATTTACTTTGATTTTTCAACTAGAAACTTACATTTTATACCAAAACGTGTGAGAAAATTTCATTGTTTTTGTTAAAATCGGTAAAACACATGTGTTCTTAGCTGTATCCTAATCTGAACGAACTTTCTTCAATCTTAACAGCATCTGTCCTTGGCATAAGGAACTAACTTGATCTTAATTTGATGCTATATGTGTTTTCTTATGCTAAACACATAAAATCGGATGAACGTATATGTAGGGAAGCTTCATCAAGATTGGCTGTTTATGTAGCTTCTAGGGCTAAAGGCATTAAATCGGGTGATCGTGTTATTATGGGAGCTATATCTTAATCTGAACCGATTTTCGTTATTGTCAATAAAGTCCTTCCTTGGCCCAAAAAAAAAAATACTCGTGCTAAATATTATCAAGATTAGATGTCAAATATGGCTTCAAAGCTAAAAAATCGGATGAACATACGTATATGTAGGAGCTATATATAAATCTGAACCGATTTTCTTTAATGTCAATAACGTCCTTCCTAGGCACAAAAACGTACTGGTGCTTAATTTTCATATTGATTTAAAATGTGGTTTCTAAAAAAAATCGGATGAACATATATGTGGGATCTATATCTAAATCTGCACCGATTTTTTCAGTTTTAATAACGTCCTTCTACGGTCAAATAAACTAACGTGTAAGATTGGATGTAAAAATCGGATGAGCAAAGATGTGTGAGAGCTATATCCAAATCTGAACCAATTTTCTTCAATTTGAATAACGTCCGTCTTTGATCCAAAAAACGTACTTTTGCCAATTTACTTTAATATCGGAAATCGCGCCCTATATTTTGATTTCAAGCTTTAGAAAGACGGACAGACAGACAAACATCGTTAATCGTGATCTAGTGATTCTGAGTCGATCCGTACATCTTCATTTTAATAGCAGATATTTTTTTCACAAAGTAGCAAATTGACATTGATTTTCGTGGCTGTCACTGCTTTTATCGCGATTTCGGGTCCATGACGACCTTTATCAGAAAGCTTTGCAGCAATAATTGCAAGGAAAACTAAAGACCAGGTTGTATGTTGGTTGAACATTCAATTAATGACCGTAAATTCTCCATATAAGTCGGCGTTTATGCCTGTTTAGACTTTTGCAAACAAATCAATGTTTGGGTGTAAACTTCTATATGTTTGGAGGCAAGTATACATATGTTTCGAAACATTACCGCAAACATATTAATGTTTGGGTGCAGATAGTTATATGTTTGCACATAAGCATATGAATGTTTGGGTATATTGCTACAAACATATTAATGTTTGCTGTAATATAAACATATAGAATGTTAATGTTTCGTACATTACATGATTGCATGTAAACATATTTTTAACATTTTTTTCTCTGTGTAATGAGCCTCGTTTATAACCTCAAGGTTTGCGTTACCACAGAAAATTGCACACCAATTTTTTTCCATCATGCCCCTTCCCCTCCATACATTTTTTACCCACACCTGAAAAAGGTCAAATGTTTGATGTAATTACCTTGCAAATTTTACCTGCCGTTCGCTGCCTCCCTGGCGCTCTCTCTTTCTATCCCTCCTGTACCATATGGCCTGGAAAATAATTCTTAGCCGAATATAAGTGAATTTGTATTGTGAGTAATTGTTAACGTTTCAGGTGGGTGGTAACTCTGGGTGGTTGTGAAGTACGGGCATGAGGGTTTGGGTTGAAGGATGTGCAACTTAAATTACATATGAACGGTTTTTAAAAGAAAACTGTTTAGTAAAATAAGTTAGGTTTGCTCTTCAAAATCTACACCAAGAAATGAGAGCCTGCAAAGGAAACAAAGCCAAACTGAAATTTAATTTGTAAATCAACAAATAAATGTTTTGTCAAATAAACAATTTCTGAATATTGAACTCAATTAATAATGGTGTTTTAGTTAAAGCCGCGATAAACTAGACGGAATAGCACAACCGCAATGGTTGAGTCAGTTGTTAATAAAAATGCCGCAATCAACCAAGGCGGACACGACGCCAGGAGAAGGCCCGGCAGGCGAACTGTCTAATCCCAGCTTGAAATGCGCTAGCGAAGTGCACCCCACTGACTATCAGAAGAAACAACGCCCATGGCGTCTAGGTTTCATGTGTTCTCATAGAGAGGGCATTCGCACAATACATGTAATCAGTCCTCGACTAGCAACCCTCAACTCCATGCTTGACTATAGCTAAGGCCATCTAATGCAAGCAAGCAACAAGAGACTCTTGCCTTGTCAACCAGAACCCCAATTAGAGGCCGAAGCCATAATCCGGATTACTACCGACAAAACTAACAACATGGATAAACCTGTACGTAACCTGATCAGTCTCGCTGGCTTCGTGGGCTTTTTCGGAAATGCGCAACACTGATGCTTTGACGGTGTTCATGCAATGACGTTGTTGCACATGCTTTATTGATGCTTTTTTGCTGCATATACGAACATGATTACATTGCAATTGGAACATTTGAAGTCGTCAAATTTAAAAAAAATACATTTTGTTTCTGGCTTCTTTAGACAATTTAATTGTCAGTTAATATCCATATGTCCATTTAATTATATACTAAAATTCATTTTGCATCCACAGACCATAATGCACATACTATATCCAAAAATAGCCCTTTATGGACCAAATTGGTCCTATATTTGGTTGTTTGTCTATCATAATGCAGTAATATACCAAATTTAATTGAATTCCAAATTAAAATACTGCACTTCTGCGAGAGATATGCGCATTTAATGCTGAATTGATGCTTTTTAGAACACATGACTACTGCAATGTTGCCAGACGATGTATTTTCGAACACGCTGCGCAGCATATGCAGTGAAGAACTGCAATTCCGAATAGGCTCCCATCTAGACTGGCATCTAGATGCGACACACTCGCGCAGCAGCGCTTTGGGTTCCCGATCAGAGATAATCACCACACCACACCCTCTTTTGCCCAGTCCTTAGGCAGCATTGCCAACCTGCTCATGATCTTGAAAGAAATACCGCTACGTACTTCCTCAAGGTCTAGAGAAGCTACACCAAGCAGCATCTGCAGTGCCTCAACAGAGACCGTAAAACAGACTGGTAGACATGCCAGCAAAACAAGTCTCTGGCAAGAGAGTATCTAGTAATAGACCCGACCGCTGATTGTTGCACTGGCAACTTATGTATCTGTAACCTTGTTCGCCGATATTAGAATACGGTTAGAGATCCACATAGGCGTAAGGCTGATAGCAGATAACGTGATCGACACGATGCTGAGCAACGAGCGAAACTGGGAGGCGGTTAATACCTTCATCACTTGTGTAAATAAACAATCGAAAGAATGCGCCGATACCACCTGAATTAGACAGCTCCGGCTGAATCGAAAATGGCCTGACGGCCGACCCACCGCGAAGTAATACCGTATGCCAGTGGCGCTGAGAAATGGGGATGAAGCAGGAGGAGGGTTTTTAATCAGTAAGAATCTGACATATCCAGAAACATGTGGAATCTCATGAAGATTTTTTCCCTCACGAAAAAAAATTGCACGGCAAAGAACAAACCACCGGAACAGATAACGCGTACATCACGTTTACTAAGACCCCACTCTACTAGCAGAATACTACGTACCTGAGCCACCACGCTGGTCAACTTCTCCCGCAAGCGGACAAAATGAGATAGAAAACTCCCAGCGGTCAATAATAAAGAATTCACAGATAACCGTTCCACTATAGGCCACCATGTGTAGTTTTGAAAACCACCACCACCACAGCCTTATCATTTCCCGCCACTTCCCCCTTAAACATTTTCATGGACAAAGTTCACATCCACCCCACTATTTCGCTTACTATTTATGCCGTCAGTTAAATACTACCTTAGCAAAAAAAAAAGAATTGCATTTCCATTTCACATTTGGCAAGCGTCATTAAGTGGCACATTGAGGTGGCAAACATTTGCATACATTTACTTCACTGCACTAAAGAGTCGGGGGAAGGCATTACGGAAATTGAAATTGTTTGTGAGTGGTTTTATTACACCGTGTATGGCGCTGATGAAAACCCACGAAAAACGGATGGCATGAGCATAAATGGAGAAAATTTAGGCATATTGCCAAAAGCGTTGATAAAAAGAAGGACAAGAACTTCTTTAAAGGTTATACCGATTACCTAAGCAGTCTATGACAAGTTTTATTTAATTTATCGGAAAAGGAAACATTTTTCTTGATGGACACTCTTTTTCTTAGAATCTAAAAAAAAAGAATTTTTTATTTGTAACAACTCAATTCTATTTAAAGTAACCAGAAAAAATTACGTTTCTTTTCAAAACCTTAATTTTTTTAAATTTTCAATATTTTTTCCAGTTGGATGCCATTCAAGTTAAGAAACCATTTAAGCCATATTTTCCATTTATCCTTTTAACTTTGGTGTCTTTCTTTTCTGTATCTCCCCGCTATGCGTTTTCTTCCCAAAGCTGTTGTTGTCAGCTTTGCTTTTTGTCTTAACAGGACATGGCCAAACTAGCAGATACACAAAGCAAAAAATAAACGTCAGCTGCAACAAAAGATCCTTGATATTTTGTCCGTCCGTCCGTCCGTCCATCCTCTGTCTCTGTTTTCAAAAGATGTTTTGAAAACTGATGTGTTTTGTGTTCTGTTTGTATTTTCTTTCTGTTATTATTTATTTGCAGTAAATTTATGCTCTCCTTTCTTTCGGTGTATGTGTTTGTTTTTTAGTTTTGTTACGATACGTGGAGGTTAAAACATGATTTATGGGCAAACAGTAGAGAATGGCACACATATCCAGCAAGGTGAAGGAGAAGGTGTAGGAGTCGGAGACAAAGAAGCAACAGAGATATTCTAAAGGAAATTGAATTTGTGGAATTCGAAGAATGTGTTATTGAAATGTGTTGAAATGATTCCGAAGCCCGCTTTTGTGACAAGTGGGCGGGTGTATGTTAGGGATAATATGCAATTTTAAAGCGTTTATGGGGCAAATTTGGGATAACGTTTCTTATTTGCGGAAATTTTGTGGAAATAGAATTTATGTGTTTACTGGACATGTTTGGGACTTGAATTTGTCTATAATTGATTAGTTTTGTACTTTTGGCGAAATGGGAATTTTGGGATTTTAAAACCATATTTGTGGAATTAAAATTTTTAAGTAATTCTTAATTTAATGTCTAAAATGTTTGTCAAGAATGTGTTGTTGCAATGATATGAGTTGAAGGGATTTCTAAAACACTTGTGTAAAAGTGAAGCGCCTTAAGGTTTACCTTATTGAATTGAAAATAGGGAATTTTTAAAGTGTTTTTGGGGCAATTTTGAATAAACGTTTGTTATTTGCCGACATTTTGTGGAAAAACAATTGTTGTGTTTTGAGGACATGTTTGGGATTTCAATTTGTCAAAAATGGATTAGTTTTGAATTTTTGGCGAAATGGGGATTTTGGGATTTTAAAGAAATTTTTGTGGAATCTAAACTTTTTAGTAATTCTTTATTTAATTTCTAAAATGTTCGCAAAGAATGTGTTATTGAAATGATATGAGTTGATGTAATGCCTAAACCTCTTTTGTGAAAGGTGTGCTAAAGGATTACCTAATGTTAGGGAAAATAGGGAATTTTCAAAGTGTTTTTGGGACAAATTAAAAACAGCTTCTGTTATTTGAGAAAATTTTGCGTAAATGAGATTTTGGTGTTAAATTGGCATGTTCTGGCTTATAATTTTTAGTAAATTGATTAATTTTAAATTTTTGGGGAAATGGGAATTTTGGGATTTTAAAGATTTTTTTGTGGAATTTAAATTTTTACAGAATTCTTAATATAATTGCTAAAAAATGTTTGCACAGAATGTGTTATTGATAAGAAATGAGTTGAAGTAATTCCGAAACCACTTTTGTGCTAGGATTACCTAAAGTTAGGGAAAATACGGAATTTTAAAAATGTTTTTGGGGCAAATTTGCTGTTTGCGGAAATTTTGTGTGAAAGAGAAGTTTTGGGTGTGCTTGAAATGTAAGGGATTTCAATTTGTAGAAAATTGATTAATTTTGAATTTTTGGAGAAATTGGGATTTTGGGATTTTAAAGACATTTTTGTGGAATTTTTAATTTTTACGAAATTCTTAATTTAATATCTAAAACGTTCGCAACCAATATTTTATGGAAATGATATGAGCTGAAGTCACTTTTGTGCAAGGATTAACTAATTTTAGGGAAAATATGGAATTTTCGAAGTGTTTTTTGGGAAAATTGGAAAAAACATGTGTTATTTGCGAACATTTTGAGGAAATAGAATTTTTGTATTTACTTGACATGTTTAATTAAATTGATGATTTAATTTAATTGATAATTAATTTAATTAATGACTTAATTTGTCGAAAATTAGTTACTTTTGAATTTTTTTGGAAAATGGGGATTTTAAATAAAATTTTGTGGAATTTAAATTTTTAAGAAATTGTAAAGGGTGTTTTTTATTGGGGTATAGAACTTTAAGTTGGCATCACTTTTTTAACTGGCGGCCATTTTGTCAGCTGTCAAGTGATTAATATTTAGTTTGGTTTGCCATTTCATCATGAACAGGTTGACAAAAGAACAACGCTTGCAAAATGGGCCGAAAATGAGATTCATCTCGATGCTGATTTTCATCACAAAATTTTGTTCAGTGATGAGGCTCATTTTTGGTTGAATGGCTACGTCAACAAGCAAAATTGCCGCATTTGGAGTGAAGAGAATCCACATGAGACCCTTGAGACGCCATTACATCCACAAAAACTGACTGTTTGGTGTGCTCTATGGGCTGGTGGAGTCATTGAGCCATACTTCTTCCGAAATAATGCTGGAGAGTCAGTTACCGTTAATGGAGACCGGTATAGAGCCATGATAACCGACTATTTTGTTCCCGAATTGGATGGCATGAATGTGGATGAGTTGTGGTTCCAACAAGACGGCGCTACATGCCACACAGCGCACGTCACAATCGAATTATTGAAGGAAACATTCGATGAGCGCATAATTTCGCGGAATGGACCTGTCAATTGGCCACCAAGATCGTGTGATTTGACACCATTGGATTATTTTCTTTGGGGATATGTGAAGTCGCTCGTCTACGCCAACAAACCAGAAACGTTAGGGGACTTGGAAGCCAACATTCGTGGCGTTATTGCCAACATACGGCCCCATATGCTCGAAAAAGTGGTTGAAAATTGGACCTGTAAAATTGGCTTTATTCGAGCCAGCCGCGGCGGCCACATGCCCGAAATCATATTTAAACATTAATGGCATAAAATTATCCTTCCAATAAAGCCAAATTGATGGACATTAAAACGATTTTCTTGTGTTTTATTTCAATTCGAAGTTCTATACCTCAATAAAAAACACCCTTTAGATTGCCTTATGTTAGGGAAAATATAGAATTTTCAAAGTGTTGTGGGGCAAATTTAAAACAACATCTGTTGTTTGCGGAAATTTTTGTGTTTACTTGACATGTTTGGGATTTCAATTTGTCAATTTTTTTTTTTTGAAATCTGTCGGAAATCGTTTGCCTTACAGTAGCAAACGATACCATTTCACCTTTCCCTAATGGGCATCTCCCCAATCCCTACACACACAATTACAATAGATTTCCCTTACGAGACCATGCATAATAACACCTTTAAATCCTATAAATTTGCACAACTTCACAAGCATATGTGCTCCATCGTTAGCACTTCCCTCCCACAGCAAACAACGTGTTTTTCCCACTTTATTTCTAGCCATAAAATATGAGTTTTTAATATTCCCGATACTATAGCCACATTAATCTTCTAGGATTGCGATAAATACAAAAAAAAATCACAAACGCATTGAAACCAATAACAGTTGTAAGCCACGTGCAAGTCATAGATACGCGCACATGTTCCCTCGTGAGGGTCTTAGCACAAGCGCTCCCACCCACTTGCAGGCTTCCTAATGAAATTGGACCGAACGAAATGCGTGTGACACATGTGGACAATGTGCATTGGCCTATCTGGTGGTGGTAGGTGCAGGAGAAAAGCGTTGATATTTAATTTCATTTGGGAGTTAATGAGATTTTCTTTTTGTGCCACACAAAAAAGGACACGCTATGACATAAATAGGACCCACACGAACAAACGTGAACGAACATACATTAGAGGGGAAATAAAAAAGGCCATGAAGTGATAACACATCCATAATTATGAGGGATGATAATAATTGTAATCATTTGGCAATAACACATGCATAACGAATATGTAGGATAACAAGAAAAAAGGATTTAACGAGAAATATTTTTTTAACAGGGAGGCCCAAATGACCTTGGTGTTGTTGCAAAGTTTTAATTTTGTACATAGGCACTTTATTTACGAGTAGGCACTTATTTACAAGATCCAACTAATTTTTCTGTAATATCGTTCTGAGTAAAGTACACATAATTCGATCGGAACCTCTACCAAAACGGTTGCAAACTTTCCAATACAGCGGATCCAATTTGCAACCATGAAGTTTTGATATTTCGCATGAAGATGCCTTATGGTAATAATCTGCTTGGGATTGTCAATGGGCGAAATTTGTCCAGGGGGAAACGTTTCCCTTTAGGATACTAAATGTACCTCGAAAAAAATTAAATTAAATTTTATATAAAATAGAGAATTCAATTTAATATCATAAGCCTAATTATGTTTTAGGAAGATAGATCGTAAATGACCGCATACTATGACTAGGAATGAGTAGGAAATTATTTATTGCGGTGTGAAGGGTTGAATTTGGAATCACTTCAATTATTGTTTTAATGGACTAATTCAATTCAGTCAAATTCCCTGGTTTCGTTTAGTACACCTCCGGTGACCTTGGGGGCCAGCGTAAGAGGCAATTTCTGAGTTTGGATTTGTTTGGGAGTTTTCGTTGGAGCTCTGCCATAATCGGTTTGGCTATAAGTGCAGTTGCACCATCTTGCCGAAACCAAATACTGTTGAAAGGGAAACGTCTTAGACGCAGTTCTGGGTAAAAAAAATCCTTCAACATCTTTCATAACGAACCCCGTTCGTTTTCTTCAAAGAAGTACGGCACCACAAAGCAGCTTGATGAACTGCGTACCGCACAGTTACTCATTCTGGGTGCATTTCCATCTAATGCAGTGTTCCTGGATTAGATTCACTCCATATACGGCAATTTTGCTTGTTTAATTTGCCGTTTAGATCATAAATAAGCATTTCCTCAAGCAGTTGTCTTCTTCGGCCATTTCAAAAATTTGTTACCAATATTCCATTTGAATAGCCAAATCCAGAGTTTTTATTTTGTTTGTTGAACATTGTACGGAAACAAGATTAAGTCATCATGAATTATCCGTTTTAATGACTGCTAACTGCAATTTGTGCCGACGCTTGGATTTGCCTGAATTGACGATGCTACAGCCGCGATGGTGTCTTGAACCCGAACATAAAGATCTTGATGGTGCGATGCTTCCAGATTCGGCAAACATGTATACCAGCCTCATAACGGTCTATATACTCGGGGGAGTTTCCACAAACTCCCGCCTAAACTCCTTTGGAAGGATACCTGCATATCCGCTGCACGATCCAAATATTCTTTTCGGTATCCCAAGCATTCATTTTAATAAATGCTAATACAGGGTGACTGATAAATATTGCTACATAAAGAAACTCAAATAACATCTTTTTTCAGTGTATAGAATTCATTTTTCTTGAATTGCCTTAGTTCATTTAAATTTGTTAAGTTTGCTTTGGTTTTAATGTTTAAAATAACCCCACAAGAAAATTCAGGTGCAGGCGTCCTGGGGTACAACGTTATGTGGCCCCCCTTATTATGGTCCATCTGCCGCCAAACTTGTGCCTATTCTCTCTTTAAGCTGAAACTACGGACTGAGTGCGTGATAGCGGCAGATAATCGAAATTCTTGTTTTAGTGTCCCAGTTATCTTTTTTGTAAAATCTAAAAATCAATCTGCAATTTAAAAAAAAATCAACAAGATTTATTGAATAGGAAAAAAGTTATTAATTTTTTTGGTAGCGGTTTCATCGGCCTCCCTGTACTAACCTTTAAAATAATATAAAAAATAAGCTAATTGCTTACACAGAAAAAAATGTTATTTCATTTTGTTTTTGTAACTCGATTGTGCGCCACCCTGTATATATACGCGTACTTAAAAGGGTCTCTGATCAATATTTCGTGGGTTTGCAAACAGAATGACATATTAGCTATACTATCTTCTATTTGGTGGAGGGTAAACAAATTAGTTTTTTTAAAAAAAATCGATTTTATTAAAAAAATAAGGAGGATTTTTTTAAACTAGTAGTACATTTTTTCTAAAGAAAAACAAATCTTTTTGAAAAAAATTGAGGGGATTTTATGATAACATTTAAAAAAATATACGATGTTTGCTTAAAAAACCAATTTTCAATTAAAAAATTTGTTTTGAAATAACGATTTTATTTATCAAATAATTTTTTTTCTAAAAATTTTTATTAAAAGTAAAATTTTTAAAAAAAAATAGATTTTTTCTAATAAAGGGAGGGCACTTTTTATATTATTTTATTTTCTATAGAATAAAAGTAATTTTTCTTAAAATATATATTTTTCTTAAAATATATATTTGTGGTCATTTTGGCGCATACGTCCAGCCCTAACCAGAATCTGAAATAAACTTTCCTCCGGAGGAGGGACCTTCTTGGCAGCAAAAGTTTTGTTTTTTAAAAAAAATATAATTTTATTTTTTATAGAATAAATTTAATTTTTCTTAAAAAATATATTTTTATGTCCACGGTAGAACAAATCAATAAAGGATCCTGAAACTTTTCATGATGTTGGCTTTTGGTCTTAAGCTGTTTCGGATTGTAAATGGGCGAAATCGGCCAAGGGGGGAAAAAGTTCCCCTTTAAGGGACTAAAGGTACCTCGTTAAAATGTAGACTTTTTCTTATTAATTCATAGTATTTTGTGTAAAGAAATTGATTAAAATATGTGCTCGTAGATAGTAAGCCCCAAATTACTCAAAACAGGGCATAGTTTCCGAACTTTTTTTGCTAATGTGGTCCAAAAAACGTCCCTCATGGTAAAGACTGGTGATAAGTAGTCAATATAGACATATGAGTACTCAAATTAAAGAAAATTTTGCTACTAATCCAAATAAAGAATAATGTTAATGTTTTAAGTGAGATTAGGGATGGATGCATTGGCCGAAAGGGCCTAAAAAACGTACCATTGAGCCCCTTTTAGTGGCGTAGGGACGTTGGAGGCTATAAAGTATATGGTTTGGCAGGACGAAATTAACGTGTTTTAATAAAAAAAATATATAAAAAAAAATAAAAAAAATAAAGTACAGGGTGAAGCCTTTTTGAGAATGAAATAAAAAAATATAGTCCTTAGAAAAATTTATTTTATGTAGTTTAATTATATTGAACAGTAAGGAAATTTCGACAAGGTTTTAAAAAGTGGTTCTGGCAAATGTCGACCTTCGCTATCGACACACTGCTGCATACGTTTTCTGAAGTTTTCATAAACTCTAACAAGCATGTCGACTGTTATTTTGCCAATTTCAGCCTCTATATTGTTAATTAGGTCTTCCAAGGTGTTGGGACGGTTGATATACACCTTCGACTTCAAGTAACCCCAATTGAAAAAATCGCCTGGGGCTTAGTCTGGTTAGCGTGCCGGCCAGTTTACAGTTTACCCCTTAAAGAGATAAGCCGTCCAGGAAACATTTGCCTTAAACAATTCATGGTAATCCTCGCTGTATGGGCAGTGGCACCATCCTGTAGGAACCATGTATCCTCAAAGGCAAGTGATTGCTTCCGAGCAGAGCGTTTAGGGGATTGCAACTCTAACTCTCTCGATGTTTTGTGGTGTTGTAATCCTTTTTTCAGGTCCCCTTCGTACACATGACACATTCCCTGCTGTTCTGAATAAAGTTACCCAATTTACAATTGATTGCCGTCCAGAATCACGTCCGCGTTGGGGAACAGCGAATCGTAAACGAAAAGCACGCTGCACTGCAATGATCGAGTGCGCATTTGAAAAATACGCTTTAACACAAAATGACCTCTCCTCACGTTTCCAATGCATGGTAGCAACTGAACTGTGGCAGAAGAATACAAATCTGCCGACAGCCCCTATAACCCATGCATACTCTCCACTCTCTTCGACCAACAGTGCCGACACAGCCTACAGTTCAAAAAAGCAAATAACCGCGCTCCATCCTGTATATATAAAACGTACTATTTTTTGCCCTTTAGTAGCATAGGGACGGCAAAGGTTAAGCCAGGGCGAACTTAACGACGTTTTTACTTGTTTTTATAAAAAAAAATATTAATAAAGAAAATAATTTTCGTATGGAAAAAATGTTCCTATTTCGTTATCAAATAATCGCATTTTCCAATAAATCTAGAGAGAGACATTCAAAACACGTCATAAAGGCCTCCATATATTCCACTTAAATTTACTTGGCGCAGATAAATAGGGAATGGGGGAAGGAGTAGCCTACTTCACTTTCCTTATGATTTACTTCGAACTTACGTGTAAATGTTCTTAAGTTATCGTTTCGGTTTTCATTTCTTTGCTCATAAAATTATATTTGCGCCTTAATTTTAGGGGTACGCGTCCTATCATTCCAGCCGCTGGAGTAATGCTGCTGTTGTTGGACCAACAACAAGAATGATGGCATTTACCCAAAACGATGATTAATTTCAACAATAATGTCGGACATAATGATATTTCTATTTTGGGCGAGCAAAAGGTGGGTAGCGGAAAATTGTTTGCTATCAAATTGTAGTTATTTATGAACAAGGACGTGTTCATTTGGTGAGTCGCCGAGCGAGGGGTGCGATCAGAAGGTGCAAGCAAAGAAACACTAAAGCAGCTGAAGCCTAGAGGGCAGACATGAGAAAGATGGTGTTCTCAAAATTGTCTGTATGACAATAATAGCTCATATAAAGGTTGCTGGTAAATATCAAAGGGTCTTTCAGACACAACTGCATGACTTTTTACGACCTCTTAAGCCACGTTTTACTGTGATTTAGGCAAAATAAATGCTGTTATGGCTGAAACATGGAACCAACCTTAATCACACTGAACGCTAAGATTACCTATGCCCTAAAAACTTCCCTTACTACCCTCGTTTTGGTTTATGTCTATAAACCGTCGTGCTATAATTTGTAGCCTTTACATTTATATTTAGTAGCAAAGTTTTCCTTTTGCTTTACCACATGAGCTGGTCTGCTGGGTCTATTCATTTGGACCATTTGCTCCTGAATACTGTTTAAGTGATTTATGTTTTGGCAGCTTGGCATATCTCTTAAACTTGCATTTACTATTATTTATTAACCTGTAGCATAGTGAGGACAAAGTCGCGCCTACTAGCATATAAGGTTACACAAAAAAAAGTTACACACACAAGGGTGATCCATCTAGAGGTATTTTTCAGACCAAAAAAAATATAAAAATTCAAATCATGAGTGGAATCTTTATTGGTAATTTGAAAGGACATTTTATGATATTTATTTTTTGAATGGAAATAAGCATTCGGTGAGAAACGGGAAGATCCGCTGTTTTCGACCAAAATTTTGTTCAGTGAAGAGGCCCATTTCTGGCTCAACGGCAAAGTCAATAAACAAAATTGCCGCATTTGGGCTGAAGAGCAACAAGAAGAGCTTCAAGAGGTGCCATTATACCCAGAGAAAACCACGGTTTGGTGCGGTTTATAATCGGGTGGAATCATTGGTGAATATTTTTTCAAAAATGATGATGGCGGGAACGTAACCGTGAATGGTGCTCGCTATCGCGCCATGATATCGATCTTTATGCTACTAGAAATTGAAGCCCGTAATCTTGACGACACTTGGTTTCAACACGTGTCACTTGCCATACAGCTCCTCAAACAATGGATTTATTGAGCAGCTAATTTTACGTTTTGGACGCCTAGATCGAGTGACATATTTCTTTGGGGTTACGTAAAGTCTACTTAGTAGGTATATAAATACTGTTACACAGGTTTTATGCTGTAAAATAAAAAGTACTGAATGTTTTTGCACCAAATATTTTTTAATATATTTATTGATGTATTTTGTATCCAAAAAGAATCTACTTATTCGAAATATCCGCCTTTTGCCTTTACACACGCCTTAAGTTGCACTGGCCAATCGTCAATAGCTGCACGAACCTCGTTCTTTGGAAAATTGGCCACAGCTCGAACCAAAGCAGTCTTAAGAGATCCAATGTGGGAGTATCTTATGTGACAAACCTTATCCTCTAAAACCGTCCACAATTTTTAATCCAAAGGGTTCAAATCTGGACTGCCTGAGGGCCATTCTTCAGAGGAAATGAACGCTGGCACATTGTTTCGAAGCCAGGCCTGGGACGTTTTAGCCTTATGGGCCGGCGCAGAATCCTGCTGGAAGGTCCATGGCTGCTTTTGGAACAGAAATTGTTAAGAGGCTGCACAACAGCTTTGAAAACGGTTTCTTGGTAAACTTTGGCCGATGTTTGACTCCTTGTTTGCAGAAATGCAGGTCAGTGACCCCATCGTAAGAGACACCCTACCAAACCATGGCTGAGGCTGGGTGATGACCCTTTTCCACCCTAGGGATCAGTTCAGATGCTTCCTTAGATGACCGCGCATACACTCTATCATTTTGCTTGTTAAAGTTTTCCTGAACGGTAAAAATTTTTTCATCGGTGAACAAAATTTTTCTGTGCAAGTTATCAGCGTGCTTCACCAAAAGACTTTTGGATTTTTCAAGCCTATTTTTTAAGCTGCAGTCAATAAATGTCCGGTACGTCGCTTAAAGGCCCCAAGTCTTTTTTAATGATTCGACTCCTGGACTTTTGCGTGATATTCATCTCACGGGCCATGATTTTCTGTTTTCGGAGCGGATTTCTGTGAATTCTTGATTTAACGGCTTTGATGAACTTTTACATCTCCAGTCTCCTCAAACAGTTTTATGCATCGGTAGACGAACATGTGGCTAATCCCTAGTGGCCGGAGCATTTTGAAAATATCGCTCTTTTCATTTCACACTTGAAGAGCGCTATTACAGCGATACGGTTCTCATTATCTGACCACTCCTTGATGAAAGTTGAAACAATTTTAAAATCCCGTTACAGACCAACGCTATTGAGGTTAGCTTTCAAAACTCATATTACATTAACGGGGTATGTTCAGTTCTACTATTGGAATGGGTGTGTTCAATGTTGTAACAGTATTTATGCACGCAGAAAAAAAGTATGGTTAGGGTGACAATATTCGAAGAGGATCATACTATTGTTGGGTATATGGTTGTGGTACAACAATATTATGATCCTCACAACAATAGTATGATTCACACATAACCATACTATGATCCCCACCAACATATTATGATTCACACTCAACCATACTATGATCTCCACAACCATACTATGATCCTCATAGCAATAGTATGTTTCTCATACAACCATAGTATGATCCTCACAACCATAGTATGATGACGCAACCATACTATGATCCCCACAACCATAGAATGATTCACACTCAACCATACTATGATCCCCAAAATTATTTATTAGGATTGTTTTTTTTTTGTTATTCAAAAATAGAGATTGTTATTAAGTTTGTTATTTTAAATTGCATTACTATAAGTTCATAGCCAGATTTGAGGCCATGTTTATATTAAATATTTCATTCAAGAAACAAAAATATATATTCCAACGGTCAAAAATACTTTTAGTTGCCAGCAGGGGTGAATGCTACTTCACCATCTGTAGACACCAAGTAAAGAATGTGATTAAACCCCATGATCGAAGGCTATATACTTAAGTGCAGGCAGATTTTAAATAAACGAGAACCAGTCGATTTTAGAGTATTTCGCCGAACAAAGTAAACACAATAAAAATCCCTCGAACTACCTTCCGATTGTTACTGTATTTTTAATGGACAACAACCATTCACTGTATCGTGTGCATGTGTGTTTTTTTCTATATCAAAAAAACATACGCACACACATGTATGCTCTATAAAACCTGTTTTGTTATGTTCATAGTCGCAACCATACTGTATGATTGCCGTAATCATATTATTGTTAATGTAAATTTTAAACAACAATACTGTTGTTGTAATTGTTACATTTCAACAATAGCAATATTGTCGCAATCATACTATTGTCAAAATAAAATTCAAAAAACAATACTATGGTTGTGACGAACATGCTTTTATTGTAGAGAACATAGTATTGTTGCGGTGACCATAGTGTAACCATATCTTTTCTCTGCGTGTGTCCCTACTTAGTATGTCCCTACTTAGTAGATACGGGTACATGTGAGTTAGTTTTTTTGTGAATGGGTTTCGTTTGTTAATTTGTTTTTAAAATATATGTAGATGTCGTAGTCGAATTTTTTTTCTCATGTGCCATCATTCGAAAAATTGATGACATAAAATCGATTGCTAAATCAACCCACCCTAATTTTTGGTTTTTTTTTAATGGAAAATAAAATATTTCTTCAATAAAAGAAATAACTGAAGTGTCCTTTTAAAATACAGCTTTCTAATTTTAGTACAGCCAAATGAGGATTTTCATTGTATTCTTACAGCTTTGCTTTTCATTTGTCTGAGACCTATCAATTGACTGACAGTCATTGTCTTTATATTATTGTTTGCGGGCCAATCAGTCGGCCTAATCAGCTTAATGTACCACAAAATTGCGTTGTCCCCACCTCCCCCTAGATGTATTTTTAGACTGAAAACTTCTTAAAAACTCTTTATTAAAAACCTTAAGTCAACCAAATGTTGCATGATGTCTGTCATACTCCGCCCTGCAACCGTCAACGTCAAATCCCCAATTAGGAATTCCTTACGCAGTAAATGGGAATGGTAAATGGAAAGTCGGCAGAAGGTTTGGCTTGATCGTGGTTACTGTTGACAACTCCATCTGTCCTGGTAGCCATTGATAAATGTTTATATTTACTTAACGTTCTCTTTCCATTTCTCCGCCCATTTGATTTGGTTTGCCAAAGTGTTTACATTTTCCAGAGGATTTTAGTTTACATTACGAACGTCAAACAGGAGAAGGACATAAAGGACCCATACGCACGAGTGTATACACACTCATACACCCAAACTCGAACGTGGGATAAATGTGCACGTTTGTACGTATTTACTTTACATTGGGGGGAGGAAGCAAGTCCAATATGTTGCCTTTTGCTTTTGGCCCAAATGTCTGACACATGCTCGTTCTTTTTTGCTGGCACCTTTCAAACAACCCACCAACCCTAACCGTAACTACTCCTTGGTCCGGAATATTTGGAAATTCTAGTTTTTTTTTGGCAACTTCAAGCATATCTATGTGTATGGGGATCAGTTTATTTTTTTCGTAGGATTGGACCGAGATACTCGTACTTTACATGTGTGTGTCCCAGTTTTGGCAAACAAAAAACTGGACAGGACAACATACGAGTACGTGTATTGACATTACACAAACCAAAGAATTGAGGTTTATCTGGTTTTAAAATTTCAACATTTGTTTGCATACGAGTATTTGAAACATTTCTCCGCAAAAAACAAATGTTTTATTTGGATTTAATTTTGTTACTGCTGCACTTCCAGATATTGCCGTCTGATAAATGTGTGTCAAACAAATTTAGAACAATTTTATTTTTTGATAAACGTAAGGACATTATGGGGAAATTTAATTTTATTATGGCCAGCCAACAGAAGTGGGGGCTAATACCAGTTGTACAGTATTCTGGGTTACAAATCCTCAGGGCAGTCATTATAATTTTGTGCACTTTGTAATTTTTTGGTCAGCATAAAAGACCACTTAATTCCGAAATCAGGAGAATTAAAAAAAAATATTAAAAAATTGATCGTTAATGTTGGCAACAACACTATTTTTTGTTGCCAGCAAAGTTCTTTTGCATAACCAGCTTTCATGTGAAATGTTGCAGTTAATTTCTGAATAAAAAGGGTGGTTAGATTTTAAGGGCCGATGTTAAATGTGAACTTTACCTAAACGTCAAGTTTTTTTTCTGCATTTCATTTAATTTTTCTCAATTTCAGACTAATTCAATTTGCACCATGGAAAGTTACACAAGCGAGCAATGCGTTAAAGTTATTCAGGCTTATTACGAAAATGAAAATCAATTTTCGAAGAAAATCATCTTCAGTGATGAGGCACATTTTTACCTCAGTGGATTCGTCAATTAGCAAAAGTACCGCATTTGAACTAATGATAATCCAAGACTGATTGTCGAAAAAACAATGCACCCATAAAGAGTGACTGTTTGGTGCGGTTTATGGGCTGGCGGCATCGTCGGGCCGTATTTTTTTCCAAAATGAGGCCGTTCAGGCAGTTACTATTGTGAAATGATAACGAAGTTTTTATGGCCCGTATTGGATGATATGAATGTCGACAATATGTGGTTTCAACAGGACGGTGTCACTTGCCACACAGCTAACGAAACAATAGCTCTTTTGCGCGACAAATTCAATGGTCGTGTTAACTCACGTCGTGGCGATGTTAATTGGCCGCCAAGATCAGCTAATTCGGCACATTAACGGCATAGAGCCTCTGCGTCACTCAAAATTTGGATCATCAGATGGAGGTGTGCCGCCGAGGTCGCGGCCGCCATTTGGCCGATATTTTGTTCCATACATTATTGAACCATACCAATTTTATCATAATAAAAAGAAATGACAATAATATCCCAAATAATTCGTGTTTTATTCAAAATCAACATCGGCCTTTAAAATTTAACCACCCTTTACATTAGATATTAGGTATTCTTCGATTGACACCAGGTTGCAGAATCCTCTTCGAAAACTAGAAAACATTTGGTTACGAATTATACCAAACATAAAGTTTGTAAAAATAAATATAAATACAGCAAAGCATAGCACACCTTCAATTTAATAATAAAATCCCTTTTGCCACGCCCATAGACTAAAACTCGAAAAATCTAATATGCAACATTTTTTACCTGGTCGTCGTCCATATACAATCGTACCAAATTTCAGTAAAAACGTTTGTACCATTAAGACGTGATGTTGATTATAATAATAAAATTATCTTTTGCCACGCCCACAGACTAAATATCAAAAAATCTTATACGCAACATTTTCTACCTGTTCGTCGTCCATACACGCACCAAATTTCAGTAAAAACTACCACTAAGGCGTGATGTAGCTTATAATAATAAAATTATCTTTTGCCACGCCCACAGACTAAAACTGAAAAAATCTCATATGCAACATTTTCTACCTCGTCGTCGTCCACATACGTACCAAATTTCAGTAAAAACGTTTGTGACATTAAGGCGAGATGTAGCTAATAATAATAATTTTTTTTGCCACGCCCACAGCCAAAAAAATTGAATATGCAACATTTGATTCCTTGTCGTCATCCACATACGTACCAAATTTCAGTAAAAGCCGTTGTGGCATTAAAACGTGATGTAACTTTGATTATTAAAATCACCTTTTGCCACACCCACGGACTAAAAATCAAAAAATCAAATATGCAACATTTTGGACCTGGTCGTCGCCCACACACGTACAAAATTTCAGTAAAAACAGTTTTACGATTAAAGCGTGATGTATCTACAAACAGACCAACAATTATTTTAATAATTTTAATATAGACCAACATCGTGCGTTTTAATTGGACCACCCTTAATTAGAATAAAAAAAATCTAACTAAGAAATTAATTAAAGTAATTCTAAATTATTTACTTTTTATTTTTATTTACTTTTTGATTTGCCTCCACCGAAATACGAATCCACAAACTTCTGGTTGCTACTCCGATATGCCAGATATTGACCCACCGAACCCATTTGTGTGTCAACGTCAAACGGCTTATGTATCTTTAGTGTCTATCGCTGTGAAGAACAATATTCGGGCTGGCTTTAATCGCCTGGCAGAAGCATGCCTTTCACAAGAAAGTAGCCAAGAATGTTTATTGCAACTGTCATATTAAGGCCTTCTTGTAGGCTTCCCCAAAAAATGTACCAACGAATGAGTAAAGGATTTATTAAAAGGCCTTCTTTCAGGCCTTCTTAGAGAAGCGACATGAACTAAAGTGGGGGTTCATTTTCATAATTTTGAAAGGCATTAACGACTGTTTATTAGATCTAAGAAGAGGCCTTCTCAAAGGTCATCTGATGAGAGAGCTTTGCCAATTTCCCTGCTAGGATAGTTCGCTACGAGGTTGCTATTAATATTTCGGATCCTGATAATACTAGTGTTCCCAGATGCAAGCTGGAATTTTCATTGCAAACTCTGACATTTTTTAGCATAACTTCACTCAGAACGTTTTGTCATTAGAGGACGAATTGTTTTGTTTACAGTGTGTTGAAAAATTCATCTCAGTCAAAAAATGGAATTATCCCTTGAACATTTTCGTTCGATGATTTTTTACGATTTTCGGCGTGGATTACTGAGACAATATAAATCAACTAGCTTCGACTTTTGGCCATGAAGTACCATCAAAAACCACTGTTAATCGTTGATACCAAGAGTTCAGTCTCAGACGCCGTTCGCTCCAGCATGAATTTCGTGAAGGACGTCCATCTTCGGCCACTTTGCCAGAAACCATCGATGCTGTGCATGAACTGACCAAGCAAGACCGACATGTGGCATACCGTGAGATTGAAACATCGTTGGGCATAAGTATGACAAGCATCAAGAAGATATTGCAAGCTCATTTGGCCGTGAAAAAATTTTTTCTCTTTGGAACCCACATACTTTGACGAATGCTCAAAAAAAGGCTCGTAAGGATTGGTGCAAAGAGATGTTGAAAAAGTATAACTGCAGTGTATAACACTGTCACAGGTGATGAATCATGGATCTATGCATATGATCCCGAAACAAAACACCAATCAACGGTATGGGTCTTTCAAGACGAGCCAAATCCAACAAAAGTTGTTTGTAGAAGAAGTACATCGAAGCAAATGATTGCGTTTTTTTCGGTATAACCGGCCCGTGTTGCCACAGTGTCTTTAGAGGAACTTAGGACGGTCAATTCTGAGTGGCATACAATCATCTGTTTGCCAACAGTGTTCGAAGAAATTAAGGAAAGATAATAAAAAAAGACGGATCATTTTGCATCACGACATAGCGAGCTCTCACACATCAGCTGAAACGATGAGCTATTTAACCTCTCAAGATGTCGAATTGATGAGCCATCCACCGTACAACCCTGGTTTTTTACCCAATGACTTCTTCTTCTTCCCTAGAAAAATGAGCGGTTAACGTTTATCATCGCCCGCAGCAGCTGTTGAAGCGTTCAAAAATCATGTTTTGGAGGTGTCTTTATCGGAGTGGAAAAAGTGCTTCGAAAATTGGTTTGTGCGTAGGCAAAAGTGTATTGATCTTAGAGGAGAATATTTTAAAAAAAATAATAAAGCCATTTCCAATGATAAATTATTGTGTTTATTATGCCGCACCCGAAATATAAATGGCAGCCCTCGTATGTGCCTCTTCTGTATAGCCTAGTAGTGTAGCATATCTTTTAATCGGCCATGAGAAACCTCATTATTTTTAACGTACCATAACTAAAAAACAAAAAAATGATAAAAATAAAACAAAACAAAATGTTTGCATTTCAGTAAAATTTTCATAAAATTGGAGCGGTAGGACCTCTGGGCTTCATTTAGGTAATTTTGAAAAGGTAAGAGGTAGGACTATTCCTATCTCCCCTTTGCATTTTTGGTCGTAAAAGGACTTATTTTCATGAAATGATCCAAGGATTAACCAGATGAAAAATGTCCAGTCGTGAATGAATCACTCTGTAGAGTTATAATGGCTGATCCAAGTAGAGATACTTTTTTGAATAGCCTTTTTTTGACAGATCACGTGTGAGTCGTGTCATGCTGTCTTGTGATTTTTGTTTAGAATTGTTTGGCATTTCATCATGAAAAGACTTACGCCTGAACAACGTTTACAAATCGTTCAACTTTATTACGAAAATTCACCTTCTGCGAGGAATGTGTTTCGTGCACTTCGTTCAACTTATGGTCAACATAATCGGCCTACTGAGCCTACTATTCGCAACACCATCACCCATCTTGAGACCCAACATTCATTATTGGATAATATTCGACCGAATACACCACGTCCAGCACGCAGTGAAGAAAATATAGCGACCGTAGCTAAGAGTGTACACCAAGACCTTGGAGAGTCGATTCGGCTTCGTTCGCAGCAACTCGGACTGACATATGAAACGACTTGGCGCATTTTACGTCGAGATCTTAAATTGAAAGTGTACAAAATACAGCTTTTACAAGAACTGAATCCGCCCGACATTCCCAAGCGACATCGCTTCGCTCTATGGGCTCTTGAAAAGTTCCAAGAAGATCCGACGTTTTCGAGCCAAATTTTGTTCAGCGATAAGACCCATTTCTGGCTCAATGGGTATGTAAACAAGCAAAATTGCCGCATTTGGGACGAAGAGCAACCAGAAGAGGTTCAAGAGCTGCCACTTCATCCAGAAAAAACAACGGTTAGGTGTGGTTTGTGGGCCGGTGTACTCATCGGTCCATATTTCTTCAAAAATAATGCCGGTGAGAACGTAACCATCAATGGCGACCATTATCGTGCCATGATAACCGACTATTTGATGCCTGAAATTAAAGCTTGTGTTCTCGGCGACATTTGGTTTCAGCAAGACGGCCCCTCTTCTTCCACATCGCATCACTCAATGGATTTATTGAGAGAACACTTCGGTGAGCAGATAATTTTACGTTTTGGGCCGGTCGATTGGCCACCAAGATCGTGTGATATCACACCGTTAGACTTTTTCCTGTGGAGATATGTAAAGTCTAAAGTATATACGGACAAAACCGCTTCGATTCAGGCCTAGGACCAAACATCACGCGTGTCATTCGCCAGTTACCAGTCGAAATGCTCGAACGAGTCATCGAAAATTGGACTCAACGGATGGACCATCTGAGACGTAGCCGCGGCCAATATTTGATAGACATAATTTTCAAATCATAAATGCCAAAGAATATTCTTTCAAATGATAATAAACATTCCCCATTAAATTTGAATTTTCTGTGTTTTTTTTTTCTTTAAAAAAGTAGGGAACCTCGAAATGGATCTCGAAATGGATCTCGCGTTACAATTTGTATCCTCTAATAATAGTGTTTTTTTTGCTAAGTCGTGCTTACCAGTCTTAATTATCGGGGCTTAGCCAAAAATTCCACTTAAATTGGCAAATGATAAATGACGTTCAGATAAAAGAATTAGGTCGAGTTTTTTCTTTATAAAGAAATAACATATGGAACATTTTGTTACTCTCCCGCTTAAATGAGGAAGCGGTATCGGAAACATTTTTCTTCTTATGCAATTTTGGCTCAATAACAAACCCTATCCAATCGATCAAACCCGGTTTAGGCTTTAATGTAGTCCCTGGTTTGAGACTCTGCCGCTTTGATAAACATTTCACTAAATATCTCAATAAAATCTCATATTTCCGGGGAGAAGCTCAGATTCAATCGGGTTTTCAAAATTTCATAGGGGGCCAGTCCTCTCCAAACCAAAGTTGTATAGGTTATCATACTGGCACCCTATGCATTGGCCTCTTTATTTATTTTCTTTTTAAAAATAACACTTTTTTGAAAATTTCTATGCCCTTGCACAACATTTTCCTTCGTACCAAAGAAATCTTGGTCATCATGTCCAGGTTTTTTGGGTTAAAAAGTAAAATTATACAAAAGAAAAATTATACAAAATGAAATAATTTTGAAATGAATAGAATAACAAAAAAGCAAACTGAAATATAGAAATATTTTAAATATCATAGTTGCCAAGTTTTCCATTCTTTGCCACGACAAAGGATTCTGTTTTTGTTGTTGTTGAGATGAATGACGAAAAAAAAGAATAATAACGAAACGAAACTATGTTAAGAAAACAGCACCACAAACCAACATGGATGATGTGAATAATGCTGGCTGCTTGGTTGGAAGGACACTAAAGGAAAACAAAACAAACTTGAAAAGGAAATAAGCAAAGAAGCGAAGGAATTTTTAACACAAAGATGATATCATCGTCAACGACAAAAAGCCCACCAACACCCTCCATTCCCGCACTCTCGCACGACCAAACTTTTTAAAATATGTTTAGTACAAAAATATGCAAACATATACGCTCGCACACACACACATATTTACATTTCAAACAACAATGAGAACAACAAAAACAAAACTCGCAAGAAGAAATTTAGCTTTGTTAAGACACCTCATCTCCCCTCTACCAGTGTGGGTAGAGAGAAAGCTTGAGCTGCAAAATATTGCTATGAAAATGTGTAAACTGAAAAGCAAAGTTTTGCATATCATAGCAAAACAACTACAACCACAAATAAACACACATACACACACACCGAAAACTGAGAACAAACAAATTTTGTTGTATAGGGTGATCCTCTAGAACAAAAAAATTATAAAAATTCAAATCAAGTGTGGAATCTTTATTTATCTTAATTTGAAAGGACATTATATAGCATTTATTTTTGAATATATTTTCCTTCAAATGTTGGCCGCAACTACGCCTTAGGGTTTCCATTCTGAGGGTCCAATTTTGGATGACTCGTTCGAGCATCTCGACCGGTATGGCCTTAATGAATGGCATAATGTTGACTTCCAAACCCTGAATCGTAGCTGGTTTCTCAGCATAGACTTTGGACTTTACGTAACCCTAACGAAAAGTGTCTAAAGGTGTGATATCACTCGATCTAGGCGGCCAACTCACCTGTTCTAAACGTGAAATTAGCTGTTTTTCGAAATTACCTCTCAATAGATCCATTGTTTGAGCAGCTGTATGGCAAGTGGCACCGTCCTGTTGAAGGCAAGGGTCTTCATGATTACGATCTTCAATTTCAGGTAGCATAAAGATCGATATCATGGCGCAATAGCGAGCACGATTCACGGTTACGTTTCGGCCATTATCATTATTGAAAAAAATATGCACCGATGATTTCAGCAGCTTATAAACCGCACCAAACAGTGGTTTTATCTGGGTCTAATGGCACCTCTTGAGCTACTTCTTGTTGCTCTTCAGCTCAAATGCGGCAATTTTGTTTATTGACTTTGCCGTTGAGGCAGAAATGGGCCTTATCACTGAACAAAATTTTGGTCGAAAACAGCGGATCTTCCCGTTTCTCACCGAACGCACATTTCCATAATACAGTTGCCAACATTAAAAGGTAATTATTTTAAAAAAATAAATGCCATAAAATGTCCTTTCAAATTACTAATAAAGATTCGACACTTGATTTGAGTTTTTATATTTTTTGTTCTGAAAAAATACCTCTAAATGGATCACTCTTTACTATTACCCTTACACACACAGACACTCCATGCAAAAAGCCGCATCACATTTGCATATGTATGAGGAGTCAAATAAAATATAACCGAAAATGTAGCATATAATAGGGGGCTTATCGCCTCTGTACGACACTGCATGTGTGCCTGTGTGTGTGTTTGGGTTCTCATATTTGTGTTTGTGTGTGCGTGTGTGTAGTTGTTCCATAACATAACATGTTCTGTAATAGGAATGTAATATAAGATAATACGGTTATGATTTCCATTTCTTATCCTCTGTTTGATGATGTGCCAACACAATTTTTTTTTAAACTCATACATTGCCATATTTATGGCACGAGGGTTGTGTGATAAGTTCGTTTATTCTGTTTGACTCTAGTGCTGTAGTTAGCAGAGTATGTGTTTGTAATACAAGAAACTCTTGATTTAACTTTGTTTGAGTCTTTATTCTTCATCGATCATTTATGTGACTACATCAAATCCATACAAACAATATCAGCTTAGCTCTTTGAATAAAAACAAAAACAAACTAGTTTTTATAATTTTACTTCTAATTACACAGTCAAACAAATCGAGACTTTTTTTTTGGAAGAGAGTCTCGAAATATTGTTAACAAATGAAATTGTTAAATACTGTTAAATAAATCACTTTCAGAGTTTAATGTAATTTTACATAATTTTGGTAATAAAAATCTCTATTGTTGAATAACAACTGAACCCAATCCTTACAAAAAATGTTAGGGATCATTGTATGGTTGTGTGTAACTCATACAATGCTTGTGAGGATCATAGTATTGTTATGAGGATTATAATATGGTTATGAAGATCATAATATGGTTATGAGGGTCATAATATGGTTGTGGGGATCATACTATGGTTGAGTGTAGATATAATATGGTTGTGGGGATCTGTTTATGATTGTGTGTGAATAATTCTATTGTTGTAAAGACCATAATATTGTTGTGGTGATCATAGTATGGTTGTGTGTGACTCATACTATTGTTGTGATGAACATAATATTGTTGTGCCGCAACCAGTTAACCATCAATAGTATGGTGCTCTTCGAATATTTATATTTTTTCCTTCGTGTAGGACACTCAGTCGATAAATTAAGGTTAGCTTCCCTTTGGCCTCCTTCCTCACAAAATTAACAATTGTCGCTAGTAATCTCCTTCTAGCCTACCTGGTCCATCCGATATGGGGTAACATTCTGGCTAGTGCTGCCTTTTTGCTCGTATAGTTAATTTGCTCCTTAAAGTTGGGCCTCTTATCTAGCATTAGCCCGAGGTACTTAAGAGCATGCGAAAAGCGAGAGATATGGTCTCCAACTCTTATGCTCAAATATAAATTTTATGTTTCTTCTGCTTCCTCTTCCGTTTTGTGGTCAGTCAGCTGATTGTAACCACGTGCTCGCCTCGCAGACATTGTTGCAATAGCATCCTTTTGCATATAAATGGCAATACCGTCCAAAAAAACTATTATAAGTACTTTGGTACCATGTTGGAGTGGTACTCTAAGGACTCCTTCGTACATGATATTCCATAACAGTGAGCCGAGCACAGGTCCCTTTCGAACATCGGCTGTCATGTGGTGGTTAGCTTCCCCTTCGTCGCTTTCATATACGGGGTGGTCCAAAAGTTACCATGGGGTTTAAAAATTTAATAATTCGCCCTGTCATATACAGGGTGGGCCAAAAACTACCATGGGGTTTAAAAATTTAATAACTCTTTCGTTTCTATTTTTTTTAGTTTATATAGGGTATCTATATTGAGGTATTTTTTCAGAACAAAATTGTTTAATCTTTATTGGTAATTTGAAAGGACATTTAATGGCATTTATATTTTTGAAAACAATTACCTTCAAATGTTGGCAACTGTATGGCCGCAGTTTTCGACCAAAATATGGTTTATTGATGAGGCTCATTTCTGGCTCAACGGCAAAGTCAACAAAGAAAATTGCCGCATTTGGGATAAAGAGCAACAAGAAGCGGTTCAAGAGGTGCCATTATACCCACGGTTTGGTGCGATTTATAGGCTGTTGAAATCATCGGTCCATATTTTTTCAAAAATTATGAAGGCCGGCACGTAACCGGGGTACTCGCTATCGCGCCATGATATCGAACATTTTGCTACCTGAATTGTTACCCGTAATCTTGACGACACTTGGTTTTAACAGGACGGTGCCACTTGCCTTACAGCTGCTCAAACAATGGATCTATTGAGAGACCATTTTTAAAAGCAGCTAATTTCACGTTTTGGGCAGGATATTACACCTTTAGGAATTTTGATTTCGGGTTACGTAAAGTCCAAAGTCTATGCTGACAAAGCAGCTTTGGAAGCCAACATTACGCGTGTCGTTAAAGCCATACCGGTCGAAATGCTCGAACGAGTCATCCAAAATTGGACCCTCAGAATGGAAACCCTGAGGCGTAGTTGCGGCCAATATTTGAAGGAAATTATATTCAAAAAAATAAATGCCATAAAACGTCCCTTCAAATGACCAATAAAGATTTCACACTTGATTTGAATTTTTATACAGTTTTTTGTGCTGAAAAAATACCTCTAGATGGATCACCTTATATAAATAACACTTGGAGCATAAATAATGGAGATATTCACAACTGAACAAAGAAGCAGAATAAAAGAATGTTATTATTTAAATCAGCGATCAATTATTTTAACGCAAACCAATGAGCGACGAAGCTCATTTTCGTTTGAATGGCTTTGTTAATAAGCAGAACTGTAGGTTCTGAAATTCCAAGAGCCATTCATAAACGCCAATTGCACCCCATTAGGTGGACATCATACTGGGATTATATCTGCAATTATCATTGCACCTTACTTCTTCGAGAATGAAGATGGAGGTGCTGTTACCGTAAATGGAGAGCATCGTATCGGTTTATGATAGAACATTTTTCACGTCCTGCTCTTGAATCCAGACCTGTGATGTGGTTTCAGCAGGACGAAGCCACTGTCCACACTGGCCTAGACACAATGGCACTTTAAAGTAAAATTTTTGGAGAGCGAATAATTTTCGGAAATTCGGAAAGTATTTAACCAGCACGATCGCCAGAATTGTCAGGACCCGACTATTTTTTTTGTGGTAATTTGAAAAAGCAAGCATATAAGTACGAGTATGTGAACAATCCAGAGACAATCCTTTAACTCAAGGCCAACATTGTTGCAAACGTTACAGCCACAAATTTTGATAGATGTTATGGAAAATGCTCTAAAACGAGCCTATCATTGCGAAGCTGGTGGATCATTTAAGTGACATTATTTTTCATACTTAGTCTAAAAAAATTTCCATTTTGGATATTACATAATCTGAGCAAAAAAAAAAAAAATAATAAACGAGAAAATTATTAAAGTTTTTAACTCCATGGTAACTTTTGGCCCACCCTTTACAAGTATAAGCATCAGAAAGTGGTGCGAGCGATTTTTTTAAGTGTAAAGACAAAGAAAACCCCCCCACCCCAAAAAACATTAGTTTATAAATCCTTGTACTCGAAAATTAGCATACAGTAAACTTAAAAAAAAATCTTTTGTGTATGTTTTTCTTCACTTTTACAAAGCCCAGTCTTAACCTTTTATACTTCCCTCGTAACCAATAATCCCAGGGCGAAATGGTATCCTTCGGAATTCAACCAAAAAAAAGAAAGAAAACAACACAAAAACAGATGTACTCAATACGAAAACCAAAATTAACTAAATTGAGTGCCACAAATCGAACAAAAGCCTGCCAAATAAATGGCTCAGTCATTTGTTTGGGCATTTCTAGACCTTCTTCGTGTTGTATTGTATTCTTGTCGGCCTTATATATTGCCAATAAGCCCAAAAGTATGCTACATATTTTTCTTTCACAAATGCGCCAATATTAAACTGATAATTTGTCATTAGTTTGCTGTTCGGCAGAGGACGAGTAGTATTATGTCGTTATTCGTTGTATGGTCTCAATGTCACAACCCATTTGATCGAGTTCTCTGATTTTTTTGGGTTGCCTCTAAAATTACTTAGTTCAAGTATAGCCCAATGTTGAAATTGGTCTTATCTTCAAATGTATTTACTTAATTTTCATTCAACAAGAATAGAGTTTTGCAGACTTTGCAAAACGAAAACAAGTACCAGAACTAAAAATATTCTTTGATTAGATAACATAAAGCCATCCTAAAAGTATGCAACAAAAAGCCAGCATTCTACGGAAGCTTATCAATTGCTCGGTGCTTGTTTGCGGGCAACCTAATATCATTGCGTGCTCTGTATGGGAGGGAAATTGTTGCCATAGGTATGGCATTGCTTAGATTTTTGTTTTTGAAACCATTTTTGTGGATTGTGCTTTGCGGAATGTCCTTGCCTTGGGATAGGTTCATTTCGCATATTATCCATTGTTGTGCATTTTTCAATGTGCCTTTTGTTTGCTATCGTTTTTTCTCTCTTAGGCCGCTTTTGTTGAGTTTTGCATAATATTTTTGTAGGCGTTGCCCCCAATAACAACATATTCGAAAATACATTTCAATTAGTTTCTCTCCGGCTCAAATGCCCAAAATTATGCAAGATTTCTTTGGCATTTGGAATTACATATTTGTGGAATTGTGACATAATCCCTCTTTGTGTTTAGATAATAGAGATTTTCTTGCATATATTTCCATTTCATTTGTTGTTTTTGGCGATTGTTGGCTTTGATAGTGTCAGTTTTAGAGAGCATGTGAAGGGAAATGTGTTCATTGGTGGCAGCCTGAAAGTATGTTTTATTTTTTGTATGTCATTTCGATTAAAAGAGGAGTTGAATTAAATGTTAAGCCATTGTTTGAATATATAAATAATTAACCCTTTTCAGAAAGTGTAAACATACACACAAGTTGATGAATATATCTGCTTAACCAAGTCTAGAAGAATATGTATATGCGGCTACTAGGTTGTTAGTCCATTAGGTATAACATTGATAGCAAAGTGGCCAAATTCTTATGCAAGCCCTTCGAAATTGTTGGCTTAAATAGTCCCTGTGGTAAGGTGGTAGAATAATTTTTCAGTGGCGGGTTTCCACCTCGATAAGAGTAAGAGATTTATCTCTAAGCTATGAAACAATTTCTCTATAAAATGCATAAGCCGTTCGGATTCGGCGTTAAACTGTAGCTACCAGTCTATCAGTACAAGAATAATATCTTACAAAGCTCAGAGAACTTTCCTGTTGATCCTTAATGAGATGTTGTGGTAATTAAGTAAGTAAGTGGTAAGGAGGAAAGGGGTGCTTCCTTGTTAGCCCTTTAAGAAACCTAGTGATCACAAAGGACCTTCCTTCTAGCTCACTGGCTGACTCTATAACCTCTTGTTGGTAGCGGCCTGTTTCTGTAAACGATTTACGAGCCGTCGTGCCAGAGAACATTGATGCCGTGCGTTAACTGATAATGCAAGATCGTCATGTGATATACCGTGAGATAGAGGCATCCTTGGACATTTCTTCCATTAGCATACATTCGATATTACATGTATGCATTTTTGAAAAAATACGATCGCGGTGCTTCAAAAGACATTTATAAGATCGCCACAGGTGACGCCGAAGAAACAGGCGACCATTTGCTTCAAAGTGCTTCATTCACGAACAACTTTCGTTGGATTTGGCTCGTCTTCGAAGACCCACACGGCCGATTGCTATTTTGTTTCGGGCTTATACGTATAGATCCATAATTCGTCACCTGTGACGATCTTATAAACGTCTTTTGAAGCACCGCTATCGTATTTTTTCAAAAATTTCTTTGCACCAATCAACACGAGCCTTTCTTTGAGCGATTGTCACATTGTGCGGGATCCAACGAGAACAAACCTTTTTCACGGCCAGGTGTTCATGCAGTATCGAATGTATGCTGGTGAAAGAAATGCCCAAGGATGCCTCTATCTCACGGTATGTCACATGGCGACCTTGCATTATCATTTCACTTACGTCATCAATGTTCTCTGGCACAACGGCCGTTTTTGGACGACCTTCGTCTTTGAGCGAGCAGCGGCCACGATTGAATTCATTAAACCAGTTTTTTACAGTGGTATAGGATGGTGCTTGATCGCCATTTAAGTTCATCGATGCACTCTTGTCGTAATAATCCTCGTCGAAAGTTGTGAAAAATGATCGCACGAAAATGTTCACGAGTAAATTTGATTATTTTGCCAACTTGATTTTTTTTAAGTCACTGTAAACAACACAAATGATGGTCATACGTCAAAACGTTCTGAGATCGTTTATGCTGTCAAACTTTCCAATGGAAATGTCAGATGGCACCAAGCAACACTTAGTGTTGCCTAGGCCAGATACATAGCAACTCTTACTGCTGCTTCGACTTACTCAGTGTGAATGTTGTTCAGACCTGCCTGATGCTCTAAGGGCTCTCTCTTGTACGACTGAACCTTTCTCTATAGACCTTCCTGAAGTCCCGGTCTTCCCTGTCACCAGTTTTTGTGGTAGTCCGCCAAGTAGTAATTATTATCCATCTTTGTCATTTCGTTTGCAAGACATCGAAATACTAGTCGGAGATGCCGTACAGTATATAAATTCTGTTCGTCCGGCTGTCCTTCTGTCTGTCTGTGGAAAACAAACTACAGGTCGCATTTTTGAAGCTAGGTGGCTGAAATTTTCCGGAAACATGTATGTATGGACTGAAACGGTTAGTATTAAATATGTGCCAGATCGGTCAAGAGGTCGAAATTTTCCCCTCACAAGAACTGAGTTTCGAATAGCTCCTACATACAGATACGAGTATCACCGGATTTTACGTTCTGCTGCTCCAGAAGCCACAAATTTAACGCTATCACTCCCTTGAACGACCAATGTTGTTGTTGTAGCGGCACATAGTGCCGGGGTGACAGCCCTTGGCCCATAAATTTCTCCTTCGGGTCGATCCGGTGCATAAATCCGGCTGTCGTGGGATCGCGACCAATAATTAACTCTAATGAATCAGGACCATATAGGTTCATGGATTTTCGTATATCCCCCATACAAAGGTCCTTCCTGATATCAGAATCTGCAGCTTTAGAAGCCACATTTTATATGCGATTCCGACCAAATTTCGCTAGAGCAACCAACTCTGTTAAAATTAGACCATGCTGGATTCCCATTCGCCATTTAATTTTTTCTTTGAGCGTGCTTTCTCTATGCAACGTTCCTCGTTTGAAGCCTAACAAATCTTCTACGTTCAGCAAACAATTCACAAAGAACTTTATTACTACGAAATTTATTACTTTTAATTAAAAAATATCCATAAGTTTCCATTACCTCTTCTTTTTGCAACCTTCTAACCAGAAACAATTGCTGACATTGCAGGAGAATATCTTTTAGGTAACTATTCCAACGACTGGTTAGACAATTCCTACAACTGTCTGTGGCATGTCATTTGTCGGCAATATATTTTGGCAAAGTTTTTTTTCTTCAATCGCCTGCTTTACGCTTTGCTGGGAACTCTACTCGTAAATGTAAAACTACTCTGCCGCCATAGCCAGTGTAACAACATGTGTAACCTCCGCTCAGTTTATGCAATTCTTGTGATTGTATGAGTGGCATAGAATAACACACACACATGCATACATACATAGTGTAGTGAGCTACCACTCTAATACGGAAGTTGAACAATAGTTTCTGGTGTGTAATGAAAGTGCGCTTCCTTTTCATCCGCCCGTTTGTCTAAAGTGCTAGTAAGCAGACTTTTATTACATGTTCTAAGCGAGGAATGACAGAGGAAGCAACAAAAAAAAACCAAAATACCGAGATGTGTCTCAGTCAGTTTGTCTGTCAGTTTGTTGTCTAAATGTTTTTGCCCTTTCAACGCTTACGAACAATTTATTGTTGGCATGGTGACAAAGACGGCCAGCAATTGTTTTGTTTTGACTTTCATTTTTATACCCTCCTCCCGAGGGTATACGAGTATAACGGGTGATCAATCTAGAGGTATTTTTTCAAAGATTACGCATGAGTTGTTTTAAACTTCATTTTTTACTATTGTTGGCCATTTCATCTTGGAAAGACTTACATCGCGAAAACCACTGCTTGGTGCGGTTTATGGGCTGGTGGAATCATCGGTCCATATTTTTTCAAACTTGTAACGGGTGATCAATCTTGGTGTTTTTTTTACAAGAGGGGCTTTTTTCACAGATTACGTGTAAGTTGTGTTAAACTTATTTTTTTTCTATTTAATATTGTTTGCCATTTCGTCATACGATTCAGGTTTGGGAAGCCAACATTACGAGTGTCATTAACGCCATACCAGTCGAAATGCTCTAACTAGTCATCCAAAATTAGACTCTCAGAATGGAAACCCAGAGGCGTAGTTGCTGCCAACATTTGAAGGAAATTATTTTCGTTTAGCTCGTTTGTTTTATTTCGGTCTGTTGCTTTTACACATTGAACAGGGATTAAACCGGCTCAAGACCTCTTGCTTCTATATTTAAATAGAAGACAAGTTTTTAACAAAATGGCAAAGTGACATTGATTTTCGTGGCTGCACACTACTTTTATCATGATTTCCGGTCCGTGACAACCCTCTTCAGAAAGCCTTGCTGCAATTGTTGAAAGTAAAACCGAACTCTATAAGGCCAGGCTCTCCACAAACGAATGAGAACTACTGTTGTAAACCTTACATTTCAAGTTTTCTTTACACAATTGCCCACGAAAATACAACTCACTCTTGCCAGCTCTATAGATTATTTTCACAAAATATAGGGCATACAATGTCCTTTCGAATGAACAATAAATTTTCCATACATGATTTAAATTTTTGTATTTTTTTATTTTGAAAAAAAAACCTCTAGATTGATCACCCGTTACTAAACTCGCAGTCCGTTCACACCTCGAAGTATACGTATGATCGTCTTAAAATCTTAAGACGCTGTACCCATGTCAGTCTGAGTGTCTCTTGAGAGCGTGATAGCAGTTAAAAGTTCAGGTTCTGAAATTTGGCAAGGTGAAGTCTTATAGCCCTTTAGCCGTTTTAAAAACAAAACTTTTCCTTTAAGAAACTAGAGGTAGGTCGAAAAAGAAGACTTTTTTGAGTATTTTCCCAATATAATATAATTTGTTGTGAGCTTAAATGGGCACTATTCGCTAAGAAACACTTATTACCTAAAAAAATCAGCATGATTGATATACCTTTAGGTTGTTGGGGCCCAAAAAACTGACCCAAGGTCCTAAGAAACGATAAAAATTAACCATGAGCGTATGTTCATTCTAAGTTAATCAATTAAAATATAATTTCGATATGTGAATGTTTTTCCAAAAACTGCCAAAATTTTGGGCTGGGACATGTGGACCATATGGAGCCAAAATATATCCCATATGGTCAAAAGGAGCAATAAATAGTAAATAGTCACATATGGGAGCTCAAATTATACTGGCTAGAGCGCGGTAATTTGCTTATTTAGATATGAAATAAAAAAATTATGAACCTTAGAAAAATGTATTTTATATTTTAATTATATTGAACAGTAAGGGAATTTTTAAATTACACGGCTTTAAATAGCGTATCTGGCAACTGTCGACCTTCGCTATTCACACACTGCTGCATACGTTTTCAGAAGCTTTTAAGAACTCTAACAAGCATGTCGACTGGTATTCTGCCAATTTCAGCCTCAATATTGTTAATTAGGTCTTCCAAGTTGTTGAGACGGTTGATATACACATTCGACTTCAGGTAGCTGGGCGTGCCGGCCAGTTCACATCACTCCTCAAAGAAATAAGCCGTCTTGGAAACATTTGCCTCAAACAATTCATGGCAACCTCGCTGTGTGTGCAGTGGCACCATCCTGTTGGAACCATGTATCCTCCAATTGCATTGCCTCAACAGCAATTCAGTTTATCATGAAGAATCCGGTGGAGAGGACGTCTGGAAACGCCATGCGCAAATGATTGCTTCCGAGCAGAGCGTTTTGCAGTACTGCTGCTCGAACTCTCTCGATGTTTTGTGGTGTTGTAATCCTTATCTCAGGTCGGCTTCGTACACATGACACATTCCCTGCTGTTCTCAATGAAGTTACCCAATTTACAATTGATTGCCGTCCAGCAACATGTCCGCGTAGGGAAACAGCGAATCGTAAACGAAAAGCACGCTGCACTGCAATGATCGAGTGCGCATTTGAAAAATGAGCTCTCCCCACGCGCACAAAGCATGGTGGCCCAATGCTGAAGGGCAGACGAATACAAATCTTCCGTCAGCCACTATAAGCCACGCACACTCTCCACTCTCTGTGACCAACAGTGCCACCACAGCCACAGTAAATACAGTAAAAGCAAATGATAGCGTTCCAACCTGTATTTGATGGAAATTTGAAGTTTAAGTTAAAATTATAGGCGAAGCAAGCAGCTAATAAATTTCTTTAACTGGGTATCAGTACCATTCTAACAGAAATCTTAAAAATAAAGAATGCACAGTAAAAGGTGCTTTTTAAAGACGTGTGGTTTTCAATCTGGCCACACTTTTTTCGGACTAGGTCTTTTTGACAGCTGTCACTTGATTTATGCCCAGTTTGGTTTGTCATAATCAGTGCTATCTATAAGTATATTAAGAAATTTTTCCCAAAATGTCTAAGAAATGTATTTTTATGATCCGGCCTACTCATCATCCTTGCCAAAGGCAGGCGTATCCCCACGGTATACAATCCTCTTCTCTTCCTTTCGTCATTTTCATTGTTAGTCAACATCAAAACTGATAAAAAAAAATCTAATCTAACAATCTAAAGGGTCTTGCCGACTATATTATAGCCTGCGCTTCTGAATTTGTAGTAAAACCAACTGAAAAAAGGCTTTGGACCCCTTTGGACGGGCTCTTTATTTACCCAGATATGTAAACTAATGTGAAATTTGAATTTATGTGAAAGCTGAATCTAAATCTCAACTGAATTTTTTTTTTAAAAACGTCTTTCCTTGTTCCGAAAAACTTGAAACGTTTGCCAAATTTTATCAGGAATTTAAGTTATATGTCTCCTCTAGACATACAATCGGATAAAGATATTCGTATGTGATCTATATCGAAATCTGAACCAATTTTCTTCAATTCTAAAAACATCCATTCTTGGTCCACAAAATTTGCTTGTCCTAAATTTCATCAAGATTGGATGTAAAATGTGGCTTCTAGAGCTAAAAACAGAAATATCATATAAACTCATATGTGGGAAAATCGATTCAGACATAGATATAGCTATATCTGAATCGATTTTCAATTTTAATAGCTTCCGTCATTGGTCTAAAAAACGTACTTCTCACAAATTTCACGAAAATCGGACAAGAATTGCGACCTGTAGTTTGATTACAAGTTTTAGATGAACTGACGGACGGTCGGATGGGCAGACATCGCAAAATGGAATCAGCAGGTGATTATACATTGATCGGTATACTTAAAGGGTCCGTCTAAAGTATTTTTGGTAGTAACGAACATTTGCCATGAAACAAACCTAGAACACCCTGTTCCACAGAGGCTTGCAGGTTATAATTAAAGTAAGGAATAAGGTCCTGATAACATTATCTGGCATCTTCTGGGGCAAAATGATAAGGATGCATAAGTACCGGCTCTGTCGCTTTACCACAACCCATGCCGCACCAGTATCGTATTAAAGTATTAGACCCACGCAATAGAGAAATTTGCAAACGACACAAAATAGCGCACTCCGTATTGCTTCCGGTTGTGTCCGCATAAGCAGTTTGGATCATCTCCATTAGATGACCAGGCTGCTGTCAGTTAGGCAACATAATGTGTTGCTATCTAGACAGTTGACATGCCACCGGCTAAGTATCCCGTACCATCAGATCCATCTCCTCAGCTGCTAAAGCGAGTACATTCAAGATGTTTTTCAATCGGACGTTAACCGTTTGTCCATATAAAATGCCCTTAAACTTATTTAGCGGTTTTCGAAGCTATATAAGTATAGTCTAAAGATGCAATAAAGTCCTTAACCAGCAGCCTCCTGCCATTCGAAACCTGAGCTGCTACTTCCTAGGCAAACTCGTTTAATCCTAGCACAACGGAGAGCTACGTTTTTAATTCTTAGAATTTTACGGGGATCTATAAAATATATACTTTAAAGGGTCTCCGAACAATATTTCGTGGCGTTGCAAATGTAATGACAAATTGAGTATTCCATCCACTCTACGATGGAGGGTATACAAATCAAGCATACTTTCAGTTTGAGTGATATACAGAAATATAAAGCATATTTTAGGGCATATAAAGAAGGGGCGTAGTCCTTTAAGAATCGGTTTCTTTTAATTAACTTCTGGTAGGGCATCTAAGTCCGAAGCTACTGTCGAAGATATGGTTAAGAGGTTATAAACTTAATTTAACTGGAAGCTTATCTACTTACTTATATAGTGTACAAACAGGGCCATGAAACACATTCATCTATAATCCCGTGACAGGTACGCATTTCCCCCTTTACCCCATTTGAGGCATATCTCTATGTCTTGTTTAGGAGTTTGTGAAAGGCAGCCTTCTCCATTGCCGACCACCATAGTGAGTATCGGTCCATATGTGAGTATCGGTCTTTTTAAAGCAAAGGAAATTTATAACACTTCTTTCTTTTTTTCAAGCTTGAAAAGAATACGCCCGTATGGCCAAAGCTGGTCATTAATAGTGAATATGGACGTTTTGGTACTCAAATTAAAACAAACTTCTACGAGTAGGACCCAAAAATTTAATTCTCTTGATCAAGTCAAGGGTCTATAGACTATAAATCTCATTTTTTTTAAATGCAATAATTACTCTTCAGTGGAGGGTATATACCATTCGGTCAGACCTAAACTTAACGACGTTTTCACTGATTTCATTTGATATGAATTTCAAATGTTTGCCTTTTCGATGACCGAAAAGGAGACCAAAAGAAAAAAGAAATAGATTTTTTTTTAAAATACTAAAACATTGCAAAAACTTTTCCTAAAAGCCCAATCTTTACAAACGCCCTCTGCACTCAACTTAAAACTTAAAGTAGCTTTTTCCAGTCCACCCAAACATAACAATATGTCCTCTTAAAAAAAACTGGATTAAATCATGACAGGAAGTGGACGTTTTAACAACAGGGCAGTGCAAGTAAAAAAAAAACCGCAAGCTCGAACAAGTCAGAGGTACCAGACACACGCTCTGCTGTACCGGACCAAGAACACCAAGCGGCAACATGCAAATTATAACCCTCAACCTACGAGTCAGAGGGGGTTCCCCCAAAGCCCTTGTCCTCTAATTGAAAACAGCGAAAAAGTGACACTGAATTTTTTATTCACAGTTCAGTTTGTGTTTTTTTCTTTTTCTGTCGTTTTTCTTCCGAGTACCGGAAGAGGAAACATTTAAACGACTGCATTTTATATCGCACTCTCTCTGCTCTCCCACTTCCGGTCGGCCCTTTAGCCTCCGCCGCCCACGTAATTGTAAGCGCATTAAAATGTTAAATACTTTGTGTAACTTACGCTTATAACAAACGCATTTCGCGAGCTCAAAGCGAAGCAAAAACTGGGTGGATAAATAGTGGGAACCAGAAACGGAAATGCAGATGAGTGTTAAAGAGCTGAAAGTGAGAGAGAGGGGGAAAAAGGAAATTCTCAGTGCATGTTAACTGAATTCATTACAAACGTATATTTTTTCCACTTCTTCCGTACAAACCTCCATTACAACGTGATCTCTTCCATTCACGGTGTCTGTCCTTCCGTTCGTCCGTCTGTCTGTTGCACGAAGAGCTCTGTTAATGACTCGTATTAAACATGTGTTGGCAAAGTTGCAACATGATTCACCAGCATAATGGGCGAAAAAAATCAGCTGAAAGCAAAATTAATTGGAAAACTAAATTAAAGCAAAAGTGGGGAAAATTAAATGGAACAATTAAAGAAGTGCACAGTTGAAGCATACCTTTAGGAGGTTAATAATTATTGGCTGTGCTTTATCAAATGTAGAGCATGCATTAAGGCGAGTGATCCATTTTGATTGGGAAAATCGTAAAGCAAAACTTTTATTTAAATCTGAAGCATATTTTAAGGCATTTTTTAAGGTTAAAATTTCTTTCTTTTCATCGACTCAGCAATTAAGGAATTCTTCTAAATGATACGGTGAGAATGAAAGGATTTGTTCTTCCTTAAGTTTAAGTCCGTTTGGTAAACTTAGTTGTTCGTTTAAAGCATAACTTTAGGAAGTTAACAATTACAAGGTGTGCTTGTGGAGTATACATTAAGGCGAGTGATCCATTTTGATTGGGGAAATCGTAAGAGCAAAACCTTTATTTAAATCTGAAGCATATTTTTAGGCTTATATTTTGAAGTTTGAGATTTTTCTAGTATCTTGGATTGCCAATTAAGAAATTGGCCTAAATTGTTGTGTAATGGTAAGATTGAACGAATTTGTTGTTCCTTCAGTTTTAGTCCATTTATAAAACTAAGTTCCTCATTTAAAGCATATCTTAAGGTGGTTAATGAAAAAGCTTCGTTCCCTTATAAAAAGATAAGGAACATTTTGTGATATGCTGAGATTGAAAGAATTTGTTCTTCCTTTAGTTTAAGTCCATTTGGAAAACTAAGTTGCTTATTTAAAGCATACCTTAAGGTATTTAATGAATTCTTGCTATGTTTGTAAAATGTGGAACATGCATTTTGGCGAGTATTTCAATTTTTATAGAGAGCATTAAAAGAGTTAAAGCATATTTTCAGTTAAAGTGTCATACAGACTAATGAAGCAGGCTTATATGGTTCAGCACTCTTTTATATTCTTAGACTGTATATTAAGTTATTGTCAAAAAAGATTGGAACGCTTATGGGAAGCTTAGAAAAATGTTGAGGTTATGTAAAATTAAATGAATTTGTCCTTGCTTTATTTTAAGTCCATTTTGAAAACTAATTTGAAACAAAAGTGGAAAAAACTAGATGAAATTATAATAAAAGGTCACATTTGAAGCATACTTTTAGGAGGTTAAAAATGAATAGCTTTAATTTTTAAAAAATATGTAGCATGTATTAAGGCGACTAATTGATTTTGTTTGGAAAATCGGAAGTGGTAAAGCATATTTTCAGTTTTAGTGTTATACAGAAATATGAAGCATATTTTTAGGCATATATATCGAAATTAGGAAAAAAATTAATTAGCAAATAAAACAAGAGAATATTAATAGCATACCTTTGGGAGGTTTATAACTACAGGCTTTATTAATCAAATGTAAAGTATGTTTTAAGACGAGTGATCCGTTTTGACTGGAGAAATCGCAAATGATAAAGTAACGATACTCTAAATTTTCGAGTTTTAAAAAAAGTGAAGTGTATTTTTAGGCATATAAAGGGAGAATTGGGACTTCTCAACTATTTTAAACTGTTGTGGCGGAGTTGGTTTCGAGGTTTCGAGGTTTAAAAAGCTTTCGACTATTACCTCAGGCATGCTCCAGCTGAGCTGCAAGCATGCAGAACATATGTCAGATACACTGCCGTCAACTTGGGCCCGTACAAATTAATGCAACAATACAATCCAGATCTCAACAAAGTCAACACCACTGTGATTTGTCTGTGTAGCCTGTCCTCCTCCTGGACTATCTTGGAAGGTTGGTGTTGGGCTATCAGGAGTTTCTCAAGTTTTTTTTAAAAACAAGCAAAACATTGTCTTTTTCGCCAGTACCTGGTGGTTTTTCTCAAACTCTGTGGTCACTGTCACTGTGTACGTTTTAGTTACTGTTGGGTCGTTGGTCGACCTTATTAGCCGCCAGACAAAGTTTCTTCAAGTTTTGAGAGCCTGTCGCTTTAGAAACCACAAATTAACCCGATCTCGTTCAAATTTGGCATGGTACGCGATTTGCGAGATAAAATAACTGGAAACTGGACCATAAAGTTCCATATTTTGGTAAAAACCCCACATTAAGGTTGAACCCGATTGCCAACTATTCTCTACCTCTGTCTATTCTAAATAATATCTTCGAAGGGATTTTATAAATAAGACTTTATTCAATGTATCCTTAAGCTTCCTTCCAAACCCATGGTCTTTTGCTGCTTGTAAAAGAAAGAAAATAGAAAATCATTATCATTTTCATTTGTTGCCAGTGCCATCTATAGTTTCTCTCAACTTGTATATCACAACGCATCTTATAGCATACACTCAGGCTTTCAACACGCCATTAAGCACAACCTACTTTAGGGATGGATCGAAACCACCACACCACCAACAAAACACAATTGTTTGATGGGTATCGTAACGCCCAGCTTTCCTGTCCGCTGGCAATTTAAATTAAAATTTCCATTAACACCTGTAATGCCACTGATCTTATATCTCATATCTTTAGTATCCTCTACTATCGTCGTCGACCTCCTTTGTTCTTTGGCAAATGAAGTAAACATGAAAATTAAAAGCAGATAAAGAAGAAACGTTTCTTTTCATGTCATATTATTTTCCCGCATAAAAGTCTCATCCTATTGACCAGGCATTGTTGCGAGCCACATTGCCGAGAATGCGTGGGCCTTAACAATTTTATATGCCTACAAACTAAAAAGGAGAAATTTTCTTTTTCTTCGAAACAAAGACTACCAGGCAATGGCAAATGTGAACAGATAAGGGGAGGGTGGGGACAGCGAGTAAGATAGACGTTCCAGTAATATCCTTTTTTCTTTATGGCAGACTTAAACCTTAGCCAAGATGAGATAACATTCATGGCATAGGGATGCCTGTGTGAGACTACTCCTCAAGAGAGTTCAAATGATTCTTGAAATGTTGTTGCTGTATATGTGTCTGCCACGGAGTCTCAGCACTTCCGTAGGTTCCAGTAACACGTGCCATATGATTTATTAAAATAATTTGAATTCACCCAAAGCCGACTCTAGTGGGCGTTAGGCAGACATGGTTTGTATTACCGAAAATTTTTCTTTTCTCCAGGTCTTCTTCCCCCGGGTTTCCACTACATTTGCGGTCTTATAATTTTTATTTTTATTATTTCTTTTGTCGTTGCCCCTGTCGTTTGGTTGAGAAGGAAATTTTTATAATTTAATTAAAAGCAAATCTTTTGTAATATAAACATTATCTTTTAAAGACAATAAAGCGGAGAAATAAACTCAAAAAAAGACAAAAAAGAATAAAAAACCCTGAATCCGTTTGCACAAAGCAAGCAAGCGAATATTGTATTCTTTTGTAGTTATTGTTCTTTTCTGTTGTCTTTCCTTCACGGCTTTATTGTTTGTTTTGTAAGAAATGCTCGACAGTATTCGGAAACTGAGAAAAAGATTTTTCTAAATTGTAAGGAGAAGCGAATGAAAACTCCAATTATTAGAAAGGAACAGAAAAGTAAAATTTACTACTTTGTTAAACACTCTGCGTGGTTGAATTTTTTAGATTATCCTTAAAGTATGCAAAATTCAGCGCATAGTTGAAAGCCTAAAAGTATGCTACAAAAACTGTTAAAATTTAAACTACTGTTGAAAGTTGGATTTGGTGCTTTCTCTTGTGAGCTAATTTAGTTAGCCAGTCTTTTATTTTAAAGTTATAAAAGGTGCAAGGGTTTGCTAAAAGCCAGCCTAAAATTATGCAAATAGATTTTTTGTAATGAAAATTTTATCTGATATTCTTTGATCCTTAAATGGGAACCTAGTTATGTACAGGATGTTGGCTTTGACATTTGCGAATTTCGAAAACGAAAGTCGTTCTTGGTTTAAGCCACTAAATGCTTTTCGAAAATTCAAATATAAATTTTGAAATGTCGATTTTTTTTTGTTTTTTCGAAAAAAAAGTAGGTTAAACTAGACAAGTAAATTTTAATTTTTTAGAAAAAGTTAGCCGGTTTGTCTGGTCAACAAAGCAGTTGTTACTTTATGTAACCAAGTAATTACCTAATTTCGCGTTTTTGAAAAATCGCCAAACTACAAAGAACACAACACATATTAACACGAAACATTGATAAATGAGTCCATCTTTACTAATTTTTGTTGTAAAGGGACCATCGTGTTAATACGAGTATAATGACTTTTTAAAAAATGTTGCATACCTTTCGGTGATTTTTTTATCCATATCTGAAAAACAATTTCTTGTGCTAGACCGATGATTTTATGTAGGGTTTTGTGTGTTTTGAAAACAATGTTACCAATATCCGTTTTTAGAGAAAATCCCTAATTTTTATTTTACACTTTTTTTCTAAATATAAGTAAAAAAATGAAAACATACAATTTTTTAAAGAAGAAAAAGTAAGCCGGTTTGTTTGCACCAAGGTCAACAAAGCAGTTATTACTTTATGCAAGCAAGTAATTTCTTATTTACGCGTTTTTAAAAAATCGCCAAACTGCAAAGGACACAACACATATATACATGTAACTTTCTTTGATGTGTTAGGCCCACCTAGTACTGCAGTACATTTTTACAAGTTTTTGTTGTAAAGGATACCACTGTGTTAATGTAAAATGTAAGCCGGTTTGTCTTCTTTAAAAACGTTGCATACTTTTCGGTGATTTTTTTTTAAAAATGGTATAACATTTTCTCGAATTTTTTCGAAGCATTAACATTTTTTGGATAAAAACGTAAAAAGAAGGCACGACATAATGAATGTTAGTTATTTTTGTGGCAGCATAATGACTTTTTCAAAAACGTTGCATACTTTTCGGGGAGTTTTTAGAAAAGTGGTAAGGTATTTTGGATTTTGTGCAAAGTAATGACAATTTTTGGAAAAGAAAACCTCAAAAGAATGCACGACTTTATGAAAGTTAGCTATTTTCTTCTTAAGTAACAACAATTGTGCCAGGCTAGCTAACACAGCACAACATTCAGATTATTTTTTTATATTTTCGAAGAATAATACTGAAAACACTCCTAAATCTCTGTCGATGTGTGGCACAACATTAGTGTTAGCCTAGCACAATTTTCAAATATGGATAGTTTTTAATTTTTGTAAAGTTATCCCACTTATTAAAAAATCCCCTAAAAGTATGCAATGATTTTTTTAAAATGTAATTTTATTTTAATAGCAGTAACGTTTTCTTCAAAAACTTGTGTGAATGGATTGTAATACTATAGGGTTAACAATCTAGTGGCATTTTTTCATGGGTTTTTTTCACAGATAACGCGTAATTGTTTGTTAAACTTTATTTGGTTCTTTTTATCATGGAAAGACTTACGCCGCAAAAACAACGGTTTGGTGCGGTTTATGGGCTGGAGGAATCATCGGATCATATTTTTTCAAATTTGAAACGGGTGATCAATGTAGAGGAATTTTTTTCAATAGAGGTTTTTCTGTTTAACTTTTTTATTTCTTTTCAGTATTGTTTGCAATTTTTTCATGGAAACACTTCGCCGCAAAAACGGTGTATATTATTAACGGACCCTCAGAACGGACACCCTGAGGCGTAGTTGCGGCCAACATTTGAAGAAAAATATATAAAATAAATGGCGTAAAATCTCCTTTCGAAGGAACAATAAAGATTCCAAACTTGATTTGAATTTTTGTATTTTTTTTTATTCTGATTTATTTTTCTATATATTAATATTGATCACCCGTTAGGTTGTCCTTGCACATTAATGAAAGTTTCGCGTGAAGATGTATTGTGTCTAAGAAAATTTAGCGATTTAAAAAAATTGCGTAGATAAGAAACAAACATTTTTCAAAAAGTAAACGTAAAAAAGCTACACCAAAACACAGTCCGATGCGTTTGTTGATCTCTTAGCAGATAATCCAGCTTAGTTTTTCTCTCGTGTGTTTTCTTTTTATTCGGAAAAAGGATTAAATAGAAATTAGCGATTTTCATAAAAGTGTTAAATGGTAACATTGTTTTCCAAAATACCAAACAAACCTGCATTAAGTCATCTATCGAGGAAAATATTAAAAAAATAGCGCAGCTGGCATTTTTTTATTAGCAGTATTTCTGAAAATGGATCGAGATAAACATGTACTCGTCTAGCACAAACTAGAAAAATTTGTTTTTGCGGTGCCACCATTCTGAACATAAAATACCTATTTATGTAGTTTCCTCAAAATTCTATTAAGGTACAAACGTGGAACTTTTTTCAAATCTTTTATCTTGTGCGCGTATGCTGAAGGTGGTAAACTTAAGATTGCACAGTTCTTATTGGACTTCAGATTGAACCTTTTAGAGCTATCAAAGCATTACTTTTTCCATTATTAAGTTCGCCTTCTTTTGATTCCGAACACTGTGCGTTGTATTACATTTGATTAGTATTTTGTACAAGTTTCCTTTCCATTCCCTGAAAAAATAACAATAACCGGGGAGGATTGTCATTGTTTACTGTTCAAACGGGAAGAAGAGTCGACGGAAAAAATCCCAGGTAATCTTTATTATTTTACAGAGTCTGTTAGTGTGTACAGTATGTGTAAGCATCGGTGTATGTGTGTGTTTGACTTCAGGCTGTTGCTAAAGGAGAATCTTATCTCACCGTGGCAAATGGTGTGAGAGATACAGTGTAGTTGTGTTTCTGTGTGTGTGTAAGAGAATAATTGTTATATCTTGGTAATGGCTGTGATGCTAGCGATACTCGCGGTGATGGGACGGCAAGTTCGTGTTGGCAGCCAGGGTTATATGCCGTGGTTTTCTGTTGCTTCTGTCTGACGAGAGGAGTTACTTTCAAATCTTGATAAACTTCAAGCAAAAAACGGTGAAAACATACGAAACGGATGGAAAACTGGTAAGAACATTATTTTTTCAATTCCTGTTTAGTTTTTTTTGTACTCACCATATACCCCATATGCATACACGAGGTGGTTCGGAAAGTTCTTAGCCTATCAATGAAAGAGAATAGTTAGTTTTTCAAAAATATTTTTATTTTTCAATATAATCTCCTGAAACTTCAATACACTTAGTCCAATGCTTATCTAGCAATTCTATCCCTTGATTAAAATAGTTTTCCTCAAGGTCTTCAAAATAGTGGTTTACAACTGTATTTGCATCTTCATTTGAGGTAAAACGCTTGCCAGCAAGCAATTTTTTTAGATTTGGGAACAGGTAAAAGTCACCGGGAGCTAAATCAGGAGAATAAGGTGGGTGGGCAAGCAACTCGTACTTTAATTCGTTGATTTTAGCCATTGTTAAAACACTCTTGTGCGCTGGTGCGTTGTCTTGATGAAAAATTATTTTTTTGTGTTGTAAGCCAGGACGTTTTTCTCGAATTTGTACATTTAATTGATCTAAAAGGTTGCAATAGTACTCTGAATTTATTGTTTTACCCTTTTGCAGATAGTCAATCAATAAAATACCTTTGAAGTCCCAAAAAACCGTTGCCATAACTCTTCTTGGGGGCACTTCCTCCAGCTTCAGTCCATTGTTTGGATTGTTCTTTTGTCTCTGGAGTATAGTGGTGGAGCCATGTCTCATCAACAGTTATGAAACGACGCTTAAAATCTATTTTATTTCGCTGAAAACGATCCAAACAAGCTTGAGAAATGTTCATTCTTATGCGTTTTTGGTCGACTGTTAACAAGTCCGGCACCCATCTTGCAGAAAGCTTTTTCATCTGTAGTTCTTCATGCAAAATTAAATGGACTCGATCATTTGAGTTGCCCATGATATTAGCTATTTCACGCACTTTTATTTATCGATCATTTAATAGCATATCATGCACTTTGGCTACAATTTCTGTTGTTGTTGCTGTTTGCATATGAAGGAGCACTTTCACCTAACACATTCACCATATCATTATGAATTTCTTGTCCCGATAAACCTTTTTTATGTAAATATTTAATGACACCACGCATTTCTAATTTTTCCATTGTAAAAAAATCGCGGATGCGTCTTTTGTGAACACCTGTTTCGATATGAAGGAGTTTAACATGTGTTCATAGCAGAGATGGAAGTTTCCAAAACACTTAACTTTTTTCTGTTTATACCTCGCTTTTTGTGCTAGGCTAAGAAGTTTCCGAACCGCCGTAGTATTGATCGTCGTAAATTATACGAGTATGACGATACAGTCAGCACAGTGCTTCTGTCGGTCCGCATGTGTGTTAAATGCACAATAGCAAACAAATAAAGCCAGGGCCTCAAAATATTGAACTGAGACCCTTTAAATTACATATAATTGTATATATGTGACGCGCAAAATAGAAAGGGACCTAAGGTACCAGTTTTGTTCAGGAGAGCCATTTTAGAGATTAGGTCCCTTTCTATTTGCGTTTAGAATCGTCGACTTCACTTTCATAAAAGGCGCATATCTCTGGAAGGGAACACTTTTGGGGCATGGGATCGGTCTCATTCGATGCTCAGATGTTGTCCACATCAAAAAAAGAAAAAAAAAGAAAATTGATTTTTTTTACCCTTAGGTCCCTTTCTCCAAGCGCCGTCACATATATGATATATGGGGTTTCCGACCAGTACTTCGAATATACCTCCATTCATTTAAAGGGGGGTATCAAAAGCCAATACTTAAAACTATTAGAGATATGGCGACGATATTTTGAGGATATAATGTTGGACTGGATCGAAACATATCTTAAAGGAAAAGTGGGCGGTGCAATGCCACCTTAAAAAATAGCATTTGCTGCCCAATTAATGGACCCTGAATTTAAAAAGACAATATAACATGAACTATTAGAGATATAAGATTTGGAATATGCGAGTATGAAGCTGGCGTAGATCAAAACACATGCTGGAGAAAAAGTACCCGGTGTCAAGTCTCCTTTAAAAATTACAAAGTAATGGACTGATCACCATAATATTTTAACAGATTGAAATCAATGACTACCTTCTTATTATAGACCATATTTTGCGGACAAAAGGGCGTGTCCCCGCCCATGCATCCCTGAACTTTAAAAGGCTATATTTTCGAACTTATATATCTATGATGATAATAGTTGGTATATATGATGTTGGTATGGAAGAAACACACCTTAGAGGCCGGTGCATTGACAAAATTTTTCATATTGAACCGTAATCCATGATGAACGAAAGCCTTACCTCACGTGTTCAATGCAAGATGACAACTGAAAGGCAGAATAATACAAATCTCCCGTCAGCCACTATAAGCCATGCACACTCTCCACTCTCTTCGACCAATAGTGCCGCCACAACCTGCAGTGCAAAAAAGCAAAAAACATCGCTCTACCCTGTACAAGCGTCGGACGAAGCGTAAGCCCCATCGGCAGTATTCATTCAGGAATATACAACCGCTTATCAAAAGACAACGATAGCGTTGGCTTTGAAATGTCGGTCGCTGGGGGGAACAAACGCTTAAGCTACTACGAAAAAAGCATTCAGGGAAGACCTTGACTTCAAAAGAGACACCATGCGGATTGAAACCTGGATAAAGCAAGCTTAAAGATCGAAGTGCTTATAAAACATTTTTTCAGCAGGCCCGGGCTAACAAGAGGTTGCGAAGCAAGCCTATGCTAGCTTGTGTTATTTCAGTCATTTCAATTGCAAATCTACGTAGGAGGGTATTTACGATTCAGCCAGGCCAAACTTACTGACTGACTGACATTATGTAAGATTTTTACTTATCCTTGGTTTAGGAGTTTTAGTTTGCTTTGCCTTCTTCTTCCAATTGTGGATATAATTGTTTGGGTTTTCTCTCTCTCTCTCTCTCTCTCTCTCTCTCTCTCTCTCTCTGTCTTCTGCTGATGTTCGGCAATTGCAATAATCCTCCAAAAACAAGCATCCAACTAAAGATAAACAAGTTTTGTAACAAAGTAAGAGATTTAAATTTAGAACCTAAAAATGTTGTCATGTTTTACGATATGGTCTTCATCAGTGACAGTGGCAGACATAGAAGGTTTCAAAAATCACTTAAATTGCTCAGAATTCTCTGAACGCAGAGAACTCGTTTCCATAATTAGCAGCCTGAGGTTCATAGAAAAATCCTGTCCCTTCCTTTGTCCTACTCATCGTAATGTTACTTCACCTTACCATAGACAACTCCCGCCAGCCTACTTTTAGGCACTTAATAAAATCGTTTTGGAAGGTAGATCCTTTTAACTCTCTCGTTTAATTTTTGTTGTTGTTTGTTTTTGCAAAACAAAATCCAATCCGTACTAAATAAAGTAAAATCAATCTCATTAGGAGATTTCAGTTCTCTTGGGTGCCTTAAATAAATAACTTAGCACATCCGAAGGATAACACCCACCAAAAGCGTAGGCTGTAACTCATTTGCTTGGACTGGAAATTTCAAATCTATCCCAGAGTAGCAAAAACTTGAAATAGAACCAGAAACGAAGTAAACAAGACGAGATGAACGACTGCACTTTAATAAACATCTTTATCTTTGTCGTCATCATCCCGTATCATCATCAACAAAAAGAAAAGACTACAAACAACAGCATCACCAACAAAATAAACATTTTCATGCTAGAAAAAAACCCGAAGAGTAAAATTCAAAACGAAACCCTTTTGATTCGCCAAAGGATCCCATTCAAAACAATGAAGTTCTCAAAAGGGGAAAATTGCTGTACCAAAGACCACAAACAAAAACAAACAAGTGTACATAGGGGGCGATAAGTGTCCTAAGTTTTTTCCATTCTGGAAAATCACAAAGTGTGGGGCGGGGAAAGTTTGCTGCAAAAAAATACTATACAAAAAAGGGGTATAAATCAACCAAGGAGACCAGGAAGTCATGTGGGTGCCCGATAATGCTGTATCATCAAAGACATGGAAGATAGACAAACTGGCTAAGAGCCATTGAAGCCCTTCGACAAAAGAACAGGACAAGGCAGTTCCTTTCTAAACGAATAATGCTGAATTTTAACTTACTGTGGCTGGCTTCACAACCTCTTCGTGGTCCGGGCCTAATAAATGCATGATTTAAAAGCACTTCGGTCTTGGGCGTGTTTCCTTCAGTTTCTAATCTTAAGGATCTTCGCATCATCCTCTACTTGGACTTTCGGTCTTCCCCGTCTGCACTTTTCGTGGTGATTATCGTTTGACGCCTTCCGTCCAAACAACATATAATGGGTGATCCAAGTAGAGATACTTTTTTCAATACAGATCACGTATGAATCGTGTCATGCTGTCATGTTACTTTTGTTTAGTATTGTTTGGCAGTTCATCATGGAAAGACTTACGCCTGAGCAACGTTTACAAATCGTTCAACTTTATTACGAAAATTCACCTTCTGTGGGGAATGTGCTTCGTGCACTTCGTTCAACTTATGGTCAACATAATCGGCCTACTGAGCCTACTATTCGCAACACCATCACCCATCTTGAGACCCAGCATTCATTATTGTATAATATTCGACCGAATACACCACGTCCAGCACGCAGTGAAGAAAATGTAGCGACCGTAGCTAAGAGTGTACACCAACCCCTTGGAAAGTCCATTCGGCTTCGTTCGCAGCAACTCGGACTGACATATGGAACGACTTGGCGCATTTTACGTCGAGATCTTAAATTGAAAGTGTACAAAACACAGCTTTTACAAGAACTGAAGCCGCCCGACGTTCCCAAGTGACATCGCTTCGCTCTATGGGCTCTTGAAAAGTTCCAAGAAGATCCGACGTTTTCGAGCCAAATTTTGTTCAGCGATGAGGCCCATTTCCTGCTCAATGGGCATGTAAACAAGCAAAATTGCCGCATTTGCGACGAAGAGCAACCAAAAGAGGTTCAAGAGCTGCCACTTTATCCAGAAAAAACAACGGTTTGGTGTGGTTTGCGGGCCGGTGGAATCATCGGTCCGTATTTCTTCAAAAATGATGCCGGTTTGAACGTAACCGTCAATGGCGCCCGTTATCGTGCCATGATAACCGACTATTTGATGCCTGAAATTGATGCTTGTGATATCGGCGACATCTAGCTTCAACAAGACGGCGCCACTTACCACACATCGCATCAATTTATGGATTTCACGTTTTGGGCCGGTCGATTGGCCACCTAAATCGTGTGATATCACACCGTTAGACTTTTCCTGTGGGGATATGTAAAGTCTAAAGTTTATGCGGACAAACCCGCTTCGATTCAGGCCTTGGAGCAAAACATCACGCGTGTCATTCGCCAGTTACCAGTCGAAATGCTTGAACGAGTCATCGAAAATTGGACTCAACGGATGGACCATTTGAGACGTAGCCGCGGCCAACATTTGATAGACAAAAATTAATGCCAAAGAATGTTCTTTCAAATGATAATAAACATTCTCCATTCAATTTGAATTATCTGTGTTTTTTCTTTAAAAAAGTAGGGATCACGCGTTACAAGCCAGCACAATTGCTGTTTTTTGATGCGTCTAACTACATTCATGCCGCGATACATCCATAAAGCTTTCGTTCAGTCCGAATCATATAGTTACTTCCCGTCCACACAGCTAGGGCCGTAGATTTTACAAAGGACTTTTCTCTCAAAGATTGCTAAAACACTTTCATCAGTTCAAAAGTCACTACATGTTTTTTCAAAACTGTACTAAAATCCACCCCCAGTCGAAATCTTCAAAAATTTGAGTTATAATTCAAAACTGAAATAGGGGTTTTATTCTACTATCATAAGCTTTCAGATTTTGGGGGTCTCAACTGGTTCAAGATTTTGAAGTTGGAAAATGTGCTACTGTGTTGCTAGTACTTAAATCGCTAGCAATGTTTTGGAAACCGTCTTCACCTTATAAAAATTCCTTTTAGTACTAACACCACTAGTAAAAAAGATAAAACTCGTTTGGTAGGGAACTGATAAGTCATGTTTTCTCAGCTAATGAGTGTTTTCTTAGATTTGGTACGAAAACTTGTAAAGACATGAATAAAGTTTTTTTTTTGTTGAAATGAATCGACAAATGAAGAATTCTTATTTTTTAGTACTATTCGCTTGATGAGAACTTTCTTTAACAACCTATAACAAATTACATTAACAAACATTGGCATCTTTATCATTTCTCTTTCTTAGATAACGAATATTTTCCTCCTTGGAATACCTTTGGAAATTTATTGGAATTTATTGTTAAAGTAATCCTTCGTTAGATATTGTTGGAGAAAGTGAACATTTTGCCATTGTGGAACGTGCCAAACGCGAATCGATAATAAATCCATAATAAGGTGTATTTGGTGCCATTAAAGTAAATGAATGAATGAATGGATGGTGGATGGCTGAAAATCCTAGGTTGGTTCTAGAATCAAGTCACACACACACACAACAGACAGTCAATGGCAAAATACAATTACTGTGAAAACGAAATGAGCGAAAACGCTAAAAGCAATAAACATATAAATCGTGGCACACGATTCTTACTAGACACAGAGCGGGGTGACGGTGTTCAAGAAGCCAACCGGTATCCTTTAAATCCTTTAGCAGTTTATGGCCTATATAATGGCAAAGATGAGGTTTTCTTTGGCGTAACAGGAAACGAAAGCTAGGCAAAGCGGCAAAGGCATCAGCACGTAGAGTTACACCTACTCGAGTTACCAGTTGAATGGATTCACTAAGTATTCATTTATTCATCTGGATTTCGAACACTTGCTCAGAGACGTATCTATGCCTGTCTGCTTACGTATGCGTGTGTGTGTGTATGTGCGCCTCAATGTTAACGATTGATCCCTCCCAACAAATTGCTACAATCTCTTGCTTCTTCAATTTTTTTAGCAATTTTCAGTTTTGTTGCTTTTTGTTGCCAAATTGCCAAACGACAGCAAGTTAGAAGGTAGCTTTGAATGGAATTCTCGACATTTACTCCTTCACATTTGGTGGCCCGGTATCCACCCCCGCTCGCAAGACACCAGCTCAGGCTGCCTCGCTATTTGTCTCGTTACCTTTATCATCATTTGTTTAAAGTACTTTTGCTCCTCAATTGATAGCGCTTTTTACCGGATGTATTTTCCCACTGCCTCTGTATATGTATGTGAGTGCGTGTGTGTGGAATAAAAAGAGCTTTAGTTATTTGTGATGATTGGTAGAAAATCCCACGTTTATCCCTACAATGAGTTTTCAGTTCGTAGTGGATTCCGGCATCGAGCCAGTTAAGCTTGAAGGCAGCTAGCTAGAGATACAAATATGTACGTGCATGAGCTTGTGAAAGTAGACAAATACGTATAGAAGCGATACGTATATATGCACTTGCATACACACACACACACATCTACGTATGGGTGAATGTATGGGTAGACATTTACTTAAAGATTAGTAAGCAAAATTTGTCAATGTTCTTCAATACGTGCTTGTGTGTGCTTTTGTTCTGTTTTTTTTTTTCTTCCATCTTTTCTTTGTTTTAAAACGTATCTGCATTTAAGCTTCCGATTGAATCTTCATCAGTTGAAATGATATTCTTTATCCTACTTAAAATGTGCCAAGGAAATCACACATGTCTTTATGATATAATGGCTGGATATGCAGTAATTTTTTTTTTAAAAAACAAAAGGGCTCTATAAGCTGTCGCTTATACATTTTAACTGAGGTTATGTTAAATGGTAGAAACTTTCTTGAAAAACATCAATTTGCCAGTAAAATAAAATAATGATAGTAAAGGGTGTTTTTTTCAGATGTGTGGTTGGTTTTCAAGATGAAATAAAACGCATTTAATTTAAGGTTATGGCCAAAAATGTAGCTTTATTATAAAGATTAGGGTTTGCCGTTATGTTTTTAAAATAATTTCGAGCAAGTGGCCGTCGAGGCTGGCTCGACTAAATTCTAGATGAGAGGCCCAATTATCGATTACTTTTTGCAGGATTTGGAGCAATAACGCGCCGAATAACCTCTTCAAAGGCGTTAATTGTGTCGGGCTTATCTGCGCAGACAAGCTACTTCACACAACCCCACAAAAAATGGTCCAGCGGTGTTAAATCGCAGGATCTTGGAGGCCACGCCACAGGCCCACTGCGCGAGATAATGCGCTCACCAAAAGCTTCCTTCATTAAGTTGATTGTTTCGTTGGCTGAATGGCATTTAGCGCGTCTTGTTCAAATCAAAGGTCGTCCACACCAGCATGAAGAAGTCATTAACCATGACTCTATAGCGATCCCTATGTATCATTATGACCGGCTTCATTTGTGAACAAATATAGACCAATGATTCCCTCTGCCCATAAAGCACACCAAACAGTGGCTTTTTGAGGATGTTACGGCGTCAAAGTGAGCTTCATCGCCGAACAAAATCTTTTTGCTAAAATCGGAATCGGCGGCCATCTCGTTTTGGGCCCATTCACCTTGGTTTGCAAACGTTGTTACGGAGTATGTCTATTCTTTATGAAATGGCAAACCAAACTGAGCATACGCAAGTGACATTTGTCAAAAGTCCGAAAAAGTGTGGCCAGATTGAAAATCACTTGCATAAAAAAACACCCTTTACACATTTTTTAACGGGGTCTTTTGTGGCAAAAAATTGTACCTTTAAAGCGATCTGGCGATCTGGCGATCATTTACTACCATCCGGTAGAGTGCATCAGAATTTATTTCCACTACCTAGATTTAAGATTACGATCAATAGTAGAGTGCTTTTCCAAAGACACTCAGGCTGACATGGTCGTTTTTCAAGATTATCAAGAATCTTATATTTTATAGGGCCTCTAATATATCTTTAACGATGTTCAAAGCAAAATGACAAATTTCAGTTTGAATAATGACCTATTGAGACCTATTAAAAATGTATTCTTGCTAGATTTTATATTGTTATCTATAGTTCGCTTTTTCAAATGCCATCAAGAATTATAGGATTATTTTAGAACCATCAAGAATTAAAGGATTATAATCAATCTTTCGCGATGTTCAAAACAGAATGCACGAGCTATTATTTACACTTCCAGCGTTATTAGTTTATTTTGTACTTTTTAAAATAATATAATTAAGAGCTACGAATAATAAAATATTGTTTAGAACTATTTAATTGGAAGCAAGTTCTGCTTAGTACACGTTATAAAAATACTTGGAGTTTATATGTTCTTTTGGTTACCCACTGGTTATCCTGCTCGAAAATCATCAATCATGTGAAAGTGTTTATTTACTTTACTTTTAAAAGGACAGAAGTTTTAGTACAAAAACTAGATTTTAAAACTTCCTAAAGGTGGCTGAATAGTAACCATGAAATAGTATAATAGTCCTTAGAGTTCCTTAAAAGTTGCAAATTTTAAATTCAGCTTAAATGTATTTCCTATTATCACTTATCTGAAAATGAGCCATTTTGCCCGGCTTTGCCTTTATCCAAGTCCCAGGAGTTATATCTTTACGCCAAGACGTTGCTGCAGCCTTTCTTCCTAATGCCATTGTTATTACCTATTTAACCCTTTGTCAAATCCAAAAGCTTTGGCTTTCTTTTTGCTATTTTTCTCCCAGGATAATTGGTAACACAATTATCTGGAGCAATCGAAATGGGATTGATTGTAAATTAGATACATACAAGCATATGTACGACCGTGTGTACATATATATGTACATCGGATTGGCATTGATTGCAAATTACATACGTAGAAACATACTTACTTCTATGTATCCGAGTATCCTTTCGATTGGTGTCTGGGTGATATTGGTCCTTCGTATCTGTTTGGCCATTCATTGTCATTGTCTTTCCTCCTTCGATGCGGAAGGGGCTCTGTGGAAAGCCAAACGCTGCCAATGGTAGTTGGTGTTTAGTGTTATGGCTTTGTTGCCGTTGTTGTTATAGCAAAGCTTTAAATTATCACACATCTCTAAAGACCGGACACAGAAAGAAGAGAGAGAGACAGAGAGAAAAAACGGAAATTGTAAAACAGCAGCATACGAGTAATGCCGGTGTTAGAATCTCACCATGACATGTGTGCCTTGCCTGGGAGGGCAAAATCAAAGTGTCTCTGGACAACGAGGGATATTGGGAAATGTTGCAGGTAAAAGTAGTGTTGGGATGGTTTAATGAACGCTTTAGCGGAAGGTGGCACAAATCTAGAAATTAAAGTCAACTGTGGAATTTTTACTTATTATTATTATTTATTCTCGTCATTCCATTCCAATCTAGAAATTAAAGTCAACTGTGGAATTTGTACTTATTATTATTTATTCTCGTCATTCCATTAAGGAAAATAGGGCCGTTATAAGTCTAGTCCATTCAGATCTATTATCAGAGCTTTTAATTTTACTCCATTTCAGGATTTTCCAGCCAAATCAATATCGTTCTCCAGCTGCCTTCTCCTTACATGTATGGGTCTACCTCGTCGTCTCGTATCCTGATTGTTCCAATCGATTACTGTTCTTGCAATCTCATAGGTTGGTTCACGTAGAGTGTGGCTCAGCCAACTCCAGTATCTTCTCGCACTGAGCCGAAAATGCAATGATTTTTTAACCATGTGTCTGGTTAAATTTTTCATAGTAAATGCTGATAACGAAGACAAAATAACGTTATATAAGGTCAAATATACATACAAAATAGTTGAGTTAACATTATATAAGCTTGGTTTTTTTCAAGAGAGAGGCCGAACATTGTGCGACATAAACAAAAATTTTAAGATCATCCGGGTCTGTTGTATCGAAGTTTTTGATCTGCTTTGTGTTATACGAAGTTCAGAACTAAGTTACACGAAGTTGCTACGATTGCAACTGTCTTATCCCCCCACACTTTTACCTTTCTTCCTCTGCTCTGAAAGTGTGTGTAATTGTGAGAAAAATCATAAGACAATTTATCTCGCTCTTTAAAAAAAAACCATCATCAAATGCAAATGTTAACTGTACAATTGCAGACAGATTGATTTTCACACAGTTCGAAGACTATACACAAAGGGTAATTCTCATTAATTGTAATGAGACTACCGTATAAGTCATTTGATTTGTAGCCGAAGTAAACGTTGCCAAAGACTGCTGAAGAAAGGCCTTGGAGGGTTTAGAAACTGTTGTTCAGTCTGCCTGGAAACCGTACCTAATTCATTTCACCAATTTTTAGTTGATTCTGAAAAAGAAATAACAAAAAGGTCTCGAATCAGAATGAAAACTGTTCAAGTCATAATAATGAAAAAAGACCAAATAAATGTAAATAAAACAAAAACATAAGTAGCTTAATTTAATATTAAAAATTGTAACAGTAACTCTATTTCTGGTTTAAAGATGTAACCAATAATTAGTGAACTTAACAATAAAAATGATTTCTATAACAATCTTCATTCTTAATAATGTTAACAATTTCATTTTTAAATTGAACATGCATTGTTTCATTAAATTAACTATGAAATTTTTATATTAACAATTTTCATGGCTAAAAACTATGCATTGTTAAAACAACAATAATTATTTTAATAGTGACAATTTTAATGGTTACAAAACTCAATAACGCATTGTTAAAACAACAATAATTATTTTAAAATTAACAATTTTCATGGTTAAAAAATTCAACCATAAAATAGTTAAATTAACTAATATTATTGTAAAGTTCCAGTCAACAAGAAAATATTCAAACTAACCTAATATAACGTAGACTCCAAATCATGTTTTTTTATGGTGAAGTTAGCCTTATATACTTATAAGGTTATTTTATAAAATTTTGGTTATTAATAAAATTCGACGGGATTAATTCATTATTCTTCTAAGGCAATGACTTACAGGTACATGCAAGTTGTTTATATCACGAGCAGCCGCACTCCATGTCTCACATCCATAAAGTAAGGTAGACTTCACGTAGGAGTTAAATATTTGAATTTCGGTATTTCTAGATATATTTGAGGATTTCCATAACGTGATCAAGTGGTTTATAATATCTGCACTTGAGCCTCCTCCACTATCAATGATACTTCCGAGGAAGCAGAAGCTGCTAAGGTTGTCAAGGGCAACGTCGTTCATCTGTAGGGACTCTCTCTTCTTAGTCAGATGAACTTTTAGTCTCGCTGCCATTAAATCCGCCTGCAGCTGTCTTCATGTCATTGAAATATCACTGAACTTGTTAAAGAAGACAAAAATCATCGGCGTAATTTAGGTCCCCTAGGCGTTAATACTTATAGATACCCCGTTGAATCCCGTCAAGGTCCGCTGTTTTCATGACAAAATCCAGACAAAGAAGAAAAGGTATGGTTGGGGTAAAAATTTTCGGAGAGCATCATACTATTGTTAGGTATATGGTTGTGGCAAATCAATATAATGGTCCTCAGAACAATAGTTTGGTTCACCATACAATGATCTCCACAACAATATACAATGATTGTCACTACAATAGTATTACTCACACACAACCATACTATGATCGCAAAAACTATATTATGATTCTAACTCAACCATATTATAATCCCAACAACCATATTGTGATCCCAACAACAATACTATGATCCTCACATAGTATGTTTCACATACAACCATAGTATGACCCTTACAACCATAATATGAATCTCGTGCTCCCTACAGCCATGGTATTATTCCACTCAACAATATAATGATCCCCAACATTTTTTAAAAGTATCGGGTTAAGTTGTTATTCAACTAAACCCGACATTTGTAGAGATCTCATTGAATTCCGCCAGAGTCCGCTGTTTTCATGACGAAATCAGGAACAATAAAAAACAGTAAAGGATTGTGCTATGAGCTAGTTTATTAAAATATTTCTCAAAATCTAAAAATGTGACAGCGCATAGAGAAAGGGACCTAAGGGTAAAAAATTTTCATTTTGTTTCTTTTTTTGATGTGGACAACATCTGAGCATCGAATGAGACCGATCCCATGCCCCAAAAGTGTTCCCTCCCAGAGATATGCGCGTTTTATGAAAGTGAAGTCGACGATTCTAAGCGCAAATAGAAAGGGACCTAATATTTAAAATGGCTCTCCTGAACAAAACTGGTTTTTAACCTAAGGTCGACCTTCATTCGACTGATTGATCCACGATAATTCTGAGGGTGTTTACTTGATATACAGAGAATTTTCCAGGACCAAAACCAGCTTGATGTGGACGTAGTTCTGGATTCAGAGCAGAATTTTGTTTGTTGGGCGTACTTAAAAGCGTGGTTCTACTTATAACTGTTTATAGGTATAGGTGATTAGTTTACCCTAAATCGCGGTATAAGAAACTGGGCATGGCTAGAATTGAGCACAATTGGTCAGATTTAGGTATAGCTGCTACACATATGTTCAACTGATTTTATGTCTTAAGCTCTATACACCGGGAAAAATCAGTTAGAAATCGGTTAGAAGTTCTAATATTCGGTTGGATAAACATACTTTCTGTAGCAATCACCAACGTTCCATTGCATTAACGGTTGCATGATTTGACCTACCGTAAGATGGTAGTTACAATAATATTACGATTTTTACAGCCAATAAGTTGGTTCGATGTCAACGGAATTTAGTTAAACTATTGGTTGCCACAACTGGTGGTTATGACCACTGGCTGTGCCGATTGAATACATGCATAGTACAACCAGCAACATTCAGTTGGCAACATATATGTTCTCTGTGCGTAGAAGCCACTTATTAATTCAATCTGAATGAGATTTGACGCATTGTATAACAATCGATCGATCAACAGCTATCGCAAAATTGGCTAATACCGGTCCACACTTTGATAAAGCCCCAGTACAAAGATCTTCATTGATTTTGTTTGGAAGGACATTTTCGTACAAAATTATTGTTTTTGCGATTAGGCGATCGGCTGGACCTTAAATTCGAAATCCGGACCTTTCAAACATTCAAATATTAATAAATTATTTTGTAAGCCTGAATAAATATAAAGTCTAGTCCATAGACCCTTGAAACTTTTTAAATCTGGGTAAATTTATAGCACCGCCCATAGGTTCAGGATTTTTGATTATTCCAGAAGTCGAGCCAGTCCTTGTGTGGGAAAATTTTTAACTTTTAGTGAGACGATTCACAATAATACAAAGGGTGTTTTTTAGACGTACGGTTTCAAGCTGGCCACACTTTTGGCGGAGTTGGTCTTCTTGATAGTTGTTACTTGATTTATGCTAAGTTTGGGTTGCTATTTCATAATGAATACATTTACTCCAGAACAACGTTTGCAAATCGTGGTAAATGGGCCCAAAACAAAACGGCCACCGATCCTGATTTTTAAAAAATATTTTGTTTACCGATGAAGCTCACTTTTGGCTGAATGGGTAAGTTAGTAACCAAAATTATCGCATTTTGAGTAATGGAAGTCCACAAGCCATGATTGAGAAGCCTTCACATCCTTAAAAAGTCACTGTTTGGTGTGCTCTATGGACAGAGGGAATCATTGGTAAATATTTCTTCAAAAATAAAGCCGGCTATAAGGTTCCATTCAAGAGCGAACGCTATAGAGCCATGATTAATGACTTTTTCGTGCCTAAGTTGGAGGATGTTGATGGTTCCAACAAGAAGGCGCTTCATGCCATGCAGCCAACGAAACAATCAATTTATTGAAGAAACACCCTTTACTGTATTTCTAGGTTTTTTTTTTTAAATAACCAACACTCAGGGGATGCCCCCTATACATGCGGTGCATTGCGTTGGCGAGTGGAAAGTAAAGGATCGGAGGGGGGAAAGAGGGAATAATGTTTATTGACACTTGTCTTTAACTTCTGGATGTCGCAATTAGTGGGAAACACATTTGCCGGAACACGGTCAAGTAGCTCCAAGTATGATTTTGGAGCCCCTGCCTATATATGGGAGTTGTATTCCATCTTTTGGTGTTGCAAATGGAATGAGAAATTGAATATATGTTCTATCCTTTAATGGGAGGTATACGAATATGTAAATATTTTCAAGTAAGTATTTATTGGTGTTGTGAAACTGGCCCAGCTCACAAGTGCAGTCAGCTAGAGCCGTAATGTTTTAAGAATTGCTTTAAAACATATTTAACTTTATTTAACTGCATACAGTTCAATCTTTATTTGAGGCCCTCTAATGTACAATTAAATTAGTCAGGGTGAGGTTACAATTAAAGATACTTTAAAATTTTGATGCTTTCCATTAATTCATTAACCATACAAATGCAATTGCGTTAAATATGACCCTATTGGTTTGTGATGTGTTGCCATCCGACAACAGCTGATTTAAAGGTATTCTTATTATTCCGCCAGAGGGCTCTGTTCTCTGTTCGTTAACCTTGGCCATTAATATTCGACCTATAATCTTTAATAATAAAGTTATAGCGACAAATGTGAGGATACTGTCCTTTTATCCCAACAGGCCACTTATAAGCACACATCATTTTTAACTTTTCCGGGTAAAGGTTATCCAACAACAACTTAGTTTTCCCAGAAAAAAAGGATTTATCAAAAATTATTTTTTACTAGGCAACAAAAATAAAAATTTAAACACTTCTTGAAAAGAGAATTTAAAAATGCTTCATTTTACCTTTAAATCCCTTTTGAAATATACATTTATTTTTGGTCAACAGTGGTAAATGTCCTAGACATGAGTGTTGGCTGAAATGGTTATAACCAAAAGTGACCCTCGTCCAAGTGTCCGCCAGTTTATACCAAAGGGCTTCAAATAAAAGGTCATCTATCTGCAAACAGAAATTAACATGGCTTTTTTGGTTATGTGCTAGTAGTAATTCGTGAAATTTACAGGCTTTCCCTCAACATAAGGACTTGTCGGCGAACAAGGCCAATTTACAAGGGACCACATGTGGCACAGTTTTTTTGGTAAGGTTTTATGGGGGGAAGGGGGTTTTGGTGTTTTGTTTGTGCTACGCCTGTTTCTTTTTCCCTGAAATAAGCTTAAGCAAACAAACACTGGCTACAGCTGAAAGATACATTTCATAAAAAAAAATCGAATACACCAACAATCGTCTATACCGCATATAAAATATGTCCCCTGACATTTGCACAAATACCTTGAGGTATTTTGCATTTTTGCAAATTTTTGACTGTCATGCAAGTGGCGCTACGTGCAAAATGTTAGACATGTTGTTTGGGATATATTTGATTTATATCACACCCTCTCTCCAGCCTCCATCGTCACACTCACACACTCGCATATCTTCACGTTCACGCACTTTGAGGCGGCGTTTCACGTAGCAAAAGTTACAAATTGGAAACAGTTCATAGAACAACAACCACAACAAAAATGCCAAACAAAGGCAAAAAATGAAAAATGACACCTTCGGAATCACGACAAACTGTTCTAAACTCTTACACACACTCAGGCACACTCAGGCACACTCACACATACACACATAAGCCAACGCATCTGGAAATTTTGCTCAACTTTCGTTTTTCGACTTATCTTCAGTAAAGATTTAAATCTGGCCATATTGAAGATGCCCTGCCATCTGCAAGTCGTCGGGTGGCAGGGGGCGCGTGAGGTGGAGGCGTGTAAAAGATTGTTATAGCAAATCGTTTTTAGTATAAATTTTTATTGTTTTTACATTTCATCAATGATAACAACGTACGCACGACAACAATAACAACAACAAAAACGCAACTTGACTGAAATAAAACTTTGAAATCACATGCTCACGTATTCGGACAGGTAAGGACTAACTTTGGCTAAACTAGGGGCATGAATAATGAAATTCAGTTCATGTTAAGAGGAGCTGCCTCCCACTGTCAGACAATATATGAAAGTGTGATTAGAATTAGAGGTTTTTATATCCTCACCACATTGTGGTACAGATATTTTATGAGTTTGCTATGATGTTTGTAACTTCCAAACTTTTTTTTGCACACCGGAAAAATATTATTAAAAATTGACGACATAGGCCTATGTATTGATACGGCCTCAATACAAATGAACCTCCGTTTGTGGTCCAACCGACCTTAGACCGAAAAGTTTCATCAGATTCCAATATTGTTTGTTGTGTGGCATCAGACCGAACATAAGACGAAAAGACCTTAGACCGTAAAGTTTCACCAGATTCCAATAATGTTTGTTGTGTGGCATTAGACCGAACATAAGACGAAACAGGATCTAGGGCTTATGGTGAGGGTAAAATGTAGTCGCTAACGCCCAACTTATGACTTCCTTTATTGGTTTTATTATGACTTAAACTAGTTGGAACATGTAGAAAATTCGTAAGTTCAGTCGGGCCAAAGTTTTATTACTCTTCCCCATGGATTGCGCTGTAGAATAGCATTGACAATATTGGAAAATTTTGTTGCTGCTGGTGAGTTTATGTTTGACAACACTAAATATTTGGGGGAATATAAACCGTTGTACAGGGTGCAGCGTGGTAATTTGCTTTTTTCACTTCAGGCTGTGGCTGACAGGAGATTTGTATTCGTCTGCCTTTCAGTTGCCATCATGCATTGGACACGTGGGAAAAGGTCATTTTGTGTTGAAGCGTATTTTTAAAATGCGCACTCGAACATTGCAGCGCAGCGTGCTTTTCGTTAAGAATTCGTTTATCCCTCACGCGAACGTGTTCCTGCACGGCAATCAATTGTAAATTGGGTAACTTCATTGATAACAGCAGCAAATGTGTCATGTGTACGAAGGGGACCTGCGAGAAGGATTACAACACCACAAAACATCGAGGGAGTTAGAGCAGTAGTACAGCAGTCTCCGAAATGCTTTGCTCGGAAGCAATCACTTTCTCTTGGAATTTCCAGACTTTTTTTCAGCCGCCTCTTGAGACAATGCAATTAGAGGATTCATGGTTCCAAAAGAAAGATACCACCGCACACACAGCGAGGTTACCATGAATTGTTTGAGGCAAATGTTTTCTGAACGGCTTATCTCTTTGAGAGGTAATGTGAACTGGCCGGCACACCCATGCGATTTTTTCCTTTGGGGTTACCTGAAGTCGAAGTTTTATATCAACCGTCCCAAGGCCTTGGTAGACCTAACTAACAATATTGAGACTGAAATTGGCAGAATACCAGAAGACATGCCTGTTATAGTTCATGAAAACTTCAGAAAACGTATGTTGCAGTGTTTGGATAGCGAAGGTCGACATTTGCCTTATATACTATTTAGAACTATGTTATTTAAAAACTCCCTTACTGTTCAATATAAATAAAATATAAAATACATTTTCCTAAGATTCATTATTTTTTTATTTCCATCCCAAATAAGCAAGTACCGCGCTCCAACCTGTACTATGAAGGTTCGTAAATGAAATTTAGCTCTAAGATGACCTTAAATTAAGACAAATCTTTTAACATAAAGAATATTGAATATGAGAAGCTTTCCCATTAAACCAGAGTGGAATTTGGTCAGTAGAGCTCTCGCAGGTGTCGTCGCCTTAATACGTATGTCTGGGGCACGGGTTGTCTGTCAAGCACATGTCCCACACACTAGCAGGTAGCACACAACACCCCACAACTGTTCCTACGCCTAGCTAGTCCCACTCCCAGGTGCTTGTGGAGACACCTAGTTCTTGTCCCCAACTTCCTGAATCTGCAAACTAAATATGCTAAGCCAGCAGCACAGGATAGACAGAACGGCCACACGGACAGACACAACCACACACTGAAAAGCCACACACAAAGAAAAAATTAGTTAGAAATTATTTGGAACTACAATGATTCGTTGCAAAAGAGGAATTTCGTTTGCAATTACCAAAAGTTTATAATACTTGGCTCAAAATACCACAAGATGTAGGGTCATCGTACTGTACTAGGTCAAACCAATGAAACACGTAAAAGGTATTTAGGTGCTGGTGGTTGTGCCACCTAATAGTTTTGCAAACATTCTGTTGAAGTAATTATTAGTCACGAGAACTAAAACTTCTTCATAACCAACCACATTTTTTTCTTCCAAAAAATCATTTATCATCAGTTTCACTTTTTCCCGATATAACCCTCCTACGAGTTCTCTTAGTATTTCAATTATTTTAGCTGTTTTTTGTCTCTAACTAAAATGTTTTCGGTTTTCGTTGAACAAGTCTGGTAGGTAGATTTAAAGATTCAAAAATTCTTTGCTGAAGGTTCAGATACATGGTATAATGCACCAGTACCACAGTTCCAATGACTGAAAATTACAGACCGCCAACTAACTCTCGGTTGTAATGGAATATTCGAGGTGCAAGTAATCTCAATTTTTCGGTTGGAAAAAGAATTCGGTGGTTGCCACGAATCTGTTAATCTTCTGTTGCTGGATTCACTCCATGAGTGGTGACTAAAGTACGTATACTATGCAGCCCGAATTATTTTGCTTACCGCTAAAGCCAGTACCAAACCAAACTGTCCTTGAATAGAGCAGAAAGAAAACCATTGCACATCGCTTAATCTATCGCCAGAACCCTACGTCTTGAAGAATTCGGCAGCGAGAAGTTGACTGTATCTGGCGAATCTAGCAGCAGAAATTGTCCTGCCAGCATCGAATCTAGTATCAGTGAGTACCGTACACACCGCTCAATCCTTTGCGGGACTCACCCTGTACAGCAGCAGAACAGGGTGAGGACCGCAGAATTCTGCAGTGTGGAGTTTACTGTAGCTCAGCGAATTTAGCAGCAAAATTAACACCCACCACCGAATCTAGCATCAACCAGAGAAAGAATCCTATAGAATATGACCAGGAGCGCTGAATTAGTCCCCGAATCTTGCATTTGAAACCAATTGCTTTGTTCATCGACTACGAGACCAACCAAACCGAATCTAAGATCGCTTAACCCACTCCTGCAGCATCAGATGGCACGCTACAGTCGGTCTTACATAAATAATCAGATAAAGTTGTTACTGCAAATTTACGTTTAGCTTAAATCGAGCATGACTACTTTGTTAATACCAGTAGAGATAAAATTTCTATAAGTATAACGCTTTAACGCCGGCTTCGGACTGCTTGTGAATTTAAAAAACAAATTGTTCTTTTACTTTTAAGTTCGCAGGGTGAAAATCGTCCTCTAAAAACTGTTACTATTCCTATCTGGACTTGAATCTGTGCTTACTTGAGCGAGATCCATACCACAGCCCACAGTTTGTATACCCTACACCACTCTGCAGAACAGGTTATTATAAGTTAGATTCATGGCAAATGTTTGTAACTACCAAAAATATTTGATCTAGACCCACCATCACCTAAACCGATAAATTTTACTATGTCTGCCGTCCGTTCGAGCGTCCTTCATTCCTTGCGTCCGCCTGGCCGCGCGTCCGTCGGGCCGTTTGTGCATCTGTCCGCCCATCTGTCCTTCTAAAACTTGTAATCAAACTGCTGGTCCCATTTTCATTGTCCTATTTTCATGAAACTTGGCAAAAGTAAGTTTTTTGGAACAAGGACAGACGCTATTGAGAAATTGAAGATAGTCGGTTTAGATTTAGATAAGGCCTATAAGTTTCTCCTATTATTATGTTTTTAGCTCTAGCAGCCACATCTTACATCCAATCTTGATGAACGAGTATGTTTTTGGGTCAAGAAACGACGTTGTTGAAATTTAATTTAGTCGGTTCAGATTGAGATGTAGCTCCCATGCATATGTGGTCATTCGATTTTATACCTTTAGCTCTAGAAGCTACATATTAAATCCAATCTTGATGAAATTTGGCACATGTTTGATTTTTAAACCAAAAAAGGACTTGAATAAAATTGAAGAAAAACGGTTCAGATTTAGCTATAGCGCCCAAACATATATCTGTTCATCCGATTTTATGTCTTTAGCTTTAGAAGCCGAATATTACAGTCAATCTTGATGAAATTTGGCACACGTTTGTTTTTTTTGGACCAAGGAGGGATGTTGCTTAAATTGCAGAAAATTGGTAAAGATTTAGATATACAGCCGTCATCCAATTTTATACATTTAGAAACCGTATTTTGCAGTCAATCTTAATGAAATTTGTCACACGTTTCTTTTTTGGACCAAGGAGGGATGTTGCTTAAATTGAAGAAAATTGGTTTAGATTTTGATATAGCTATCATAAATATATGTTCATCCGATTTTATGTTTTTAGGTCAAGAAGCCAAATCTTTATGAAGTTTGGCACAGGTAGGTTCCTGCAGCCAAGGACGGGCTCTGTTGAAATTGGGGAATGTCGGTTCAGATTAAAATATAGCTCCCACATATACACGATCACTCGATTTACCAAAAACTACGAAATTTTCTCATAAATTAATTTTCTCACAAGCATAACTTTTTAAATCTGAGGAAATTGGGACCAAAAACATATTGCCAGTTGGCTTTCCCAAAACATCTAGAAGTGCAGGGTATAATACAGTCGGCCATGTTCGACTTTAGATTCTTTTACTAATTTCACATTTACTAGTTTTTGGTCCACCGTGGTGTGATGGAGGTGTTCACGACTATCATGTCAGTAAACCCGGGTTCAACCGCGGTTATGAACATCTACAAATTTTTCAGCGGCGGGTTTCCGTCTCGTAAATGCCGGCAACTGTACGAGTAAGAGATTTATCTCTAAGCCATGTAAAAACTTCTCTTTAAAATGCATAAGCCGTAGTCGGAGTTAAACAGTAGGTACCGGTCAGTTAGTATTAGAATTGAAAAAGCATAGCTCACTGATTTGAGAGAAGTTCCCCTTTGTCCCTCAATGGGATGTTGTGAGACTTCAAGAGTTTACTGATCTACCTTAGCCTCCACAAAACTCACGCCTTGACAAAACTCTCTTAATGGGGTGTTGTGGCTTAAGGTCCTACAAGTTTATAAAGAAAAATTAAAAACAAAAAAAATGTTTAGACTAAATTGTCCTTAGGTATATCCAAGGGTTTACTGCTCTATCTAAGCCAAAATTCCCTTACTGGGATGCTGTGCGTTGAAAGTAAGAAAGTGCATAGAGCCAAATTCTATAAAACAAATTTTTCAGACTAAAATGTCCTTGGGTGGATCGATCAGTTCACTGATCTACCTCAGCCTAGTCAAGTAGTGCACTAAAGTATCCATAGCTCTTTAGGTATTTTTGACAGTTGGTAAGGCTTTTAAACCAATACATATTCGTTGGCTAAGCTGGCCCTGACCCAAAAGTCTCTCATATTTAGGCTCTAGTTAAGGATGTAGTTTCTGTGCAGCCTGTGGTTCCCTACAACTCACATTCTTTTGTTAGCATAATTGAATAAAACTATGACCACCTCGTGATGGTCTTTTCTTAATCTCGCTCTCATTTGACACGTTTGCTTTCGGTTCATACCTTAAGGCACATTGTAATTATCCTGAGATGAAATAAATGAAATTAGAATATTTGCTGATTTTTGCTTAACCACTTTTAACCTCTCCACATAGTTGAACCTGAAAATTCCTTCACGTACCCTGATTGGACGGTACATGAAAGACGATTCAAATAAATACAAATACGCCGGATATACACATATTTACAAAAAAATATCTGCTATATCTGCTCACGGGTGGGGGGAAAAATTACAATAAAAATACCTTACAAAGAATGAACAAAACAGCAAAACACAAAAAGAATAACGAGAAGAAAATTCTACGTGTTCAATAAAAAACGTTAGGGAAAATTGTCAACTAAAGTTATGCAGGCGCATAAAATTTTATTGAAATGGGGGCTGCCGATGAAGGCGTGAGGATTCTGTTCGCCAAGGAAATTACCGAGTACTCGCAGCAGCGTAAGCAAATCCTTGCAAGGCCAGACCAATAACTACAGAGGGAAGGCTGGTAGATTTTCATGCATATTTTGGGGGAACGATGGTGGAATTTGTAAATGTTTTTATCACAAAAATATTTAAGAGGCTTAAATTCGTATATTGTAAATATTCATACCAAGGAGTTGATGGTAGAGAGCTATCCAGGGTAGGCATTTTTCTTTGGGGTTCTTAGTGGCGGAGGCAGGGCGTATTTTGTGAAATAAAGAAGTTTTCGTTGGTTTTTATGCGATTTCTTTATTGCGACACATCAGATATGTTTGAAGAGATTATTTTTGTTTTATGGAAAATGGATAAAAAATCCGGGGGGTACCCATTCGACACAACGAAAAAAAAATGTTAATAAAAGTTAAGGTCTTAAGTTATATCAATTGCAATAAGGGGGGCTTAAAATTTGAGAAAAAACAACTTTTTTAAAGTAAAATAATGCTCTTATTGCTAAGAAGCGAATTAAAGAGATAATAAGGATAACTAATGAGGCCATTTAGAAGTTGGCTTGTCTGCGAAACTTCTTAAAACATGGCAGAAACAATAACGTTTTAAGTTGGTAGGGCTAAGTTTTAAAAAATCGATGCTGGTTAAATGCTTTACATTTATTCAAGGAATTTGGAATTCTGGCATCTTTTGTCACCGAAAATTGTAAGAAAACTCTTAAGAAATACTCTGCTGACATGCGGGCAAGTACGAATTATGACAAGTACACCCGGCAGATTTTGGGCCGCCGTGGTGGAATAGTGGTGTGCACGACTATCATGCCAGTAAACCCAAGTTCAACTTAGGGTAAGAACATCGAAAAATTTTTTAGCGGCGGGTTTCCACCTCGTAAACTCCGGCGACTTTACGGCTAAGAGATTTATCTCGAAGCCATTGAAAAACTTCCTTTAAATGCGTGAGCCATTTGGAGCTGGCGTTAAGCAGTATGTCCCGGTCAATTTGTATAAGAATTAAATCGTGCACAGCTCACTGATTAGAGAGAGGATACTTGTTCCTTAAAGGGATGTTGTGTAAATAAAGAAAGTAAGCACACCAACTAAATCGCAAGTGAACTGACATCACTCTAGTTTGTCGGAGCAGCCTCTCCATCAGGCTTCTCTTCTGAAGAATGTCTTCCAAGCTCGGCATCCCCTCTGAAGTTGTTGATGGTTTCTGAAAAATTGCCTCCAAGCTCGGCATCCCCTCTGAAGTTGTTGATGGTTTCTGCCTGACAGGTCCTTTGATCTAAAGGTTTCCAATTGTAAATGGTGTTTTTTTTTCAGACGAGTGGTTTGTAAGAAGACATAATAGGCATACAATTTAATGTTAGGGCCAAGAATTTAGTTTTTTTTTTATAAAGATATGGCTTTTATTGATGACTATTATCTTCCAAGGCGTCAATCGTTTTGGACGTATCTGCGTACACAAGAGATTTCACATGATCACGATCGTGGAGGCCACGCCACAGGCCCACGATACGAGATGCGCTCACAAAAATGTTCCTTTAATAAATTGACTGTTTCGTTGGCTGTATGACATGTATCGTCGTCTTGTTGGAACCAAAGGTCGTCTATATCAACATCCTCCAATTCAGCCACGAAAAAGCCATTAATACAGGCTCTATAGCGTACCTCATTGACTGTATCATTATGGCCGGCTTTTTTAGTGAAGAAATATGGACGAATGATTCCCTTTGCCCACAGGGAACACCAAACAGTGACTTTTAGAGGATGTAACGGCGTCTCAACAAAAGCTTGTAGATTTTCATTACTCTAAATGCGACAGTTTCAACCAAAAGAGAGATTCATCGCTGAACAAAATTTTCTTGTAAAAATCAGGGTCGAAAATGTATTCCGGAGTAGGTCTATTCATTATAAAATGGCAAACCAAACTCAGCAAAACCACAGTTTTCGAGCATTTCGCCAATACTCGAACGAGTCATCCAAAATTAGACCCTCAGTATAGACAACCTGAGGCGTAGTTGCGGCCAACATTTGAAGGAAATTATATCCAAAAAATAAATGGCATAAAATGTCCTTTCGAATGAACAATAAAGGTTTTTTTGTTTTGAAAAAAATACCTGTAGATTGAAACCCTATAAAAGGGCGAAATCGGATAATAACAATTGTTTTTTGAACCAATCAGCCATAAATAAGCTTCATCACTGAAGATGATTTTTCAACGAAATTCTAGATTTTTGTGAAACTTTTCCAGAGCTCAATCGGAGAAGCTTCGGCGTTTCAAATGATCGAGTCGCTTTAGTTCTTTAGTCAGTTTGATCTTATAAGGTTGGTTGCCAAGATCACACAATTCTAAAGAACGAAGTGGTATCGACTGATTTGGCTTATTTTGAACGGATACACTTACAGCTTCGACATTTTCGTCACTTTAAGCGGTACGGCGTCTCTTTGGTGCCGGAACATCCAAAAGTGAAAATTTGGATCCAAATTTATCCACTATAGCACGCACAGCCTGTCGGGTGGGGCGAATTTTTCGGCCGAAAATTGGAGTATGCGCTCTTAAAGTTGCGACCACCGACTCAGAACTTCCAAAGTAATTGCTAATGATTTCCAAACGTTGCTCGTAAATTAACTTTACCCTGATGAATATGTTGACTTGGACTAACGTTTTGACACTGAAAGATCATTAAAAATGTTCTATCTTTATGTCAAATTCGTTGTCATAGAGATAGTAAATTGCTATGTCCCTATTAGAAAACCCTTTACTTTGATTACAACGAAAGATTGGCTAACGGAAGGGTTGCTGTACCTCAATGAAATGATTCTGCATAGATCAGTATAAAAGTCATAAGGTCTATCTCCTTCTCTTTAGGTTGAAACATGGCCTTTATGCAAAAAAGCTTTAACATTCCCGAAAGTCTAAGTTCGGTGCGGGAGTTATATTACGAATATGCCATTCCTTTGTGGGAATCTGCCGATAGCATTCGATGCTAGTGCCTTTTAACTTAGTTTATTATTATTATAATTATAATAAATAAAAAACCTAATGTGATGTAAGCCAGCCAAACAAACCGTAACCTAATCTGAAGGGGAAATCTTAGAATGTTACGGCACTTTAATTAAGTACATGAATATAACCTTATTTAAAATCTATAATCTTTATATCTTACACTTGGCTTCCTTAAATAATGGCAACTTTTAATCATAGATCTTACTGGTATACGAATTAATGTTGGCATAAAAACTGCTTCACCTGGATCCCATATATTTTCCCCCATTAGTATTTGTCATTATTCTGTAGTTGCAGCATTGATTGTATCTTCTCTAACAATACATCCGTTTCCAAACAGCTCGCTCTCTATCTATCTCTCTCACTCTCTCCCTCTCCCTCCCCCCCCCCTCTCTCTCTCTCGTTGGCAGCATATAATCAATTTCATTGTTAAAGTATTGACAAAGGTTTTCTTTATGTTTGATTCTATTTCGATTTCCATTCGATATTTTCCTGTACTTCTTCTTCTTCTTTTTAGTTGTTGTGTTACTCTTGATGTCCCTTCCAATGAAGGCTAAGTTCAATTTGTTTGTTTGGTCGGTGGGTACACCAGAGAAACCAATTTCAAGTAGAGAATGGGAATGTACTCATACTAGCGCACTTAGATGTGAGTATGTCTATTCTAAGGATACTGAGTGTGTTTGTGAGTGTGCGGATAAATGCAATTGTAAATGGAGGACGTCTAATCAGTTTAGGGTTAAAATTGGGATTATGCAAAAGATCAATACAAAAGATCATCAAAGAAGCAATAGATTTCTTTACTGCTGGATTTAAAGATATTAAAAATAAGGAAAAAAAGGTACGCAATGGAGTGTGTTAGTCATATTTTGCCTTATCGCCTCGGTATCTGTGAGACCCGCTCTATGGTTAAACGAATACAAGTGACAGATGCTGTTGTTGTCAGCAAACGAATAAATGGGGTTTGTGGTCAGAAACAGAAGGTCTATGAAAAAATGATAAACTCAGAATAAGAGAGAACAGAGCCTTGCGGTAACCCTAAATTTACAGTGTACTCATCGGATGATACCCCACCTATAACACGTACGTTTGTATAGAGCGATGTCTGAAAAAACTCGATGTGAATCGGAAGAAATCAGCACCGATGCCATACGAAGCCAGAGATTAATATATTCTAAAGGGTTTTCAGAAAATGTGGCTCATACCCATGGACAATTAACTAATCTATATATATAAAAGAAAGTGTCCGAAGCGATGTAATCCCATAACTCGAGATTGGCCAAACCGATTTTGATTATTTGTACTTTGTTGGAAAGGTATTTTCTCAGCAAAAAATAAAAAAAAAAATAAAAAAAAGAACTTCAAAATATCAAAATTTGAAAATGTCTGATTTTTCAATTTTCTTTTTTCATTATTAAGTACATAAAAATGAAATGTGCTTTGCTACACCGCTTAAAACTTGAAAACGACTGGGGAAAACTGGACACTTCCTTCTGGGGGTTTGTTCATAATCGAAATTTTGGAGTGTGGGCGGAGGAGGCGTAACAAAACTGTTTTTTGAGCCTGAAGGCTGACAATCGGTACAAAATTTTAGGTTACGATGGTCTGTTGATGATTTATGTGTAGTTTGCATGAAACCGGCATTTGAAAAATATTTGGTATGACGGTTTAGTAAAAAAACACATTTCATTTATATATTTCTTAGGGTGATCCATCTAGAGGACTTTTTTCAGAACAAAAAAAAATATAAAAATTCAAATCAAGAGTCTTTATTGGTAATTTAAAAGGACATTTTATTGCATTTATTTTTTGAAAATAATTTCCTTCAAATGTTGGCAATTATGGAAATGAGCGTTAGTCGAGAAACGGGAAGATCCTCTGTTTTCGTCCAACATTTTGTTCAATGATGAGGCCCACTTCTGGCTCAACGGCGAAGTCCATAAACAAAATTGTCGCATTTGGGCTGAAGAGCAAGAAGAGGTTCAAGAGGTGTCATTATACCCAGAGAAAACCACGGGTTGGTGCGGTTTATAACCTGGTGGAGTTATCGGTGCATATTTTTTCAAAAATGATGATGGCCGGAACGTAACCATGAATAACAATATAATATATCGATTTTTTTGCTATCTGAAATTGAAACCCTTAATCTTGACGACACTTGGTTTCAACAGGACGGCACCACTTGCCATACAGTTAACTTAACAATGGATCTATTTGGAGGTCATTTCGAAAAGCAGCTATTTTCATGTTTTGGACAGGTGAGTTCGCCGCCTTGATCGAGTGATATCACACCTTTCGACATTTTTCTTTGGGGTTACGTAAAGTCCAAAGTCTATGCTGACAAACCAGCTACGATTCAGGTTTTGGAAGCGAACATTACGCGTGTCAATAAATTGAACCCTCAGAATGGAAACCCTAAGGCGTAGTTGTGGCCAACATGTGAAGGAAATTATATTCAAAAAATAAATGCCATAAAATGTCCTTTCAAATTACCAATAAAGATTCTACACTTGATTTGAACTTTTATATTTTTGTTTGTTCTGAAAGATCACCCTATAGATGAAATCGTGAATTGGAACGACACAATAACTTTGCAACAACAAATACAAACAAATATTCCACTGTTGAATAAACAACAAATGAGTGCGTGTGATACACTGATAAAGGCTGTCGATGATGGAAATGCTGGACTTTTTTTTCCTTGATGCGCCCGGCGGAACAGTGAAAACGTTCCTGCTATCATTGATGTTAGCAGCAATACGTGCTCAAAGTGGTATTGCTTTAGCATCTACCGGAATTGCTGCAACACTGTTGGAAGGTGGAAAAACCGCACATGCAGCACTAAAGCTTCATCTAAACCAGCACATCAACGAAAATCCTATTGGCAACTTTTTAAAGCAATCAGCCATTGCAAAAGGGTTGAAAAATTGTAAATTGATAATATGGGATGAGTGCACGACGGCGAACAAACGATCATTAGAAGCACTCGATCGAATATTGAAAGATTTGCGCAACAATAATAATCGCTTTGGTAGCGTGAGGATACTGTTGGCAGGCGACTTCCGACAAACACTTCCCGTGATTCCGAAATGAGATGAATTAAATGCATGCCTGAAGTCATCCTATTTGTGGCGATACGTGAAAACTATTCCATTGAGAACCGCAGAAGTTTTCTTAAAAGAACTGCAGAGAATCGTAAATGGAGAAATTCCAGTAAATACTTCCAGTGGTTTAATATCGATTGCACCTACCATTTGCCATTTTATTTCAACCAAAGATGAACTCATCACTAATGTTTGTCCGAACATCGTAACTACCATTGGTTGAGCGCACGCATCATTTTATTAGCGATTGATTTCAATGACTTAAATTGGACGATTTGAAATCAAATTCCGGGAGAATAGCTTTCATACAAATCGATCGATCACATTGAAAACGAAAACGATGTCGTCAAATATTCAGTGGAATTCGTAAACTCTTTAGATTTGCCTGGCGGCTTCATCATTTGTTTCTTAAAGTTGGATCTGTCATCATTATGCTACGAAATCTGCACCAAAACTGTGTAATGAAACTCGCCTGATTGTGATAAAGCTAATGAACAATGTGATAGTGAAAGGGCCGTTCAAAGGAGAAGAATGTCTAATTCCGCGAATTCCCTTGACTTCAACTGATTTGCCATTTCAGTTCAAACGAATTCAGTTCCCACTGAAACTTGCATTTGCGATGACCATAACAAGTCATTTCAAGATTTATGCCGCTGGAAGTGTGCGGCATAAATCTGGAAATGTCATGCTTTTCACAGGGCATGTTTTCGAGTTGGGAAACCGTCCTCACTATTTATTTATGCAGAAATCAAAAAATGAAGTGTATCGTGCAGCCTTAAATTGAATACATTTAATGTTCTATTCTTTTTTTAGATTTCAATAAAATGATCAGAATACCTTATTCTATTATTTCGGCTCCAGTAAAAGTTATTAGAATAAAATTTGTATCCCGTGCAACTGTCATTTGCACGGTGCAACTGCATTTCTTCATCAAAATATGAATCCACCACGACTTTGCAACTGAACCAGACTTTCAGTGAAAATAAAATTTGAAGGCAAAACAACGTTGGCCGGGTCAGCTAGTGAGTCTATAGTTATGATAACTGTTACTTAAACTATTATTTAGCTGAATCCACGATGGTCATAGAAGAATCTACCTGGTCATACAGGGTGGCTGATGAAAGCCGCTATTAAAAAAAAACTTTTTTTCTACTTAATGAATCTGGGTAATTTTTTTTTTTATTTTGCAGATTGATTTTTAGATTTAACAAAAATGGATAACTGGGACACTGAAACAAGAATTTAGATTGACCGCTGCTATCACGCACTAGAGTACTTAGTTTCGGCTCATTTGGCGGCTATCCTCTGTCCCGTACATGGGACAATCAAAAGAAGACCATCGAAACCCTTCAGTTCAGATGGAGGAAACAATCGCAGCTGTAGCTGCTGCCATACAAAACAATCCAAGAGTTTCGGCAAGAAGCTTATCTGCTCAAATGAATATAAGCAGGAAGTCATTGCAGTCAATTAAGCACAAAGATTTGGACTAATTCCTTCGCTTGGACTTCCCGATTGGCTTGGAATTTAGCCAGAAGATGCTTTAAATGGTGGAAGAGGACGAAAACATATTGTACTGTCTTTTTGTGTCTGAAGAGACCTATTTTGATTTAAACGGCAACAAAAACAAATAAAACTGTCGAATATGAAGTGCTTGCATCCCACATATGAGTCATTCCATGCCAAACGGTACGATTTTGGGCAAAAATTTAACGCAATGATTCCGATTTTTATGAAAATTTGCAGATTTGGTCCTCTAGCAATTCTATTTAATCCGCGATTAGAAAAAAAAAATATAATTTTTTTTTTCAAATGTTATGACCAATTGAACTTTGGTAAAATGGAGATTTTATCAAGGAGGTGTGTTCATTCAGTCGCATGTAACTCCGGAAATACTTGACCGATTTTACTCTGCTATACCTTATTTTGAAGGTAATTTTAAGCACTTCTAAAATAACGAAACGGTATGGCATAACGCCATAGAATTTTTTAAGTTTGTATCATTTTAATCCTTTTATTTCGATTTTGAAAATGATTACATCTTTTTTTATTTTTGAAATTTTGCAGGCGTATTCTTACAGGTCTGTTTTACCGACTGTGTAAGTTTTAAAGTGGTGAAATAATGCGTTCTATTTTTAAAAATTTTTTTTTACCTTATACCTTTTTCACTTCCATGAATATAGAAAATATAATATAGAAAAAAAAATACTTTTTAATAGTTTATTGACACAAGATATAACAACAACAAAAAAACAAAGAAAAAAAGAAATAAAAAAATGAGTAATGAAATAAATGTTATGCCTTGTATACCATCTTCATACAGTACTGCTCAGAAGATGATGTTGTCTGGACTTTCATTATTTTATCGGGTTGTGGAATGAATGCATGGTAGCCAAGAGTTCCAGAAATTGTTTTCGCTTTTTCAAAACGCTCCTTCAGGTGTTTCGCCCTATCTTGATATTGATAGTTATTGAAGAATTCTGTATGAATATTCTTCACGTTTTTATTCACCCAATCATAAAATTTGACGGCACTATTAATGGGATTTATGAGGCTGGACAAGCTTGCACGTGCTGCTAGTCTTTTGACTGTTCCTCCCAGACCATCGCAGGGCCATTTGCCATGAGACGTTGCAAAAAAATGCCATTCCGCTGGTATTCCAAAATCTTCTACGTGGAACGTCAGATTTAAAAAGTTTTTCTTGTTTTTGTATTGTGCGCTTGCGCCATCAGAAAAGTAAAATATTTTACTTACAGGTCCTAAGGTTTTCTTTAAAAAATTTACAAGCCCCTCCTGGAATACGTGCACGGCTATTGTATCATGTTTTTATTTCTTTTTTTCTTTGTTTTTTTGTTGTTGTTATATCTTGTGTCAATAAACTATTAAAAAGTATTTTTTTTCTATATTATATTTTCTATATTCATGGAAGTGAAAAAGGTATAAGGTAAAAAAAAATTTTTAAAAATAGAACGCATTATTTCACCACTTTAAAACTTACACAGTCGGTAAAACAGACCTGTAAGAATACGCCTGCAAAATTTCAAAAATAAAAAAAGATGTAATCATTTTCAAAATCGAAATAAAAGGATTAAAATGATACAAACTTAAAAAATTCTATGGCGTTATGCCATACCGTTTCGTTATTTTAGAAGTGCTTAAAATTACCTTCAAAATAAGGTATAGCAGAGTAAAATCGGTCAAGTATTTCCGGAGTTACATGCGACTGAATGAACACACCTCTTTGATAAAATCTTCATTTCACCAAAGTTCAATTGGTCATAACATTTAAAAAAAAAATTTAAATTTTTTTTCTTGAAACACGTATATAATATTTTTAAGAGAAGAATGCATACACAAACTAGTTAAGCAATCCAAGCTTGTGATGTAAAAAATGCGTACCGTTTGGCATGGAATGACTCATATACGAGGGCGACCACAAAACTAACTGGCCTGGCACATTTTCTGCTTTACTAGCAACTTTTTTTTTGTTTTTTAAAAGCAATCTTTTATAAGCCATCTGTCAAAATTTCCGAAATATTTAATGATTATTTTCTTTGTTACAGGTGATTGAAGTAAACAAGTTTTATAATTTTTGAAAAATGGAAAATAAAGAGTTTCGTGCGGTAATTAAACACTTTTATATGAAAGGTTATTCGCCACTATTAATCAAAGATGAATTGGATTCTGTTCATGGTGATAATGCACCATCATACTCCACCGTGAAATCCTGGGTTCAACAATTTAAAATGGGTCGTTCAAGTACGGAAGATGAACAACGCTCTGGAAGACCGAAAACTGCTACTTCTATTGAAAACATTAGAAAAATATTTAATGAAGTGACTAAAGATAGACGAATAAAGCTCAGAGAACTTGCTGATATTGTTAAAATACACGACAAACAAGTTTGGAGTATTTTACATGATGAACTCCACATGAAAAAGCTATCCGCAAGATATGTGCCGCGTTTGTTGACTTTGCCCCGTTGGACCAATTCCGAGGAGCTTTTAGCGATTTATTAGCGTAATCCAATAGAGTTCTTGCGCCGATTCATAACTGTTGATGAAACATGGATCCATCACTACATCCCAGAATGCAAAGAACAGTCAAAACAATGGATAGAAGCTGGTAAAAGTGGTCCCAAGAAGAAGAAAACTGTTAAGTCAGCAGGAAAAGTAATATCCACAGTATTTTGGGATGCAAGGGGTATAATATTTATTGATTATCTTGAAAAAGGAAAAACTATAAATAGTGAATATTATTGTGCATTATTGGATCGGTTGAGTGAAGAAATCAACATAAAACGACCGCATTTAGAAAAAAAAGTTCTTTTTCGTCAAGATAATGCTCCTTTACACTCTGCATTTTTTATTTAGATTTAGCTCCTTCTGATTATTTCTTGTTTCCAAATTTAAAAAAAATTTCTCGGTGGCAAAAAATTTTCGTCCAATAGCGAGGTTATTGCTGAAACTAAGGCATATTTTGAAGGTCTTAAAAAATCTTATTTTTCGGATGGAATTAAAAAACTTGAAAAACGTTTGATGAAGTGTATTGAGTTGGAAGGAGATTATGTTGAAAAATAAATAATAATAATTCCATATTTATGTTAGGCCAGTTACTTTTGCGGTCGCCCTCGTACTACATAAGACGGAATTGCATCCACTTCGCGTCACAGTGTGGTGTACAGTTTCATCACGCTACATTGTCGGGCCCTACTTCTTCAAAGAAAACGTTCACAACCTTACTGGTACCGTTACTTAGGTATGTTGAGAGAGTTTTTCTATCCAGAATTCCGCCGAATGAGAATTTCTTTCAAATCTGTGTGGTCTTAGCAAGATGGTGCAATTGCTCACATAGCCCAGCCTGTTATGACAGAATTGCCATGAAAATTTCCCAATTAGCTGATATCCAGAAACTTCAAATTTCTTTGGCCTCCAGGTCACCTGGCCTTACTTCGCCTGACTATTTCTTGTGGGGTTATTGCAAACAGGAAGTCTAAAACTCAAAATCAACAAATTTGAATGAACTAAAGCCATCCATTCGAGAAACAATTGCTATTCCTGTCTCAACTCTCTGAGCAGTAATGAACAACTTTTTGATAAGATGAAGCACTTGCATCAATAAGCAGGAGGGGGGGGGGGGTCATTAAAGCTAATTAAGCTTTATTTAAAAAGATTGAATTAGCTTTAACATTAATAAAAAACATGAATAAAAACTGAATTCCATACGCTGAGAAAAAGTCATTTGAGTTTCTTAATGTAGCAATGTTCATCTGCCACCCTGTACATTGCAGTGTTCTTACTTGCTTTAAGTACTTAGATGACTGGTGAAAAGTTTGAGGATTGCTTACAAAGATTTTTCATTTCAGCATTTTCATTTTGTTTTTGACCAAAGCCTGGAACTTCGTACAACATAGGCCAGGTGACCGGATACTAACGGTCATTCAATCGGATACTTACTGATCAATCTAGAGGTACATTTTTCCATAAGGTTTTTTCCACAGATTTCGCTTGAGTTGTGTTGAGCTTTTTTTTTTTCAGTATTGTTTGCCATTTTATCACGAAAAGACTTGCACCGCGAAAACCATAGTTCGGTGCTGCTTATGGGCTGGTCGAATCATCGGTCCATATTATTCGAATTTGTAATGGGCGATCAATTTAAAGGTATTTTTTCAATATGTTTTTTTTACAGATTACACATGAGTTATGTTAAACTTTATTTTTTTCTTTTCAGAATTGTTTGCCATTTGATCATGTAAAGACTAATACCGCAAAAAGCACGGTTTGTGGCGGTTTATGGGCTGGTGAAATCATCGGTCCATATTTCCATGTATCCATGTATCTAAAGGTATTTTTTTCATACAGGTTTTGTCACAGATAACGCTTGAGTTGTGCTTAACATTATTTTTTTCAGTTTTGATTGCCATTTCATCAATGAAAGACTTACGCCTCAACCTCGTCTCATAATTGTGCAACTGTATTACGGTAAGAAACGTTATTGGCCAACATTTTGTTCAGTTCAGCTCATTTCTGGCTCAAAGGCAATGCCAATAAACAAAATTGCCGCATTTAGGCTGAAGAGAAAGCAGAAGAGGTTTAAGAGGTGCCTTTATACCCAGAGAAAACCACGGTTTTGTGCGGTTTATGGGCTGGTGGAATCATCGGTCCATACACGCAGAGAAAAGATATGGTTACACTATGGTCACCGCAATAATATGTTCTCTACAATAAAAGCATGTTCGTCGCTACCACAGTATTGTTTTTTAATTTAATTTTGACAATAGTATGATTGCGACAATATTGCTATTGTTGAAATGTAACAATAGTGTTATTGCCAAAATATGGTTGTAGCAACCATAGAAACATGGTTGGTGCAACAGCAGTATTGTTGTTTAAAATTTACGTTAACAATAATTTGATTACGGCAATCATACAGTATGGTTGCGACTATGAACATAACAAAACAGGTTTTATAGAGCATACATGTATGTCTGTGCATATGTTTTTTTGATATACAAAAATAAAATACATATACACGATACACTGAATGGTTGATGTCCATTAAAAAAAATAACAATCGGAAGGTTGTTCGAGGGATTTTTATTGTGTTTACTTTGTTCGATGAAATACTCTAATATGGACTGGTTCTCGTTTATTTAAAATCTGCCTGCACTTAAGTATATAGCCTTCTATCATGGGGTTTAATCACATTCTTTACTTGGTGTCTACGGATGGTGAAGTAGCATTCACCCCTGCTGGCAACCAAAAGTATTTTTGACCGTTGGAATATATATTTTTGTTTCTTAAATGAAATGTTCAATAAAAACTTGGCCTCAAAACTGGCTATGATCTAATAATAATGCAATTTAAAATAACAAACGTAATAAAAATCTCTATTTTTGAATAACAACAAAAACCAATCCTAATAAATAATAATTTTGGGGATCATAGTATGGTTGAATGGGAATAATTCTATGGTTGTGGGGATCATTGTATAGTTGCGTGTGAATCATAATATGGTTGTGGGGATCATAATATTGTTGTATGAGAAACATACTATTGTTGTGAGGATCATACTATGGTTGTGGATATCATAGTATGGTTAAGTGTGAATCATACTATGTTTGTGGGGATCATAGTATGGTTATGTGTGAATCATACTATTGTTGTGAGGATCATAATATTGTTGTATCACAACCATATACCCAACAATAGTATGATCCTCTTCGAATATTGTCACCCCAACCATACTTTTTTTCTACGTGTATTTTTTCAAAAATAGTGATAGCCGGAACGTAACCGTGAATGGTGCTCGCTTTAGCGCCATGATGTCGGACATTTTGCTACCTGAAATTAAATCGTGGCGACATTTGGTTTCCACAGGACAGTGCCACTTGCCATACAGCTGTTCAAGCTATGGATATATTGAGAGGTCATTTTGAAGAGTAGCTAATTTTACGTTTTGGGCCGGCGGTTTGGCCGATTAGATCGTGTGAGATCACACCCTTAGTTTTGTTTTTCTTTGGGGCTACGTAAAGTCCAAGGTCTATGCTGACAAACCAGCTACGATTATTGTTTTTGGAAGCCAACATTATGCCTGTCATTAACGACATACTAGTCGAAATGCTCGAACGAGTCATCTAAAATTGAACCCTCAGAATGGAAACCCTGAGGCGTAGTTGCGGCCAACATTTGAAGGAAATAATATTTAAAAAATAAATGCCATAAAATGTCCTTTCAAATTACCAATAAAGATTCCACATTTGATTTTAATTTGTATATTTTTTTTGTTCTGATAAAAAAATACCTCTAGATTGATCACCCCTTATTTATGCATCAGCATAATTAATTTGGAATGTAGGCCCAAATCCGACCACATACTAGACCGTGTTTTTTTCTTTAATAATATCAAATTGAGCTGATCGGCGCCCCAATCGTTATAATCTGGGTCTACGGCAATACTGGCCTATACTTAAATTCAGGCAATGTTGTCTTTACATGGAACCAGTTTCTGCGTGGTTGGTACTTTAAGGTTTAAACGAGTGAAGTTAAGCTCAAGTTGTCCACGGCTAGACCTAGTGCCTCTGCAGTAATCATGGCTTTACTGCAGAGGCACTAGGTCTAGGCGTGGGATCTTTCGACGAAGTTGACGTTGCCTATTTAAAACTGAGTCAGAATTTCTATAATTATTTTTTCATTAACTTCCACTCTTTCGGCACACAGTACTCAATGCATAATGAAATGGCAAACCTTTCATAATATTTTCCAAGCTGGATGACATTAGTAGCTTTTACAGTTTCTGCATTATAACAGATTAAAAAACTATCAATACTATCTGGTCACTCGTTTCATAATTTTTAAAGACTCTTGCCCAAAATATCGATGACTTGTCCCTCTTTAGTTACTCCCCGTTTTGATGTGTTTACTGTTTCTTTCTCAGATGCAAATATCGTTCCACCACTTTAACCCCTCGATAGCAAAGGACAGACAGAATAAGAGGATGAGCAAGAGTATTGAGGAAGTGGGCGGGATAGTGTAAAAAGATAAACCAAAACAAATACAGCAAAAAAACACTGACTAAACATGAGTATAAAGAGGAGAGAGAGAGGGAGAGAGAAGGAACGAGTGGGTGAAAAACAAATCTCAATTGCTTTTGGAAAATCCTAACGAACCTACTCAGTAACTGACTGTGATAAGTGTGTGAGTGTGTGCAAATGCGTGAGTGGGTGGTGAGTGTGGGTGAGTGTTTCTTTTATCGTTTGCACTGCTGCTGTTGCCGTTCTGCTTATCTTTGCATTCGTTTCTCGTATCGTTGGATCTATATGAAAATGTAGTAAATATCAATACAAAAAAGAAATGAAATGCTGAAAGGTATAGCATGGCTGGATTTGTATTGTGGTTATTGCCAGCAGTAGAGGCTGCTCTTTTTTGGGGTGATTATTACTCTGTTTGGGAGAGTGTAGAAAATGAACGAGACTTTGGGAGCTGATGGGTTATGGGTTTTTCCGGACCTTGTCCGTTCTTTTACAAATACCTGCTGCCCACACATAGACTCATAGGTTTTTAACAAGGAACAAAAGGCATCTACGGATTCCTTCCAGCTCAGTTTTTCCGCTCCCAAGGCCATTGTTTCTCTCCGCCGCATGTATGCTTTGTTCGCTTGTATGTCGAGCTTTTTGCGTTGTATGTGGCTCAGGCGGCCTCTTCCGCAGCTTTCATGCGGGAATTCTAATTTTCGCTTCCAAATAATGATGCAGATTTTATGCAGCTCTTATAAAGGGTGTCCCAAGAAGAGCGCAATTTTTAAATGACTGATGCAGCAATTGAATTGTTTCTCTGGCTGTATGACATGTGGCGCCGTCTTGTTGGAACCACATGCCCTCCACATTCATTTCTTCAATTCTAGGCAAGAAAAAACTGGTTATCATTTCACGATACCAAACACCATTGAATGTTTGCACTTGACCTGCCTCATTTTCATAAAAAAGGTCCAATGATTCCTCCAGCCCAAAAACCACACCACACAGTGACACGTTGAGGATGCATTTGCTTCTCGTGAATCACTCGAGGATTTTCCGCACCCCAAATGCGACAATTCTGCCTATTGACGAAGCCATCAAGATGAAAATGGGCCTCGTCACTGAAGATGATTTTATCGGCAAAATCAGCATTTTCATGTTGTCTCTCCAATACCCAATTAACGAACTCCCTTCGCTGTCCATGGTCAGCTGGCTTCAGTTCCTGAGTCAATTGAATTTTGTACGCATGAAGATGCAAATCTTCCGTCAAAATTCGCTGCAAAGTGGATTTGGAGACACCAATTTGCTGGGCTCGGTGTCGAATTGAGGTGGATGGAGTTTGAGCGACATCATCACGTACAGCTGCGACATTTTCGGTCGATCGACCTGGTCGATGGCGCGTTGTTGTCTTTACATAACTAACAGGCCCAGTTTCGGCAAATTTATCCATTAATCTCTTTACAGTTGACTCTTTTGGAGCATTATTGTGACCCCAAATTGATCGCAATTTGCGAACTATAGCACAAAACTTTCACCATTTTGGTAAAACAATTTCACAATGAGAATGCGTTGTTCATTCGTGTAGCGCTCCATTTTTACTAACCTCGTACCTTCTACTAACAAACAATAACAATTGTTCAAATGTCAAGAGGGAACACTTTTGGGGCATGGGATCGGTCTCATTCGATGCTCAGATGTTGTCCACATCAAAAAAAAAGTGAAAAGTAGATAAAAAGTTTTGTTCAGGAGAGCCATTTTAAAGATTATGTCCCATTCTATTTGGGCTTAGAATCGTCGACTTCACTTTCATAAAACGCGCATATCTCTGGGAGGGAACATTTTTGGGGCATGGGATCAGTCTCAATTGATGCTCTGATGTTGTCCACATCAAAAAGATAATAAATGAAAATTAATTTTCTTACCCTTAGGTCCCTTTCTCTATGCGCTGTGACATATTTATTAAATGTTGTTGGTTCTATATTCTCGACCTGTATTATATTTTTTTATCTGAATTATCTGGGACTAGGTTATTAACAAATTCAGAAAACGCGTATTGATGTTACCTTGTAATTTCTTTTATTTTATTCATTTCTCATATTTCGACGATCATCTTCAGGGATTATTATATTTTAAACTTCTCCGGTTCCGGATTTTTTGTGCGACTATCGCATATTGGGCGACAAAACTCTTCTAGTGGCGTTTATTTTATATCGCTAAGGGAAAATTCTTCTTGTTTTTGTAATTTTTTGTGTGTTTTTATTAATGCTTTATTTGGTATTATTGGATAAGCTCTAGATGAACCTAACAATAAATATACGAATCCTTACGTAAAACTCTAGAGAGAATCCTGTGTTATGCGGTTCCATGTGTCTTTTTGGCGGGATTTGCATTAATTTGTTCACAGTGGTGTGCCAATTGTATTCGTTTGACATTTTTGATTGTAGAGTAAAGAACTCTAGGATTGTAGTGTGGATAACTCTAGTTTTATATAACTGCTTACTCTAGATTGGTAGAGTCAAGGATTTTAAACCAGATATGGTTTAAACCTGGCGAAGTAGGGGTTGAAGCCTCTGTAGCCAGACATTTCCGAATTGTGTTTGACTGATAAAATAATCGTATTTAAACCATGTTTGGTTTAAACCTTGTAACGTAGAAATAAGGAGTCTACACAGTCTATAGCGCGCGTGCATTCGCGATATGCTGTGACGTATATTGCAGAATACCTGGCGTTCATTTCTTCAAAGTCTTGGTGTGCTTGGAGTACATACTAATTGCCTACTATGCCGTGTCGTTGTAGCTTCTGTTTGTGTATAATCTTAAAATCTTGAATTGCATCTTTTACGAGGAGTGTTATTAGATCTCGGTGGTTGTTTTCATTCCTTAAGGACCAAGGGGCGCCGGTGATCAACCGCAATGTGTTCGGTTGGACTCTCTGTATTATGTCAAAGTGGCTTGAACTTGCTTTTCCCATAGCTGGGCATCGTATAGCCAGATAGGTTTGATTATACTACTTTATTATATAGTAAAACCTTGTGTTCGAGTCTCAGTTTTGAGTTTCAGTTCAGGATCCAGTAAAGTTGGCACACCTTAGGCTTCAGCTGTGTCTTCTTGGCTTCTATATGATTTCTCTATGTACAGGTAGTTTCATTGAGAAAAAGGAATATTGTTCAAATTTAAATGTCGGACATGTGCCGTTGTGAAAGTTACCTGTGTTTATTTAGTCTGGTTGATCTTTATTCTCCAGTCAGATAGCCATGGTTCTACTCGTCTTAGATGAACACCTAGATTCGTGGATGTTATATGGTGCTTTCTGTGAAAGCTCATTTTAGCAGTATCATAGGCAAAAGTGGATGTAAGTACTTTTGGGCTGGTAGGTATATCTGCGGTGAACAGAAGATGAAGAGTAGGCCCCAGGACACTACCCTGTTGGATACCAGCTTTCTCTATTTCTTATTTAAAAATATAGACAACTGCATTGTTACGCAAAGCAAAGTTATAAAATATCATTATCGACTTACTTCTTTTTTTAGTTGCCTTGTGGTTTGCGTAAATTTAAAATCAATGGATCTGATGAATACAAAAGGGCATGTATTAAGTCCTCCATTGTATTGAATCGGTTGGTCTTTCGCGTATGGTGCTCACGGAAATTTTGGTAATATTTCTTCCGAGCTTTTAATGCTTCTTCCGACATTTTTCCTGTTGGAAGTGGTTACACTTTAATTGTATCGGCTCCATGTATCAATATTTAATATATGGAACACAGCATATAAAACCAAGGATGTAGAGTGGTAAAAAGTTCTGCGGTCTGTAAAGCATATAAACTAAAATATTAGATATCGATTTTGTGCCCGCAGGCAATAGAGCCTCAAATGGCATAAAATCAGTAAATTATCGCCTCATTCACTCCGCGTGTTTCGGATGCTAATTTTGGTTTTCTAAAAAAACGCCTCGGTTTTGCCGCAACTAGCCATTGGAATATCAGCAGGCAAAGAAATTTTTCTTTGTAAGCCTAATTGAACAAATCAAGTGTGGAATTTTTATTTTTCATTCGAAAGGACATTTTATACCATTTATTAATTTAATATAATTTCCTTCAAGTGTTGGCCCCCACTAAGCCTCTATATATGTACATTCAAAGCACCAAATCCATGCGGGAGGTGTTTATAGTCCAAAATCGCATAAATGAGCCTTAGGTTTTAATGAGCTAACATAATCAAAGTCATTTATTAACTTAAAGGAGGCTTTGTAATTTCACACTCGTGGGCAGATAGATGATTCTGTCAGAGCACTTAAATTAAATAAATTAAATTGATGTTGTTTCATTAAATTATCAATTCTTGTTGGCATTATTTTTTGATATTTTATCATTGCAACTTTATGATCAACTCGGCAGATTCATTGGAACAAAGTATTTTTAAGGGTCTATAGAATTTAGGTGAGAAAGGTTGCAGATTTTTCCAAATTGTCACGGATCCCTTTTGCACTTGTAATGGGACAATGCAAAGTGCAAACAAGTATTCATCGCTTAGATTATATTTATCGCATTTCTCATGTTGTCAATAGGTCGATTGGCCGCTACTGCCATCGCAGCTTCACTTATAAATAGCAGTGAGATTCTGCTTTTAGCAAATATTTGGTACATTTAGAAGATCAACATTACTTCTGGAGCGGAGGGGGAAAACTCTGATCTCTTAGTTCCCACTTGCCAACACCATGCACTGCATGCATAGGTGGCAACCTCAGCATGTTGATCATATAGACAGTATTTTCAGTATGATCCTTACGTTTTATCATCTTCCGTTTGAGAGACCCTTTTCTTACAACCTCCATCTTCCATTCTTATTCGATACCATGAAGAATTTGTTGGCAATTTCTAAATCAAACAGCCGGTGTGGTGTTTGCTGGATGTAAGCATTTCGAAACGAAGAAATTTAAAATGTTCTGAAAGCACTTTCACTCCTGATGCTGCGCCTTTTTTATGCTTTGGTCTGGTCTGCTGATTTTTTTTCCCAACTTCGTCTTCTGCTGATTGTATGTCATATTTAACATGCTCACGTATTTGCATATGTATATTTGTGCAAACATGTGTTAAGCTTCGATACAGGAACAAGTGTGTGTATGTGTGCATACGCATGACTTTATGTTTTTTTTTGTGGTGCAAAAGTCGTACCGGAAAAGAAAGAGGATGTTTCAAGTGTTATATTTACAAATTACAACAAGAAAAAAAGGGAAAAATGTAAATCATTCAAAATAAAAAAAACTGACTTTTTGAGAGATTGCAGTGGTAGTGAACGAGTTTGTAAGGGAAATGTTGAAGCATCTGTGGGTGAGCTTTATGTCTGTACGAGGACGGTTTTAGAACTACCCGACCTAGGTAAGAAAACACAAATTACTTGCGGATAAAGTTCATAAGTAATACTGCAGGTTAGTGCAAAACAAACACTTGATATTATTCTTCATGCTAGGTATCGTTTGATTGCGATTTCGTGGGGACCCACCAAGACTCCGGTGTATATACTAAGTCCAAATAGACCTACGGGATCTTGGTGTAATTCTTTGTGGATCATGCGTACATGAACGAAGCACATGAAATTCATACCTGAACCAACGATTTTGTAAGGTTGAGAGTGGCCATTTATGTTGGTAAGTAAGCTAGGTCTGATTTGAGTACCAGATCTTGATTCGAAGATCTGGAGTATATCTCTGAATGAGTGAACTAAAGTATATACGAATTCAGAATATGAGACACTAGCAAGAGATTTTCTACCAAAGATAATAATTTATATAATGGCAAACAAACATTAATGCTTAACATTAAGAAAATATTCAGTAAAGCTAACATGGATATTTATGTGGCCACAGGAACTTCAGCACACAGAGAAAAACTCAGTTGGAAATCGATTTGAACTGCAAATATTCGGTGGAATAAACATACTTTCTGTTCATTATATAGATGGTTACATGGTTTAACTAACCAAAAAGTTGTAGCCACCACCGAATATCAACCGAATTTAGCAAAACTCTTCGTTGGTACTACTGGTGGTTGAAACAACCAACCAGTTATGAAGAACACGTTTCTTTAGTTCCAACAATCTGTGGTGATAAGAAATAAATTCTTTGTAGTAACCAAACCCCGTTGCTACGTGAAATGTCCCAACTGTTCCGAACAGAGACCAGGTGAAAACTGAACCTATTACACAACTAATTAGGTATGGATAGAATGGTGCTAATCACTTGAAATATAGCTACTCATCAAATTCGCTATATAACTTGTCACATCAAACCGCATACCAATACTGACACAAAATCCGAGGAATTCACATATCCGCGGATTTTAGACAGATTAAGAAATTGGCAGCTTTATTCCGCCGGTTTTTGTGAGCGTGTTTGCACGAGGTTTAAGAACGCATTTTAATTGAACTTATATGCGTCCCCTCCTTTTGATTTGAGAAAAGCGCCAGGATAATTAACACAGATATTCAGTTGGGATGGGTTCTGTGATGGGTACTGTTGAGAGGTAATGATACGCACGGTAAATGGCCTTTCTGATCGGTCCCGTGACAAGTCCCATGGGGTCTGAGCAGGGTTAATAGACTCCCTCCAACGACAAAGCCATGTAAAAGTTACAGGTTCTTTTTGTAAAGTTATGTCGATACCGGGACGGGTCCCTATCCATTAGAGACATATCAAACGACTGGTTATGTACAAGTCCAATTTCCCATACGGATATTACATTACTATGCATCGAAAGTCCGGACTTTCTCGGCCAAGTGAATGATTTCTTTTTAAATGAAAGACTACGGTGATTAAAAGAAATTCTGATAAGGACTGTCCTCGTAGTTCCGAGTGCGTTTTTATGGGCCAAGAAAAATATGAAATTAGTTAAGAACTTGTAAATATTCCTTCCACGATTGTAGCTCTTAAAAGAACCACGATTGTAGCTCTTAAAAGAACCACGATTGTAGCTCTTAAAAGAACCACGATTGTAGCTCTTAAAAGAACCACGAGTGTAGCTCTTAAAAGAACCACGATTGTAGCTCTTAAAAGAACCACGTTTGTAGCTCTTAAAAGAACCACGATTGTAGCTCTTAAAAGAACCACGATTGTAGCTCTTAAAAGAACCACGATTGAAGCTCTTAAAAGAACCACGATTGTAGCTCTTAAAAGAACCACGATTGTAGCTCTTAAAAGAACCACGATTGTAGCTCTTAAAAGAACCACGATTGTAGCTCTTAAAAGAACCACGATTGTAGCTCCTAAAAGAACCACGATTGTAGCTCTTAAAAGAACCACGATTGTAGCTCTTAAAAGAACCACGATTGTAGCTTTTAAAAGAACCACGATTGTAGCTTTTAAAAGAACCACGATTGCAGGTCTTAAAAGAACCACGATTGTAGGTCTCAAAAAAACCACGATTGTAGGTCTCAAAAAAAAACCACGATTGTGGGTCTCAAATAAACCACGATTGTAGCTCTAAAAAACCACGATTGTAGCTTTTAAAAGAACCACAATTGTATGTTTTAAAAGAACCACGATTGTAGGTTTTAAAAGAACCACGATTGTAGCTCTTAAAAGAACTACGATTGTGGCTCCTAAAAGAACCACGATTGTGGCTCTTAAATGAAACACGATTATACCTCTTAAATGAAACACGATTATAGCTCTTAAAAGAACCACGATTGTAGCTCTTAAAAGAACAACGATTGTAACTCCTAAGAGAACCACGATTGTAGCTCTTAAAAGAAGCACGATTGTAGCTCTTAAAAGAACCACGATTTCGGCTCTTAAAAGAACCACGGTCGTAAGTAGGATCTGATGACTTAAAGATAATTAAATTTAATTATTATTTATGATCTACTTTAAACTCGGACATAGGAAGCCGCTCAATTAAAGCTTTCAACCAGTTAAGATTATTGAAATATTTCTACATAAATTAAAACAAATTTTACTTCAAATTTAAATATGAATTTATTATACGATTTTGGTGATACTGTGGTCGGTCTCATAAGCCTTGCGTCCCAAAAAATGGGCTTAAAAGTCAAAGCAAGTGACCAGTTGTAAATGTGGACTAATGGCTACTTGAGCTAAGGCTAGTTTTACTACAAATTCAAACACGTGGAGCCAAATAAGCAGCCGTTTTAGCAAAGGCCAAAGGAATGACAACTATTACTTGCTTTCTATTTCCAAAGCGAACCCATGGTGATTTAACTTCTTATAACATTAACTACACCAAAAAGTATCTACCTTTACGCCAGCTGACATGAAACTTTAAGAGAGAGTCATCTTCAGAATCAGTGGCAGCGAATATTTATTAAACAACCCTTGTGTCTTCCAACTTCCAAGTTTATCTAATTCAATCGGCCTTTATTTAAAGTTTCTATTTTTAGCAAATTTTTGCTGACTTCTCTGCTAGGTTCGGTACTTCTGGGACTTCCCTCGTACATAAGGTGTTTTACGAGTATATGTTTATTTTAAAAATTTATAATCTGATTTGTATGTGTTTGTGTGAGTGTCTGTGTGTGCGTATTTAAATATTTGCCTACGGTTAAATAAACATGTTCAAACACTCACACACTCACAGAGATTTCAAAATGCATGTTGATTTTTCCAGATACTGTTTTTTTTTGTTTTGCTTCTTCTGTAGTTTGTTTTATTTAAATCTACAGTTAAATAAACACTTGTAAATACTCAAACGCATAAGTACGGCATACACACACACTCTGAAGTGGGTGTTAAATTTAATTAAAATGCAAAATATTTAAGTTACAGTAATAACATGGCAAATATGTGTTGAAACTTACGATACAAAACTTGCATTACATGCCTCAACAAATTGTTACAATTTGCAATTGTAATTGCGAGCATGTATTTTATGTAATTCATAAATTTCTGAAATGTTTAGGAATGTTACATATTTGAATTCTGTTCGGCCATTGGCATTTTCACAATTTCTATTTTAATTCTAGTGTCTGAGGAAAATATGCTTTTAAATTGGAAAAAGTTTTTAACAATAATTCATATTTAAACTTACTCACACTATTGGGGGCGGAATAGGATATATTTTTAGGTGCAAGTTAAAACTAATACGTTTAGCAAACTGCACTTAGGATCCAATACTTAGTAGGGACATACATACTGTTACGCACGTTTTAAGCTGTAAAATAAAATGTACTGAATGTTTTTGGACCAAATATTTTTTAATATATTTATTGATGTATATTGTATCCAAAAAGAATCTACTTATTCGAAATGTCCGCCTTTTGCCTTTACACACGCCTTAGGTCGCACTGGCCAATCGTCAATAGCTGCACGAACCTCGTCCATTGGAAATTTGGCCATAGCGCGAACCAAAGCAGTCTTATGAGATCCAATGTTGGGGTATCTTTTGTGACAAACCTTGTCCTCTAAAACCGTCTACAATTTAAAATCCATTGGGTTTAAATCCGGCCTGCCTGAGGGCCATTCTTCAGAGGAACTGATCGCTGTCAAATTGTTTCGAAGCCAGGTCTGGGGCGTTTTAGCCTTATGAGCCGGCGCAGAATCCTGCTGGAAAGTCCATGGCTGGTTTTGGAACAGGGAATTGTTAAGAATCTTCAAAACAGCATCCAAAACGGTTTATTGGTAAACTTTGCCCGATGTTTTGACTCCTTGTTTGCAGAAATGCAGGTCAGTGACCCCATCGTAAGTGACACCCCGGCAAGTCGTTTGAAAACCCCAAGTCCCAAGTCTTTTTTAATGATTCGACTCATGGACTTTGGCGTGATATTCATCTCACGGGCCATGATTTTCTGTTTTCGGAGCGGATTTCTGTGAATTCTTGATTTAACGGCTTTGATGACATGCGGTTTTCGAACAGAGCGTGGCCGGCCCGACGGTATTTTACATCTCTAGTCTCCTCAAACAGTTTTATGCATCGGTAGACGAACATGTTCCTCTTTTTTTTGTTAAAAATTTTGGTCTGTCGGCGTCGGGGAGTGGCAAGGTGATTTTTAAAGTAAGGAGACTGAAAAGCGGTACATATATACGAGGGCTGCTATATAAATGTCTGGCCTAATAATAAAAATGCGAATATTTATCATCAAAAATGGTTTTATTGGTTTTCAAAATATTCTTCAGCTTGATTTATACACTTTTGCATGCACTCAGACCAATTGTCGAAGCACTTTTTCCACTCCGATTGAGACACCTCTAAAGCATGGTTTTTGAAGGCTTCAAGGCTTCAACAACATATTTTGGCGACGAAAATCGTTGACCACGCATTTTTTCTTCATGTGCGAGAATAAAAAGAAGTCATTGGGTGCCAAGTCCGGGCTGTACGGCGGATGACCCAGCAATTCGACGTTTTGGCCGGTCAAAAAGGCGCTGGTTTGAGTCGATGTGTGAGAGCTCGCATCATCATGGCGCACAATGATTCGTCTTATCTAGTTCGTTTTTCGTTTAGGCAAACAAATGGTGGTGTACCACTCAGAATTGACCTCCTACGTTGCTCAAGCGGTACAATCGCCCCATGACCAGTTTTGCTGAAGAAACAGGAGACGATTTGCTTCGAGGTGCTTCTTTCACGAACAAATTTCGTAGGATTTGGCTCGTCTTCGAAGACCCACACTGTCGATTGCTATTTTGTTTCGGGCTCATACGCATAGATACATGATTCGTTATTTGTGACGATCTTATAAATGTCTTTTAAAGTACCGCGATCGTATTTTTTTCAAAATTTCCTTGACACGAGCCATTTTTTGAGCGATTGTCAAATTGTGCGGGATCCGACGAGAACAAACCTTTTTACAGCCAGGTGTTTATGCAATACCGAATGTGTGCTGGTGAAAGAAATACCTAAGGATGCCTCTATCTCACGGTATGTCACATGACGATCTAGCATTATCAGTTTACGCACGGCATCAATCTATGGCACAACGGCCATTTTTGGACGACCTTCGTCTTTGATCGAGCGTCGGCCACGATTGAATTCGTTTAACTAGTTGTTCACAGTGCTTTAGGATGATTATTCATCGCCATATAAAGATTTAAGTTTATCGATGCACTCTTGTCGTGATAATCCACGTCGAAAGTTGTGAAAAATTATCGCACGAAAATTATCACAAGGTAATTCCAATTTTTGGCCAAAGTGATTTTTTCAAGTCACTCTAAACAACACAGAAAATCAAAACGTATTGAGTACTTTTATGCTAAAAAATGTCCAACTTTCCAATAGAAATGTCAGATGGTGCCAGACAACACTTAGTGTTGCCTAGGCCTGAAATATATATAGCAACAAAAAGTACAACCGTGGACGAAGAAGATCGCGGAGCCCGTACGAAAGTGCATTCATAAATCCCACATTAGAGGTTCAGTTATCTCTGAAACAAAAAACTTAAACGGTTAGTCCCTTTCGGCTGATTTTTAATTTTCGCATTCGTTAATATTTTCTGTTTTGTAGTAAGTTGGTGTTTTGTAGTAAATGAGTGCATACTTTTCGAACCACCTTTCTATCGAATTCCACTTCAGGCTTTCCTGAAGCAGGAACTTCTCAATACATTCAACGGTAAATGTCGGAAATGTTTTTATTACGTCCTTAAAATATGTCAATATCATTAGTATTTTCGAGCCAGCTTAAAACTTTTAAGCCATTTGGCAATATCAAAATATACGTGTTCACAAAATTCACGTCATCATTTCATTTATTTAACATTGGAAAAACTATTCGAAATGTTTGTTTTTCAGTTAGACAATACAGCTATGAATTGTTTAAAGATTTTTTTTTTATCAAAAACCAATCTAATGTACTACTAAGTCGACTCCCTACAATGCCACAAAAAAAACATTGATTGAAAGATAAACATAATAGATAAGCAAAAAGATGGAAACAGGAGCTGCGAACGGTCGAACAACGATAAACCGATGTATCATAGGAAGTAGGTAACTGACGTTAATGATGTTACGGCCCTCTTAGTGCGTTAGCAACCACTCAGAGGGCCATTGGTCCGAAAAAAGTAGCAAAAATTCCGGCAAGAAGCCTTGAAGGAACTCAATCCAACAATGACAAATTTTCTCACCTATGAAAATGTTCAAAGGCGAGGGTGTACTAATGCCATCCAACTTTCCGTTCTAGTACAAGCTGGTCCAGTCGCAGGTTCAAATTGCAATTCCCAATGAGGATTAAAAATCCATAAGTTTATGAAGTCACATCAATTTAAATCATAAGGCGATACAGCAACAAAGTATTACTTTGGACTTGTAAGGCGGGCAGGGTTCAGCTAGTTTAAAAATAAATCATACGCTCTGCAGTACTGGTACGATGAATTGAAAGTCGGTGGTGCAATGGAGCGTATGATTTATATGAACACTTATTGAAATGTAGTTTTTTAAAGAGAGCAATCAAAATTTACTAACGTTTTTCTTTAATCTGTTAAACAGTCCAATAAAAAACATTTCAAAACCTTCTATTATAAACAACGAATCCCCAAAATAAACAAAAGCCCCAAACGGATTGTAGTAATTGGAGAAAACTTACGACATTTACAGAAAGTTTAGAGGGCATTTCAAATATTTTGAACAAAAGCATTTCGTGTGTGTGCCAAAAATATACACTCCCCCGTGCATGCACGCTGACACATGCCCTCTCGACAGTAATTAAAATCCCTTTAACAATTTGAAATGTTAGTTTATTTAAACGTGAGTTACAAAATGCATGTGAGTGTGTGTGACAGTTGGGGGGTTTGAACGATATCGTGTAAATAAAGCGGGGAAGAGTACATTGAGGTGGGTTGCCGCTTTTATGTAAAGAAGCAGGCAGTATAGAGTCATTTAGTGAATGTTAAATTTGGTTAGTATTTGTATCACTTCGAGGACACCTTCTTGCGTGGTCTTTTTTATATTCCGTTTTGGACAATAAAGGGTATTTTTTCAAACATAAGGTTTTCAAGAAGAAACGCATGGGCAAGAATTGAGCTTGATTATATATGTAAGGGTTTGCCATTATGTTTTAAAAATGTTTTCGAGCACGTGGCTTGAATAAATTCCTGACGAAAGGCACAATTTTTAACCATATTTTGCAGTATTTAGGGTTGTATGGTTGCAATAAAGCGCCGACTATTCTCTTCCAAGGCGTCAATTGCGTCGGGCTTATCTGCGTAGACAAGCGTCTTTACATAACCGAACAAGAATTAGTCCAACGCATGATCTTGGAGACGACGCCACAGGACCACGACGCGAGATAATGCGCTCACCAAAAGTTTCCTTCAATTATTTGGTTGGCTGTATGACAAGTAGCGCCGTCTTGTTGGAACCCAAGGTCGTCTACATCAATATCCTTCTATTCAGGCACGAAAAAGTCAATAATCATGGCTCTATAGCATTTACTGTAACATTATGGCCGGCTAAATTTTTAAAGAAATAAGGAACAATGATTCCTTAACGGTGTCTTTTTAAGGATGTAACGACGTCTCAACAATAGCTTGTGGATTTTCATTACTTCAAATGCTACAATTTTGGTTTTAAACGTACCCGTTCATCCAAAAGTGAGCATCATCGCTGAACAAAATTTTCTTTAAAAGTCAGTATCGGTGGCCATCTTGCTTTGGGCCCATTCACTTCGGTTTGCAAACGATTCTGACACATGTCATAAAAACCCACTGCGAAAAAAGTGTGGTCTGATTGAAACCCACATGTCAAAAAAAAAACTCCCGATTTAGGTTCTTTAGGTTGTCCTATTCACTTATCATGCCATGTCTTCTTGTGTGGCTTGTTCTGCATGCTTGTGGCTTCACTGCTACTGCTTTTTAGGCTTTCCGATCTGATTTTGGCCAGCATTGTTGTGGATGCTGGTAGCATTTACAACTCCATCATTGCGGTCGCTTGATTTTGATGACCTGGTACCTACTATTAGAGTCATGTATTTTCATATTTGTTTTGCTTCTAGAGGTCTATACTTACATCGTTTAACGCCTCCCGCCAGGATAATTAACTAGCATTTTGCAACAGCAGCTTCAAACGAATTCTATTATTGTGATCTTCAACAACCACCCACCCTAATGTACAATTGTGTGACAGAATTGAATATTGCGTATCCAAATACCCCAAATTGGAATGTTAGCACACACAGACGCATAGAAAACGCACATGTACTCGTATACCTGCGTACGTAGTTATTTACACGTGTATGTTATTATGGTTACGCCTGTGGTTATAGATTATAACATTAATTGGTGTAATTAAAATTATCATGTCGTACATGGGAAACGATAAAAATAGTAGCTCGTTCAACGACGACAACAACAACACAAGCTCAGCAGTGAAAAGCGCCATACGTGACATTGTCATACACCAGTACACACGCAAAAAAAATACAAACTATAATTACATTATATAAATTTTGGAAAACTATAATTTTCCAGCATGATTTTACACAGATTAGTTGAACTCGGGGCAGTGATGGGAAAGGGCAGATGACAGAGCCAACAAGGGAGAGATTAAATCTACTAAAAACGTCATTTGCACACAGAACAAAAGGGGTCGAACCTTTAAATGGCAACGCACGATACCGGTGGGGCGTACACGTTTTTATTTATGACCCGTTAACAAATAAATCATACGCACTGCAGTAATGGTTCATGTAAAGGATGCGTTCTACGAGGCGTATGATTTTTAGTGAAAAGCTTTGCAAGCGTAGGGGAGAAAGTACTAAAAACAAGTAAAACAGGTTGGGGCGACCATATGATATGATACACCAATGTGGTTGACTCATTGAGTTTGTACTAAAATCTGAAGAGAGCTTTTTGGAAAACTTTAATATCCAAATTATCCAGCGGGGGTCATAGTAAGTGTAGAGGGCTTTTGTTTAATTTGAGCTCGATTGGCTAGAAGTTCGCCAGAGAATGAAGTCTGTGGGCCATTGATTGACATTAAGGGTCCTTAGCTTGGTGGCTATAATAACACATAAACCGATATAGTGTCATTTAATCAGATTCGCTCTAAGGGAAATTGGACCGGTACAGAACCAGTCACGCGGTAGGTGCCTCGTGGATAGGGACCGATCCTAGTACCGACCCAACTATATAAAAATAACCGGCTTTCATACGTCTTTGTCATTGGAGGGCGTCAATTGACCCTGCTCAGATACCATGTGACATATCACGCGACAGATCAAAAAGGACAGGTATAGTACGTCCACATATTCCACATCCATTCTTAAAAAATATGATTTGTGATGTATATGATCACAAAAATCTGTGCTATTCTCGAAGCCAACTTTATAACAAATGGAGGGGGCCCACATCAGTTCAATTAAATGATTGGTTTGATCTTTAGAAAAATTGTATCTTAAAACCCGTACAGATGTGCACATAAAATCCGCGGATTTAGTCTGTCAATTTCCATACAAATTGTTATAGATTTCTTAACAACATTCACTTTGAGCGGATATTGTGTGAGTATCTGTATGCGGCTGTATGTGCGAATTTATACAGCTAATTTGGCGACTTTGAATATTTCAAGTAATAAAACCCTTCAATCCATACAGAACCTGTTCTGTGATATGTTCTGTTTTTACCCGTCCTCGGTTCGGTACATTCAGGGTAACTGACTCTTCATTTCCCGTGCTTCGGTTACTGGTTTCTTATAACACACCAAGCTCAATATAAGCCGAAACGTATTTTATTTGTAGCAGAACTTCAGTCGAAAGGGACCTTTGTGTCTGAAACATAGATCGATATGGTTTAATTTATTTGATATCTATTTGATTTGAGACAAGATATAGATCTCTCACAATTATTGTTTTGTTTCTAGGGCAACAGGACCTCAAATTGGGTGTGGATACTATCCGACAAACATGGGTCGGTAAGGTACACTTTTTCAGCTTACATAACTAAATGGTTTTTTAGAAGGTACTTACCAAATTTAAGTAAGGTTGAGTATAATTTTATCTTCTTGAGCGGTAGGATCTCAAATGTAGCCGGATATTTATGTTGGGGACATTTGAAAGCATGTGCCAAAATTTAATTTTAATAAATTTTAATAAAGTTTAATTTCTCCATTTTTATTAAGGGTGGCGCATAAAGTTATCTTTTAAATTTTAGCAGGATAGGCTCATCTATTAAATTCTAGACCAGCTGGGTCTCAATATGGTAAGAGCTTTTGTGTGAGGGCTTTTTGAGAAACGAACTGACATGGTCTAGTCATAGCAGGCTTGATTATTGATTTGCCATTATGTACTGCTAAGATTGAAAAATTTGGTTTATGAAGCGGCAAAATACAAATCGTTTGGTTGCAGTCTATAGGAAACTATGAAGCGAAAAGGCCCAAATTTATTTCAAAACCATGGATCGTTTTAACATCATTGATTCAAAACTTCAAAAGCAAAAGGTCTTCAAGCCGCAAGGATACTTTTCGTCCATTCTTTTCCAAAACATTGACTAATAAGATCCAATTTCCCCATAAATGCTGAAATTTAATAGGAAATACGATCAGATTTAAATGTGATATGTGATTTCTAAAGCTGAAGGCTTCCACCATAAACCTTTATCGTAGCTGGTTTGACAGCAAAGACTTAAAAAAAAGTCTTATGGTGTGATATTACACAATCTAGGAGACCAACTCACCGGTCCAAATGTGAAATTAGCTGCTCTTCGAAATGACATCTCAATACACGCATTGTTTGATCAGCTGTATGGCAAGTGGCACTGTCCTGTTGAAACCAAGTGTCGTCAAGTTTACGAGCATCACTTTAAGGTAGCAAAAAGTCCGATATCTTGGCGCGATAGCGAGCACTACTTACGATTACGTTCTGGCTATCATTATTTTTGAAAAAATATAAATCGATGATCTCACCAACTCATAAACTGGACTAAACAGTGGTTTTCTCTGTGTAAAATGGCACCTTTTCTTGTGGCTCTTCAGGCCAAATGCGGCAATTTTGTTTATTGACGTCGTCGTTGAGCCAGAAATGGGCCTTATCACTCAACAAAATTTTGTTGGAAAAAGGCGGATCTTCTCATTCTCATTTTCATAATACACTTGCACAATTTGGAGACGTTGTTGCGGTGTAAACCTTTCCATGATGAAATGGCAAACAATACTGAAAAGAAAATAGTTTAACACAACTCAGACAAAATCTGTGAAAAAATCCATTAAAAAAGTACCCCTTAATAGATCACTCGTTACAAGTTTGAAAAACTATAGACCGATGATTCCACCAGTCCATGAATCGCGCCACACTGTGGTTTTCGCGGTGTAAGTCTTTTCGTGCTGAAATGGCAAACAGATTAAAAAAAGAATAAAAAATAATGTTTAACACATCTCACGAGTAACCTGTGAGAAAAACCTCATTGAAAAAAATACCCATAGATTGATTAACCTTTCGTTTCATACTACCCTAATCGAGATATAAGTTACGCTACAGCTAAACTAGTAGGATCTGTTGTAAAAGTTCTGAAACAAAACTGGAGGTAAAGCGAATGCGAACAAACGTCAAACTATTGACGTTTTCAAAAGAACACCTTACAAGCTATTTTTCGTTATTATCAAACAAGTAAGTCAAAATTATTTTAAAATGATCAAGTCCTGTAGATATCCCTTAAAGGACTTTTATTTATGTTTTTTTACAATTTCGATGTTGTTTCGGAACCATAAAATCGATATTTCTGTGTTACTCAAGACTTTGGTCATTGCCAAATGCAGCTATCTCGCTTTACACGTTAAATAGGGATAAGCCAGTTCGAGTTCTCCTATATCTACAGTTTAATATGTGGTAAGTTTTTTTTTTAAACAAAGTTACTTACTCCCAGAAGAGGTCCTGACATAAGATATTTCAAATGAAAATCAAGTTATGAAGAAAAATTTTTAAACATTGCCAATGTTTTTTTTTATTTGTTAGCCTTTTACAGCCTACGCTTTTACGTGTTTTTATATTTTCTGACAGTAGTATATGAAAAGTAAATTCCAATGAAATACTTCCCTTTAAATATTAATTTTTTATGAGTTAGTGTGTTGGAAAGATGAAGAAGTTTGAAACATCAGAAAGTAACATCAAAGTGACAGCGAAATGTAGTTTTATATATGCTTACGCGTTTCGGTGGAATACTAAATATAAACTTTTGTATACTCGTAACTGTAGGAAATGTAATGTTATAAAATAACAATCAGAAAGTAACAAATTGAGAAAATTCCTCATACCTGTATCTGAAATTCTTTGAAAACATGTCTAGATTCCCCTGCCAGGTTATTGCAGTTAAATATTTCTGTTTTCTTCAGTTTTCCTGGTGTCGGTCAGTTGCCAGAACACTAGTGAAGGGGAAAACTGACTTTTTTGATTTCTTATAATATTTTACTAAATAATGTTTCTGAATTAAGCAGTTGGAGTACAAATCAGTAAGGAGAAGAGTGGAGTAGGAAAAACTATTTTAATATTTTAGAAAATAATTTATTGAGTTAAGCATTTAAGTACAAATTACCAAGGAGAGGAAAAATTATTTTAATTTTGATATGTTGGTATGCTTTTTATGTCGATCATACGCCCGGCTGTCCACTTGGTACACAGCGTATACTTATTATACAAAACATTTAATATTAATCATACGCTATATCACACTATCATGTGGAATTCGACACAGTCTAAATTTTAATGCAACAACTGCACTCAGCTTCCCTCAATCCTACACATACACCACAACCACATTTACCTTCGACCACACCACCCTAGGCTATTCAAGCTTTTGTAAAGAATTTTCTCGTTATGTGTCTGCAACAGCTTTCGCTGAAAATTTTCCACAGCCAAGATAAAGACGACGGCCTTTGGCAAAAGACAGCACGCGCCATAAAGCAAAGCAACAGCTTCAGGTGTTGCCATGGAATTCCCCGAAAAGCAGCAACATGTTGCAAGCACTTATATAAAGGAGATGAAAGGTGCAGCAGCATAGAATCAAAGGTTATAAAAGAACCTTTTATACTCTCACCTTCGTTCATTCGTTTCTTTATTTTTTTCGTAAGAGCAGCTAAGCGCAACTGTAAACACCTGTAACATTTTGGTGAGCCGAAAATGTTATTTAATGGCGATCAAAGAGCAATGGGCGACCAAATGAATGCAATGGAAATTGTAGACTAGAAAGTCCTTACAAACCGTCTACAAATCTTAATGCGGCAAGGGAAATAACGTGTTATTTAAAAAGATTATATTCATATCTGCAGACCGCCATATTATAATGGATAGTAAGCAAGGTATAAATTTACTGATCTGATGTTTGATTCAAAATAAGGAAATGATCTTATTGATGTCCTTAAATTTCCTACATAGGAGCTATTGTGAGGAGCTTTAGTGAACATTTTAAACAAATAACTGCTTAGGTTCGAAGGCTAACAATAGAGGTATATTTTGTTGTCCATCGTGACGAATGATTAATATTAATTTTGTTGAAATTTCAGAAAATTGTTAAAAATTAGAGACTCATATCGCTTACACTCATAGTTTAATGGCAATGACTTTACGAATCAAAGATAAACCCCGAAGTCATTTAAAAATTTCTCTATTAGCCACTCGGAGACAGCTTAAACAAAAGATAACAGTCTGTAAGCAAAAAAATTGTGCTGTCAGTAGTTCAATGATTTGGGAGAAATCCTCCTTTATTCTTTAGTTCGATGTTCAGGGAAATGAGAAAGTAAGTGGTCTGACTGCATCTGAATAAAATAACAAAGAGTTGGTGTTAGTAACCCATGGCAATCATTGTCGACAATACCCGTCATGTCTTAGCGTTCCAAAAACGATAGCAAGTCCACTCTGAAAATTAAATAGCTTTATCCTTTAACCGAAATAGGAAACCTTCCAACAAATCAATACTTCCCCCCGCCCACCTGTCATCCTAAACAATTTCATGCCCGCAAATGCTTAAATACTCAACTCATCACCTCGTATTTCTCCCCTAGGGTGTATGGACGCCTTAACGCCACATCATCATGTTACATTCATCGCCACGAGTTCTCTTGTTCATTGTTCGCCAAATTGCGAGTATTTGGATTTTTATCGCAAAAGGATATCGGGGACGTAATAAAATATTTGTGAAATCTCCGGCAATGGCAAGACAATTCAGTGTTATTTAACGTCATTTTTCATCTAGAGTCTTTGTTGTCAAGGCACAATGACTTGCTGCCATGCACACATACCGTCGCTTTGGTTTGCAATAAAATGAAAATGAAATGGATTTAAAAGAGATTTTGTAAACGGGACGAAAAGTTTGTTAGGAAAAGTTTCGGCACGTGAATGAAAACGAAGTTCATCAATCTCCAACTAACTGAAGATATTTGGAAAGAAGATTTAAACGAACGAGAGATAAGAACAAAACGAAATCTCGTTTATTAAAAGTTTTCTGAGACGTTAAGACGGCGGCAATAATTTAAAGTGCTGGTAAGTAAATTATAGTTTTTAGTTTTCGAAAATATCTTTAAGAAAACGAATGCTTTTTAAAGTACATTCTTTTTAGTTTTGATTTGTTCTGTTGATTTAAACGTAAAAACGTTATTTAACTTAAGAAAAAACTGGTCACTTATTTTTATTCTTAACATTGGCTTTTAGAATAGAACACATTTCATTTAGAAGGAATTTTAGTTCGTAATATTTTTGACAACTTCTTACAGTTTGTCAAAATAATTTGAAGAGCTTTAATAGTTTAGTAAAATATTTTTAGAGCGCATGACTTTATAAGAAAATTAAATTTGCTTTAGGTGTTTTGCTTGGAACTTATAAGCTTAATTTGAATAAAAAATCTCGATATTTTTAGAATGTTATTCTGTTTATAAAAATAGCACTATGCAATTCTATAAAATGGATTTAATTTCGTATTTTTTTTTAAGAATTTCCAACACTTTATTTACTGTCATGAAGGAACAAGTGTAAATTCTCCACTTACAATACGAGTATTGTATTGAAAATATGTTTGTAAAAGTAAATTACTATGAAAACGCCTTTGATAAAAAAAGTCTGACCTTTACCTAGCGGGCTTGCAACAGTAGATTTCGAGATTCGGTTTAAAAACTTTTGAAATTCCCTGAATTCTGAATAAGAAAAAAAAACAAATCCGTAGTATTCAAATTCACAATAATCTTTGTTTTAAAAATAAATCAAAAATAATAATAAAAAAATAATTTAATGAAACTTTGATACAAACAAATACACAATTTCGTTGCATGTATATGAGAGTTACAAAATATATTTTTGTTGGCGACCTAAGCTTATAATATATATTAATTCAGAAGTGATTTCAAAAATTCTTTATTTATTGTCCAGTAAATTCCAAAGCTCTTCAACATCGCGAACGTTTCTGACTGAACATTCGTTAATTTTCCTATATAAGTTATAAGAGGGTTGAGATATGGGGATTAATATCTGATTAATAAGAAATATATAATATAATCAATAAGAAAATAGTCTCTTTAATTGTTGTTAAACTCTTTATTACCTTAAGCATTTAAAATAAAATGTAGTCATAATTGTGGGTTCACTGTAACGTATGATTAATATTAATTTTTGTATTAATTTGGAAATTTTTTCATAACTTAAGAGAAAAATCGGTTACACACTTTATATGTAATTAACATTTTGTACTACTTACTTACCTAAGTTCGAAAACATCCTATTAAGGAACAAGGGGACACTTCTCTCAAATTCAATGCAATTCTTATACTCGCTGACCTACTGTTTAACGCCAGCTCCAAAGGGCTGACAAACTTTTTTAAGTTAAGTTTTTACATAGCTTGGAGAGAAATCTCCTACTCTTTGACCAGCCGCTGAAATATCACTGACCTACTGTTTAACGCCAGTTCTAAAGGGCTGGCAAATTTTTTAAGTTAAGTTTTTACCTAGCCTGGAGAGAAATCTCCTACTTTTTGACCAAAATTGTTAGATGTTTTTACCTAGGGTTGAACCTGGGGATGGTAGTCATTTACAATTTCATCTCCCCAGGACGGCCAACAAAAAATGAGGAAAATAAAAATAGGAAGTGTTATCGTACTGAAAAGAAGGCAGTAGGATAGTCTGCCAATATGGTAGGAGTTGTTTCGTAGAGTCTCGTGTGTCCTCATGCTTGGAGAATTATTCTTTGCATATGCAAAATGAAGCATTGTTTCGTATATGTAGATCACTTAATGAGTAATCACATATATCGGCATCACATATAATGACGGAACGCGTGTTTACCAGACGGTTCCGTGCTTGCTATAACTTCGCTAACTTGCGTTTCCTGGCCTCTATGAGAAACAACAACAAACCTGATCTTATTCGTATTAGCTTGTGGAGTAATTCACTCTTTTAGAAAAAAATATATTTTTGTGTCCATTCGAACGTATGATTAATATTAACTATGGAATACTTTTTATAATTATTCTAATTGCTATCCGATTTAAATATATTCAGGCTATAACTGAAATATGGGACATGTTTGAGTAAACTTTGTTGACAATTTATTAAGGAATATGTTTCAGTATTTAGTAATGTTGTTTTGAATGAAGGTTAAATCGAAACTTGGTCTCAAATCTGACTATGATATCGTAAAAATACATTCACATATGTTAGTGGACCGAAGTTGTGGAAGCCAACACTGGCGACTACATACTTAGCAAAACCTCCTCACACTTTACCCATTTTCCTTCAATTGATTACCGCACTCCTGCTATCGCCGTTTGTAAAGTCTAAAATATTATCCTAAAAACGTTTTCGTTCCAAAGGTCTTAGCATCCTCCACATTTTTCTCATGACATGTGTCTCTGTGGAGATCACAGCTGTGTGTTCACAGCTGTGCAAAATCTTCCGAATACGCCCATTAACGTTCTTCTCCGGCCATTTGGGATCTTTGTAATCCATTCTCTGCTTTCGTGTCTTATACTGGGTGGACAAGTGGACACTCTGTATTCTCTAAATTTCTCTGTCAAAGAAGTCAAGACCTGAGACTGATCCGTCTGCCTTCTTTGGGGTATATTTAATTAATTCTCCGGTTTCCTGTCCTATATTGTTTCTGGCTAAGATGTGAAAAGGTATAAACCTGTGACAACTCGGACAGCCTTTTCAGAGATCGTTCGATTCCACTGATGGTAGCGTTGTCCTTATATATTTTATATCCAGAGATACCTCCCCTTACAACAGGGATTAATATAGCATCCCCGTTTTGTGAGTTAACCTCTGAAGTCGGCATCCTTTTTGTTTTAGCGTGGGTCCCTCGATATAGGGAATGATAGAGTTCTTCTATAATACCGTCTGTTCGCTTACGTAGTCAGTGCGATCTGTAAAAACAGTCTATCGGGAACATGACTTCAAGTTATTTTAGGGACCAGGTTGATTTAATGACTTTGTTCCCACGCTCACGTTTACTTAATTTAACGATTTCTGACTTAGAAAAAACTGATTCAGTCTTGTGTTCTGATAGCATCAAGCTTGCGGACTCCAAGCCAGGTTGTTTGCGATTTCAACTTGGCGAATGTGCTTGGCTACAGCTATATCTTCAGCGAAGCCAATAACTCGAATGCCTGATGACAGAGGAAGTCTTAGCACCTCATTGTATTTTATATTCTAGAAAAGGGGACAACGATTCCCTTTTGAACTCTAGCTGTTGCACAATATTTTTATGACCCTACCGTTAACCTTCTGCCTGGAACAGCATTTCTGTATCTTCGGATTACTATGCTTTTCTATCACTTTATTCCATACAGACCTGTTGCCGTGCCTCCCATGTAATATTCAGGATATCTTCCTAAAAAAGGGTTCGACTTGGCTACTAGCCTGTAAGAGGTCCCCGTGAAACTTAAGCTGTTGCGCAATATTTTTTCGACCCAACCTTCCACATTTTGCCTGGAATAGCATTTCTGTATCTTTTGGCTCCTGTGCCTTGCTATCACTTATCTCCACACAGAGCTACTGCTGTTCCTCCCATGTAATATTCGGGATATTTTCCTAGAAAAGGGTTCGACTTGGCTATAAGCCTGTAAGAGGTCTATGTGGAAACAGAGCAGCTTTGATGGTAAGCAACATCAGCTCGGTTCTGGCAATTTTTCTATTACGATTGTTTAGCCGTGCCCCGTGGGTTCGTATCCGCTTCGTTAAGATACCTTTTATGCACTCCTGTTTGCTATTCTCTATGGCCTGCTGCATAGATTTGCTCAGGTATTTTAATTGTTGTAGAAATGTCGAAAACCCCTTAGCTAAAACATGTTAGATGTTCTTAGCCGATTTTAAGCAATATTTCACTGGTATGGTAGTCGGCCACACACTTAGCTTAAATACAACGGCGGTACATTTCTCAATGAAGGATAAAATGTAGAGTTCTTTTAGGAGAAATTCTTAAAAGAAAGTAGAGTGATGGTTGTCTTTAAATATTACTCATCTGTCAGGGAATTTTTGAATAACCATTAAAGATATAAAGTTTCCGATTTTCCAGTTTAAGGTCACACAAATTTATAAGTAGTTATGTTGTTAGGGGTAAGCCATCCTGGGTCACCGTGGCGTATCATTAATACTAAATATAGAATATATACCTAAGTAATTTAATAATTGTAGATTTATAAAAGCTAAACAGATAATTTAATTTAGAATTTAATAAAGAGAACTTTATTGTTTATTCTTTTTAGTTTACCATTTAGTAATGTTAACGGCTTGGGTTTTTCTAAGGAAAATTGAGTCAAGTATCTACCAAGTATTTTATGCCAAGTTTGTGGTCGGAGTATATATTTATCTCCACTTTGATAAACACATTTTACATCAGCTTATTCTCTACTTCTTCAATACTCCATATAAATGTACATGCCAACATATATCCTGGTATACGGTTTGTAAAGTTTCCGGGTTATTGTAACACAAATTTTTATTTCCACACTAGCAGTAGTTATTGAATTTGAACCATACTGGGCCATCTGTACGTATGATTAATATTAATTATTTCATTAATACATAATTAATTAAATAACTGTTGTTTCATTAAAGCAGTAGTTATTGATTTGTTCGGGCTTTGGAAATTTGAACCATCCTGGGCCATCTGTACGTATTATCAATATTAATTATTGCATTAATACACAATAAATTTAATAACTGTAGATTTATTAACGCTAAGTAGATATTTCAATTCTTTTAAGTTACCCATTTAATATTACAAACGGCTGGAAAGTTTTTTCTAAGACAAATGAAGGAAGTTATAGAAATACCCAAACATTTCTTTGAGCTCCTTAAATTCATTAAGTTTATTGTTTACCATGTTCTCTTGTTAAGCATTTTAGCATTTGATTTTACCCACCTTTGTCCTACATTTCCATTGCTCCAGTTTCAAATTTGCAATTCCACCCGCTCATCAAATGGGCCTCGCATATTTTTTTGGCCACCACCAAAACAAGAAAAAAACTACGTTTCACTTTCAGTCTATGAAAATCGAAAAAAAAATTTTGAAACGCATTCGGAAAGAAGAGCCAATGTTTGGAAACCCACCATTCAAATCAAAATCCCAAACAGCGAATCGAAAAAACCGACAAACCAGCAAATCTTTCACTGTATGCAACATCCCCCGACAACGTATGAGTAATTTTTAATTAAAGAACACCGGCAAAAACGTGAACGAGGGAGAGGACAATTTGATGGATTGCTTTCTATGCAATTTCCTTGATTTTCATATCGCCATATCGATTGCTGGCCGGTACATGGTTTTTATGTTATTGTTCGAAGCAGTTGCCTTGTTGGCGTTTTGATATGGAAACAAATCAAATGATCATGGCTTTGCAAAAAGAAGGAAGGGAGAAAAAATGGCAGCCTAAATTCAATCAATGCCTATGAAAGGAGACAAAATGTAAAGACTAAAGTTTAGTTTCGGGTTTCAATGTTTTAAAACAAGAAATCAAAGCCAAACATCAATGGACAGTGGGCTACGCATTTACGAGTAGATATGCTGATGTGAGGGTGATGTATGGCTATGTGCGTTTGCAGTTGCATCCGATATGATGGTTTGGTATCCAGTACTGATGCCTGGGAACATGTGTGCTGAGTTGATGTAGCATAACTTTTGAAGGCAATTACATATTTGTAAGCTTTGCTTATTTCCAAAAATAAAAAAAAAATAGTAATACTGACGAATATGACCAATTCTCTTCTATGCTAAAACTGAATCTGTTCTACGGGGTTGTTGTCTGGTAAGTAGGGCTAAAAAGAAAAAAACCGGAGTAGATTCAAATGCCTTATGAAAACGGTTGTGATAACGACAACAATTGCGCTTAGAGCGTCTTCATTAAAAGCTTCTGCTTTTCGGGGTATGTAGTCCAAATATGACAAATCAAAAGTTATTTAGAAATTGCAGAATTTTTCTTCCAAATTAATATTAGTCATACGCTACTATGTTACCATGACTAAACCTTGTTTACTATCGCTTTATTTTTCTGGGCATGTGGATACTTTTGGATAATGAAATCCCAATATGACTAATCAAACCATTCGTCAATAACGCTGTTAGGTTTAGAAATTAAAGAATTTTTCTTTTAATTAATATTAATCATACGCTACTATGTAACCATGAATAAATCTTTTTTACTATCGCTTTATTTTCCTGGTACACTTGGCAAGGCTTGCCAAGTTCATATGAGTACAGTGGTGATATGGGTATTCTCTCGTAATACTTTTATATTGCGGAATTTTTATTCATTGTCAAGGTGGATAGGTGGAAAAAGGAACACAACTACTTGGAGGCCAGGAAAATGTGGTCTGGTGTAAACAAGCATAGAACGCAGACCGCGATTAATCTCCATTTAAGAAACCTCATTGCGGTTATCACTGTCTACTGATCTTCGGCCATACATACAATGAAAAGTGTGTCTTCCCTACTATGACTTCTGCGGGAGTTGCAATAATGAAAACAAGGCCAAGACAACTAAACATCTTGTCTACCATTGCCCAGATATTGTAAACTTAAGAAGAAACTGATTGGTCTACAGATCTTAACTGGCAAAACCTGTATTTCTGATAATGACTCGGGACGCATTCGCACATTTATTATGGCAACAGGCAAATTAATTGCGACATTTAAACCGTATCTCAACGGCACATACTCGTGGACTCAAGTAACCTATACTTGACAACGTTGATATTTGGTGGCCTTTTAGTCTTTATCTCAACATCTGATACAGCCCCTAGTCCCAGCATAACGTGTCAATGCAGTTCTTTTTATTTGACAGGGAACGAAAACAAAAAATAAAATCGACAGTAGTAACTGAGACTCGGTATCATATCTGAAATTAATCTCTGATTGTAGCTCATATATTTTGTGACCCATAAAATAACAAAGGTTTTATATAGGCCTCAGCCACTTACCAAGGGGGAAGTTGTATCCCTAAAGCACGCTTCGAATTGGTACTGGTGGGATTGGCCTTAAGGGACGCAGGTCGTCACTTGGTAATGGCTCCTGCTGCAATGGCGCATCATGGTTGAGGCTATCACAGCGAGAAACATGTAAAACACTCGGACGCTGTGGCTAACCTTATGTTAGTTGTATTGGCGGTCTCCGGTAAAAAAGGTTTGTATGTGGCAAATATCATGAGCACGGATTCGAATTCCCCTGGAATCAGTGAGGTTGTTTCGAGCTCTGCTAGCTCGTCTGCTATACCATTTATGTCGCTGTGGCGCGACATCCCGAAAAGGTGAGTTTTGAATTGCTCGTTGTGTTAAGGCAGACTCTATGTATTTATTGATTACTTAGTGGTCAAGATATATATTGATCTCCACCGTGATAAACACATTATACCTAAGCTTAGTTAATACTTCTCTAATATTTTAAATAAATCTACTTGTCAACTTACATCCTGGTAAAAGGTTTGTAAAGTTCTATGCATCTTTTCCTGACCAGAGTGTAGTCAACAATGACTGAAATATATGGCATAGTTTTAAGGATTTCACTGTGACGACTTTTCAACAATTATGGAAGATCGCATAATCTTATTGATGAACTGAAGCACTTTGCTTCCATGTGACAGCTTATGTGCCATATAGATTTAATGTGTGTCTTTCTCTTGATAAATACACTAGCCAGTCTTCATAGCCAATAAATATGTTTAGAGTGTGTGGGCTCTAAAAGAGACTTCCACATGATTGAAACCTCACTTGGCATTATCGTTCTTACTAGTGAAATCTGGACTCAGTGTAGAATGCGATTATTCAGGTTCCATGGTCAATATCTTGTAAGCTTATTATGAAACTTTTCTGTTTCTTTTTAACTTGTACATTTATCATGTACAGCTTTCTACTATAAAAAATGGCTAGGACTACTTTGTTCGGAAATAAACAACGAAATCGTTCAAAAAGCCGCAGGTGAAGGGGATGCGGAGTCATATAAATTTTACAAATTTGTATACTAATTTTTGAAAAGATTTTTATATTCTACAGATAGTGATATTTTCTCACATTTAATGGCTTTCTACCGCTAAAATTGCATACAAATCCCTCCAGTAGTTACTTGAATATAGCGATAATAAATAAATTATTTGTTTAAGAATCCCTAGGCGTATGATTAATATTATTACATGGTTACATTTGGTAATTCGTTATTAATTATTCAACCATATACGTTAGCGACGGTATTTAAATGACATTTAAAACTAGGTACTCTGCTGTAAATAAAAATAGCATAACTAATAGTAAAATATTCATATGAACCCCACTATTAGTTACTAGATCATGGGAGTACATTAAATGGTATATTTTACCCCAACCAAATGATTGGCCGTATATACTAGTTGGAGTGTTAGGCGGAAAAAAGAAACGCAAAAATAATCAATAAGCATTACATTTCATAGGATATTCCACCCCTACTGCGCGGCTAAGATTTGTTGTTGTCTTAATTCGATGAGTTGTTAATCGTTTTTAATTGTAATTAATTTTTCGATAGTTTTTTATCCCATCAATAAGTTTTTATCCCTAAAATTGATTTAAATTACTTTTGTAGTTTAGAAACAGCTGTACAGTCTATCTGGAAACTATAGCCAATACTTTTCACCATTTTTTAACGTTTATTTTGAAAGAGAAACAAAAAAGGTATATAAATAACTTTTCAAGTCGTAATTACAAGTACTTTTACGTAAATATCTGGGGTATAAATCGGGACATAGCTCACAGAGAACAATTCGTTTGAATTCTACATAAGCGACTAAGACATGCAAAGAATTTTAATGGGACATTTTAACTTAACCGTATTGTTTACACGGATTGGTCAGTAAATCCAGTATGTTTTAATAAGTTTTGTTTCTGTCATTTTAGCCAGTTGATATATTGTTCCAATCTGCTTATTGCCATTATCGTGCAAACTTTTAAGCCAACATTACGCGTGTCATCAAAGCCATACCGGTCGAAATGCTTGAACAAGTCATCCATAATTGGACCGTCAGAATGAAAACACTAAGGCGTAGTTGCGGCCAAAATTTGAAGGAAATTATATTTAAAAAATAAATGTCATAAAATGTCCTTTCAAATTACCAATAAAAATTCCACACTTGATTTAAATTTTTATATTTTTTTGTTCTGAAAAAATACCTCTAGATGGATCACCCGATATTACCTTTACCATTCAACATACTCAAAAAGTGAATTTTTCCGGGTTACCTTTACTTCCTGAAAGAAAACTTGTTTCCCACCAGTGTCAATGTCTCCCAGTTGTTATCCCAATCAGCTTATCGCCTTCATCTTGCAATGTTTTAGGGTCCTAACAAATTACCTTTAGTAGCTATCGTGTTTTCAACAGACTTAACCACGGCCTTAAAGTTTTCGACATTCTTTTATACAGATACATACTAAAGTAACAGAATGAAAAATTTAGAATACAAACAGAATGAAAAATTTAGAATACACTTCATTTTACGGTGAAGAGTAAAAAAATGATTTCAGCCTAATTGGTACTATTTAATTATACTCGTATACTTTCCGTAAGATCCCACTTAGGAATAAAAGCAGGACTTCCTTTAGGTCAGTGAGCTTTTCATTACCTGATTCCCAAGCTCATTGGCTGGGACCTACGATTTAAGGCTGACTTTTTAGATGAAAGTCTTGAGATGGCTAAGCGATTAAAGATACCTAAGATTTTTAAGAAAAGTCCCAATCACATAAAAGTAGTAGGCGTTTCAAGTTTTGTATGAAGTTTGCAAAGTTGCTATTATTTAGGGTTTAAGGCTGGCTTTTGAGAGAGCTTTAAAATTTTTAAAAATATGTCTCAGATTTCAGATGTTACATTATGTTTGTAAATTTGCTATTATTAAAAAAACACTTAAAAGATCCTTTATATATATTTCAAAACCTTAAGCTCATTCTGAACCTAAGTCTTTAATAAAAGCCACCTGCGATTTGCTATTTTACATCCCACTATAGGTACTCAAATATGCACCCAAAAAGAAATCCGGCTAAAAAAACACAACCGCCATCCTTTGCTTTATTGATGAATGTACACTTGTATTCCCCATTCGAAATACGCATCGAATAGACGGAATAACAAACAGTGTCTCCCCTACAACAATAAACAAATGTCAATCCATAATAACGACACATACGCGAGCACACTCATACACGCGCATATTTCAAATCCAAACAAAAAAATCTCAAGTGAAGAAAAAAAGAACCTCAGGAAATTTTCCAAACAAAAAGTCTCTGACAAACTCGTTCTCGCACACACACATACACATTTTGTCCTTCAACAGAATCAACGCCAGTAGAGGAAGAAAATTACGACATGCATGAACATGACATGTTTCAGAACAGAGACAACCAAAGACACAGCAGCCTACATATGCCTGTGTGTGTGCGCTTTTCAGGCGTAGTACATGTGCTTGAAAAATTGTTGCCATTCATCTCGAACATTGTTAGGGTTTCCGGTTCCTCTTTGGTGTGTGCACGTTCTATCTTCCACTGGATTGTGTTTGTATGACAGCGATTTCTGTGTGTGTGTGTATTGGTGTATCGACAGCGTAGGTGTAGTCGCATGTTACATAAAGCATAATTTTTATTTTACGTAACAATTTACATAATTTCACCAAAATATTTTTTGAGCACAAATTGGTATACAGGTAGTCATGACAGCAAACTCGAATTTTCAATTATTTGCAGTCGAGCAGGCAAGTCTATTGACATAAAAGCGAGGCTGGATGAACAAGTTTTTTGGTTTAGAGAAACCTTGAAGTATAAGCGTTAATATGACAAAAGAGAGTCACTTAATTAAACGTGACAAAAATAGTCTATAACTAAGTGACTTATTTAAAACGATAATACATATATAAGAGTTATAGCTCGACCGATAGCCTTCGATGCTTGTGCATCGTAGTTTATTATAATTTTAATGGTAATAAATAAATAAAGAGTTATATCTGTCAATTTTAAAAATAATCATTACTATTGGTGCACTGTTTATAAAGATGTTAATGTTTGAACGAATCTACAAATCTTTCTTGACCTATGGTACGTATGATTAATAATAATTTTTGGACTTTTTTAGAAATATCCATATAGTGTTACTATCAATCACGTTGAAGGTTTTATTTTAAATGAATGTTTATAATAACCGTTTTATCCATAGATCTCTATTTTATTATATGGGAAACACAAGGGTGTTATCGGAAAATTCGAATAATAAATGTATTTGCTGAAATGGAATAGAAAAGGAATATGAAAATTACACTGAAGGATGGTCTGTAACGGGTAATCAATCTAGAGGTATTTTTTGTTCATTCGAAAAAACATTTTACGTAATTTATTTTTTGAAAATTTTTTTATTTAAATGTTGGCCGCCACTTCGACTGAATTCTGAGCATCCACTTTTGGGTGACTCGTTCGAGCATTTCCTTCGGTATGGCATTAATGACATGCGTAATGTTGGATTTCAAAACTTAAATCTTAGCTGGTTTGTCAGCATAGACTTTAGACTTTACGTAGCTCTAAAAAAAGTCTAAAGGTGTGATATCACATGATCTTGGCGGCCAACTGACCAGTCTAAAACGTGAAATTAGCTGCTATTCGAACTAACCTCTCAATAGATCCATTGCTTCATCAGCTGTATGGCAAGTGGCACCGTCTTGATGAAACCAATTGTAGTCAAGATTGTAGGCTTCAATTTCAAATAGAAAAAAGTCCGATATCATGACGCGAAAGCAAGCACCATTCACGGTTACGATCCGGCCATCACCATTTTTGCAAAAATATGGACCAGCCCATAAACCGCACAATGCCGTGGTTTTCGCGGTGTAAGTCTTTCCATGATAAAATGGAAAACAATACTGAAAAGAAAAACAAATAAATTTTGTTGTAAGGTGTAATCTGTGAGAAAACCCCTATTCAAAAAATACCTCCTCTTTGTGCAGGGGTATTTCAGAATGGCTTTCTAAGCTTCTAGCTTGTTTAATAATCAACGTGTATTTAATTATTATGTATTATATCATTATTCCATTATGGTGCAAAAGGTAGCTCATCACTTCGTTATCTTTTGAAATCCACCTCCCATATTTGTTCTTTTTATGTTCGCAGTTTTCAGACTTAGTGACTGCTAGCAAATTTTCAGTAAAGCGTTTGACAAGCTTAACCATATTCTCCAATATTTTTTAAACTTGACATGGTTTGATTCCTTCTAAACTATTACGTTGTTTACTAACTGAGTTACTTTGAAAATATTTAGAGATAGTTTAAAATGTTCTACAGCTTAGTTTTTCTTGTTCTGTTTAGTTTTTGGTCAGTAAAGGTCTATCGTTTCAATTCGCAAAGATTGATGTACGCTCCACTTGTCGAACTTTGTATGTATCAAAAGCTTTGGTTTCAGTAGACGACAATAGTATTTTACAGGACCTGTAACGAAGTTAGTTAGTAATTGCAAATTTTATTACATGTATTTTATAAAAAAAAGATTAGAGTTATCCAGTTCAGCCCTTTTAAGAGCCCAGGTCAATAATGTTCTATATCATGAATTAAATATAGTAATTTTTCCATAGATTTAATAAAACGTTGTGCCTAGAAAATGTTTAGTTATTTTTTTTCTAATTATCGTGTACATAATGTTATTTATTATATAGCTTTATAATTTCTGCCACAATTTTAATGTAACCATAGAAGTTGACTACTTACAGAAAAAAATTTCATGGAAATCCGTTCATTAGTTAGAGAGATCTGGCTAAAACAAGTGATTTGTATTTCTTGGTACAACTAAGCGTATGATTAATATTAATTTGGGTATATATTCGGTAAATCTTTAATAACGTTTAAACCCGTAAAGCAAGAACTATTATTTAAATTTTGATTTAAAGAATACCTCTCAGGCTGCTAGCAAAAATAGATGTTTAAGATGATAAAATACCGGCAATGATGCCTCTAGCAAATATGTACGTTAAAATTAGTTTAATGGAAAATTGACTTTGACTACATACCTCGTTCGTTTATTTAACATATTTTCTAACTGGAATTTTATGCATAAGAACCCATACACATACAAGCACACACAAAGGCTCACACATTCTGTTGCCAACAAATACAATCAAAAAGATTCCTTTACTTGTGGCAATTCTCTTTGAAGCATGAATTGTGTAATTGTTCATCTTTATAGGTGTGTGTGTGTGTGTTTGAGCCTGCATGTATGCGTGAGTGCATAAAGAAGGTATTTCTTTATATCAGCGTGTGTAGCCTTATATTTATGTGTATGTAAATTTGATCTCATTAACACTTTTGCTTCATAACAACATATACGGGGGGCCAACATTTTCTGTGTAATTTGAAATAAGATTTTTGTAATATTTTCAAAGCAAAATAGAAAATGAATTAGTTATGCAACCAAAATTAAGTTCAAAAGAATATATTTGCAACGAGTAATGGTTATAAGTTCAAAGAAATTCTTTAGTCTTAGCAAGATAAATTAAGAAACTTGCTCAACAGTCCTGGGGGAATTTCTTTAGCTTTAGAAAGATGGACTTCGCTTAGACAGTGAATAGCATTCCCACTAGCTCAAACAATATCCTTCTGTTCCTCTGGAATGTGTTTCAGGAGATTTCCTAGAATGATTTTCTATATTCCAACCAACCCCAAATTGCTTGGGATCTATGAGTTTAAATCCACCATTGGCCTTGCTTATTTATGTCAGCTCATTTCCGTACTAAAATTTAATCAAACTATGAAATCAGTGCGTATATTTATATTTAAATTCATGCTAATCAACCAAGTTTCAACACACCCTTCCTTGGCAATGCTCCCCCTTGAGTTCAAAAGTAGCTAAGTGAGATGGCCTTTGGTCTCTTGGCGTTTTCTTGCGTGCAGCCAAAACTATGAAAGAATTACTATGTGAGTCTTTGAATATCTGCGCAAGAGTCTGGTTGTTTCCCAGGAAGAAATTCCCCTTTTGCCACTAGAACGTTTGAATTGTAGATGTTTGCTATGGATTGTGTGTCGGAGCAAAAAATATTTTAATTAAATTTAACAAACAACCGAACATGGGTGCGTTTAGAGTAACATATCTTATGTCCACTTAATACTGTTCTAATACGTTTACTGGAACACAAAGTCTTGAGCATATATAAGCGTATCTACATTTCCATACTCCATTGTAAAGGGCGAGCCGAAGCTAGATGAATGTGTTTAACACACCCAAGGAAAACTGTCGGTTAAACCCATGAATTTGTATAACATATGCTATGGTACTAAGCTCAATGGTTTGCCACTGCAAATCTTACACTGAACGTTTACATTGATAATATGAGCGATGAGTGGTATGACCACACAAAAGAAGTATTATCTCATTTATCGGACAAGGTACAGAGACTTACATGCGCTGGAGTTACTGAAGTCGTAAGATGGCCACCTTAACTGGCACTGGAGATAATGTTGAACCTATATAGAAGCACAGCACTGCAAGTGCCCCTTTAGGATAGTCATCAACGCAACGCACGGACATGGCTCAATTCTGAACAGCATGGCCAAGAAACAGGCTCACAGACTATATGGCTCCGAAAATAATAAAAATCCTTTAAAATGCGGATACCGTAGTAAGATTAGGTGTCAACAGCTATATGGAAGCTGATGAATTTTTAACAGTCACTGATAGCGCCAGGACGAGCACAGGATCGTGAGTGTTCTCCGCATTATTTAATCTTTACATCTGCTCCGTACGCTCAGATGAATGCGCCGTCATTCAGGCAGAGACGATCCTTTAGTTTAATTCAAAATCTACGTCGACAGCAGCGCAGCGCAACTATCAAGGTCTCAGACTTAATGACCATAAAATCACATTGTACCGTGGAGTGCTTCACATAAAGTGTTTTTTAGACGTCTGGTTTTCAATCTGGCCACACTTTGTTCGGACTTGGTGTTTTTGACAGCTGTCACTTAATTTAATCTCATTTTGGTTTGCCATTTTATAATGTTGTTACTCCAGAACAATGTTTGCAAATCGTGGAAATTCTTTACCAAAATAATGGTTCGGTTCGAGCGACGCATCGCACGCTGCTGTCAATATTCGGTCGACATAATTTCCCAGCAGAGTCGGTGATTCGAGTAACATATAATTGATTGGTTTCGCACCACGTTTACTCTAGTAGATTATGCTCATTCTCAGAAACGCCGTACAGTGTGCACCAAAGGCGCAATTGCTTCTGTGGAGCAGAGTATCGAAGAAGACCAGAATGAGTCCATCCGCCATCGAGCACAATAATTGGTGCTGCGTCCATCCACTTTATGGAAGATTTTGCGAAGAATTTTGGTTTGCTCCTGTTTAACCTTTGTGATGGATAAGAATCAGAGCAGCATCTGCCATGTTCTGCTAAAGACTGGAGTTCTGACTCAACTATCCAGGGTGCAGCCTGTATGATTATATGTACTATAGACATTACAGACTCTCCTCTTAAGATTCTTGTTAAATCCATAGATAAATCATCCTGGTTCAAAAGAGGCTATAAGCATTATTGAAATCGATATGCCACCAAATTACCTTTTTTATCTTCCCACTATTAAGCATGTTTTCGTACTCTTTCTCTCTTTTGACTTAATTCTCTCGCAATGGATTACTAGACGGCCCAGGATCAACTGTTCAGATGGTGAACTATTCTGGTGTTATCCCAAAGGCAAGCGTCCCATTTAATTACCTAAGCCTAGAAGGCAAACACCTTAAAGAAAAAAATTAAATTTATTTTCTAGAATGAAAAGCTTTTATCTATAAAGGTTAAGAAGTACCCAAAGGTATGCATCTCCTTGCTTTGCCTCCTAAACGCTCTCATATGTTGGTAAAAAATTTTTAGAGTTTCATAATGCAGGTTTCTAACATTTTTGTTATATTGTTATGTCGTCAGTAGACATTAATAAAGATTTGCACCTTATAATTGGCTGCATTTCTTGCATGATAAGATTTTTTTCTAGTCACCCCGACAAATGAATAATAAGAGGTACTTTTATTCACGGATTTCTAGTCGTAGATTTCAGAAGTCTCGATAGAAGTTTTACCAAAAAAAAAAAGTTACTAAAAGCCTTATTAATTATGATATGCGGATTTTTCATGGTATATGTTTGACAGTTCACCATAGCGTATGATTGATATTAATTATGAAATATTTATTATGTATTTTAGTTATGTTTTTTATTTAAGTTCAAAAACTTCGTCTAGAATGGAATCATTTTGTTAAAGGTCTAATCTGAGGTCAAACTCGTTTCTTAGGTGGAGGATGAACAGAAAATGAAAGTCATAACAAAAGTACCTCTACTCGTATATGTGCTAAGTAATCATAAAGTTGTTATGGTTAGTGTGCAAGACCATTATAAAAGTAAAGTGTGCAAGACCATTTAAAAAGATTCAAGTCCAGATATGATCATACAAAAAAGTGATGGATCCCAGTGACTTTAAAAGGAAGAGGGTAAACCCTAAGCCATGAAAAAACTTCTCTACAAAGTTCATAAGCCTTTTGGAGCGAAGAAGAAGTTGGGATGGTTAGTGTGCAAGACTGTCATAAAAGTAAACCCAGGTTTGTGTTCAGGTAAGAACATCCAAAAACCTTTTTGTTTCCATCTCGAAAACAACTTCGGGATGAAGAAATTATTCTTAAAGCCACGTAAAATCTTTTCTACACAATACATAAGCCTTTTGAAACCGACACTGTATGGTCGGTCTCGGTCAGTGAGTATAAGAAATATATTGTTCACTTAATGATATGGTGGGCTTTATCCTTAAGAAATATTGAATGTTTTTTTACTTTATTGCTGGTTTATTTATGTGGTCTGAAGGAAAGCTGTCCTATTCCCAATTTCTGTACTTATCAGATGGCGGTTTTAAATTCTTTTTTCCGAAAACTTTAGTTTCAACGTTTTTTAGAGCTCACATATCACATGAATATACTATTAAGTTATTAAGTGTCGCGGTAAGTGAGTTCTGATGTTACTATTGTAATTGTGGTACAGGATATTATTTTAAGATTCTTTGAGGTGTTTTTTCTCCAGAGCAAATTTTTAATCATTTATCAGTCGTACGTGTACATCGGTCTTAAAAATATTTGGGCGATTTTAACATGGTTTTTGTTTTGCCGATCCCGTGTTTGTGAAGAGTACGAACTGCGTTGACTATATGCCGTAACACCTTGACTTCCTATGTGTAATATGTTTATGATGGCAATCCTTTCTTAAGTTGTGGATTTATGCATGTTTTACAAAAAAATTAAAATCCTTGTCCATCGGAACGTATGAGCAAAATTATTTAATGAGTGAATTCAGTAATATTGAAATAACACTGGCTGTATTAAATTGAAAAAATGATTATAGTTAATGTACGATTTCCTTAAATATTCATTGTTTGATTCAAATATGATCTATTGTGCTACGATGCCCACAAGATTTCAATTCCATTACTCAATGTGATTGCTCGGTTTTTTCCTGAGTTTTCCTTGAACTCTATACTAACGGGTAATCGTATACCTTCTATAAGTATTTCTATTCCCATACATAGTTAGGACCATATGATTATTGCATAAAGAGGATAGCGTTGGGTGTTTTTCTTTCTACCCTTCAGTGTTTGTATACATGAGGCGGGTTTTTACCCAAAAGACCAGTTTCTGAAACTCTGACACACTGTATTTCTTATATCCTTGCTGGGTAAGTGTTAATGTTAAACATGGATTGCTGGTAATAAATTTAAAAAGAACATTTAATTATTACCAACTCCGCTTGTGGAAAGTATAGATTTGGGTAGTAGGGTTTGGATGGGTCCGGCTGCTTTTTGGAAGGACAGGTAAGAGGGGAAGTGGGGATAATGTTTATTATATGGCAATTAATTTGATATTTATTAACAACACTATGAACATGAGTAGGAAATTAATATTGTTCGGAAACGTATTTTTTTGGGGCAAATGTTTGCTTGAATGTATAAAATTAATTTTGTGATTTGAAAATAAAATACCAAAGGAACATATGAGAAAGGCCTTTGTCGAAATACATTATTCTAGCTGGAGTTTTTTGAAGTGTTTTTTATTTTTGAACACATAAATTTTGTCCTTCCTGTACTTAAGGACATACAAAACAAGTGGAAAATTATCTAGCAACGAAGTCTATAGATATGCTATAGAAAGATACTATTCTGTGTAAGATTGGAGAAAATGTATCAGCAGTCTCATCATTTTTTAAGGGAAGGAACTACAGAAGTAAGACTATGTTTAATGTCGCGCTAAATATCTTTGTTTTGTCGATTGTTCACATAAATAATACTGCTACTAGTGCTACACTCACTAGTTTCTTACCGCGAATATTTTCAATCCTAAACTAAAAGATATTCCTAACAATTCTATCCACAATTTGTTGGAACGTCATTTTAAAACTCCTAAAAGTTTTAGAGATATAGGGGTTTCTTATCATTACATTTTAAGGTACATTTATGCGTATGAGTTATATAAATATTGAGTAACTCGAGTAGATGTAAAATAACTTTCGATCGAATCAAGCTACAATGTTCGTTCAAGAAGGAACAACTGGCTTTGTTAATGCACTTTCTAATTTCTCCCTCGATAGTAATTGTTTTTTAAGAATAATAAAACTTAAAGAATTATGAGCTGTTTAAGATTACATTGATTGATAAAATTGCTCTGGAACACTTTTTAGTTGTGTTTGTGTGTTTTTGTTGCAGATCCCGCCTCGAATCTTTTACATCGAAAGCTAAAACATATTTTTTAATTGTTTGTGCATCGTTTTTTGATAATTAAATGTTTAAACGATTGTAAAATTAACAGATACATAAGGTTTTTCATTAGATAAGGTGTAAGGGTATACTATGCGTATGAGTACTATTAATATTACATGGGTTAAGATATTTGGAATAGTTTTCGATCAAATAAATCAACATTAGTCATTCAAAGTGGACGATATATCGCAGCTGTAGCGCAGTTGGAGGCTATTAAATTAAATAGTTTAATGACGGATCTTTTAGTTCAGAATGTGAAGAGAAAATGTGAAGAGAAATTTTTTATATAGTCAAAAACTTAATTTTGCAGGCTTGCGAAACAGTAAGAAGAATTTACTTTGTTTCAAAGGCAATTTTTACCATCGTGAATACACGCGCAAAGTCCTCAACAGACAGATAAAAAAATTTCTTTAGAAAAATACCATATCCGGAAAGCGGCTACAAATGCAAGTTCTTTTGCTTGAATACAGATCTTATGGTTAATGATACCGCAATATCAAGTAGTTGATATCAAGTCTAAAGGTTAAATATTTGCATTTTTTTTAACTAAAACTTTTTATATGGTATAGAACTTGATTTTTTAGGCTTACAATAAGAATAAAGGAATTTGTTTTAAACGCAGTATCTAAAAAAAAGACAAAGTCCTTAGCAGACAGAAGAAAAAATTCTCTAGAAATCGAAATATCCAGGAAGTAACGTAGATGGTTTTTACACAAGTTCTCACTAGGAAAGCTAAACCTCTGCTCAGCTATTAAAAAGATTGGATCCTATGACAAAATCTATAAAGTGTTTCACGGAGAGTTTAAGTATTAAACAGAGGTTAGCATTTTAACCAATTACTATCCTCCCTATTATGGCCGGATCTGAAAATGTAATGGACTGTGTCTCTCTTCATTTGTTTATAAGTTCCAGCTAAGGCCACATAACTAATTTCTTCTATAAATCTTCTCACTTTGGGCCATAGAGGTAGAAATGGGCTACAATTTTGCTCCAATAAAAACATTTTTTGTTAAGAATGGCACTTTTATTTCTAAAATTTCTTAACATGCAAAACTGCTGACCATCTAGAGAGTGTCAGTTTGGAGCTAATTTTAGACCGTAATTGGTCGCTTTAGATGGCATGGTTGGACTTTTTTTTTAAATCCACTCCGGTAAACGGTGAGCACAACAAAAAAACGTTAAACCACTTTTGTAGTCGGAGGATAGCGGCAAGTACTTGCACCGCATTTTTGGCTTAAGAAAAATGCCGTGCCATGCAACACGGCCCATGCCACAACCTATCTTTTGTGCGCCAATTTCGGTAGTCCTGTTATCGTCATTTCGGCGATGTCAATTCACCACCTTGGAGGTGTTGTATGACTGTGAAGGTCGGCTGTTATGCAAACAATCTATAAATGATTTAGATGGCTATTTTTAAACAAGCTCACGAGCCACAAATCGGGTTGACAGGATCTGCTACTGCTTAGCTAGCAACATGAGTAAAATTGCTTTCGACTAATATTGGTTAATATGTGTTATGACATAAAACTGGACACAGCTACTGGGCCCTTGTTCGGTAGATGAAAATTACTATTTAGAAAACACTTATATTACACCCGATTCAATATGATTTCAAATAATAGGTGCTGTCAAAATCGGATGAAGTTGAATTGGGAATTTTCGAACGGAAAGCCAACGTAAAATTTACGACACCAGCTGCATATGGAAAAAAAACTGTGAGTTGTATCCCGGCATAAACCAATAGAACGATGTCAGCACTAAAATAAAATGAAATAACGAGCAAAAAGAAGTTATTTTGGGCTCTGTAAACAGCTAAAAAAGATAGTCCTCTCTAGAAAAAGGAAGAATACATTTATACTACCTGTGTTCTTTTAAGGCGTTCAATCATGGGTGATTTCAAAAGCAGATGAAAGTGTATTTTGCTGTCGGCCACGTCCCAGCTGCGTGGGCCGAATAGAGAGCTTTATGAGATGTACCCCTGCATAGTTAAGCTATACAACTATTGCGCTGGCTTGGACATGTTGGTCAAATGGAAACAAACGCTCGAGCCAGAAGGGCGTTAGACAATAATAACCACGGAAAGCGCAGACAGGCAATACCGAGACTTCAGCCCAGAGACCAAGTAGAGGATGACACAAGGCTCCTTGGGATTAGAAACTAGAAGACGCAAGCCCAAGACCAAAGTGCTTATGAATTATTTATTGAGCAGACCCGGACTAACAAGAGGTTGTGGAGCCAGAATAATGGCTAATGGTAATTAGCTGATAATGGTGACCGACATATACCCTGGGTAAGGGACTAAAGCAACCCGGAAAAACAAAACTCTTTTTCTAGTATATGCTCAACGATGGGTAGTATATAAGATTCGACCCGGTCAACTTAATAATGCTTTAACATGGTTCAGTTTAATTTTGAAGAATTGGGAAAAACAAGTTTTTTAATGGACTGAAGTACCATGAAAAACAAAACACTTTTTCGAGAATTTGCTGAACGGTTGGTCGTATATAAGACTCAACCCCGTAGAACTTAACGACGTTTTTATTCGCCTCAATAAAATTTGAACAATGTTTGTATTGGGGCATGTTTTGAAACATCAGAAATAAGTGCGATTCTTTTTTAAAGTTGCATTACAAGAAAGATATGTTCTTAGCCACCTGTGCGTATGATTGATATTAGTTTTGAGTAAACTCAGAAAAGTTATAATAACTTTTTGTACAATAAAGCTACGGCCTTGAATCGTCATTCATTTGGAAGAGTTTATTTGGGGAATATCTCATAGTACTGATAGAGATTTACAGGGTCATAGATTTTAAAAGATATGGTATAAGTAAGAGTAGGTTTTTGTTTTTATTCTCAACTTTATTTCTGACGTATTGAACTTAATCTTCACTTCTTTTTTTTCTTCTCTTCTCAAGTTTTGATTTCATCAAGAGCATCTTATGTTTTATCAACAAAGCATTCTTTGTGCTACATTTCTTAAGTATTCCATGAATTTGCAAGCACTTAACAAACACATTATACTTTGGTGAACATATGCTGGCTGAACTTTATGCATTTTACGTACTGCATTCCATAAAATTACTTATATACACATATTTTCAGCTATACGAGAAAATTTCAGCTATACGAGTAAACTTCAAAGATATTATCAGAAAGTTATCGAAGAAGAACATCATGATTTGAAATATATTCTTCCGGGTACATTAAAGAAATACCAATAGCAAGCCTTACATAAGTTCAAATTACTCTGAAGTACTTTATGAGCATATTTATAATGCCTTCACTTCCTTTTTCTTCTCTTACGCAGATAAACTATACATAGCATATAGCCTCCGTATATACGAGTCTAATGTTTACGTATAAATGATATGAAACCTTACAACCACAACTACAACTGTATGTGTGTATGCGAATAACTTGCTTTAGTATTAGTAAGCCTTAAATTGCAAATGCTCCTAAACTAACACTTTTACAACTGCTGCTGCTATGATAAAATATGAATCGGGCAAGTCAAATGAAGCAAACGTAAATGAAGGGTCCACTTGTACCACCATTCTAGTTAGGGACCAACCGTAGCAGACGTCATAGCAAAAAAGAGCCAAGATTAATAAAAGCACAGAAGATAACTATAAAGACTACGAAGACAAGATGAAGAACAAGGAAGAAAAAAAAAATAAAATAAACACATTCAAGTACATAAACAATAAGAGACCAGTTAACGAATACCCCAGAGACCGATTGATGGTGGTGTAGAAAGCAAGAAAATACTAGATATGAATGAAATTAAGGGCATACACTTGGAAAAAAAACACACCGACATAGCCGAACTAGGATAATCCAACAAAGTCATTAATAGTCCAATGCCTACAAATATTAAGACGAGTACAGGAGATTATATTCAGGCAACTTATTACAGTCAACATCTAGCCAATATACCATCCAACTTCTAGCCATTAATTTTCTCAATCGTAGACGACAAGTAACGTCGACTTAAATGGACAGAGGTCAAATGTGCCTTTCAAAGGAATTATTTAGTGGATTGCGAGAAGTCTATAAGAAATTATAACTAAAAAGTATATCTAACTACAAGTAAGTTTTAATACCAAGAGAGATATATTCATTACCACCAGTACGTATGATTGATATAAATTTCGATGAGATTCAGTAATTCTGTAATAACTTTCGAACTATTAAGGAAATATCATTAATTTAAATCGCGATATGAAGAAAAATGCGATGTCTACTTTGAAAAAAGGACGGTCTCAGCTGGGTTGGTGTACATGCTTCTAAACAAACGCTCCACCCAGAATGGTGTTAAAAGTTATCTGCCAGGGAAAGACTAGGCAGGGAAAACCACAACATTGGAGATGAGACCAAGTGGATGAAGAAGCGAGAATTCTGGGTATTGGAAAATGATGAAGCAAGCCCAAAATCATTGGGCTTATAAATCTTTTATAATAATAAAACGTTGTCAATCCTTGGTGGGTGTTACCCATTGGAACTACTGCTCAATCTTTTTTACATTGTTTTTTACTATTTGACCAAAATTGTTATTTTTTTATTAATATGTTCTTTTTGAATCACGTCATTTCTAGGGAAAATATATGTGACGCGCAAAATAGAAAGAGACCTAAGGGTAAACCCCAGTTTTGTTCAGGAGAGCCATTTTAAAGATTTAAATACGTGTGTCTTTGGTGTACCATCACTTTTATAAAACGCGCATATCTCTGGGAGGGAACACTTATGGGGCATGGCATAGGTCTCATTCGATGCTTCGATGTTGTCCACATCAAAAAAAGGTGAAAATTGATTTTTTTACCCTTAGGTCCCTTTCTCTATGCGCTGTCACATATAGAGATTTTTACCATATGTGCAAACCATGTACCTGTTATTATAAAAAAGTTTTATGCTATAACTCGATGCAGTTCCGCAGATATATGCGTTTTTATTAAAATGTCCTTATGTGCGTATGATTAATATTAATGTGAAATAATTTCAGAAATCCGGTAATTACTTTCGATCTAATGAAGCTAGATTATCAATTCGAGTTACAATTTGAAGAAAACTCTGTTATCTTTTTCATTGAACACTTTCGAAAATATTCGTTGTGGGCTTAGCCATAATCATGTAGTCTAGGAAACTCGGCACAACTTGATACAACTTTGAATTATTATTTACAACTTTGTCAACATCCAACTAAAAAGTTCTGCTTATTAATAGGACAATATATATATTGGATACCAGTGTTGTTCCTACCAGTTGGCATTCGTTATTTTTTTATATCCCTCGTATAGTTTGTTCAGTTGATCCTCAGCATTCAGAACCTTGCATAAAAAAAGGTTAATGCTGGTATAAAAAATATTTGCATATCTGAGTTGCCCTTCAATACGATATAATAAAATTAATACTCGTAATTACGAAGCAAAGTCATATTTTATCAATGGTTTATAAGAAAAGATTTTTAATGATAAATATCCGAAAGTTTGTATACTTAAGCCTGAATTATATTGGCTAAGCTTACAAACGTTCTTCAGGACCAAGATCTGACAGATACCGAGCGAACCACTACGCGAAACTGACTCTACCAGATTTCTGTAGAAGACCCTATTAAGCTATCCAGGCAGCAGTACAAGAAGTCTTAAGCATTATATCTATTCTACAAATATCCCACGCTGAAGTTCTTTCAATGATTCAGGGAGTGCTAACGGCATGTGAATGAAAGGAGTCACTAAGACACCGTAGTTCACAAAGAAATCTGTTAAGCGGCAATACATCTTCAGAAAGGCGTGATTACAAATACACAGCCTTCGAAATTCTTGTCTCCAAAGGCAATTTAACAGTCTATAGGTCGTCTTTTTTTTGTGGTATTTTCTGAAGGTCGTAAGTTTCCTCACCCAGAGCCTTACAATCATCACAAGTTAAAATCAGTGAGCAGTAAGAAGTCGGATAACAATATATTTCGAGGACAAGTGCTGAAGTTCGAGAAGATTTCTAACATCCCAAATCGAAATACCATGTTTTGCTCTGGTATTTAGAGAGAAAATGTTGCATTCTAACAAGCACAACTCGCGATGATAAATCGTTTGCTAGACCAGTACATTCAACGGCTGCATACCAGTGCCCAAGCCCTCATAATCTAGGTAAAATTTAAGTAATTCATGATATTAATTTATTTTACTTTGATCTTCTAAATTTCCAAATATTAGTTTTAATTTTATGTGGTTAAAATAAAAAAATTCAATCCCCCGTCCCCAGAAAATACCACTTATCCCATCCCGCGACTGCCGATTCTTTCTACCGGATTGACCTGAAGCAAACACACTTTTTGGCCGGCGACCTTAACAATATGTGTTTTTTGTTCGTCCATTTAATTGTTTTTCTCCTGACCAACTGCAAGGAATCAAAAATTATAATCGCAACTATACTGCAATTTTTAAACATGTCCTCTACTAATTACTTTTATTTAACTATTATCTCGAGTGTTAACTCACTACTTCTTACTTATTTAAGTCCCACAACATCCCATTAGAGCACAAGGGTGAACTCCTAAATCAGCGATCTATGCACGATTCGATTCTTATACTCACTGAACGGAACCCAATGTTTAACGCCGGCTCCGATCGGCTTATGTATATTATAGAGAAGTTTACAAATAGATTTGAGGTACTTCTCTTACTCGTAAAGTCGTCGGCATTTACGAGGTAGAAACCCGCTGCTGAAAAATTGTTAGCTTTTTTTACCCTGGGTTGAACCTGGGTTAACTGGCACATCTCAGTACTTGTATATGTTGGCTATACACTTCCAAAGTTTTATTGAAATCCTTTGGAAAGTTTTGAAGATAGGTGGATATTATAGAAAATGAATTTATTAGTCCACCTGTACGTATGAGTGATATTAATTTTTGATCAAATTTAAAAAAGTTGACAAATTTCTATTATGTAAAAAAAAAATTCGTAAAATTTAATATGGAACTTAGAAGCAACACACATTAAGCCAATGTTAAACATGTTAAAACGTTTAATTCAAGTTTTAGGATCAGTATTATTTAGTTCAAAAATGTGAAATGAAATACGATGTCCACAACTAATATCTCGAGTAATATCTTACTGCTCAGTATACAATCTGGTAGATCTATAATTTGTTGGCTATACACCACCAAAGTTTTATTTGAAAACCTTTGCTTAGTATTGGAGATAGGTGGATATTATAGAAAATGTATTTGTTAGTTCAACTGGACGTATGGGTGATATTAATTTTTGAATAAATTTAAAATGTTGTCAAATTTTAATTGTGTAGATAAAAATTCATCAAATTAAATATGGAATTTAGAAGCAAACACATTAAGCCAATGTTAAAATACTTTTTACCGTATAATTTATGTTTTAGGATTTAGAAAATGTTAATAATAAGAAAATTAGAAAATTGGGCAAAATATGTCAATACATAATAATCATGGCATCATCTTATTATTTTACTTTTAAAGGGCAGTTGTTATATTTTTTTTAACTCAGCTGCCTCTTTAGAATTGTGGCGGAATAAGTCATGTAATGCACTGGTAAAATGTTTAGTTATTGATGATCATAATAAATCCTGAATTAAACATCCATTTCTACAGCGAACTTGTCAACTTTACCAACAAACTTTTAACTAACATTTCAGCTACAACTACCAATATTAACTGCCACTCATACTTAGGGGGTTAAAGTTTTGCACCACCACCACCTTTGCGAAACATTATGACAACAGATGACTTTTCGTGGAAATACTTTTCCATGCTCTACTGCCAACTTCAAGCGTTCGTCTTGTTTGCGATGTATAATGGCTCGCTCGCTGATGTTTATTACTTTGATGGAGTTTTGCTTTTGTGCTACGCTTACGTTTTTATTTCGCGGGCAAAAACATTTCGAAACTTTTCCAAAATTCAATCAATCTTATGTTGTTGGTATTGACTAAGCTTATGTTGTTGTCGAGCTGCCCAGCCACGTATAAATCATGATTTTGAATGGTTGATGTTGCTGCCATAATCATCATCATCAGCGGCATGCTGGGGGTGAGTGTAGCAGGAGGTCAGGATGGTGACAGTAGTGGAGAGAGTTGGTTTAAGTGTTCGAATGGAGAGTTACTTTGTTGCGGAATTCTCTATGGCTATTTTTCATATCTTAGAATACACAAATCAACTTCAATGTTTGTGATAGAGGGAAAGAGAGAGATCTGGCCTGATAGGAATGAATAGAGAATTCGAGACGTGAAAATTCTTCCAAGGCTGTATTTAAGAAATCTCCTTGCTGTCATTACAGGACACTGCCTGCGACTGTAGCCGTTGCCACGATAAGGATAAGAAGGCAACTGAACCATCTTCATATATTTTTTTGAGACTAAAACTATAATTTGCATTTTTGAAAACTTTGGGCAAACCCCTCGCATTTGCTTCCATTTGTTCTTCAGTTTTTTTATACTTTCGAAACGGTGTCGGATAATACTCGTATTTATCCATTTTCCTTTTTTTATATGCATTAATCCGCACTCTATTTGTATCGCAATTGTGTTAAACAAACGAAAGGAACGACAGCGGGTTTTAAAAATACAACCAAAGAGGGGCAGAGGAAAAATATAACATAAAACTGAAGAGACGAAAAGTGGTGGTGAGGAAATTGATGTGTTTTCTTTTTTAGGTGGCTCTCCAGTACGAACAATGAAAAAGTTGCTGATTTATGGTTTAAGTTTATGATGTGTGGAAAATGCTTCTTGGCGCTCCCTGAACCCCTCCTACTTCCGTTGGTTTATCGCTCAAGTTTATGGGTCTATATAGCCAAAAAGCTAATTTGTTAATATGTTTTTTTTAAAGTGTATTATGATTTTGTTGTACTTGGCATTAAAAACTCTTTAGCGAAGTAACATTTTTAAGATGACGTTATAAACGGTTTGTGATCTTCTTTTCTTTTATGGGATAATTCAAATAATTTGGTTGGTTCAGTACTTGGATAGCCCAAAATAGCCAGAATGTTTAATGACAATTCAATTATCGTAAAATTATATGCTAATGATTAAGTGTCGTTTTTAAGAATGGGAAGATTACATCAAAGACCACAAGAATTGTTGGAGTAGAAAAGCTGAGTTTTTAAAAAATTTAAATATAGAATTGAACCTTACACTACACTGTGGTTAAAAAGAACGTACAAAGCCGTTTTGGCTTAAAAGTTCCGAGGTCGACGAAAATAAAACTAAGTGAATCTAATATAAAATAATTTAGCTTACTGGTATAATAGTTTATTAGGCCATAGATTAACCATTTTCGCCATTTGCAGGAGAAATGGGAAAAAAGTGTTATTGATTTGTGGAAATGGACATAAATGTCTTGAGTAATAATATAGCGTGTATTTTTAGAAGTGTGGTTTTCAATATTCCCTTCCCTTCGTTCCTTCTCCTCCTTGAAAAGGCTCTAATATTGTCCTAAGATACTGCAAGAAGTCGTACTTTTTTTATAAGGCACACACTTCGATGCAGTTCTTAATAATTTCACAACATACTACGTTTGAACGGTTTTCTCTTTTGGTACGAGATATAGCCTGTGGAATTATTTGATTGTAATTTTTCTTTTTGGAGCCTTAACTTTGTTTTCAAGAGAGGCGTTTCCCATTTTAATACAAGTACAAAATTTCCACAATTCTTCCAGTTCTTTGAGGCAAAAATTAAAAAACCTGCGATTCTTTTATAAGAGATAAGCAGGGGAAATAAGGACGGCAATATTTCCACAGACATGTAGAGCCACTTTGAAAACGATATGTCAACTGGTCTTAGGGAGATGCCAAGCCCACCTCACATTTGTTTTTGTTGCCGTAGCGACAACTGTGTGCCGGGGTGACAGCCCTTGGTCGAAGAATTGGTCTGCGGGTCAATCTGGTCCATAGAACCGACTGTGGTGGGATCGCCTCCCATATTTAATGACGTAGACTGGCTCCTGGGCCACATAAAACCCATTGCCTTTGAACACAAATGTTCTGTTGAATCTAATCGTTTCCCTCTTAGATTGTTGTTTGAAATCCGGTCTGGTGCAGTACTGAATGTCTTTGATCAAAAGACCATCCTGTCTCGCCAAAGGCAACAGAAGCTATTATTCACTAAGCCTAATGAACTTTGTGAGGAAGAGTTTCTTGGAGAAACCAATGATGACGTAAATGTACGTCAAATCCTACCCGTACAAGGAGGAGTTGACGTAGTCTTAATCGGAGAAAAATTGAAGAGAAGAAGAAAGAGGAAAAATCCGAGAAACCTGAATATGGCAGGGATCGCTCTGACTTAAACACGTCACTCAATTTTGAGTATTTCTAAGATACTTTAAAAAGAAGATTTTGAAGTTCTTCTTCAGTTGAGTAATGGTTTCATACTTATTTCTTACTTATCTAGAATAATATCTTACTTAACTAATTGTGAAGATATCTTCACTTATACATTTAAACATTAAAGTGTATATAACAATTAATGTTTGTGTGTGGGCCGCAGGTTTTCCATAGATCCTTATCGCCATGTGCGGAACGTATGTGCTAACCAAAATTTTGGTTCATCCCTTATCTGTGAGATTAGAAGCAGATAAAGAAACATTTTTCATATGTTCCCTCGCTGCACTCGAAAGTGCAACAAGTAGCCAACATAACCCAACACACAATATAAAACGTGTTCAATTTAGAACACGCTCTTTTCGACTAAACAGCAAAATCTTTGTTGTTATACTTGAAGGATCTGGGCTTAAGCTGCATCATAGTGCCTTCTGCCATTTTTATAAGGTTCTCACCACAGCGGGAATACAATTTCTCCGACAGTCAGGCTGCCTTTAAATCACTGCTTCCTTTCTTCCTGAATTAAACAGCAGCCCTAAGCTGTCGAAAATCTATTAGCGACATGGATCAGCTGTTCAATATTTACCTTATTTGGGCGCAGAGCAGATTAGCCAGGAAGATTTGGAGGTTTCGTTCACAGGCTACGTCAATCCCGACTGATGTGGCTCCGACTGTAACTGTAGATGGCTTCTTATCCCACATACATAGGCTTAACGCAGGTGTACCACAAGGCCCTGTTTTTTCTCCCTCTTTATTTCTTCTTTTCATTGACGATCTGTTGGCTCAGACCGTGAATCCAATCAACTCCTTTGCGGATGATAGCAACTTCCTTCATTCGTATTCATTCGATCGTAGACCAAGTCTTCAAGACATTGAAGATAGTGGGCAAACTATGGCCGGGATTTACAGGCCTTTTCCGATCGGGGTCGAATGAATAGAGTAGATTTTTATGCACGCAAGACGCAGTGCTGTTTGTTGTCTCAAAAGCTATCGGTGATATGTTTGTTGAACAATCAGATACGCTTGAAGTTCTGTGCATGGAGATACCATGTGACGCTCGTTGGGCGAGCCATGTACTTTATTCGAAGTGTCAAAAGAAGCACTCAAGTATATAGGCTGTCTGAAGCGGTGCAAGAAATGTTTCCCTACTCTGATTTTTTCAATATCTATACAACCTATATCAGATGGAATACAACTCCCATATATGGGTAGGTGCTTCAAAACCGACCGTGTTCAAAGGAGAGCGAAGGTGCTGATAGGTGATACTGGGGTATCCAACTGAATTGTCTCTATTGAACATCGTCAGAATGTTGGTTGCGTTTCGCTGTTCTATCTTTACTTTCATAGCGTGAGCTTCACGGACATCTGTCGAATTATTCCTGACATGAGGATGTTTGGCAGCAATAGGTGACTTTTCAGGAATTCACACACGTTTGTTACTTACTTTACACTTTAGATCGAAATCGATTTTTGCCCGTAGTGTCCTTATGTGAAATCGACTTCTGGCGAATGTATTTCCCACTAATTCCGACATCCAGAAATTTAAGACAAATGTCAATAAACATTTCTCCCTCTTTCTCCCCTGAACTCCCTTACATTTCACTTGGTTCATAACAGCAACATGTACTGAGAATGAATCTGAAACGATCAATTTACTAAACATGGAGGCTACTCCATTCCATCATACATTGTACCAGAGTGTGATGCAGCGTATACCAATTAGAGTTGCCAACCATTTGTCGGTTTCGTATAAGAAAACGGCCTGGAAAACTACTATTTTTTAGTAGTCTAAATGTGATTCTCTAAACAAACACTGAGAACATCTCCAAAATCCTAAAGTAGCTTTTTTTGCTACATTTTTGGCTTTTCATTTACCAGGAATTTCTGCATAATAATACTTTAATACCTCATTTTCGGCATGAGAGGAGATCGATGAACTCTTATGATGTCATCTAAAGAATTCATTTATATCAATAGAAACCTATTCTTCTTCCCTTCTATTTGATGTCATTGACTTCTATACAGAATCTTTTAATTTAGTTTCCATTAGCACGGGCTTACCTCCCATTGGAATGGCGTTCGTTGAATACTCCTGCCATTGATGTTCCGGATGCGATGTTTTGTGTTCCTGGTAAACAAAACTCTTTGTTTTGCACGTCATTGATGTGACATCTTTTATCTTTGCTCCCGTTGCCATAGACGAGCACTGTATGTATGCCATTCATTGATTCAATGATGGTTTGGGAATTTATTTCAAAAAACCTGTACCTTTTAATTTCCATTTCACAGCATTTACATTAGCACAGCGAGGACAACGACCTTTACCTACACATTCTTCTATGCGCCATCGTTAGGCGGTGATTGATGTGCTGAATTGGGTTAAATGGGTGGCGGGCTTTTATTTTTCTTTTGAGACCAAACCCAAACCCCTTTTTTATTTTAATTTCTACAGCATTCGAATCTTTTGCAGAGGGTATCAGGTTCCTATATTTCCCTGTGCGACTGGGTGCTTATTGGTTGATTTCGATACGGCGGGGGAAAAACTTTAAAGCCAACAAACACTCGGGGGAAACTTATGAAAATGTTGCTACATCATGGTGGCAGGAAAAAATAAAAACAAAGAAAACAATCACCCAACAAAAGGCTCTCGAAATGGAAATAATGTACGCTAAAATAAAACTGAAAAGGAAAAAAGTAACACACGAAACAGCGGTTGCGGTTCAGGAGTGAAAAGCACAAAGCCGCAAATGAAAAGCCACAGAAAAAAAACAAAATGAAAAACCACCACACCACAAACGGAAATGAAAATGAAAACGTCGAACTCGGGAAAACTGTAGAAAAAATGAGTCAAAATAAAGAAACAACAGTTGTAATTTGTTTCCTTGCAATACGAGTATATGTACAATAAATTGCTGAAAAGCTTCCACCGTGAAACTAATGAGTGGCCCCGTCAAGGAAGCGGAAAAAAGATTACCAAACATAATGCCGAATATTTGTAAAAATTTGTGTTACACCCCCGCTCCACCAAACCGAGAAGATGAAACGTAAAAAAACGCAGAAAACCGACCCGAAATAAACGAGCATGATGTCGAAATAACAGCTCATTAAGTTTATTAACATTTACGCTTCAGCTCACCTCGAGAAGCGGAAGAGAGGAAAAATTACCACTAAGCCGACATAAAAAAAACGCGGACAACAACAGGGCAAACCATTACTGCCAGCTGTGAAAGGGCAGGAGTCAAAAGAGGACTGGGCGACCGAACAACCAACGGACTGACTGACTGGCTGGCTAGTGGTAAAATGGAAAAAAACAGATCACTTCGACACCCACTGTCGCATGTAGTGGTTTTAACTTAAGCAAAGGAAACGGAAACAGCTGTAACAGTGGTTCCTAGGTAAGAAAATCACGAAATGCAAAAAAGATCTACGAAAATTATGTATGTACAGTGGGTTTGTAAAAGATAAGCTAGGTAGCAGCACAGTGGGAGATACAGTAAAGGGTGTATTTTAGACTTGTGGTTTGTTGTTACCAGCCGTCACTTGATTTATGCTCAGTTTGGTTTGCCATTTCGCAATAAATGAAAATGAAGACCTAATCCAGAACAACGTTTGCAAATCGTGGTGAATGAGCCCAAAACGAGATGGCCACCGATCTTATTTTTTACTAGAAAAGTTTGTTCAGCGATGAAACTCACTTTCGAGTGAATGGGTACATTAATAAACAAAATTGTCCTATTTGGAGTAATGAAAATCCACAGACCATTGTTGAGACGCCGTTACATCCTCAAAAAGTCACCGTTTGGTGTGCTCTATGGACTGAGGGAATCATTGGTCCTTATTTGTTCAAAAATGAAGCCATCCATAATGTTACAGTCAGAAAGGAACACTATAGAGCCATGAGTAATGAATTTTTCGTACCCGCATTGGAGGATATTGATGTGGACGACCATTGGTTGCAACAAGTCGGCGCTACATGTTATACAGCCAACGAAACTAGCAATTTCTTGAAGTAAACTTTTGGTATCGCGTCGTGGGCCTATGGCGTGGCCTCCAAGATCGTGCGATATAAAACCGCTGGACTATTTTTTGTGTGGTCATGTGATGTTGCTTGTCTACGCAGATAAGCCCGACGCGACTGGCGCTCTGTAAGAAAATATTCGGCGCGTTGTTACTGACATACGATCCCAAATGCTGAAAAAGTGGTCGAAAATTGGGCCTCTCGGCCGGAATTTATTCGAGCTTGCCGCTGCGGCCACTTGCTCATTCTCATTCACACTCATTTTCAAAACATAATGGCAAACCCTTATCTTTATAATAAAGATAAATTCTTGTCCATAACATTAAACTAAATGTGTTTTATTTCTTCTTGAAAACCACACGTCTGAAAAAACAGCCTTTAGTAAAATCGTCTTAAACTTTTCCAAAAAACGTACTTTTGCCAAAAAAAATGACCGTTTTCTTGAGCCCTTTCGGTTCACCCGTGAGTTCTCAATCTCAGCCGAAACTTTAAGATTATGTGTATTTGTTTAACTCGTTAGTTTTATTTTGGTCTGTTGCTTTTACACATTGAACAGGGATTTACCGGCTCAAGACCTCTTGCATCTATATTTAAGTAGAAGACAAGTTTTTAACAAAGTGGCAAAGTAACATTGATTTTCCTAACATTGATTTTGTATCGCGATTTCAGGTTCGTGGCAACCCTCTTCATAAAATTTTCGTAAAACATTTAAACATCTTATCTCTTACATTTGAATTTACTTTTGCTTTTTTTCGAAAAAGTAAAAAAATGATTCATTAACTGGAGTTTGAGTAGTTTTATGTTCAATTAAATTGTTTTCTTATTAATTTCAGTTAGGTTGTGATCTATTTTTAATAGTTTTTTATTAAACTGGAACTTTTTGTACTTTTTTAAAATAAAAAAATGGATCTCAGTGTGGAGTCTTTGTAGAGGTGGTTAGAGTGAGTTGAATTTTCGTGGGCAGTTGTGTGAAGATAACTTGAAAAGCAAGAGTTACACCAGAAGTTCTTATTCGTTTGGTGAGAACCTGGTCTTAAATAGTTCGGGTTTTCTTTCAACAATGCTGGGAAGCTTCCTGATAAAGGTCGTCATGGACCCGAAATCGCAATAAAAGCAGTTTGCAGACTCGAAAATCAATGTTACTTTGCCATTTTGTTAAAAACGTGTCTTCTGTTTAAATATAGTTACAAGAGGTCTTGAGCCGGTTAATCTCTGTTCAATGTGAATAGTTTATATTCAGAAGAATCCAAATTGGCCCAGAGGAGCGATTTGAATATTGAAAATTTTTCTACCAATTTTTTTTAAATAACCTACAAAATATGACCGATGTGAAAGTATATACTTTGTATCACATATGTAGCCAAGATATTAAGCATTCAATGATATTTTGCGTCACAATAACCCTGAAGTAGTTTTGGCATGAGTTATCGAGACAAGAGTGTTTAAATCAACTTTTTCGACTTTTGGCAATGAAGTACCTTTAAAAACTGCTGATACCAAGCGTTCAGTCTCGGGCGCCGTTCGCTCCAAGATGAATATCGTGAAGGACGTCCAACTTCGGTCCCTTTTCAAGAAACCATCGATGCTGTGCGTGAACTGATTAAGCAAGATTGAAATGGGACATACCGTGAGTTTGAGACATTCTTGGGCATTAGTATGACAAGCATCAATAAGATAATGCATGTTCATTTGGCCGTGAAAAAAATTTGTTCTCGTTGGATCCCACATAATTTGACGAATGCTCAAAAAACGGCTCGTATGGATTGTAGCAAAGAGATGATAAAAAAGTATAACCAGCTCAAAGGCAGTGTATAACATTGTCACAGGTGACGAATCATGGATCTATGCATATTAACCCGAAACAAAATAGCTATTGCCCATATGGGTATTTTAAGACGAGCCAACTCCAACAAAAGTTGTTCGTGGAAGAAGTACATCGAAGCAAATGATTGCGTTTTTTCGGTATAACCGGCCACGTTGATACAGTGACTTTAGTTGACGTAGGACGGTCAATTTTGAGTGGTATACAACAGTGTTCGAAGACATGAGAAAAGATGATAAGAGAAGACGGATCATTTTGCGTCACGACATTGCGAGCTCTCACACATCACCTGAAACGATAAGCTATTTGACCACTCAAGATGTCGAATTGATGGGCCATCCACCGTACTGCCCTGATTTGGCACCCAATGACTTCTTATCATTCCCTAACATCAAGAAGAAAATGCGTGGTAAACGCGTTCAAAAATCATGTTTTGGAGATGTCTGAATGGGAGTGGAAAAGTGCTTCGAAAATTGGTTTGTGCGCATGAAGAAGTGTATTGACCTTAAAGGAGAATATTTTGGAAAACAATAAAACCATTTCCAATGATAAATTATTGTGTATTTATTGCCGGACCCAAAATATAAATAGCAACCCTCGTATTTACAAATTAAGTTCAAATAATAATGCAAATTAGTTAAAGTCTCCGATACTTTGTCTCTTTAACCGATACTGCCAGATCGTTTTACTTAATATTGCAATGTCATTATGCCATAGATAACCGTAGCTTTTGGTCAGTAAGAAAAAATATTTTTAAAGAACTTTGATATAATGCGTTTTGTCTTTATTCGGAATTTGTTCACTTAGTGGGTTTTCCAGAGTTTTGGGCATTTTAGCTTGCCTTTTTTTAGTCACGTCTACAACATTTGAATTAGAGCGATAATGTCCATTCCACCGACATGTACTATACGCCACAATTGATATGTCGCTTTGAAGCGTACATCACCTATATTTTTCTTTTGCTGGAACCACTGTATCTTTCCACCCCACTACCCAGCGTAGAAAAAACATTCAAAGATTGCTTTAAAACGAAGAAAAGTACAACCAAAATTAAACAACATCCTAGTGAAAAAGCTACAGCATTTCTCTTTATGCCATCTTTTGTTATTTATTTCGTTGGATGCTTTTGTTTTATTTCACTTTTTTCCTGGTCGTTTGGCCAGGACTTACCAATACCACTTTTGACATTTCATTAGATCACAGGAGGCCTGGTCTTATTTCTGCGAAAAGTTGCGGTTTTTATTTTTTTCGTTTTCCAAGAATTTTTCCTGGGACTAAAGGCAAAGTCAGCCACCTTTGCCATTAGCGCCAACGAAATATATTTCTTTCCTTGTTTTATTTTTTCCAAAACAAGAAATTAAGACTAATGGCCAGAACTTAATATTATGTGATGCAGGTATAAATTAAATTTAATGTCTGCCATGTCATTTTTCTGTTTGGCTTTTGAAAAAGCGAGGCGGGCATTTATTTAACGTATGAGCGGCCTCATATGTGAGGTGGAGGCGAACATAAATAAATGGGACGAACACCGCCTGGAATTATAAATGACCTGCACTGGGAGAATTTTAAAAAAACCGAAAAAATAGCAAGCCTATTTGCGCGGTCGGTGCTGCTACTTAATCCATAAAGATTCTACTTATACGTAGTTACATTTAAATAGGAAGTATTTGTGTTCATAATATTGAACCTCGGGGAAAGTTTTACCAAGCAGAAGGATATGGACCTATTAACCTGTTTAATTTCAAGGGTTTCATCGGATTACCGTAAAGGCTTTCAGTACTCTCAGTTGAAATATATTACTAAGGATACCAGTTCTGTAAATCGGCGGTGGCATAGCTCGAGTTAGAGCGTCAATTCGCAATTTCAAAAACTGATTATAGGTTTAATCGCTGAGGATTGTAAATTAAATATCTGATGATTGCAGATGAAATAACTTATTGAATTTAAAAAGGCGAGTTATTCTCACCGGTATATAACATGTACGCATGTACAGGGTGCGTCAAAAGTCACAAAGGGGTTTAAAACTATATTAAATTAATTTTTAATTTAAACTTATTTTTCTTAAAAAATAAAAAAAATATAATATATGTGACAGGGCATAGAGAAAGGGACCTAAGGGTAAACAAAATCAATTTTCACTTTTTTTTGATGTGGACAACATCTGAGCATCGAATGAGACCGATCCCATGCCCCAAAAGTGTTCCCTTCCAGAGATATGCGCGTTTTATGAAAGTGATGGTACACCAATGATACACGTATTTAAATCTTTAAAATGGCTCTCCTGAACAAAACTGGTTTTTACTCTTAGGTCCCTTTCTATTTTGCGCGTCACATATGTAGATTTTTCAAATTTATGTGTAAAAGATAACGTCACCTAAGTAACCATAATTTTAATAATAATAATTTAATAATAATAATAATAATTTTCAGCCGCGCAAAGTTAAGCTGTTTCAAGAGAATTTCCACGAATAAGAATATCTGGCTGCAACTCTCTTATTTCGGCCCGAATATTCTTCTTCAGCGGTTCAACGGTTCATGGATTATTAATATACACCCTCTCTTTTAAATATACCAAAAGGAAATAATCAAATGCTGTTAAGTCCGGCGATCGGGCAGCCAATTGAATGCTGAATTTTTGGAAATTTATCGTTCGCCTCCCTTAGAAGGTGGATAGTGGTTTGAGCAGTGTGTGCAGTAGCCGCATCTTGTTGTAACCCCATCTCTGGTCTGTCAGATAGAGCTGGCCATAAAAATTTTGGATCATATCTCGGTATCGTTCGCCATTGACAGTTACAGCATTGCCATTGTTATCTTTGGAAAAGAATGGTCCAATAATTTTTTGGGACGTAATTGCGCACCATACTGTACATTTAGCTGGGAGTAATTGATGAAGCAACCTTGAGTTCTCAGTATCCATATTCTGCAGTTCTGTTTGTTTACAAAACCATTTAAGTGTAAATGGGCTTCATCGCTCATTATCAGATAATGAATGAATTCATTATGTTCTCTGGCCGATTCTTGGAAGCGAAGTGCATAAATTATTCGTTCTTGGGGATCTCTTGTCTTTAAGTGTTGCACTAACTGCACCTTGTATGGAGAAATAGGCAAGTTTTTAATTAATATTTTGCGTAAAGACCTGTCAGACATTTACAGCCGAGCAGAGCGCCTTCGAGGTGATGTTTCAGGATTCTCCTCAATACTCTGCGGAACGCTTTGAATATTTTCTACATTAATTACAGAACGTGGTCTTCCGCTTTGTACAAGATCCCTCACGGAGCCTTGTTCCCGAAATCGCGTCACTAAGCGTTGAATCATTGAATCGGAGGGTGAATTCCGCACATAAAAATTACGACGATAGGCTCGTTGAGTTTGAATTATTGATCGATGATGTTCAATATAAAATTCTATGATTTTGGCTCTTTGGGTAACGTTGTAACTTTTCATGACTAATCTCCCAGATGTATTTTACAAGTCCTTAAAAGAAAAAGGGTGAAAAATATAACATTAGAAAGTTAAGAAAAGTTGTTAATTTTTCAAATCCCTTCGCGACTTTTGCCGCACCCTGTATTTCCCTGTAAACAGAGCAAAGCTGTAGAAGGTAACATGGGATCCTTGTACAGGGATATTCGACAACAACAACTAATAAGAAACAATGTTACTGGTGTTAATTTGTCGGTCTAACGTCCCCAACGAAAGTTGTTCATGGAAGGAACACTTCGAAGCAAATGGTCGCCTGTTTCTTCGGCAAAACTGGTCATGTGGCGACTGTTCCGCTTGAGCAACGTAGGAGGTCAATTCTGAGTGGTACACCAAAATTGGGTTGCCTCAAGTCTTCGGAGAAATTCGAAAAACAAACAAGAGAAGACGAACCATTGTGCACCATGACAATGCGGGCCCTCACACATTGGCTCAAACCTGCGTCTTTTTGACCGGCCAAAAAGCTCGAATTGCTCGGTCATCCGCCGTACAGCCCTGACTTGGCACCCAATGACTTCATTTTATTCACGCAGATCATGAACAAAAATGCGTGGTCAACGATTTTCGGCGCCAGAAGATGCTGTTGAAGCATTCAAAAACCATGTTTTGGAGGTGTCTCAATCGGAGTGGAAAAAGTGCTTCGAAAATTGGTTTGAGCGCATGCAAAATTGTATAAATCATGCTGAGAATACTTTGAAAAACAGTTAAACCATTTTTGATGATATATATTCGCATTTTCATTATTAAGCCAGAAATATATATAGCAGCTATCGTATATGCGATTGGAAATGAGTCAATACCAGTCGGACTTCTCTCGCTCTTTCACACTCTCTAGATCGAAGAGATCTCTCCTACATTGCCAAGGAGGTAGATGATCCCTTGTATATTTTCTTTATGAGCACCATGAATTTGTGTTGGCCAGGTCCAACATACGAATTGGCCACCTGTTTTCTTGTCCAAACTTTATAGCATTACCGTTTTAAATTAAAGTAACGTCGGACCAAGCTAATAATATTTTGAAGTTTTTTGTGCTTGCAATAGTTCAACCTCTTGGGGAAAGATATTCCCACATATAATTTAAAAGTGTTCTTTTTTGCTCTCTCTCTCTCTCTCTCTCTCTCTCTCTCTCTCTCTCTCTCTCTCTCTCTCTCTCTCTCTCTCTCTCTCTCTCTCTCTCTCTCTCTCTCTCTCTCACTGTTTTTGGCCTTTATGTCTTTGGGCGATAATTGATGATGTACCATTTAGGATATTCTCGGACATTTTATATAACGTCTAGTCATCAAGGACATGCAAAGAGATTAAGGAGACTTTGGGGAATTGTTATAATGAAATAACAAACACACCCCCAATAAGAACAAAAAAAAAATGAAAATAATGACCATAAAGATGAAGAAGATGCCTACAGAAGCGCCAGGTTCATGCTACACAAATAAAGGACATAAACAAAAATAAACGTAAACTTAAGTTTAGGTTCCAAAAAAATTGAAAACCTGCTACTTTAACATAAACTCAAGTGTTTAAGAAAATAAACACATTGACATGATATTAAAATAACCTCTAGTCCAGCAAATATAAGACCACACTCGTACGAGTGCAAGTGCCCTTTGCAATACACGAAAGTCCTTGGAAACATTATCTATACCATCATCCAAACTAATTGAATTTCTCTCAGTTGTTGGCCAACTGGCGACGAAGAGCCATCTCATAAACACTTTGTATGCTTCGTTAGAGATATGCCCAATCATGGTAAGATTTTGCTCAATTGCATGTATTTATCCTTTTGGTTGCACTTATCCAGTGGCCAGCCTTTGGACACTCACTGGGTAGGCAATGGCAACATGCACAAGAAAGTGTACCATTTTCCAGTGGACATTTTTAGTTTCACAAAACGTTCGACGGCTATGAATGGTTTGATACTTTTGCTTGGTTTCGAATCCGTGTCTGATTAGAAAACTCAACAAAGCATTTGAAGAAGAGTTCTTTAGGGAGACATTGGTAAATGACGTATAGGAAATGAGGAATAGGAGGTTGATATTCTGATTGGGTAGATAAAGATTGAGTGGGCATCAGAGAAAAATGACACTGGGCTCGACTACGGCTTTAGAGAACTTAGCACAGCATTTTATGATAAATGCCAGATGGAGTAAAGTATTGGTTGAGAATAGCATGGACAGAAAAGGCATGAGACGAGGTTGGCTTGGAAAGGATTAAAAGTATGAAAATATGTTCTTATAGAAGGATGTATAGATGGAAAATATAGGTCACTAGTCTAACTGGAGGAACGGAGGAAGGGATAAATGGACGGACTTGACTCCCTTTTAAAACAATTATAAATTGAAAAGCTTGGATCTCGGTAACACCCATCAAACTCTATAACATTAAATTCCTTTAGGGGTGAACGCGAAAAAAATGCCATGATGTTTTCTATAACTAGCAATCACGATTCTCCAAATTAGCATTACAAAATTTGTTCCATCCCATAGCTTAGATTCTTTAACTTTCTTTATAAATAACCTGTGATTTGTTTTACATTTTATTGACGAACGAGGGGACCTAAGGTTAAAAACCAGTTTTGTTCAGGAGAGCCATTTTAATGATTAGGTCCCTTTCTACTTGCACTTAGAATCGTCGACTTCACTTTTATAAAATGCGTATATCTCTGGGAGGGAACACTTTTGGGGGCATGGGATCGGTCTCATTCGATGCTCAGATATTGTCCACATCAAAAAAAAATGAAAAATTGATGAAAAGTTTTGTTCAGGAGAGCCATTTTTAAGATTAGGTCCCTTTTATATTTGTGCTTAGAATCGTCGACTCCACTTTCATAAAACGCGCATATCTCTGGGAGGGAACTCTTTTGGGGCATGGGATCGGTCTCATTCGATGCTCAGATGTTGTCCACATCAAAAAAAGAAAAAAGTGAAAATTGGTTTTTTTACCCTTAGGTCCCTTTCTCTATGCGCTGTCACATATACGGAAATGAAAACTGGCTTTTTATCGCCATGATCTACTGAATCGGAACTAAGCGATGATCTTCGTTTTTTAAAACGTGATTGCTTGGCCTAAGAAACTTTTTTTTTATATATGCTTTATTTGATTTATTGAATCTGCTCCAAAAGAGCCCAACAAAAGGTATACGAATCTTAAGTATAATTCAATAATGAATCCTAGTATGATTTTTTTGTTGTGTGGATCTCTGCTAATTGGCAGAAATTTGCATTAATTTTGTCAAAATAGTATATAACTGGAATCACATGTCTGAGAATTTTAAACCTGGTTTGGCTTAAACCTCGTGATAAAGGGCCAGAGGACCCTTACAGTCATTTACAGAGTGTTGGCGATATTATGTAGATTGAAAAACTCTAGTTATGTATGTATAACGGATAACTCTAGAATAGCAGAGTGGGCGACGTTATTTAGGTTTTGTAGGTTTTTCGTATTGACTGTTTAAAGGATCACGTATGAGAGCATTTAAGCCACGTGACGTAGAATAAAGAATTCAACACAGTCTTTTTGGAGTGTTCGTTCGCGATTTGTATCGACTGTTTGAAGGATCACGTATAAGAGCATTTAAGCCACGTGACGTAGAAAAGGAATTCTACACAGTCTTTTTTAAGTCTTCGTCCGTGATTAATATTGACTGTTTTAAAGATCACGTATAAGAGCATTTAAGCCACGTCACGTAGAAAAAAGAATTCTACACAGTCTTTCGGGCGCGTGTGTTCGCGATTACTGTTACGATTAAAGCACAAGTGTAGATTAGAAAACACGGCGTTCGTTTCTCCGAAGTCTGGAAGAGCTTGGACTGCACAATAATAGTCCACCTAGTAGTATGTTATCATGTCGTTCGAGCTTAGCTTTGTGCTTTATATTGATTTTTTGAATTGCCTCTTTAACGAGAGGTATTTTTTAGTCTCGGTGGATGTTTTCGTTCCTCATATTCCAAGGGGTACCGGTAATGAGCCGCAATGTCTTCGATTGGACTCTTTAGATTTTATCGAGATTGCTCGAGCTTGCCTTGCCCCAAAGCTGGGCACCGTATAACCAGATAGGTTTGATTGCACTGTTGTAAAGCAGGACCTTATATTCAAGACTTAGTTTTGAGTTCGCGTTTAGGATCCAGTGAAGTTGATAGACCTTAAGTTTTAGTTGAGTTTTCTTGCTTTCGATATGACTTCTCTAGGTGAGTCGGCGATCCAGGTGGATTCCAAGGTATGTAACATGATCAGATTGAGAAAAAGGGATATTGTTTAGTTTCAATGTCGGACAAGTGCCAAAATTCAGTGCGAAAGTTATCTGTGTGCATTTAGCCTCATTGACATTTATTCTCCAGTCAGAGAGTCAAGATTCTACTCGTCTGAGATGTACACCTAAATTCATAGATGCAATATCCTGCTTTTTATGTGCGACCATTATAGCGGTATCGTTGGCAAAGCTGGTTGTTAGCACGTTTGGACTGGTAGTGATATCTGCGGTAAACAGAAGGTAAAGGATAGGCCCCAGGACGCTTCCCTGGGGCACACCTGCTAGCATTTCGCGGTCATCGGTGACGTGTTGCCCACATTTGATTCTTAATCTGCAATTTTCTAAGTAAGACTCCAGAATTCAATGCGTATTTGCCGGTAAGTATTTGCAAATTTTGTAGATCAAGCCAAAGTGCCAGACTTTGTCAAATGGTTGCGCAACATCCAGAAAATCGGCGCAGCAATATTCTCGCCCTTCAAATGATTTTTCAATTGCTTAGGTCAGACGGTTTACTTGTTCGATGGTGCTGTGACCTTCCCGGAATCCAAACTGATGGTCTGGTGTTATGTTATTTGACACGAGGAACGGTTTTATTTTTGATAAAAGAACTTTTTCAAATAGTTTGGATAAGCAGGGAAGCAAACTGATCAGCCTGTATTCTTGCTAAATTTTATTAAGATTGGATATAAGATGTGGCTTCTACAGCTATAAAAATCATAGAACAATATGTTTGTGAGAGCTATATAAAAAATCTCTAGAAAGCACTTAAATATAATTCATATTCCCAGTAGCTACCACACAAACGTCTCACCCAATATGAGGTAATGTTACTACATAGGTCAGCTTTTACTTGCGATTGCTTATAGTACATTATCTGCGGTTTATTGCCGAACCTGGTAATGAAACTTAGATAATAAACTATTACGTCTTATAATCTCTATAAAAATGTCCATTTTTAATTTTAGACCTTGCTGCTTTACAAGGTCTATAGCGAACGTTGTTATTTTCGTTTAGCCCCCAACTGAGGTCCCTAACGGATGAGCGCTCTAGAAGCCCAAAACTAACTGGACATTGTTCAAATTTCTCATCGTACGTTATAATGAGAGTTACCATATCGGTTATAGTGTTGCTCTGTCACCATGTAGTTCAACAAGCATTTCGGGCATGGCCGTAGTCGCCAAGGAATACGCCGGTGAAATGTGTCCAGTCGTGAATTAATCACCCAGTATTTTTAACCAGTATTACCAAACACAATTAAATTTCCTCACAAATTCAAATATGACATTCGATTTAAAATCAGGGTACATTTGGAGCGTGTCCAAGGTTGTCCAAACCCCATATTAAGTTGGGTTATCTGAACATCCAGCCAAGAAGTGCAGGGTATAATAAATTTATCTTGTTTACAAGCTCTAGATGGACAGCAGACGTAAGGCGGACAGACATACTTAAACCTCGAATAGTGGTAGTTATAAACATTTGAATTGAAACCAACTAATAGTTACCTGTTCCACAGAGTGGCGTAGGCTATAAAAAGCGCAGGGTATACTCTCTGCCGAAATCTAGCTAAGCGGCGTCAAATCAACATTTCTGGGTCGTCTTCGAAACTTTCAATTTTTTCAATTTTACCTGTTTCTAAAGATCCAAAAAAGAGAACTTACTCTCAAACTTTTTCACAATGCTAGAAATGGCTGGCATGTTAAGGCCTACCGATCTCAAAATGAATTGCACCATATGCATTTACAACTGAGCTGGAATTTCGGTGTCTTCTCATAAATTTTGTAGACATTCTGTAGATGTTAAACGAGGCGTAATGAAATGACAAACCTTAATGTTTAGCTTAGACGGCATGCTGACACTGGTAGCTTGGACGTCTTCTGAAATAAAACAATCGAAAAGAACTATAATTACTAACTGGTCGTGCTGTACAAATAAAACAAATAAAAAAAATAAAAATTTTAAAAAGGGGCGTGGCACCGTCCTATTTTCTTGTGTTCCTTTCCATACCTACATCACATATACCAACTACTGTCGTCTTATCAGTATTAGTTTACAAAATTTAGCTTTTCATAGTTAAAGTTTGAAGGGGCGTGGCCACTGCCCTTTCTCGAATTTTGACACAATATAGTCTATAAAAATATGCTAATAATTGATTTCATTTTTTTAAAATTTAATTGCATTCGGTCCCTAACTTTTTTTTCCATATGAACATCACATATACCAACTACTACTGTCTTTATACGAGTAGCAGTGCGAGGGCTGCTATATATATTTCTAGCCTAATAATGCAAATGCGAATATTTATCATCAAAAATGGTATAAATAGTATAAAACTGGAATCACATGTCTGAGAATTTTAAACCTGGTTTGGCTTAAACCTCGTGATAAAGGGCCAGAGGACCCTTACAGTCATTTACAGAGTGTTAGCCATATTATGTAGAGTGAAAAAATCTAGTTATGTATGTATAACGGATAACTCTAGAATAGCAGAGTGGGCGACGTTATTAAGGTTTTGTAGGTTTTTCGTGTTGACTGTTTGAAGGATCACGTATAAGAGCATTTAAGCCACGTCATGTAGAAAAAAGAATTCTACATAGGCTTTCGGGCGCGTGTGTTCGCGATTACTGTTACGATTGAGGCACAAGTGTGGATTAGAAAACACAGCGTTCGTTTCTCCGAAGTCTGGAAGAGCTTGGACTGCACAATAATTGTCCAGCAAGTAGTATGTTATCATGACGTTCGAGCTTCTCTTTGTGCTTTATATTGATTTTTTGAATTTTCTCTTTAATGAGCCGCAATGTCTTCGATTGGACTCTTTGGATTTTATCGAGATTGCTCGAGCTTGCTTTGCCCCAAAGCTGGACACCGTATAACCGAATAGGTTTGATTGCACTGTTGTATAGCGGGACCTTATATTCAAGGCTTAGTTTTGAGTTCGCGTTTAGGAGCCAGTGAAGTTGATAGACCTTAAGTTTTAGTTGAGTTTTCTTGCTTTCGATATGACTTCTCCAGGTGAGTCGGCGATCCAGGTGGATTCCAAGGTATGTAACATGATCAGATTGAGAAAAAGGGATATTGTTTAGTTTCAATGTCGGACAAGTGCCAAAATTCAGTGCGAAAGTTATCTGTGTGCATTTAGCCTCATTGACATTTATTCTCCAGTCAGAGAGTCAAGATTCTACTCGTCTGAGATGTACACCTAAATTCATAGATGCAATATCCTGCTTTTTATGTGCGGCCATTATAGCGGTATCGTCGGCAAAGCCTAATAATGCAAATGCGAATATTTATCATCAAAAATGGTTTCATTGTTTTTCAAAGTATTCTCCAGCACGATTTATACACTTTTGCATGCGCTCAAACCAATTGTCGAAGCACTTCTTTCACTCCGATTGAGATACTTCCAAAAATATGGTTTTTAAACGCTTCAACAGCATCTTCTGGCGACGAAAATCGTTGTCCACGCATTTTTTTCTTGATGTGCGGGAATAAAAAGAAGTCATTGGGTGCCAAGTCAGGACTGTACGGCGGATGACCTATCTATTCGACGTTTTGGCCGGTCAAGCCGATGGTTTGAGTCGATGTGTGAAAACTCGCATTGTCATGGTGCACAATGATTCGTCTTCTCTTGTTCGTTTTTCGAATTTCTCCAAAGACTTCCGGCAATCAAATTGTAGTGTACCACTCAGAATTGCCCTCCTACAGTGATCAAGCGGAATAGTCACCACATGACGAGGTTTGCCGAAGAAACAGGCGACCATTTGCTTCGAAGTGCTTCTTTCACGAACAACTTTCGTTGGATTTAGCTCGTCTTCGAAGACCCACACGGTCGATTGCTGTTTTGTTTCGGGATCATACGCATAGATCCATGATTCGTCACCTGTGACGATCGTATAAAAGTTTTTTGAATCACCGCGATCGTATTTTTTCAAAATTTCTTTGCACCAATCGACACGAGCCTTTTTTTTTGGACGATTTTCAAATTGTGCGGGATCCCACGAGAACAAACCTATTTTACGGCCAGGTGTTAATGCAATATCGAATGTATGCTTGTGGAAGAAATGCCCAAGGATACCTCTATCTCACGGTATGTCACATGACGATTTTGCATTATCAGCTTACGCACGGCATTAATGTTCTCTGGAACAACGGCCGTTTTTGGACGACCTTCGTCTTTGCATCGGCCACGATTGAATTCATTAAACCAGTTTTTCACAGTGTTATAGATTCGTGCTTCTTCGCCATACAAAGACTCATAAAAGACACTCTTGCCGTGATGGTGATTTATAGCCATACAATAATTTAAGTTCATCGATGTACTCTTGTGGTGATAATCCACGTCGAAAGTTGTGAAAAATGAACGAAAATGTTCACGAGTTAATTCCGTTTTTTGGCCAAATTGATTTTTTCAAGTCACTGAAATGATGGTCGTAAGTCAAAACGTTCTGAGTACGTTTATGCTAAAAAATGTCAAACTTTCCAATGGAAATGTTAGATGGCGCCAGGCAACACTCAGTGTTGCCTAGGCCAGAAATATATATAACAACCGCAATTATGGTACTACACTAACATTCTTTTAAACAACGGGTGGCCAACTAACAAATCTTTAATTTTAATGTATGGTTTCAATGATCTTTGTTTCAAAAAATTTCGATGTTCAATTTTTACTCGCAGCTTTCATAATTTCCTTTAACATTTTCCTATTTAAGTGGCCTGCTTCTCTTAGGCGAAAAAAAATAATTTCGTTAAAGCCTCTGCCGGTCTGTATTATAAGTATGGAAAATCTGTTGCCGTGAAGCTGATTTAAAAATATGATAGTGGGTTAAGAGAAAGATTAAGGGTAGACCACTTGGCTTAAACCATTTTTCAAATTTGCGGAGACTGCATTATCTTAATCTAAAAACCCTGACCTTCTTTTCTGACCCCGTTGTTAAACTTTTTTGTAAGCCCATTGCAGCTAATACTTGCTACCCTTTACCTTGTATTATTATCATCGTGTTTATCTTGGTTTTAAAAGACATGCCACACCACGATGACACCATCACATCGGGAACACGCCGTTACCAACGTGGCATGCAAATACTCCAGCCATGGTAAGCATGGCACAAATTTCTTATGTATTTACACATATAGTGTGTTGCATAACCCTTAAGGGCATGGAAGACAACTCCAGCAGTCTCATGCCACCACATCTTTGAAAGCCAGAAGGACGGGGAAAGGCAAACGGAGTAGAATACCAATGAAACTGAATAAAAAACACAGAATTAATGCCACTAATCCCATTACGACAGCTGTTGATGTTCCTCGCCTCGCATAGCCTAGTATAATGTTGCAGCAACAGCAGAAATTAACAGAGGCAACAGCATCCTACGGCCACTACACCATACTACTCCTTGCTACGTGCCGGAGACTTCTGTCCTCCGATGGCAACACAAAACAACCCAGTCCTGACGACAACATTAAGTTTTGAACTGAAAGCATAAAAAACCCTTTTTTATGCCGCATGTTGTCGATCTTAATAACATCCGTTTAAGCCACAAGGCTTAAACTTGGAGTATGTCTTGCTATGTGTTGCATGTTGCAGCAGCAGCCGGTAGCCGGAGTCGTGAGCCGCAGTGAACAAAGCAGCAGCAGCCGAATATGTTTGCAACTACTTCACTGCTAGTAGTGTATCTGTTGCTGTTGACGTTTTGTTCTGTATTTCGTATTCAGGCCAAAACCTATTTTGTTTTCAAAATTTAAACCACAACACAGGCATTGCATTGTACAAGGCACTGAGGTTGTCGGGCGAAGGCAGGTCTTCACCACATTTAGAATAAGAAACGTCATCGTTTGTTTTTGACTACACGAAGATAATTATGACGTTGCTAAACATCATTGTCCTGATAATCTGCTACACAACAATATTTCTAGAGACAGTTACCAGCGCAGCATCCGCATCGGCCTTAACGTCATCATCGTCGACTTCGTCATGGTGAACTCATGTTTATCGCTCAGCTCTAAGGAGTGAAGGAAGGAAGACATTTCCAAAAACACACACATACACAGACAAACAACACATAATCTCTTTTAGCATTTGCAAGATGACTAAGAGATAATAAACATACCTCCGTACATATGACAGTACGCAAGGACGGATGAACGGACAGACGGACGTTCGTTGAAACCGCCGCTAAATGGACAAAGTGGTTGGCAGCTGTATAGAAAGACAGACAGAAAGACAGACACTAAACGTCAGTCAGTATGCCAGACAAAACTAAACCACACAAAAAAGCAAACGAAAAATTAAAATTGAATTCCCAAAACTTGGGACAGTGGCTTGAAACAGCTTTTCGGCTAAGTGTACCGACTTACAAAGCCCCTTATCTCTTTGGGAATTACGTATTCTCACCTCGTAACCGCCTTTGCATTACTTCGAAGTGTTTTACCGTTTGGTTGTTAATATTGTCTTTATTTGGTTTAAGTCCAAGCTCCCCATTCGTGCACATGGAGAACGGATTCGTTGTCACAGCAGGGTTATAGGCTTAACTTAGTGAAAAATAATTGGATTCCTAGCCACGCCATTTCTGGTACTTCCCACACACAAACATTAGACCTCATAAAACATCACACCCAGTGTGATATTGTATTATAAACTCAATTATATATTGTGTTCGAAAAGAGTGACACACCCTACTCTAGAACCTCCAGTACGAATACATCATTCTGCCCATTTTAGTGTTCGCATAATAATTTTAAATGCTATTCATACGATTCCGCTGAAAATTAGTAGTTGGAAAAAAATGTAAATAACACTAGCTGATAAAAAATACGAGCCTTAGTCACGCCCCTTTTTTGTACCTCCCACACAAACGATGCTATCCGAGCGTAGAATGAAACCCACATAGCTTTTTTTCATCGTGCATTAATGTCGTTTGAATTTTTTAATACGGCTTTTTTATATTCGCATAAGAAAAAAATTGATGCCACTTTCCTTTTCAGTCCTTCCACTAAATCAACTCTTTACAATATTTCTATAAATCGGCGTTCTTCGGGCAATGTAGGACAGAGTGATGAAAAATTTAAAATCCGTATATGGGTTAGGGTATATTTTAGTCGAATCAACCGACTGAAGCTTTTATACAGGCTGGAGCGCGGTAGTTTGCTTATTCGGTAATGTAATAAAAAAATTATGAACCTTACAAAAATTTATTTTATATTTTACTTATATTGAACAGCAACGGAATTTTGAAATTGCATAGTTTTCAATAGTGTATCTGGAAAATCTCGACTTTCGCTGTCCACACACTACTGTATACATTTTCTGAAGTTTTCATAAACTTTAACAAACCTCGACTGGTATTATGTCAATTTCAGCCTTAAAATTGTTAATTAAGGTTTCCAAGATGTTGGGGCGGTTGATATACACCTTCAACCTCAGGTTACCCCAATGGAAAACAATCGCATGGAGTTAAGTCTGGTGAGCGTGCGGGCCAGTTCACGTCACCCCTCAAAGCCGTCCAGGAAAAATTTGCCTCAAACAATTCATGGTAACCCTCGCTGTATCCTGTTCCTGTTGGAACCATGTATCCTCTAATTGCATTGCCTCAAGAGCCGGCTGAAAAAATTCTGTATCATAGTCAATTACCGTTAGAAGTTCACAGTTACGGCAAGACGGTTATCCTGAAAAAGTAAGAGCCAATGATGCCCACTCGTGATATGGCGCGCCACACAGTCACGCTGTCCGAATTCAGAGCTCTATGATGAAGTTCTCTGGGGTTTGTTTCACTCCAGTACCGCATTTTGTTTGTTTACACAGAGAAAATGTGCCTCATCAGAAAAGAACACATTTGCGTCACGGGGTATAGTTCCAAGAATGTGTTCACAAGACGTCCGCCGTGTCAAATAGTGCCGAGCTGACAATTGTTGGACCACGCACATTTTATACGGGTAAAAATTAAGTTCATCATGAATAATCCGGTGGAGAGAACGTCTGCAAATGCCAAGAGCAAGTGATTGCTTCTGAGTAGGAGCGTTTTGGAAATTGCAGTACTGCTGCTCTGTTTTGTGGTGTTGTAATCCTTCTCTCATGTCCCCTTCGTACACATGACGGTTCTCTGCTGTTCTCAATGAAGTTGCCCAATTTACAATTGATTGCCGTCCAGGAACACGTCCGCGTGGGGGAACAGCGAAATGTAAACGAAAAGCACGCTGCACTGCAATGCTCGAGTGTGCATTTAAAAAATACGCTGCAACACTAAATGAACTCTCCTCACGTATCCAATGCATGATGGCAACTAAAAGGCAGACGAATACATATTACAGTGCCAAAAAAGCAAATTACTGCGCTGCGATTCTAATGGAATTTAATAATTAAAAAATTTATTATAGATTAGATTTATGTATTTCTAGTATTTTTGTTGTTAATTAGAATAAAACTATTAAACCGTATTTCCATTGAGATTACTGACATTTGGTGATATCAACAGAAAGTCGTTTCGTAAAGCAAAACTTTTGTTATCCGAAATGTTGCAAACCAACTTTTTCACTGTTTGCGCTGCTATCTATTCCATTGCTTCTAAGCACCCTTTTGAGTAGGAGGGTTTATGTCAATTGGCACGGACAATAAGAGTGGCGCATCGAAAAAAGACTTTTAGACTCTATAAGTATATATGTTTTGACCAAATCCGATTCATGACATTTTAAGTAATTTGAGCCAAAACGGTTCGCACGATTGCTTTCGAAAGGAGCTACCAATCGCTTTTAAAGCTACCTATGGGATTGAAAATAGGCCATAAAGACCCACCCCTTCTGATACCTCCCATGTAACAGCACCTTTTCGTTGACTTTTTGTATTCCTGTAACATCGTTAATACTGGGTGGTTTAAATAAGACTGAAAGGTTAACCAACAACGTTTCGAAGAAGTTCTATTCTGGCTCTTGCTGTATGCGCCGTGGCTCCATTATGAAACCATATGCTTGGATTAGTCTCAACTTGCGGACGCAAATACTTTTCAGTCACAGTCCTATACAGAGTCATGTTAATGGTTTCTGATTGGCCTGTCTCATTTTCAAATAAATATGGACCGATTAAACAAACCCCCACACTAAATAGTATAAAACTCAACAGTTGATTTTTTTAAAACATGGTATTTTTACATTCGCCATCTCCCCGATGCACCAGTTGACTGCCAGTTTGTTTTCTTTTGAGTTTGGCTGCTGTCCTTTCATTGCAAGTTATTTCAGCTACTTTGCTTGTATTACATCTTGGAGTTGTATTCAGACTGGCTGTGCAAGTACCCCCGTTTCTAATCTGTATCCTATCTATGTGCAGATTTTTTCGGACATTATTGTAATATAAAAAGTCTATCATTGTGCCCTATTTTGTCGATTGATAAACACTGTGTCTTAGTGGCTTAAGCCTCACTGCTTAATTTCACACACATTCGCCGACAAAACTGCTGCTATCATCCACCTAATGTTAAAGATCTGATGTGGCTGCCACTGTCGCTGTCGTGGCTTATTGTTGCTGCTCATTACCCGACGACAACAGTGATGTGGCGGTTCCTTGAAGTTTCCCCTTTTTTCGGTTTGACTTTTTACGCTTCTAGTGTTCGAAATGAGCCGTATTTCATATGAAATGCTGCCGTGCTTTTGGCCAACATTTTTACGAGTTCTTCTTGACGATAACGCGTCATGTGTGTGTTTATGGCTTTCAGACAAATTGCGTTTTTGCCAAAAAAAAGATATACATACGGGGTTGAATATTATAAATTCATATCTTTATGACTTTCATACTGTTGTGCTTGCCATGATCATGATTCGAATAGGATATGTTATGCCATGACACTGGGCATCACACCGGGTTTGTCAGACTAGTTGGTTCGCTTTTTTTGAGTAATTTCGCTGTGGAAACGTAATTTTAACTAAAAGGATGGAAACAATTTACGGGGTTGTTTTAAGTTGTATGAAACAATTACATTGGAAAGACGTTAATTTTCCTTTAGCAAAGTAAGCAAAGGCAACGTTAAGTTCTGCCATGACCTATCCTATATGAGACGCGCAAAATAGAAAGGGACCTAAGTTTAAAAACCAGTTTTGTTCAGGAGAGCCATTTTAAAGATTAGGTCCCTTTCTATTTGCGCTTAGAATCGTCGACTTCACTTTCATAAAACGCGCATATTTCTGGGAGGGAACACTTTTGGGGCATGGGATCGGTCTCATTCGATACTCAGATGTTGTCCACATCAAAAAAAAGGAAAAAAATGAAAATTGCTTTTTTACCCTTAGTTCCCTTTCTCTCTACGCTGTCACATATAGCTATCACTCTGCATTCTCTATTAGGATGGTTGAAATAAATATAATCAAACCGTTTGTTTTATGGTTTGAACCTCAACCTGTGGCATATCTTTCAAATATATCCGTATTTGCTTAAGTAACGGTTAACTAATCTATAGACATTTTTTCAATAGGGTTTTTTCACAGGTTATGCCTGAGTTGTGTTTAACTTCATTTTTTTCTTTTCAGTTTTGTTAGAAATTTCATCATTGAAAGACATACACCTCGGAAACAACGGTTTGGTGCGGTTTATGGGCTAGTGGAGTCATCGGTTCATATTTTTTTAAAAATGATGATGGCCGGAACGTAACCGTGAATGGTGCTCGCTATCGCGCCATGATATCGGACATTTTTATACCTTAAATGAACAATAAAGATTCCACACTTGATTTGAATTTTTGTATATTTTTATTTTGAAGAAATAAACCTAGATTGATCACCCGTTAATTAGGTTTCGTTCTGACCATAAATGCCCCAATTTTTTTTGGGCCCCATCATTCTATACAAAATATAACTAGTACACACTTAAAAAGAAGTTGACGTCGGGCGGGTCCAACTATAAGATACCCTACACCACTCTTATATTCAGAAGATTCCACGCCACTGTCTCGAGTTTAAACTAGGTTCAGTCCGACCCGTGTTTGATATGTGACTTCTAGAGCTGGAGAAAAATATTTCGTTGGGGCTATATGAAACATGGACCGATATGGCTCAATTCCACCAAGTGAAGTTGTATGCTTCATTAGATCTAGATCGAACTTAAAATATACTCGTATCCTGTACAGCATCAGCACTGAATTAAAATCGCACTTTGAACGATGACTACATATATCAAAAGATTGACCAATGAGGCTTCAGCAATAAAGAGAATAGTTGCTCAAAACGCAATATGCTAGATTTGAGCACAATCCGAATTACGAGTATTGTGTGACTTCTAGAGCAGCATAAAGACTTTTGTGTAGGGATGTAAGAAAATGAAGAAAATGAGGCTAATGAAAACACATACCAATGATTTAAGTTCATAAAGGTTACTTACAGGTCCAATACGAGTACAACACAAGATCGCTTATAATCGCTTATAAAATCTGGATGTAGGAAAAAGACTTTGGTTTCGTGATTAAATATGCCACAATGATTGCTAACCGAGCGGACCACATACAAACTGTATTATTTAGAGAGAATTTTTATAAACACGATAGACCCGGGTAAAAATGTGGTGGCAGAACACCAGGAAACATAATCTCTTTCCACTTCTATGCAGTCGGTTCAAAGGATGGGAAGATGGATTAGATTACTGTAAGGAACTTAATCTAGATATAGCTCGAATATTATCAGATTCATAAAGGATCTATTTGGCCGAAATAATGACTACAGGAAAGAAGCAAAGTTGTTGGGTACTAAAAAAGGGACCAACATTGGAGTTGTCATTTATTCGTACTGCCCAGATACCATTAGATCTTTGGTGGATTCATCCCCAAATTTATTAACAGCTATTGACTGCCACTGATTTCTAAGTAAGAGGCTGAGCAATTCAACATAGACATCGTATGGGTTTCCGGAAATAAGGATCTTCTAGGGAACCGAAAGACGAATGAACTTGCTACGAAAAATTTTCTAGTATTGGTGAGCAATTCTTTTCATGCAGGCTTTGCTTAAATTAAGAGGCGGTCAAATGGTAGATGGAAATCTGACCAAGATACAACCTAAGAAATTCAAAATAACTTCTCGCACTTGAGAGGAATAAACTGCTTTTGCTAGTGTCGGTTCTGACGAGACATTCCCTAAACGACGAGCACTCTAGTATTGCTTTAGGAAAATGACGTCAGGACCCACGAGGAAGCACCTTTCAGCGAGGACTGTCCGATATTTTCGGTACCGATATTCGTAGTATTAGTTATTTTGTCTATCAGATAGGTTGGTTTCGATGAGGGACACTTGTGCCCTTGGTTACATAATGATACTTGATTGGTCTATTTGAGGCCGTTTTATCCGGCTGCCACCACTACCTATCTAAACCTATTGTACTGGTTTTTTATATATTAATTAAACACAGAATATTTAAGATATGGAGATCAAATTTATTCCAGGTGTTGTGCAAATGTTACCTTTTATGAATGAAATTATGATCCTTGATTGGTCTATTTGAGGCCGTTTTATCCGGCTGCCACCACTACATATCCAAACCTATTGTACTGGTTTTTTATATATTAATTAAACACAGAATATTTAAGATATGGAGATCAAATTTATTCCAGGTGTTGTGCAAATGTTACCTTTAATGAATGAAATTCGATTTTGGTCATATGACCACCACGAGCCCGTGTACAGCAATCTATTTTTTGGACTTAGTTTCACACCAGTTTTGCACACATTTCGATCGACACATTGGCAATTTCGCGTTGGATGCCTCTGTGCTCGTCTAAAGTTGTTAGCTTGTTGGCATAGCCCAATGATTTGGTGTTGATCCATAAAAAGAAATCCAATGTCTTTTAATCGCATGAATGAGTTGGCCATTCGACCGGACCATTTGTCGAAATAACACGTTCACCGAATTTTCCTTTCAGTAAATCGATTGTAACATATAGGCGATGTCAAGTTTATACCATTCTGGCCAAAAATAAGTTTCTAACATGGCACGATAGAGCTCTCCAATGACGGTAATATGAGGATGTTTTCATCGACGAAAAAATAGGGCCCAATCACACCTTCGGCATGAAAACCACTCCACCCAGTACTTTTTGCGGATGCAATTGTGTCTCTTGAAGCACAAGTGGCTTTAATGCTGTCCAATAACGCATGTTTTGTTTATTGACAAAACCACTCAGCCAGAAATGAGCTTCGTCGCCGAAGATAATTTTGCTATGAAATTCTGGATTTTTGTAAAACTTTGCTAGAGCCACCGACTCAGAATTTCGAAAGTCATTTTTTAAATGTTTGAGGGTGCGTTGACATAAAGATACGAGATTCTTTTGTCCCTATTGATAAACCCTTTAATTATACGACGATCACTAATAAGAGTTTTGTATATGGTCACTGATACATATTTCGTGATGTTGCAAACGAAATGACAAATTGAGTATACTCTTACACTCCACCACATGGTGGAGGGATACAGTTTTTGATAGTGTCAAAGAGTTTCTTTCTCCATAATTGTTGTTTTGTTGTTCGTGTTTGCGATGATTGTCATGCCAAAATTCAGTTTTTCTTTTAGATAAGGGTTAGTATTTTTAAGTACAAACGAATGGGTAATTATAACGTATTTTCCAGACACTCCAAAAGCGACAGTGAACACTATTAACATGTCCTGTATAAAGGCAAGTGTGGGATTAACCAAAAAAGAAAAAAAACATGTTTGTAAAAAGGTGAAAAGTTCCATTAATTTTTAAAAACATGCCTCGACAAAATCCTCTTTACCATGGGGAGGCATTTAAAAAATTGTACGTTTTCTCGAGATAGGTTAAGCAAAAGCTCCATTCAGTCCAACTAAATTGAGTGTAGGAAGCCAAATTCGTGTTTACAACCTCGACAGCGTTTCATCCCTTCATATCCTTTATCCCTTCCGCCCTTTTAAAAGTGTCATAAAATGTTTACCCATTACACTGAAGCTGTTCTAAGGTATCTCAACCTCACTTAGTCAGGCTTAGGATACCACTAAAGCAGGGGCAAAAAAATACCTTCATCAAAAAAATGACAAATATTTTAACATTTCGGTTGTCATATTTGCTGGTTCATGCTTTTTTTTATGACCGCGTCCTGTATTGGCTTGTCTTACAAATCCCTCAACTGCACAGCAGACTAATCTGTGGAGTGGAAGCCAAGGAGCACAGGCGAATGGAAAGCACTTACCTGGCAACAAACATGAAGTGAAAGGAACGTTAGGACAACTACGCAAGGACGGCTTAAAGTAAAGTGAAAAACAGTGTAAACAAGAATTAACTAAAGTCTGCGCAATTTCATTTTCAAATAAATTAAACATAAATGAGGATTCTATACTTGAACTCCTTTTTGAAACAAGCTTAAAACTGAAGAGGCCACCGTATGACATTCGACTAACCCTCTGCAGAAAGGCTATCGTAGTAGCCATAACGAGGATGATGTAGATGTAGACGCATATGTAGATGTAGATGTAGCTGTAGATGTAGCTGTAGATGTATATGTAGCTGTAGATGTATATGTAGCTGTAGATGTAGATGTAGATGTAGATGTAGATGTAGATGTAGATGTAGATGTAGATGTAGATGTAGATGCAGATGTAGATGTAGATGTAGATGTAGATGTAGATGTAGATGTAGATGTAGATGTAGATGTAGATGTAGATGTAGATGTAGCTGTATATGTAGATGTAGATGTAGATGTAGATGTAGCTGTAGATGTAGATGTAGATGTAGATGTAGATGTAGATGTAGATGTAGATGTAGATGTAGATGTAGATGTAGATGTAGATGTAGATGTAGATGTAGATGTAGATGTAGATGTAGATGTAGATGTAGATGTAGATGTAGATGTAGATGTAGATGTAGATGTAGATGTAGATGTAGATGTAGATGTAGATGTAGATGTAGATGTAGATGTAGATGTAGATGTAGATGTAGATGTAGATGTAGATGTAGATGTAGATGTAGATGTAGATGTAGATGTAGATGTAGATGTAGATGTAGATGTAGATGTAGATGTAGATGTAGATGTAGATGTAGATGTAGATGTAGATGTAGATGTAGATGTAGATGTAGATGTAGATGTAGATGTAGATGTAGATATAGATATAGATATAGATATAGATATAGATATAGATATAGATATAGATATAGATATAGATATAGATATAGATATAGATATAGATATAGATATAGATATAGATATAGATATAGATATAGATATAGATATAGATATAGATATAGATATAGATATAGATATAGATAAGATATAGATATAGATATAGATATAGATATAGATATAGATATAGATATAGATATAGATATAGATATAGATATAGATATAGATATAGATATAGATATAGATATAGATATAGATATAGATATAGATATAGATATTAGATATAGATATAGATATAGATATAGATATAGATATAGATATAGATATAGATATAGATATAGATATAGATATAGATATAGATATAGATATAGATATAGATATAGATATAGATATAGATATAGATATAGATATAGATATAGATATAGATATAGATATAGATATAGATATAGATATAGATATAGATATAGATATAGATATAGATATAGATATAGATATAGATATAGATATAGATATAGATATAGATATAGATATAGATATAGATATAGATATAGATATAGATATAGATATAGATATAGATATAGATAGATATAGATATAGATATAGATATAGATATAGATTATAGATATAGATATAGATATAGATATAGATATAGATATAGATATAGATATAGATATAGATATAGATATAGATATAGATATAGATATAGATATAGATATAGATATAGATATAGATATAGATATAGATATAGATATAGATATAGATATAGATATAGATATAGATATCGATATAGATATAGATATAGATATAGATATAGATATAGATATAGATATCGATATAGATATAGATATAGATATAGATATAGATATCGATATAGATATAGATATAGATATAGATATAGATATAGATATAGATATAGATATAGATATAGATATCGATATAGATATAGATATAGATATAGATATAGATATAGATATAGATATAGATATAGATATAGATATAGATATAGATATCGATATAGATATAGATATAGATATAGATATAGATATAGATATAGATATAGATATAGATATAGATATCGATATAGATATAGATATAGATATAGATATAGATATAGATATAGATATAGATATAGATATAGATATAGATATAGATATAGATATAGATATCGATATAGATATAGATATAGATATAGATATAGATATAGATATAGATATAGATATAGATATAGATATAGATATAGATATAGATATAGATATAGATATAGATAAGATATAGATATAGATATAGATATAGATATAGATATAGATATAGATATAGATATAGATATAGATATAGATATAGATATAGATATAGATATAGATATAGATATAGATATAGATATAGATATAGATATAGATATAGATATAGATATAGATATAGATATAGATATAGATATAGATATAGATATAGATATAGATATAGATATAGATATAGATATAGATATAGATATAGATATAGATATAGATATAGATATAGATATAGATATAGATATAGATATAGATATAGATATAGATATAGATATAGATATAGATATAGATATAGTATAGATATAGATATAGATATAGATATAGATATAGATATAGATATAGATATAGATATAGATATAGATATAGATATAGACTATAGATATAGATATAGATATAGATATAGATATAGATATAGATATAGATATAGATATAGATATAGATATAGATATAGATATAGATATAGATATAGATATAGATATAGATATAGATATCGATATAGATATAGATATAGATATAGATATAGATATAGATATCGATATAGATATAGATATAGATATAGATATAGATATAGATATAGATATAGATATAGATATAGATATAGATATCGATATAGATATAGATATAGATATAGATATAGATATAGATATAGATATAGATATCGATATAGATATAGATATAGATATAGATATCGATATAGATATAGATATAGATATAGATATAGATATAGATATAGATATAGATATAGATATCGATATAGATATAGATATAGATATCGATATAGATATAGATATAGATATAGATATAGATATAGATATAGATATCGATATAGATATAGATATAGATATCGATATAGATATAGATATAGATATCGATATAGATATAGATATAGATATAGATATAGATATCGATATAGATATAGATATAGATATAGATATAGATATAGATATAGATATAGATATAGATATAGATATAGATATAGATATAGATATAGATATAGATATAGATATAGATATAGATATAGATATCGATATCGATATAGATATAGATATAGATATAGATATAGATATAGATATAGATATAGATATAGATATAGATATAGATATAGATATAGATATAGATATAGATATAGATATAGATATCGATATAGATATAGATATCGATATAGATATAGATATAGATATCGATATAGATATAGATATAGATATAGATATAGATATAGATATAGATATAGATATAGATATAGATATAGATATAGATATCGATATAGATATAGATATAGATATAGATATAGATATAGATATCGATATAGATATAGATATAGATATAGATATAGATATAGATATAGATATAGATATAGATATAGATATAGATATCGATATAGATATAGATATAGATATAGATATAGATATAGATATCGATATAGATATAGATATAGATATAGATATAGATATAGATATAGATATAGATATAGATATAGATATAGATATAGATATAGATATAGATATAGATATAGATATAGATATAGATATAGATATAGATATAGATATCGATATAGATATAGATATAGATATAGATATAGATATAGATATAGATATAGATATAGATATAGATATAGATATAGATATAGATATAGATATAGATATAGATATAGATATAGATATAGATATAGATATAGATATAGATATAGATATAGATATAGATATAGATATAGATATAGATATAGATATAGATATAGATATAGATATAGATATAGATATAGATATAGATATAGATATAGATATAGATATAGATATAGATATAGATATAGATATAGATATAGATATAGATATAGATATAGATATAGATATAGATATAGATATAGATATAGATATAGATATAGATATAGATATAGATATAGATATAGATATAGATATAGATATAGATATAGATATAGATATAGATATAGATATAGATATAGATATAGATATAGATATAGATATAGATATAGATATAGATATAGATATAGATATAGATATAGATATAGATATAGATATAGATATAGATATAGATATAGATATAGATATAGATATAGATATAGATATAGATATAGATATAGATATAGATATAGATATAGATATAGATATAGATATAGATATAGATATAGATATAGATATAGATATAGATATAGATATAGATATAGATATAGATATAGATATAGATATAGATATAGATATAGATATAGATATAGATATAGATATAGATATAGATATAGATATAGATATAGATATAGATATAGATATAGATATAGATATAGATATAGATATAGATATAGATATAGATATAGATATAGATATAGATATAGATATAGATATAGATATAGATATAGATATAGATATAGATATAGATATAGATATAGATATAGATATAGATATAGATATAGATATAGATATAGATATAGATATAGATATAGATATAGATATAGATATAGATATAGATATAGATATAGATATAGATATAGATATAGATATAGATATAGATATAGATATAGATATAGATATAGATATAGATATAGATATAGATATAGATATAGATATAGATATAGATATAGATATAGATATAGATATAGATATAGATATAGATATAGATATAGATATAGATATAGATATAGATATAGATATAGATATAGATATAGATATAGATATAGATATAGATATAGATATAGATATAGATATAGATATAGATATAGATATAGATATAGATATAGATATAGATATAGATATAGATATAGATATAGATATAGATATAGATATAGATATAGATATAGATATAGATATAGATATAGATATAGATATAGATATAGATATAGATATAGATATAGATATAGATATAGATATAGATATAGATATAGATATAGATATAGATATAGATATAGATATAGATATAGATATAGATATAGATATAGATATAGATATAGATATAGATATAGATATAGATATAGATATAGATATAGATATAGATATAGATATAGATATAGATATAGATATAGATATAGATATAGATATAGATATAGATATAGATATAGATATAGATATAGATATAGATATAGATATAGATATAGATATAGATATAGATATAGATATAGATATAGATATAGATATAGATATAGATATAGATATAGATATAGATATAGATATAGATATAGATATAGATATAGATATAGATATAGATATAGATATAGATATAGATATAGATATAGATATAGATATAGATATAGATATAGATATAGATATAGATATAGATATAGATATAGATATAGATATAGATATAGATATAGATATAGATATAGATATAGATATAGATATAGATATAGATATAGATATAGATATAGATATAGATATAGATATAGATATAGATATAGATATAGATATAGATATAGATATAGATATAGATATAGATATAGATATAGATATAGATATAGATATAGATATAGATATAGATATAGATATAGATATAGATATAGATATAGATATAGATATAGATATAGATATAGATATAGATATAGATATAGATATAGATATAGATATAGATATAGATATAGATATAGATATAGATATAGATATAGATATAGATATAGATATAGATATAGATATAGATATAGATATAGATATAGATATAGATATAGATATAGATATAGATATAGATATAGATGTAGATATAGATATAGATATAGATGTAGATATAGATATAGATATAGATATAGATATAGATATAGATATAGATATAGATATAGATATAGATATAGATATAGATATAGATATAGATATAGATATAGATATAGATATAGATATAGATATAGATATAGATATAGATATAGATATAGATATAGATATAGATATAGATATAGATATAGATATAGATATAGATATAGATATAGATATAGATGTAGATATAGATATAGATATAGATATAGATATAGATATAGATATAGATATAGATATAGATATAGATATAGATATAGATATAGATATAGATATAGATATAGATATAGATATAGATGTAGATATAGATATAGATATAGATATAGATATAGATATAGATATAGATATAGATATAGATATAGATATAGATATAGATATAGATGTAGATATAGATATAGATATAGATATAGATATAGATATAGATATAGATATAGATATAGATATAGATATAGATATAGATATAGATATAGATATAGATATAGATGTAGATATAGATATAGATATAGATATAGATATAGATATAGATATAGATATAGATATAGATGTAGATATAGATATAGATATAGATGTAGATATAGATATAGATATAGATATAGATATAGATATAGATATAGATATAGATATAGATATAGATATAGATATAGATGTAGATATAGATATAGATATAGATATAGATATAGATATAGATATAGATATAGATATAGATATAGATATAGATATAGATATAGATATAGATATAGATATAGATATAGATATAGATATAGATATAGATGTAGATGTAGGTGTTGATCTAGAATTTGATGTATATGTTAATACAGATGCAGTTGTCTGAAAGGCTCTCGTAAACGTATTCCGATATGACGATGCTAGTTGGTATATATAATGCGGAATGGAAAATCTTGAAAAATCATTAGGCTCGTAGTCCATAATGGAGGGTATATAAGATTCGATATGTTCGTGTTGTGGGCCTAATTTAGAAGTGAGTTTAAAAAAGTGGGCTTGGAGGAGCCTATGTTGACAATTCTTTTGTAATCCATTACATAAGTGCTTCGCTCTACTCTAAATCGGATGTAGAGCGAAGCCATGTGGTTTACGTTCCAGTGTCGGGTTCTAGTGGCGGATAACACCATTCTGTTTTGATTTAATCCTTGACTTGGTTTGTGTTGCTCCCATTTCGTCGACCTGATTTTAAAGCTCCATTAGCGGAATTTGCACTTCCAGGGCTGCTGTTTCTTCTTTTGCACATAATCCAAACCTGGCAATATGCCTATTTGTTACCTGGTACATTGATTTGTCCTGTAACCCAGCAGAGCCTGATATCGTCTGAATTTAGGTTAAGAAGGCGAATCAGTCCATTGCACAGGATGATTTGATTATCCTTAAGTCTAAGGCTTTGATAGCCACACAGAAGTCGATGTAGATTTTAAATTTAGCTGGAGGGATGACATGTTCCAATATCTAGGTTTGCGTAAAGCTCTGCCGTAAAGACTGGAATCGCCTATGAGTCTGTTAAAGACTCAAAGATTTCAAATTTAAATTTTTGAGCCGTGGGTGAATATAAACATTTCATCATCTTCCATGACTAAGTACTTCGCTTTTTTGACATTCCTTAATAAAAAATTCTGAGGGACATTCAATACGAAAAGGTGGTAGAATGTGATATAGGATCGGCTTTTTTTCGCCGCTGGGCATTTTTTAGCAAATCCCTCAACTGGAATTTTTTTACAATTGTTTTCCAAACTCCGACTAAGTTTTAGGGCAGTTTTATGGATAACATTGACCTTTGTATTGTATTGTATATGACCGTAATATCATCCATGCCAAAGGGCAGTTAAAATTCGGTCTGATTATGCGTAATGTTATTCTAACTGGTTCCATTTCCAGTAGGGTATTAACTACCACTACATTTGCTACCACTTATCTTTTTTACATTATGGGCATTTTGTTTTTTTTTTGCAAACAACTTCTATCGCTACATCAACGAGTTGAACGTTTCGTTCGAAGACTGTTTTCCACTGCTGCATGCCACTTGTCTGGTACATTGGACGAGAGTTAAAAGAGAGAAAAAAAATGTAATTGATTGTTTCTGACCTTTTTGGTGCAAGGTCAAGTTGTCGGTTTAAGTGTTTGTCTTTGTTTGGCGTGGTTCAGTGGTGTGTGAGAGTTGTAATATTTAATTTTAACTGCATTATTGTGGATGACCCAGTGAACATTTTGGGATGTGGGCTAAAGGTGTGGAGACCAGTTGCTCTGTAACTTTTGGGGATAAAAAAGAAGGAGGGTATGAACAAATGGGCGAATTAGTGGGGAGATTAAAGGTGTGATATTTAAAAAAGGCTTTCAAGATAGCTAGGCTGGAGAATGAGATAAGTATTGAGAGTTCTTTAAGCAGTTTATTCGCTCTCATAGCGTAGAAGTACTGTTCGGTTCCGAAGCTAGAGTACCGAGGCATATCCAAGTGGGCCGGAGGCACGCCTAATGGCAGAATCATAAATTCAACAATTATGAGGAGGATAGATGACAATAGGAATCCAAAAATGAGGATAAAAGATGATTATGAGGAGAATAGATGACAAAAAGAATGCAAAAATGAGCAGATATAAAATCAGATGATCAGACGAATGAGCAGAATAAACAGGTTCTCGTATTTAGGAGAACGAAAAGTTGGATGAAATGATTATCGAAGGCACGTGTAGATGATCAGAAGGATGGATAGACGGACGGAAGGATAGCTGATTAAAGGAATGCACCGGATATGAGGGAATGGAGAAGGAATGACAGGTGATCGACTGTATGACTAAATGGTCAGTCAAAACGATAGCTCCGAAGTCTGATAGATTGTCGTAACGATAGTCGACCATACAAATTTACGATGGGATGGAAGCACATACTCGTATAACCGCAGGAACGCCTAAAGTTCAAACAGAAATATGATCAGGAGAATGTTAAAGTGCTCGGACGAATTTGTAGTTGGCCTTGTAAAGGGATAGTTGATATGAGGGACAGATAAACTGATAATCGGATTTATGTGGAAAGACAGATTTGTGAGAAGGTTTTCGATTGTTCCTTAGTCGAATATTGAGAATTGGGTAAAAAAACTTGAACATACAATTGGACGGATGGATGGCTTACCGGAAGCATGAATGAAACGGTATGCAGATAAACAGTGGGCGTTATTAATTATGTGGGAGTTGTTACGGAGAGTCCTATATTCGGAAGAAAGCTAGTAAATGATCTGCCGTACAGGTGGGTGACCACTCGAAACTTTTAATGATACACCTGATGATGATAGATGCATAGATAAGTGATAGGATGGGTGGATGGGATGGCATAGATAAGCTGATCGGATGATAGAATGAAAAGACAATTGAAAGTTTGGATATGTCGTAGGAAATATATGGGTTGACTAGGTTAATTAACGTCTGGATGGACAGAATATTGAATGAGTTTACAGATAGATGATTCGGCTTAATAACAGAAAATTAGACCATTGGTCAGATAATTGGAAGGATAAATAGATGAATGAATATAAGAGTAGATGACGGAGCATATATGAATACAAAGAGTAGATATATGGACTAATGATCTAATAAATGAATGAACAGGTGATCGAACTGAACAGGTGTTATGCTCGGTCGAGTGATCGAAGAGATAATCAATGTCATGAAAGTATGATCAGTAGGTTGGACAGATGGTCAGAGTGATGAATAGCTACGAAAAGGGGTGAATAGATAATTTTTTTTTATATATGTTTTATTTGTATTATTGAACTTGCCCCAAAGGAGCCTAACAATAAGTATAAGTAGAAATGCTTGATCGAATCTGTGAGTAGGAACCAGAATGAATGGACAGATTGTAGGACTTGTGAAGAATCGTATGAATGGACAGATGATTTAATGAGTCGACAAATGATCGGGAGTTATAGTGGATGTTCAATGGAATAAGAGAATATATTTTCGTAGTCACGAGTAGATGATAAAAAGAATGCATAGATCAGAAAATGGGAGAACGAATGGACACGAGTATGCGACCAAGCGGAAAATTGCATGGAGAGACTATCTAGTGAAAAGGCTGGTCGATGATCGGAGTATTTTGATGTGACTAATGATCAAATATATTTTAAGATGTATGGGCAGCAGAGCAAAAGTATGGACAGATGACTGATAAAAAGATTGCAGAAGGGACGGATTATTGGAAGGATAAATAGATGATTGTACGTACAAGATGGACAGATCATCGCAATATAAAAATTATAGTGGAATGCATGGACAGAAGATCGAATGAGAGGACACTTAATCGAATATATATACAGATCAGTCGGTCGCTGGATGGATTATCGGAGCCATGAGCAGATTATCAAAAGGATGGACAGATGCGAGAAAGGGGCGGACAGATATTTAGAAGAATAAATGGCTGATCTCATGCAAGATAAGTAAACCACACAGTTGGATTCATGGTCGAACGAATGGATTGGAAACCAAACCAATGAGATGTTTTAGTTAGTGAACATTTGATTGGATGATCAAACAGATGATCGGCCAGATGCATAGATCAGCCTGACAGATAGATCTTTATAAGAACTTCATTACTATCCCAGTCATGGACAAATTATCAGAAGAACGGACAGGTGTTAAGATTAACAAATTTTAGACAAAAACATAAGCTTACAGGACAGAAATAAAATCGGCTGGATATGCTGGTTATCAGAGGGTTGGACAAGTGTTCCGAAGGATGGAATGTTGATGGAATAGACATCAACATTTGACATTTCTTTGTTTCAGTGTTTAAAGAATTCCACCATAGAGAGGTACACAATTGAGCAGCGCGTCAGTCGACCAAATGTGTCCACAATCGGAATAATTGTGCTCCAATTTAAGCAAACCGGTCAATTGAGAATTCTGGAGTGATTGTAGAAAAACCAATGCATCTACAAGAGTGACTGTTTGGTGCGGTTTATGGGCTGGCGGCGTCATTGGGACAAACTTCATTGAAAATGAGGTCGGCTAATCTGTTACCGTGAATAGTGTTCCCTGCCGCGAGGTGATAACGGACTTCTTGTGGCAAGAAATTGAGGATATGGAGCTGGACGGATATTTGGTTCCAAACAGATGGTCTTATTTGTCACACAGCTATTGAAACAATGGCTGTTTTGAGCGAAAAATTCAAAGGCCATGTTATCCTACGTCGTGTTGTTGTTACTGGCCACCAGGATCATTATATTTGAAACTGTTGAGCTTCGTTCTATGGGGATATTTACAGGAAAAAATGTACTGCAATAAGCCAAGAATAATTTAAGAATTAGAGAATAACACAATTAGGCACATTAACGACATTGAAGTACCATCGGAAAGAATAATGTCACCAAAGCCGCGACGAACATTTCGCTGTTGTTTTACGCATGACAGTCATAGATCCTTTTATTGTAAAAAAAATATTAAAATTGAATTAAAATCGTGCGTTTTAGGTGGGCCAACCTTTATTTTTTTATAAAGATACGAAAATATGGACACATATGGTACACATATGTACGAAAATATGGACACATATGGTACAATTTCAGCAGAGATGAAATGTAATGAGTTTGTAATACGAGGCTTCTTCTTTAGGGCCGGCAGCTTCTGAAATCGGGAAAGACCCTTGTATGGGAGCCATAAAACATTAAACAAATAAAATGGTTCTGTTTTATCTAAGTTGCAAGATGAGCTCATGATTGGGTTTAATTTATGGATTTTAGAGCTTCAGAGATCCAAATCGGAAGTGGAGCTTTGTGTGGGGTCTAGTGGACCGATATGGCTTTTCTAAATTTAGTCGGAATCGAAAGAATTATTTGGTTTCTATAGCTGCAGGTTCTGTAGTCGGCAAGAATATTTTATAATATTATAACATAGACCGATATGGAACAATTTGGTGAGGGTTTGTCCTTGGGACAAATCTGAACGAAGTTTCTTTGAAATCAGTTCATTCCTGCGACCAGTAACAACTACAGACGGACGATGAGACGGACATCTCTTAATGTAAACAGATATAGATTCAACAACGATAGGTAAGCTCAACATGGGGTATAACTCAATTCCTTTAAGGTCTTTTTGTACCTGTACCTCAGTGTGGTGTAGGATAAAATAATTTTAAAACAACTGTTCCATAGCATAGTGTAAAATACTACGTTTGAATCTTTCTACCCTGCCTTTCACTGCTGGGTGGCTGGCTTCACTGACACTTTCTCGGCGAAGTGTTTGCAACAAACAGGAAAAAAGGTGCCATACGAGAAGCAATCACGCTAACAAACCTTAGTGCTGTTAGGTGGTATCTGCAGCCACTTCGTAGTCCACTGCCTTATCACACTTAGTGGAGGACTACTCACCAGTGCTGCAGCCAGCACTCAGCCAGTCATAGGAGGTCTAGGCCAGATGACCTTTAGGCTATGACAAAACAAACAACAGAGAAAGAGAAAAAGGTTAAAGAGTTGATGCTCTAACGAGTTGTCATGGTACGTGTACGAGGAAGGTACGGACGCCGGAAAAAGTTGATATTATGCGCAGACATGGCAGCCAGGGAAGCAGTGGCGATAAAGTGAAACAGAAATGTTGTGATTTCGTTAGCCATGAGCACTAACTTTGTAACCCGAAGAAGTTTCTACGGGTTGCGGAGAGGTGGACTTATCATGAACAACTAGCTTATGATGATATGGTGATGATGATGATGTATGGCCTACGTCATGGTGGTGATGATATAGCAGTTGTCGATTGTTGTAACTCGGCTTGGATGGGCTGTCACTCCATGACTTTTCGCCAGTAGGTAAAAAACACCTGTTGGAAGAGTGTGTGTGTATGTTTTAAGGAGGATAAGGTTAATTTTGTTTAACTTTTTTGAGAAAAGATTAAAGTTTATGTTTCAAGGTAATTGATTGAAGACGGCTTAGGTTATTTAGCCATTATCACGCTTTCCTTTCGTTTTGGGAAATATCTGCTTAAATAAGTCTTCGTGTTAAACTCTATTTATCCATTAATATTAAATTGAGTACGAATTTGTAAAACACATGCCTTTATTTTTTTGCTAGTTTATTTAAAAGGATTTATTTATATTTCGCCTTTCTTTCGATCGATCGTCTTACTTTTTTCTTTTTTCCATTGTGTTCCTTGGCGTGAATTGATTATGCAAGAGCTGTGAGGTGTGAATGGCAATGAGGTGGGGTGGCCATACTCTACAACAGCTCACAGTGGTTGTATATGAAGAAACTGTAATCATAATCCAAATGCTGCTATATATATTGCTGACCTAATAACGAAAGTGTGAATATTTATCATCAAAAATGTTTTTTTTGTTTTTCAAAGTATTCTCCAGCATGATTTATACACTTTTGCATGCGCTCAAACCTTTTCCACTCCGACTGAGACACCTCCAAAACATGGTTTTTGAATGCTTCAACAGCATCTTCTGGTGACGAAAATCGATGACCACACATTTTGTTCTTGATGTGCGCGAATAAAAGGATGTCATTGGGTGCCAAGTCAGCGCTGTACGGCGGATGATCCATCAATTCAACGTTTTGGCCGGTCAAAAAGGCGCTGGTTGGAGCCGATGTGTGAGAGCTCGCATTGTCATGGTGCGGAATGATTCGTCTTCCTTGTTTATTTCTGGAATTTCTCCGAAGACTTCAGGCAAACAAATTGTGATGTACCACTCATAATTGATCGTCCTACGTTGCTCAAGCGGAACAGTCGCCACAAAACCAGTTTTGCCGAAGAAACAGGCGAACTTTTGCTTCGAAGTGCATCTCCTCGAACAACTTTCGTTGCATTTGGCTCGTCTTCGAAGACCCACACGGTCGATTGCTATTTTGTTTCGGGCCCATACGCATAAATCCATGATTCGTCACCTGTGTCGATCTTATAAGCGTCTAAAGCACGGCGATCGTATTACAAAGCCATACAAAGATTTAAGTTCATCGATGCACTCTTGTCGTGATAATCCACGTCGAAAGTTGTGAAAAATGAACGCACGAAAATGTTTACGACTAAATCCATTTTTTGCCAAATTGTTTTTTTCAAACCACTGTTAACAACACAAATGATGGTCGTAAGTCAAAACGTTCTGAGTACGTTTATGCTAAAAAATCTCAAGCTTTCCAATGGAAATGTCTGATGGTGCCAGGCAACACTTGGTGCTGCATATGCCAGAAATATATACAGCAACCCTTGTAGTCTAAATTCTGGAATCCTTATGTAGCCACATAACAAGTGCACTATCGATTTTACTTTATCTGCTTCGAGCAGATGAAGTATCGCAATAATATTAACGCTTTCCAAGAAGGGATAGTCTAGATTATTGAGTCCTTGGGCAGCCACATAGCAAGTGCACTAACGACTTTACTTCATTTACGTCGATCCAGCTTCGAAAGTAGTCCTTTCTTAAGACACCAATCGAGGCAAAGTTCTAATTATTTGCGACGAGTATACGGTATTGCAATGATAACTATTCATGGACCCAAGTTAGCTATAAAGCCTAAGAAGTGCATTTTAATGCTGTCAAAAAATCGCATTCCTAGAAGGTATAGTCTTGATTCTTGAATCCTTGTGTAGTCACACAGCAAGTGCACTTTCGATTTTTCTTCATCTGTGTCGAGCCAGCTCCGCCAGCAGTTCTCTCTTAAGTTGTCAACTAGTTGTCAACGAATTATTCGCGACGAGTATACGGTATGGCAATGATACCTACTCAAAGACCCAAGCGAGCTATGCTTAGGGCGGTTTCTAATAAAACCCAAGATTTACATTGGTTATATCGGTAAGGTCCCCATAGTATCGCTTTCCTACTTCATATTCGTCGGGCCAGCTCCAAAAGTAGTCCCTCCTTAAGGTGCGAAACGAGGCAATGAATGAATTATTTACGAGTATTATATGGTATGGCAATGGCAATTAAACCTTAATCGTCTAGATTTTTGAATTATTGGGCAGCCACATATCATGTGCACGATCGATTCTATCATGTGCACGATCGATTCTACGGCACAGTGCTTTTTTGGGACTCCGGTAAGAGATCTGATAGACGCTTTGCCAACCACCAGAAGTTCATGTGACCGTGTATCGATACTCATCTTGACCCTGTCTTTCTGTTTGCCAGTTTGTCTATGTAGTTCAATTGCTCAACAGGTGGCATGGACAAGTCTGAGGAATAGGTCTCATCCACGGTTTTAGAACCTAGGACACTCGCCTAGCAGCTCGTTGTCTGGGATGATGCTTAGCCCGCTCATATCTCGGTTTTTTGCAAAGGATTTTCCTTGTGCCACTCAGGTGCATTATTGCATGATTGCAGATGGAAAACGTACACAAATATATATCTGACATCAGCATCATGCAGGAACTGTGATAGCTAGGACAAGGTGTACTCCAAACAGATGAAGCTCGAATTTGGGTTAGAATTTTCAGAGAAAGACTGACAACAATCCGTTTTAAAACTAAATTAGATCACGCTCCGATAGATAAGAAACGCTATAATGCCAAATATAGCTATGGCGAGCTACTGGGCCAGATATAGCACCGTAGAATCAGCCATTCATACATACTCCTCTGCTAGCATACCATTGGCACCTATTTTCCAGTTGCTCTGCAATCGAATTTCCAATTTATTTGGATGTAGAACCACTGTACCAAGTGCCTTGTTTTGCCCGTGGGTTGCCCAATTTCCTGTATTTGGCCCAAATATCATATAAACGAATTTTGTTGCCTTGTCTTAAATACCAACACTTTCGTGTGGTTTGATTTTAAATGTTTCCTTGTTAATTATTTATCAATAAGGATGAACTTTCGAGCGGCAAACCGAGTGCCGGAAAGAACTCCAGCATGGCGTGTGCATGTAGGCAAAAAAAGCAGAAGAATTTTTCGCTCTGTTTATTTATTGATTTTCCCTGGCTAACGGATGAGCAAGTATTTGGTGGATATAAATAAATGTAGATTAATGTTGAATTCACGAACATACGAGTATAAGTATATATAAAGTTTTTGTGATAAAATGGTACACGTAAAAGGTATTTAGGATATTTTAATATACTACCAAGGATAGACGTCTAATGGTATATGGGAACTCTGGAAAGACTGTCAAATTTAAGGTCAGATCAAGTGTATTTAGAATAAAGGGCTAAATCGCTTTCTGGATAAAATAAATATATATCGAGTTAGCTTATAAGTTGGGCATTCTAAAGCTTTTTAAGCCCTACACCAAACAATCTTACAGGGATGCTGAAGGCTTGACTTGGCCGATGTCAAATTTCATGGATGAAAGGAGATAGGCTTTATAAGTAATGGGTGATCCAAATAGAGATACTATTTTCAAAAGCCTTTTTTTCACAGCTCAAGTGTGAGTCTTGCTCTCATTTTTTGTTTGTTTAGTATGGGTTGGCATTTCATCATGGAAAGACTTACGCCTGAACAACGTTTGCAAATCGTTCAACTTTATTACGAAAATTCACGTTCTGTGAGGAATGTGTTTCGTGCACTTCGTTCAACTTTTAGTCAACATAATCGGCCTACTGAGCGTACTATTCGCAACACCATCACCCATCTCGAGACCCAGCATTCTTTATTGGATAATATTCAACCGAATAGACCAAGTCCAGCACGAAGTGTAGAAAATATAGCGGCCGTAAGTGAAAATGTACACCAAGACCATGGAGAGTCGATTCGAAGCCGTTCGCAGCAACTCGGATTGACGTGTGGAACGACTTCGCGTATTTGACGTCGAAAGCGTACAAAATACAGCTTGTGCAAGAACTGAAGCCACCCAACGTTCCCAAGCGACATCGCTCGCTCTTTGGGCTCTTGAAAAGTTCCAAGAAGATCAGACGTTTTCGAGCCAAATTTTGTTCAGCAATGATGCCCATTTCTGGCTCAATGGGTATAAACTTATAAACAAGCAAAATTGCCGCATTTGGGACGAAGAGCAACCAGAAGAGGTTCAAGAGCTGCTACTTCATCCAGGAAAAACAACGGTTTGTTGTGGTTTGTGGGCTGGTAGAATCATCGGTCCATATTTCTTCAAAAATAATGCCGGTGAGAACGTAACCGTCAATGGCGACCGTTATCGTACCATGATAAACGACTATTTGATGTCTGAAATTGAAGCTTGTTTCTCGGCGACATTTGGTTTAATAAGACGGCGCCACTTCCCACACATCGCATCAATCAATGGATTTATTGAGAGAAAACTTAGATGAGCAGATAATTTCACGTTTTGGGCCGTTTGATATCACACCTTTAGACTTTTTTCTGTGGGGATATGTCAAGTCTAAAGTTACTGCGGACAAACCCGCTTCAATTCAGTCCTTGGAGCAAAACATCAAGAGTGTCATTCGCCAGTTACCAGTTGAAATGCTCGAACGAGTCATCGAAAATTGGACTCAACGGATGGACCATCTGAGACGTAGCCGCGGCCAACATTTGATAGACATAATCTTAAAAAAATAAATGCCAAAGAATGTTCTTTCAAATGATAATAAACATTCGCTTATTCAATTTGAATTTTCTGTGTGTTTTTTAAAAAAAAGTGGGTTCCTCGAAATGGATCACGCTTTATTATGACAATCAATTCTGGTTTAATTGAAAGGCGTTCTTCAATATGCACATATTTTTCGAAGGGTCGACGGAGGAGCACTATTAAAATTTGTCTTTGTTCTTCTAATATCATAGAAAGGTTTTATTTTGATTCTGAATCCCGCATCTTAAGACCTCTTATATTATATGTATATGTTTTTGACTGAATTTCGTATAACACGTTTCTAGCGACCAATAACCGACATGAATAGTCCCTATAACTGTCCTGGTCCCCTTGAGGCACTTCCATGAGCTGTGAGTATCTTAGGTCAGTATTCAGCAACCACCCCCAGTTATCACTGAGCCATCCGCATCGTTTTCTACTACACAAGTAATTTTTCATTTAAAAAAAGTTGCCGAAATTACAACTGTCAAAATGTATACGAATGTATTCTAACAAAACCTCTATAGTCATTGATAGAAAAAGTTTCAAGGAATATTTTCGAATGAATTCATTTTCATTATGACGCCTGTCATTGTTTCATCATGAAAATTATGCAACAGCAACGGCATGCACGGGAAAGTTTTGAAAAATATCTAAAACACATGCCATAGCAAACAAATGCGATCATTTGAAAAGGGGATGCGGCCGAGGGTTGATGGAAATTGTAAAAAGTTGTTATGATAATTTGGTACTTGTTCCTGTATAAAAAGGGGCTTGATTGAAAGCCAATAATACAGAGAGAGTCAATAAAAGAAGATTCATATCTGTTTGTTAGATAAATGTTATTACGTCTTGTGGCTGAAGGCGGAAAACCAGCCTGCTGGATAATCCTCGAGAAAAGTATTTTAAAGTAAATTAAGCTTTCGTGTATTTTGGTGACTAATTTCAACAGTGGCTTTGCACTTCTGTGCGAGGTCCTCTTGAGACACCTTCCTCCTCATATGATGATTACTCGAACCCAACTCTAGATTGATGATGTTTTTATTAATAATGAAATACCTCAGCTCCTTTCTGAAGACATAAGTCCTTCCAGAGGAGGCACATTTCGAGTTCTTTGACATGAAATCGATATCTAGTTGGAGAGAAGTTCCACTTAGGACATATACGTATCCATAATAAACGAAGACATATAGGGTGATCAATCTAGAGGTATTTTTTCAATACAGATTTTTTCACAGATTACGCGTGAGTTGTGTTTTTGCCATTTCATCATGAAAAGACTTACACTGCACTGAAAACTGAAAAGACTTACACTGCGAAAACTATGGCTTGCGTGCTTTACTATACCGTTCGAAATGCTCGATCGAGTCATCCTAAATTGGATGGACACCCCGAGACGTAGTTGCGGCCAACATTTGAAGGAAATTCATTTCAAGAAATAAATGGCTTAAAATACACTTTCGAATGAACAATAAAGATTCCACTCTTGACTGGAATTTTTGCATTTTTTTTTATTAAAAAAAAAATACCTAACCTACCTAATGTTAGTTGGTGGTCAGTATTTTTCAATAATTGTAACTGAAGTATCGGTAGAATATACGAAGAAACAAAAAACTGCTAACACACAAAAAAAAAGTGAAATTGATTTTTTTACCCTTAGATCCCTTTCTCTATGCGCTGTCACATATAGTTTAGTCTTTGGCTTTAAGAAAAGTTCATAATATTAACTCGAACTTGGGAAATTCCCTTTTTAAGGCTTCAGAAAATACCATACCATTCTCTAGTCGTATGAAAGGCACGTTGTTATAGAAGATTAATGAAGAAACGACGGTATGATGACCTCTTAACAATACTGAGATTTATTAATATTCAACACAAGAAGCGAGAAAATTATATACATATTACTCTATACAAAGAATATATTCGTCCTCTATAAGAGACGACCACACGAAGCCTTATTTTACATAAATACGAATAACACCAAATCATATTTGCTATTTTTTGCCATTACGGTTTTCTATCACTCCTCAGCCACGCCCTTTACCGCAATCAAACAACATGCAACAACTTTTTTGTGTTTCCGCAAAACACTCTGTGGGAGAACTTCGACGAAAGTTGAGAATGTGGAATTCTAATGAAATGTTTATATGCAACACGGAAACATGGCAATCATACGACTAATGCCACACAGCCACACCAACTCAAAGGTAGCCTCCAACCGCCTTGAGTGTTGGTGCAACTGTTAATGAAGAGAGAGCGAGAGAGCGTGAATGTGAGCCAGGAAACGCGAGTATGTGCTGATGCTAATGAAAATAGTACCTTTACGAATGTGCGTTGGTGTGTGTGTTAGCCATATATGTGTTTTTTAAACTATTAACAACAACACCGACACACAATGACGACATCAATACAATTAACATGAATGAAATGTGGAAATTGTTGTTTCTCTCGGCGTATTTGGGGAAAAACAATTTAAATTTGAAATGCAATGAGCTAAGCTGTGCAGACTTGTGTGAAAATGAAAACTTTTTGATAAATACTCACACACTCATGACATGCTCGGCGAAACTTTTCCTTCATTACCGCTACCACATTGGCTTGCACCATGTGCCACTATTTCCGGGGAAATTGGTAATGAGAATTTTTGCACAAATACTCGTAACAAGGTGGCTTTGATGTTTAATTTAAAACAGTTGATGGTTGCTTCAATTATTTGTTAGAAAATCTTAACGAATTTTTCTGTAGAAAAACTCAACGAATTTTATTGTAGAAAATCTCAACGAATTTCTCTGTAAAAGCATTTTTTGTAGAAAATTTCATAGCATTTTTCTATAGATAATTTCATAGAATTATTCAATAAAAATTTTCATAGGATTTTTCTACAGAAAATTTAAAAGAATTTATAAATATTTTCATAGAAATATATATAAAATTTCCTCCACTATTTTCACAAAAAGTTTAAACTTTTATAGAAAATTTCGTCGACAATTTTTATAGAAAATTTCGTTAAAACTTTTATATTGGAGATTTTGCTCAAACTTTTATATTGGAAATTTTGCTGAAAATTTTATAGAAAAGAAACGATTAAAAATGCTTTTATAAAATTTTGTTAATGACTTTTCAAGAAAGAGTCCTACTGCGCCAAGGTTATGTACAATTTCGTAGAAATATTTTGATAGAAGGTGTTGCTAAATTATTTTTATATAAAATAAGTCGCCATTTTTATAGATAATTTTTAATGCAAATTTTGTCAACGAATTTTTTCGGAACATATTTTTGTTAATGTGAATAAAAATATTCGCCGACAAATTTTATTTTGCAAAAAAATTTATTTTGCAATTGTTCAAAAATTTTTCGAAATTTTTTCAAAAAGATTAGTGACAATTTTTTAAGATAATTCGCCCACAATTGTTTTTAAAATTCATGTACAACTTTTTTTAAAAATAAATTACGTCGTTCGTCGGCAGTTATTGTAAAAAAATTCTACAAAAATTTTATAGCAAATATTGGTAACAATTTTCCACATTTTGCAAAATTTGTTGTAAAATTTTTTATAGACAATTTCGTAAATTTTTTTAAAGAGAATGTTATCTATTTTTTATAGAAAATGTTATCAAAATTTTTATAGAAAATTTTATCAAATTTTTTAAAGAAAATTTTATCAAATTTTTTTAAAGAAAATTTTATCGAATTTTTTTAGAAATTTTGTCAAATTTTTTATAGAAAATTTTGTCTAATTTTTTGAAGAAAATTTTGTCTAATTTTTTATAGAAAATTTTATCAATTTTTTTTAGAAATTTTGTCAAATTTTTTATAAAAAATTTTGTTAAATTTTTTAAAGAAAATTTTGTCAAATTTTTTATAGAAAATTTTGTCTAATTTTTTGAAGAAAATTTTGTCAGTTTTTAAAAAAAAAATTATAGAAAATGTGAAATTAAAGGAAATTTTGTCAAATTTTTGTATTGAAAATTTTGTCAAATTTTTTGTAACTAGAAAATTTTATCAAGTTATTATAGAAAATTTTGTAAATTTTTTTATTGACACATTTTCAGATGTTTTATAGAAATTATTTCGTCTATTTTTATAAATATTTTGGTAAAAAATTTCGTCGAATGTCTTACAAGAATTTAGGAGAACATTTTGTAGACATTTTTTTATACGTGATTTATAAAAAGTTTCGTCAAAAAACAAAAAAAAGTAAGATTCATTTTCAATTTTTAGTTGAAGAGTCTAAGGTGTGCGTTTTTATGAGGAATTTTGAAATTGACTTGCTTCGTAAAGGTTCTGGAATCTTTTCGAAATTATGTTTATTGCATACAATTTGTGAACTTTTCGGCCAAAAAAGTATATTTCTTTTTACTCTAACAAGTACGTTTCTGTGGTAATTATTACGATAAGAATCACATGGACCAGTTTCGCAAACTCCGTTTAGTTAACCGCCGGTTTTCGTTTCATGCCAAAATTCCACAAAATAACCAAACCTACCGTCATCTATGGCCTCGATCAAAATCGATTTAAATTTCCGTATTCTAATCAAAACTGCAAAAATACCAAATAAGCCCATTGTTCGCCACACCAGACCAACACCGCACCAGACCATTTGGCCAAACAACATATCATCGACCATAAATAACCTAGCGTACCCGCTACAACAATAATAACAATAACGACAACCAAGGAGGAAAAGCGGAAAAATAACAGCACACAATTTACAAAACAATTTCCCTAAGGTGTCTTAAACTGTATTAGACTTTAAAGTTGGTATTTTTTTCACTTTTTGGCATCAAAACTAAACTTCAATTCCTCCTGCGCCACAAACAGGCCCCACACCACCTACAAAAGCGGCGTCATAATCCATTCGAGACACAATAGCAGAATAATGTTAAATTTGTACTCCACTTCCTCCTACCTTAATTCCCCTTTAACTACGATTGAAACCCAGAAAAAGCTAAAAGGAAATCTATGATAGCGTGTGTTAGCGATGATACTACGATACGATACGCGCTTTTGCAGTTGTATTGTTTTTTTTAAGGGGGATTTTTTGAACCGTACCGTTTTCAGTCGTTGTTGGCCAAATGTATTAGCTGAAGATATACGAGTTTATAAACAATTGTTTATTGTTGTTGCTTTTCTACCCAGAGTTGCTGTTGTTGGAATTAATGCTGCATCTGTTGTTGGTGTATGGAGCGTAGTTATGGTTATTTTCTACAACCGCACCTGGTTTCTTTAGAATTTTGCGTTGTACAAATTTCGCCAGCCTCTTACGAGAAGTAGTGGTGGCGGTATTCCTCTCCAATAGATTTTAAAGTATTGATAGCTAAATTGCCAAAATGCTTGTTGTTATACTCTCGCTAGAGTACAGTTAGCAACTGGGCTGAGTATGATGAGGTTGGAAAGCAATTTTCGGAAAGGAGTTCACAAAATGAATGCATACTATTTTTTCAATGTCGCATAGTTTTGTATTTATTAAAAACTTTATAGTCGAGCCGAATTAATCATACACTGTTCCAATGGATATGCCAAAAAGAAAGATAAAAAAGTTTAAACTTACTGTAAATTTTAGTAATTATGCGTATGTATTTGTATTAACTTGTAGATGTCCAATTTTGCGGCTCTTGTACAAAACATCAAATTAAGCTAAATCCTATATATATTTTGATAGTTCTTGGTTTCCGCAGATATGGAGTTGTTTGCTTCCAATATGTGCATATTTCAAGTCACGGGCCGTACTGTCCCCTGGAGTCAGTACGGCCCCGAAGTCAGTCAAATATTTAAAATAGTTACAAATTTGTATTCTTGGGTAAAAATAAATTCTATATATAATTAATTGAGTATAGATAAGTGGTTTTCAGACCCTAAGGCCCAAAAATATTGTTCGGACCTTGGAGCCCAAATTTTTAGATTAATGCCACATGTAGATTTGAGAAAAAAATTAAAGATCTAAATTATGCTTCCCTTGGTTTCAAGGACCAGGTTCGATGTCTAACCAGATATTCAAAATGGTAAAGGGTGGTTAAATTTTAAGGGCCGAGGTTGATTAAATATAACACACATTATTGAGGAAATTGTTGTCATTTATTCTTTTTATGATATAATTGGTATGGTTCAAATATGTATGGAAGAAAATATCGGCCAAATGGCCGCCGCGACCTCGGCGGTACACCTCCATCCGATGGTCCAAATTCTCGATGACGCTGAGACATAGTTGAGGTTCTACGCCATTAATGTGCCCAATTATATCATCCTTTAGCTCATGAATTGTTGCTGGCTTATAGACGTTCACTTTTTCTTTCAAATAACCCCAAAGAAAGAAGTCCAACGGTGTCAAATCACATGATCTTGGCAGCCAATTAACATCGCCACGACGTGAGATAACACGGCCATTGCATTTGTCGCGCAAAAGAGCCATTGTTTCGTTAGCTGTGTGGCAAGTGACACTGTCCTGTTGAAACCACATATCGTTCACATCCATATCTTCCAATTCGGGCAATAAAAAGTTCGTCATCATCTCACGATAGCGAACACTATTCACGGTACCTGCTTGAGCGGCCTCATTTTGGGAAAAGTTTGGCCCGATGATGCTGCCAGCCCATAAACCGCACCAAACAGTCACTCTTGTGGGTGCATTGTTTTTTCGACAATCACTTTTGGATTACCATTTGCCCAAATGCGGCAATTCTGCTTATTGGCGAATCCACTAAGGTGAAAATCACTGAAGATGATTTTCTTCGAAAATGGATCATCCACTGTTGCCTGAAGACTGAATAACTTTAAAGCGTTCATCGCTTGTGTATCTTTCGATGGTTCCAGTTGAGTTAGTCTGAAATTGAGAAATATCAAATGAAATGCAGAAAAAAACTTGACGTTTAGGTGTGGTTCACATTCAACATCGGCCCTAAAAATTAACCCACCCTTTATCATATTTGGATGTCTGAGAAAATTTTTTAATGTCTAAATGTGCCGGATCAACTTCAGCCCAAATTAAGGCAAATCGTAAAAAGAGTTTTACTTTCTGCTTCCAACGACATTTCAGTGTTATTCTCATGTACCACTTAATCTTATGGGGACTTTATCACAAACTACTTTACCTATTTCGATCAACATCTTGCTACAGAAAGGTGTTACAGGTGGTTTCAATATAAAATCTTAACATGATCCGATTTGGTCAATTTTCATCTGAGCTGGCTCAAAAATGTGGACTAGTAACAGATTAAGGAAGCTCTTAACTTTTCTCCATAGCATATAGTTTAAATCAAAACATGGTTTGAAGCTCTATGATCTGGTGTCTATATATTGTAAAAATTTATGCTGTAGTTATAGAGATATAAGTAAATTAAGAAATATTTACTTTTTTGTCTACCGAAACGTATGATTAATATTAATTATTTAATATATTTAGAAAAACTGTAGAATTGACGTTGTAAAATTAATAGATTGACCAACATGAGCCATATTTAACATGTAAAGCCTTCGGAAAAGAGTTAGAAATACTTCACAGTTATTTAAAGCGTTGGGATGGTTAAGAAAATTGGAAAACTCTGAAAAAGAGACCGAGTAACTTAATAAAAAAAATTGTGGCTATTAAATATTTGATGAAATATTGGCAAATAACTGAGATAAGAAATTGACTATCTAAAATTCATTGACAGTGGCTCAATTTTGAAAATACTATCGATTTTTAAACCTACAATTAAGTAAGAGATAAATCTCTAACGCATGTCAAAGCTTTTCTATTAAATGCAATGGAGGAGGCATTAAAAAGTGGTTTCTTGGTATTAATTTTAAAATTATATCACGTGCAGATGGTCAAAAGAACGTCCACGTCCATTTCTTTTCTGATAGTCGCCGGGCTGGAAAAGTAAATGCACTAAATGTCTCTCAGTATTTGATTCTTGCAGTCATCCTCTTTTATTTAATAATCTGGTAAATCATAATGCCTCGTACTACTCCAAAGTACTTACAGTTTAACAAGGCAAATGATACCCTTCATCTACCAAGAAAATATAATTTCAAACGATTGTCAAAAATGTTAAGATGCCAATGGCATACTTACCCGCCTTACTTTCGCTATCCCTCATAAATGTTAATGTCATGTTATAAACTCATATTGATATGAGTCTTAGGAAGTAAATAGAAAAATAAGCCCCAAGGTAACATGTGGTGTGGTATGGATTTTCTCCATTGTTTATTGTTCTGCAGATTGAGGCTAAAAATATTTACGATTGGGCTCTTAATTTAAATGAAGCAAAAAGATTGTTTTTTTTGTACAAAAAAAAAATGGAAAAAGAAAAATTTAAATGGAAATGAGAAAACGTTTCGAAAATCATAAATATAAACATGCAGCATGTAGACAGTAGAGATATTGAACCCACTGATAGCATAGGAGAACTTATATTCAAGACTTTTTTATTCTGGCAATGTAACGAGTATAAAAACCCTAACAAACATAACTCTATTAATACATTTGGATTTTAGGGCCGATTTTAAGCTGTGGGGAAAGGTAAGTGAGTACAAAAGTTTAAGCGCGAATTACATACTGATTTGATGGAAGTTCCAAAAATATATGTTAAGGGGAAACAATTAATTTTAATATTCCCTTCTTTTCCTTATTTCCATTTACATTTTTAGCCAGATAATTTGAGGGACCCATTACTTTGAATACTTTTTAAAGTAGATCGTTAAGTTATGGTAAGTTTAGGGTGCTCTGCAATATTAAGATTTATTTTTAATATTTTGATATATTCCTTCTATTAGTAAGTAAAGATCTATACATTAGTCTTCCTAAAATTTAAAAGCCACTAGTTGTGAACATTTAAAAAGGATACTCTGGGCAAGTGTTTAAGTAGGTGTTTTCAAAAATAGTTTGATTTATTGCGGATCTTCAACAATGTTCCGCTATATAATCATTTATGTGCCTTGCTTAAAAGCTTAACTTTCATTTGCGATCAATTTTTAACCATTAGATGGAAAGGCGTTTATGTTATGGTTTTTTTCTTAAATGCACCAAAAATTAATAGTACTCATACGCACGGTGGTTTATAAAATAAAATAGTTTTTCTTATAAAAGCATAACAAACCCAATAATTTGTACAATTTCTTACCAAGCATATTAGCTGTCTATATCCATCCTTGTTTGAAATTTTATGGAAGCATAGGGAAATTAAGGTATTCTTACTATCATATAATTTCTAAGGAAGGTCGCCACGGACCCGAAATGGCGATAAAAGCATTGCGCATCCCCAAAATCAATGTCACTTTGCCATTTTGTGCAAACTTGTCTTCTATTTAAATGAAGATGCACTACGTATCAAGCCGGTTAAACCCTATTTATAGTATTAAACATGGGGTTAATCAGTTAATATTACTCCTAAAAGATGTAAGGAATTTTAAGACGCTGTTAAGCTGTAGGTCTGGATCGGTGAGTGCAGAATTATTTATCGAGCTTGTCTAAATGATTAAAAGAAAGTCCTTCAGTTTTCCAGTATGGTAAAAGACGATATAAGGGAAAGACGCATTTTTGGCTAAGATAGTTCTAGGATCTTCTAAAGAGCCAGGAGTAGTATTACTATTATTTCAAAGAATAGCATTGAAATGATGGAAATATCCGAGGTATATTTCCATTATTGCTGTTTATTTATTACTTATATGAGATTTATTTATTGTTCTATATTTTACTCACATATATTATTTGTTGTCCTTTTGTTTGAATTTGAATAAATACACATCATTGGTTGAGGTCCTACTAGTGAATATTCAAATAGGAGATTTTGGCTTATTGCTAATTGGGGGTTCTTTAAAATAATTGGCTTTACAGCAGCGAAATTGTAAATGCATCGCAGCGTTTTCTCTTAAGTGTCTTTCCTAAACTCTTAGCTATCATTTGCCGTCAATTCCAAAGCATTCGCTTCTAAGTCTTGCAAGTTATAGACTTTTTTCTAAATAAACCCATAATTAATAATTCTCATACGCACGGTGGTTCATAAATTTAAATATTTCGTATTTACTATAAAAGTAAAACAAAATTTAAAATGTTTACAATACCATACCCAGAATATTGGCTTTCTACAGCTATTAAAATCATTTCGTTTAGAAATTTTAGACGGTTAATTTGGTTTTAGCATTTATAATCAAGATCATAAATCATAATTTCTTATACCCTACAAAATGCCCACAAAGTCTTCGCTCTAACAAAGCTCATTAATCATAAAGGCTATTAAATGAAAAACAAAATCTCTACCAAATATTGACAACATAAAATGATGGCTATGTGTACACAGAATTTGTGGACGTCCAGACCGTGACGATTTCAGCTGGCCAGTCATGGTGTTGCTTCTCCATACTCGAAATGCGTAGAATTGAATAATAAAGCTAAACTTCAAGTTAAAAAAAACCAAATTTAATTTGGGCAACAACAAATAATAATAATAAGAAGACCGTAAAACTTGCCATCACACACATGGTGTCCAATGCACACAGACCGGATGGACGGATGTCTAAAGAACATACCACCCTAGAGAGTTGAGTGGACGTACAGACATGCAGACACTGTGGCTGGTATGTGACCATATGTTCATCGCTTATATGATAAATGTACTTGTACAATACGCTGGGGTTTAAAGAATGTTTGAAAGAAAAGAATAAAAATGAAATCATGATATGATACGAGCATGGTCTTTAGTATATTAAAGGTTTATGAAGTAGAGTAGGGATCACACACGCGCAGCGACTCAAATGACATTCTTTGCCATACACCCTCACATTCCGTCCATCCACAGACCCATCATTGGTGTACTTACTCATGCATGTGTGTGTGTTTTTTAGATGAAGAGAAAATGAAGAAATTTTTGTTGAGATCATAACAAAAAAGACAAAAAAAAACGATTACAGCAAATGCTGGTAAGTAATGAATACTTCACTTTATTACATTTTTCTGTGCGAGACTTTACTTGCTGGGACATGAAGTCTCAATTTTTAGATTATATGAAAACATGAACATGTGGCTTAATATTCTGAAGAGGTGCAGGTGTGTATAAAAGATAAATGACAGAAACAGGTAGACGATATGAATTAAAGGTTTATTTTATGTTTGCCTTGCCACCAGAGACATTATTCAAGCGTTTGTTGTGTAATGAAAGTTAAGTTACTTAATAAAGTTGTACCATATAGTATACATAAACAAGCTTAAAATGTTGTCTTTAACCTACTTTTGCGAAAAAATTAATTAGAAATTGGAACAGTTATAAACTATTTTTTAAGTATTCCCCTTAATTGATATTAATTATACGCACCATGATCAATTTTTAGAAAATTATGAAATTTTATTTGTATTGGCAGCATATTTTTATGGAATCATCTTTTCTTTTCATCCTTTAAGGCATTTTTTTGAAAGAAACAAATACAGCTGGAACTTAGTTTGCATCTGTCTACCTTTTTATGATGCAAACAAGTACAATTTTATCATAGTTGCTACGTACGTAGTTTGTTGCTATTTATGTTTCGGTTACTGACAATACTAGTGTTCCCAGATGCAAACTGGAACTTCCATTGGAAACTTTGACCTTTTTAAGCATAACTGCACTCAGAACGTGTTTTCATTTAAGGGCAAAATGTTTTGTTTACAGTGTGTTGAAAAATTCATCTCAGTCCAAAAATGGAATTATACCGTGATTGTTTTGTTTACAGTGTGTTAAAAAATTCATCTCACTCAAAAAAATGGAATTAATCCGTGAAAATTTTCGTGTGATGATTTTTTACGATTTTCGGCGTGGGTTATCGAGACAAGAGTGTTTGAAACAACTTGTTTTGACTTTTGGCGATGAAGCACCATCAAAAACTACTGCTAATCGCTGGTACCAAAAGTTCAGTCTCGGACGTCGTTCGCTCCAGGATGAATATCGTGAAGGACGTCCAACTTCGGTCACTTTGCCAGAAACCATCGATGCTGTGCGTGAACTGATTAAGTAAGACTGACATGGAACATACCGTTAGATTAAGGCATCCTTGGGCATTAGTATGACAAGCACAAATAAAATATTGCATGTTCATTTGACCGCGAAAAAAATTTGTTCTCCTTGGATCCCACATAATTTGACGAATGCTCATAAAAACGCTCGTATGGATTGGTGCAAAGAGATATTGAAAAAGTATAACTGCGGTAGCTTGAATGCAGTGTCACATGTGACGAATCATGGATCTATGCATATAAACCTCAAACAAAATAACAATCGACCGTATGGATCATTCAAGACGTATGGGTCTTTCAAGACGAGCCAAATTCAACAAAATTTGTTCGTGGAGGAAGTAAATGCAAATGATTTTTTTTGTTGGTATAACCGGACATGCCTTTAGTGGAACGTAGGATGTTAAATTCTGAGTGGTATATAGCCATCTGGTTGCCAACAGAGTTCAAAGAAATGAGGAAAGATAATAAGAGGATCATTTTGCATCATGACAATGCGAGCTCTCACACATCAGCTGAAACGATGAGCAATTTGGTCCCGAATTGATGGGCCATCCACCACCGAACATCCCTGATTTGGCACCTTCTTCTTATTCCCTATCATCAAGAAAAGAATGCATGGTCAACGATATTCATCGTCCGAAGCAGCTGTTGAAGCGTTCAAAAATCATGTTTTGGAGGTGTCTCAATCGGACTGGAAAAAGTGCTTCGAAAATTGGTTTATGAGCATGTATTGATCTTAAAGGAGAATATTTTAAAAGCCATACAACCATTTCCAATGATAAATTATTTCCTCGTATCTTAGTTTCGTGGAGAAGTTAGATGAGCTTTTATGCCAAACCTTAGCGGAATTTGTCTCCTCCATCTATCCTTCTCTTTCCATAAACTTTTATGGACAGAGAGAAAAAGTTTGAAGTACAACTGCACGACCTAAATATACATTGCGAGTTTTGGACAAAAATATAATCGTACGAGTACTTAGTCTTTACACTAAGCCCGAAAGCTCTAATTGATACTACTTAGTTTGTATCGTTCTTAAACTAAGGTAAGTTATATGAAGAAAAACTAAAAAAACCTTCTTGGAATATGTCTCCTCTTCTTCGCTTGCACGCTTCGATTATAACATAAAGAACTAAACAAAAAAAAATACCATAGCCAAAACCGCGCAAAACCTTTAGTAGAAATACGCAGCACCCTCTCTGAGACTGCTAGAGCTCGCTAGAGTATAATCTAATATTGATACCCTACAACATAGAATGGGTTTTGTACTAAATTTGTATTTATTTGTAGCACTTCGAAATATGTATTGAAGAAAAACCTCGTACAGTATAGATATTCTTGATCGCAGTAATAATACATCTATATGTGTCCTTTTGTTCGTCCGTTTTATGTCTTTAATAAAAAGGATTACATCATGCACTCAGATCTTAACAACATCATCCAATTTCTGATCGCATATTTTCCAAAGTTTGAATTGATATGAGGATGAATACTTGAACAGTGTCAAAGTACATGTACCAGAGTATGGTGTCGTTAATATATTTGCTCGATTTATATCGAGCTTTCTCAGAGATCGCACGAAACGAGTTCGTCTAGATGGTTTCTCATCCAACCAACGTAGGCTGGCCGCAGGTGTACCACAAGTCTCTGTCTACTCTCCCTCTTTATTTCTTATTTTCATTAAGGATCTCTTGGGTTGTACTGTTAATCCAATCTACTCCTTCGCGTATGACAGCAATCTCTGCCATTCATATCCATTAGACCGTAGGCCAAGTCTTCCAATTATTGAAAACAAAAGGCAAATTATGGATGAGACACTTGGCCAGAATTTACTGGCGATTTACAAATGGTGAATTGAATATATTGGATTGCAATGAGCGAACGGCAAAGTGCTGCTTGTTGTGTCACAAGCGATTCATTGACCCAATAGTGTCGTCAATACCATACGAGAAATTGGACCAGAACCAGTTACGTGACAGCAGATTTAACAAAATCCGAGCACAGTGGATTTTTTTTATAAATAGCTAAAATCCACGGATATTTAAAATTTCTTGTGTGCAGTTTTATTTGCGAAGTTATATCGCGAATTTGACGACTTTAAAATTTCAAGTAATTCACTCCTTTATATCTATACTGAACAGGTTTTGCTTTCGCCCTTCCTCGATTCGGCACATTAGGAGTTATTGGCTCTGCATTTCCCGTAGGGTATTTATCGATAGTATGGATATCGAACGGCACATTAAAGGTAATTGGCTCTGCATTTACCGAAGGGTATCTATCGAACAATCCGATGCTCTTGTTGTTCTGGTCATTGAAATACAATGTGACGCTCGTTGGGCGAAACATGTATTCGTGTCAAAAAAAGCACTATAGTTTATAGGTTTCCTTAAGCGGTGCAAGAATTTGTTCACTCCTTCTGATCTTTCCGATATCTGTACAACCTAAATCAGGCCAGAGATGAATTGCAACTCCCATATATGGCCAAGGTATCCAAAATCATCCTTGGAGCTACTTGATCGTGTACAAAGGAGAGCGATATTAATAAAAGGTGACAGTAGGATATCCAACTAAATTCTTCTTAGAGCATTGTCGGAATGTGGATTGTGTGTCGCTGTTCTGTCGTTACTTTCATGGCGTGTATTCTTCTAACATTCGTGGTCATATTCCTGACGTGGGTATGTTCGGCAGGGATGCCCGATTCTAAAGGAATTCAGAACCATTTGTTATCGATTGGCCGGTTGACCGCACAATACATTACAGATCGAATAAGTTTGTCACCCGTACTGTCCGCATTAAATCTGTCCTACTATACGGATGCGAATCATGGAATGCTGTGTATATTTTGGCCCAGACAATTACCAATTATGATTTATGTGCATTTACACAACTGCAGCCAGTCCGTAATGAAATCAGAAGGCGTAAATGGGGTTGGATATGCCATACCTTGAAGAAATCCGCATATGATATCTCCGGGAATGCCATAGAATGGAACCCGCTGGACAGCGAACGCAGTGATACCCATCTCACACCTAGAGGGCGCAATTTAATCTACTTATATACTTATTTGAAATTTCCGTCTTTTGCCTTTACACACGCCTTAAGTCGCACTGGCCAATCGTCAATAGCTGCACGAACCTGGTCCATTGGAAAATTGGCCACAGCTCGAACCAAAGCAGCCTTAAGAGATCCAATGTTGGGGTATCTTTTGTGATAAACCTTGTCACAAAACCAATGGGTTCAAATCTCGACTGCCTGAGGGCCATTCTTCAGAGGAAATGAACGCTGGAAAATTGTTTCGAATCCAGGCCTGGGACGCTTTAGCCTTATGGGCCGGCGCAAAATCCTGCGCAGAATCCTGGAATTTTTAAGAGGCTTCACAACAGCTAACAAAACGGTTTCTTGGTAAACTTTGGTCGATGTTTTGACTCCTTGTTCGCAGAACTGCAGGTCAGTGACCCCATCGTAAGAGGCACCCCACCAAACCATGACGGAAGCTGGGTGATCACCTTTTTCCACCCTTGGGATCAGTTCAGATGCTTCATTAGATGACCGCGCATACACTCTATCATTTTGCTTGTTAATTTTTTCCTGAATGGTAACAATTTTTTAATCGGTGAACAAAATTTTTATGTGCAAGTTTTCAGCGTGCTTCACCAAAAGACATTTGCTTTTTCAATCCTAATTCTTTTAAAGCTGCAGTCAATAAATGTCCGGTACGTCGTTTTAAAGCCCCAAGTCCCAAGTCTTTTTTTATGATTCGACTCATGTACTTTTGCATAATATTCATCTCACTGGCCATAATTTTCTGTTTTCGTAGCGGATTTCTGTGAATTCAAGATTTAACGGCCTTGATGACATGCGGTGTTCGAACAGAGCGTGGGCGGCCCGACCGGTGGCCATCTTTTACATCTCCAGTCTCCTCAAACAGTTTTATGCATCGGTAGACGAACATGCGGATAATCCCTAGTGGCCGGAGCGTTTTGAAAATATCGCTATTTACATTTCACACTTGAAAAGCGGTTATCATTAGCTGACCACTGCATGATGAAAGTTGAAACAATTTTAAAATCCCGTTACAGACTAACGCTATTGAGGTTGGCTTTCAAAACCCATATGACATTAACAGGGTATGTTCAGTTCTACTATTGAAATAGGTGTGTTCAATGTTGTAACAGTATTTATATCCTTACTAAGTAACCAATTCGTTGCTTCAGTTGTCTATAAAATTGAGTGCAAATTTAAAATATAACCGAAGAATGTTTCGTATTTAAATTGGAGGTTATCCCCAGTACTTCTAATCTGTTGTCATTTACGAGTATAACAAAGCTTTTAATATATTTACCAATTCTATAGATTCTCATAGTGTTTCTCGTCGTTTTGTGTGGCCTTTACCTTCATCATTTAGTATGACCGCATTCGTTTTACATTTATTGTTTTATGTATGACAAAATGTTTGCGTTAACATAAATTCTATCCAATATAAAATCGAAGTCAATTTAACTGTCTAAAATGTTGTAATTTACTTTTCGCCCTGCACATTCATATTTTTGCGCATTAACAACAGTCCAGTTGGGTGTTGCTGTCCATTTTCCTTGGATATTTACATTCAAAACAATCCGTGCATAAACAACCAGCCAGCCAGCAACAACAATAAAAGTGATTAATGACTCTTTTAAGAATGTTCTGCAACCAAAAGGGGCGCCAATAACTTAAATATAATGCGTATATTTTTAAAGATTACCAATTCGAGATGTTGTTATACACCAATCATGATGGGGTGTATAATATGTTGTCAGTGGCCCGCAAAGGGTATGTTGTGACATAATTTAGGTTTGTAATTATCTTCGAAGCGTAGTGAACAGAGAGGAAAACCAATTAATGTCAAAATATGTGAATGGCAGCATGAATTTCAAACCTTTGATAATGGAGAAAACGAGCTGCATTAAGGGTCAGCGCATCGTTAAGCGACAAGCTAACGAGAATTAAAATGAGACCAGTCTAGGAATTTACATGATTATTTAAGGTTAATTTAATATAGGACACCTTTATGGTTTGGTTGATTTCCTTAAAAATAAGATGGTAATTTTATTTATCCTAAACACTCGCATTAATGTAATGTTGTTACTGAAAATCTACTAAATAATTCATCGGTTCTGGAACTTATTCGATTTTTTACAATCAAGTTGCTTTTCTTTGGTAACCTCTACGACAATCAGTGTTTATTCAAGACGACATTGAATAGTTTTTCCGATACCCTTGTTTCTTTTCAACGACTTTTTAATAAATTTCACTTTCATCGACGTAGTAGTTTAAGAGATACACGGAATTTAGGCTCCAGTAGACGTATGATTAATATTAATTATGAGTAAATTTAATGAACAGTTTGTAACTTACACAGTTTTCAAACGTTTTTCAAAAACTAAACCTTAAGTAAATGCTAAGATGACAACTAAAGTCATCCTTCAATGGATATTTAACTTGTCACGTGTTGTAACGCTGAACTTATTCTCAACTCCCCAGAATGGTCAGCCACCTATGCTGGGAGTTACCTCCCTCGGCCTACATGCGTCTTTTCACCTTATTTCGAGCGTCTTAAAGATCTTAATCATTGTTTCCATCCTCTTATTAAATGATGCATATAACTGGGTCTGCTGTTCCTTCGTAACCCTTGTCCGCAATGAAGGCTTTTGTTTCACTACAAAACTACCAGCGTATTTCTTCATATTAAGCAACAGCCTGTATGCGTTTTTCTCCAACGGATCGGTAAATCGTTATATCCAGCCTGAAAAACCTAATAATTCTCCTTGTTATGTCAAAAAAGCCTTTGAGTCCCGTTATGTTTCGGTCTGTAGTAAATTGTCTGATACTGATACCTCGTCAATAGTCGATTGACCACAAGTGCTCCCCAAAATCAATCGACGGATCAAAGGCGAAAATTTGAAATTTTCGACAACGATGCGACTGGTGTAGATAAATTTGTACCTTTGTGAAGCAGCCTCAGCAGATCGTACAATGTTTTATCTCAAACTGACAAAGCACTTCTCCAGGAATCTTGAATTTATTATAATAATATTTGTGGACTAAATGCCAAAGGCCACAACCTTTTTGTCACGACTGAGGGCGACAGGGTAAGAAAACAGCATAAAGTGTGCCTCATAGCGTATCAAATAATAAATATAAGGGCTTTAAGTTAATCGTTAAGGGTCTTTAAATTGTTAGTAAGATAATATGCTGAGTTGTAAAATTATAAGCTCAAGCTTAGGCACTAGTTACAAGGGGTATACAAGAGTAACGAGTTGTATCTACTCTTTTGTGCCTTCTTTCTGGCTATGTCATTCTCTTTAAACTTTAAGCAAAGGTGCAGGAAGAAGGTATTTATGCCGAATAGATGGTAATATTAAAATCAGATAAGTTTCTTCCAACTTCTTCTTCTTCTTCAATGAGTTAATAAATGCAGCATTAACCGAAGTACATATCTCAAAAGGGCAAAAATGAAGCTATTTGATGTCAACCCGAGAAAACAGATCTAGTATTTGTTAAGGTCGTTTGTCTTATTCGTTGTAGCTACGAAAATCATTGCCACTTTGCCATTTGTAAACGAACGTGGCTTCTATTAAAATGTAGATGCAAGACGTCTCGAGAGCAGGTTAAGCCCTGTTCAGATGTATATTTTTTACAGCTAGACATCAAATATAAAAGTAAAGGCATCCACAGCAGGTTGATGTGGGGTGAATTTAATGCCGACTTCTTTACGAGAAAAGCATTTATCTAAAAGCCATGTAAAACCTGCTCTATGAAAGGGATAAACCATTTGGAGCCGACATTAGAAAGTGGGTCCCGGTAAGTGAATGTGTTCCTTGGTAGAATGTTTAGGGAAGTAAGTAAAAAGTTCAAAGTGAGCTCGTGACAAAATAAATCAAATAAACGTTTCAGTAGGCAATTAAAGCTTAATGTTTCCTTTGATATATGGCTCTAACAAAGAACCACCTAAACTTCAGCTTTTCCTTTGCAACTTTTTCATTGGGTTCATTTCAATAGATTCTATAGTTTTAAAGATATGCAGAAAATACTTATTTGGTGCTTTGGGACGTATGATTAATATGATTTATATATTAATAAAATGAAAAGTTCATAACTAAAGTATTTCTTTATGGATTTTAACAAACTCAACGGTTAACAAAAGCTAAGACTTCACTTTAATTCTGTGACGTTTATGTATCTATAGAAGAAAAACAAGTTATAAAATATAAACAGTTTAGCTGATAAGTTGTTATTTGGTTTTCATATTTTTAAAATAATTAAATGTTGTCTACATATTATCTTTGTGAAAGCACATATTTTAAAGAAAACTTTTTTCTTTCAGAAAGTTTTTATACTATTTAAATATTGATTAATAAAAAATTCATAAATCAAAATTTTTTCAATGGATTTTAAAAAACTCAAGTTTATTCCTTTTTAACAACTAAATTTATAATGTTTTCTGGCTCCTTTTAAATCGTCGCCACCTCAGTCGATATTAAATTATATTATTGTACGCCATTAATATTTATATACTATGTAGGTATTACCTTTCCAATTTGCTCACAACAATAATTTACTTAATTCTTTATGTAAAATACATAAATAATATTTAACGACTGTCGCTCTTTATGGCCTGTTATTTGTAATTCACAATTGTTGTCGAACAAATTGCACAAATGTTCTTATTGGTGTCATAAAATATTCACAATAAAAAATATGCGGCATAAATACGTGAAAACATTCGTAAATAAATTAAGTTTTCAGTGATTCTTTTTTCATTGCTAGGTAGGTGTGAAAATGAAGTCGTTGGCGGCAGGCAGTTGCAGCCTAGTTGCTGTTTCGCTACAGTCGTTTTGGTAGCACATTTTTGGTGGATAAAGGTTTGGTAGACTGATTAAATTTATTCAATTTCTAAGCATTCGCCAAAAAACACAAGGTAGCCCCAGAGACATTTTTTACAGTAAAGGCGATTATATAGTATCGGTTCAAGATACCAAGTATCCGCACCTGTAGAAGAGAATTTTTGGATCCACATACAAAAATTTTTCAGCCAAATTAATTTAGATTTTAGTCAAAGTCAAAAACTGTTTGATTACACAATTGTAGTACTTGAAGTACTTAAGAGAGTGTTTTCCTTTCTATACCAACATCTTATATATTAACTATTGTTAAATCGGTGTTAGTTTAGCAGATGTAGCCTATCAAATTTCAGGGTTGTCATGCGCTTTTCTATCATAATACTTATACATAATACAGTCTATAATAATTTCCAAGTCATTAATATCTTTCTATGATAATTTTTTATCTATTGAACCATTACTTTAGTAATAAATGCGATTTTTTGAAGGGGGTGTTGCACCGTGTTTCGATCTATGCCAACATCATATTCCTCAAATATCATCGTCATATCTCCTATAGTTCATAAGATATTGTCCTTTTGTGTTCAGGGTTAGTGGAAGATGCCACAACCCCTTTTGCAAGTTTATAAAAATTTTTTTGAAAACTCCTAGTTTTTATTTCGTTTTTTTTTAAGTTTTATACCTATCGGTCCACTACTTTGGCCATGAGTGCGCTTTTTTAAAGGGCGCGAGATACTGCTCACTTGTCTTACGGGATGAGTTGCTAGCATTATGTTTTCCAATTATCATAGTCATATCTCTAATAGTTTGTTAGATATCGCGCTTTTATGCTCAGGGTGTGGGCGATGCCACGCCCCTTTGTACCATTTTATAATGTCACGCCCCTTTGTCCCATTATATAATTATTTTATTGAGCAGGGGCAAGGTGAAACCGTGACTTAAAGTAGCCTTAAGGCTAGAAGTCTGTGATGATTGAACAGGTTCATATTGCTGACCATGCTAAATCGCCAAAACGGGAGTTTACGCGACCAGAAAATGCTTTTTTTTTACAAAATCCATTATGACTCGTGATGTGTAAGTTGCACTTCCTTGTTGTAGCCACATGTTCAGCCAAGCGCGCTTATACAATTTCTGCAGTAAGAAACTGTTTATCATGTATCGTTTACTAGTAACGGTGACCAATGGCGTCCTCAAGAAATTACGGCCCAATCACTCCTTTCGCGTGAATTCCGTAACACACAGTGGTTTGGAGAGGATATAATGGCTCGTCATGCATCACACGTGGATTGTAAGTGTCCAGGAAACGAACATTTTACTTATTGACGGGACCGCTTAAGTGGATGGAAGTGTGCACTACCATCATGCCACTTAACCCAGTTCAAACCTCTGGTAAATGCCGGCCAATTTATGAGTAAGAGATTTATAGCTAAGCTATGTAACAAATTCTTTTTAAAATAAATTAGTCGGAATAAAACACAAGGTCCCGATTAGTGATTATAAGATAAAATAGTGCACAGCTCACTGATTTCTGGAGCTTACGTAAAACTAGTTAACAGCCATTTTGGTGCAGAGTTCTATTTTTCCTATAGCTTTTGACCTCCCAAAAACAAAAATGAATTTTAAAAAATTTTCCTCTGCTTAGTTTTCAAGATAGCATTTTTGGAATTTTTTCACGATTTTTTTAAGAGATTTTTAATCAGAGGACATTTTTTTTTTAAATCCAAAATCTATAGGAAAAGAATATTTAACACTTTGTAAAAATCATAATTTGTAAACTAATGTAACTAAGATTAAGTGGAAATGCGCCTAGTCGCTCGAGATTATTGTCGACAAAAAAAATCGTCAACACTACCCACCGCATATTGCTCAATAATTCGATACGATTGTTCTATGCTCTTACGAGGTATTACTCTCCATAGCTGGTCTGTCTTTTGACTGATATAAATTTTTCAATGGAATTGTCCCGTTTCGTGCAAGAGTGTTTAAATTAACTTGTTTCGGCCTTTGGCGATGAAGCACCATCAAAAACCACTGTTAATCGTTGGTACTAAGAGTTCAGTCTCGGTCGCCGTTCGCGACATAATGAATTTCGTGAAGGACGTCCAACATTCGGTCACTTTGCCAGAAACCATCGATGCTCTACTTGAACTGATTAATAGGCTGTTTCCACTACGGTCGCGTCCACGTCCGCGTCCACGTCCGCGTCCGCGTCCAAAAATCAATGAACGCGCGTTACAGCCTATACAAAAAACATAGGCAGTTAGGTATGGGAAAAAGTCGCGTTCATATTGGACGCGTTTATCGATAAGTCGCGTTTACTATAAATTCGATTATTTTTGCAGTCGAAACCCACCCATACCTATCAATGGCAATATCGCAAATTGCACATCCCTATGAAAACAGCTGTTAATCATTATAAATATAAATATCCAAAATGCAAAAAACAGGAGGGAAGTTAATATTTTTACTTTTGTTTAAATAATATTAATTTTTTCAATTATTTTAGATTTCAAAAAGACGGAATGGACAGCAGTATCAACACTATATCTGTTGGACCTCTGGGAGGAAAATATTGATGACCTGAGGGGTGCTCGCAAAAACACCTACATACACAAAGAGATGGGGAGAAGCTGGGAGTGACTGGCGCGGAAGTGAAAAATAAACCATTTGGTCCTCATTTTCCACTGCGGTTAGCAAAATAATATCATTTAACTCCATGATAATGTCACAACACAAAAATATTAAAATTTTTCGCACCTCTAAAAAAACAAATAAACACAAACAGCTGTTTGAACGCAAACGTGGACGCAAAACACAATGGAAACACCATTAAAAATTATCGATAAATCGTGGACGCGGACGTGGACGCAACCGTAGTGGAAACAGCCTATAAGTAAGACCGACATGTGACATTCGGTGAGATTGAGGCATCCTTGGGCATTAGTATGACAGGCATCAATAAGATATTGTACTACTATCTTACATATAGTATGTTCATTTGGCCGTGAAAAAAAATATTTTCGTTGAACATAATTTGACGAATGCTCAAAAAAGGGCTCGTATGGATTGGTGCAAAGAGATGTTGAAAAAGTATAACTGCGGTAGCTCAAAGGCAGTGTATAACCTTGTCACAGGTGCCGAATCATGGATCTATGCATATGAATCCAAAACAAAACAGCAATCGACTGCATGGGCCTTTCAGGACGAGCACAATCCAACAAAAGCTGTTCGCGGAAGAAGTACATCAAAGCAAATGATTGCGTTTTTTTCGGTATAACCGGCCATGTTGCCACAGTGCCTTTAGTGGAACGTAGGACGGTCACTTCTGAGTGATATACAACCATCTGTTTGCCAACAGTGTTCGAAGAAATGAGGAAAGAAAATAAGAGAAGACGGATCATTTTGCATCACGACAATGCGAGGTCTCACACATCAGCTGAAACGATGAGCTATTTCACCACTCAAGATGTCGAATTGATGGGCCATCCACCGTATAGCCCTGATTTGGCACACAATGACTTCTTCTTATTCCGTAGCATCAAGAAAAAATGCGTGATCAACATTTTTCATCGCCCGAAGCAGCTGTTAAAGCGTTCAAAAATCAAGTTTTGGAGGTATCTCAATCGGAGTGGAAAAACTGCTTCGAAAATTGGTTTGTGCAAACGTGTAATGCATTCAAACGTGTATTGCTCGTAAAGAAGAATATTTCGAAAAACAATAAAACAACTTTTTTAATGATAAATTATTGTGATTTTATTGCCGGACCCGAAATATTAATAGCAACCTTCGTATTCCTATAGAGTGATTAATTTTACGCCACCTTGTAGAAGCAAACTTATATTTTGATCCCTATTAAAAAATGCATAATAGATATTTGGAATACTTGGAAAATGCTTTTTAAAACATGGACTGTGAAAAGTATCCATCTGCAATGCCAAGGCAATCTAGCGACTTTGTTCTACTTTAGTTGCATCATAATTAATTATAAATTAAATAAATAATAAAATAATCCAAGTACCCACCAAAGTGATAAAACTGAAGTTGATTTTGACAATACAAGTTCTGTTCTGAGTATTGTCTATGCTCTGTCAACCAATGTATTGAAGGGCACTTGTGGTACGTTGCTACTGTTCTACTTGATTTTGGTTCATATCCGTTATGCGCTCGAAATTCCCATTTGGATTTATTTAAAGCTTTGTTTCATATTTATGTTACTAATAAGGTGAGTATGTGTTTGTGTACGAGTATGCGTGTGTATTTTTTAATAATGTTTATTTATTTTATCACTTTTTGTCTCTGCTCTCCAGGGCGTTGAAGTTTTGGTTTGTTTGGGTGCATAATAAAATCCGTACTTTAACATTTTGTCGTATTGGCGTTAATGTTGCTGTGAATATTAATCAAATTTATAGCCGATTTTCAGTCACTGCTTTCGTTGTTGTTGCTGTTGGTGGTGGTATTATTGTCGATCTCTTCTGATTCACAATCTGTTATTATTGGATTTTTTCAGTTTTTTTTTTCGCACACACACCAAAAACAAAAAACGAACAAAATAATGCGTTCAATAACATAAAGAGACAGTTAACAGTTTATTAACAAAAGTGTATTGTTTATTGTCTTTCTGTTGTTGTCGTCGTCGTCGACGTTGTCATTGTTGTTGCAGCTATTACCCAGTATTTGTTAATAAACGGCGACGTTGGCTGTACACAAAATATAAATTAAATTATGAGTCCAAGGCGACTTTAAAGTGCAGCTGAGGTGGGTGAATTAATTTAATAAACCACTGCAAATATTTCATTACGGATTTATTGGAGTATGCGATATTTTGCGATAAATTGAAATTGGCATAATTGGCGTATATAAGTAGATGAGTCATTAATAAATTTATTAATTGAAAAAATAAACTGAAGGTAAATGAAAGAACATTTGAAAGAAAAATGAGTTCAGTCATGTTGAAAATAAAATTACAAAATTCTGCACTACGCAACGAGGTTTGAAAAAATGTCTCTGCAGTCTGTTCGGTAACTTTGTGGATTTGGGTCTTTCGGTGGATTTGGGTCTTTCGGTGGATTAGCAACTTTCTCGGAATCGTAAACTGGAATGTGAAAGCAACATGTGAGAATGTGGATGGTCCAAATAAAACGTACGACCTTAATTGTAAATAAAACAAAAGGTTTTCAGAGAGTTAATTTAATAATTGTTATTATGATAGGAAGATCTATGACACATGCAAATGTGTGAAATAAAATATCGGCAAACTCATGCCCCGGCTTCAGTGGGATACCCCTATCCGATGGTTCATATTTTTAGTGGCTCTGAGATTTATTTATCCGAATTATCTCATCCTTTAGCTCTTGAATAGTTCTTGGCTTATTAACGTACACTTTTTCTTTTAAATACCTTTCAAAGAATGAAGTCCGATGTTGTCAATTAACAATATCTTGATGGCTAGTCAACATAGATCTTTTGCGCGATGGTGCCACTGTGAAACTATAACAATACTACGAAGAAGTACGGTCCGATGAACTATGGCAGAATATACTGGGTGAGCTTGCACAGGTGTTTTCACATTTTCTACACATTGATTAAGCTTAACACAAAAAGTGCAGGAAATGCTTTTAGATTTGAACGCCAATTTTTCCAAAAGGCGTCAACAATCTTAACGCTCTACTCAATTGCGTACCAAACCAAACGTTTAGAGATTGGCCAGAAATCGGTTCGAAATTGGTCAAATACTTCCGAATTCGGATTCAAAGTCTGACCGACTTCGCAACTAAAAGCACACTGAGTGGATGACGCGTTCTCTGACCGCCAATTTTTGCAAAAGGCGTCAACAATCTTAACGTTCTACTCAATTGCGTACCAAACCAAACGTTTAGAGATTGGCCAGAAATCGGTTCGAAATTGGTCAAATACTTCCGAATTCGGATTCAAAGTCTGACCGACTTCGCTACTAAAAGCACACTGAGTGGATGACGCGTTCTCTGACCGAAACGTCGGAGGAAAATCTAATGTCTTTGCCGACCGATTTCTGACCGAGCTCTGAATTTAAATTTTGGGAAACTCTGAAGGGAAGTTCGAAAAATCGTTCATAGTTCTAACTGAATTCTAAATTGGTTTCTTTTGGTATTCTGACGTTTTTATTGACTAATGTTTCAGAAATCTTACTGAATGTTGAATTGGTTTCTAATGGAATTATAGCGATTTTATAAACTTGTTCATTATTCTGGCACATTTCTTGAGTGCCATTTTTTGAAATTTTGCATCTGTTGGTTTAATTTATATAAGGGTGATTCATTCACGACTGGACAAATTTTACGAGCGTATTTCTCGGCACATTTCATGAAAATATGTCCATCTACGATCATGCTCACTTTTGACGGCTCCTTGCTCATTTTCGAAGAAAAATGGCCCAATAAGGCGTGCCATCTGACATTTCCATTGGAAAGTTTGACATATTTCAGCATAAACGAACTCAAACGTTTTGGCTTAGGGCCATCCTTTGCGTTTTTTATCCTTTGTGTGTTTTTTTGAAAAATCAATTTGGCCAAAAAATGCAATTAACTCGTGAACATTTTCGTGAGATCATTTTTCACATCTTTCGACGACATCACGACAACAGTGCATCGATGAACTTAAATCTTTGTATTGCGATTAAGCACCATCCTATATCAGTATGAAAGCTGGCTTAAGGAATTCAATCGTGGCCGACGATCGCTCAAAGACGAAGGTTGTGAAGGTCATCCAAAAACGGCCGTTGTGCCAGAGATGCAAGATCATCATATGACATACCATGATGATAGAGGCATCCTTGGGCAATTCTTCCACCAGCATACATTCGATATTGCATGAACACCAGGACGTAAAAACTGTTAGTTCTCGTTGGATCCCGCACAATTTGACAATCGCTCAAAAAACGGCTCGTTTCGATTGGTGCAAAGAAATTTTGAAAAAATACGATCGCGGTGCTTCAAAAGACGTTTATAAGATCGTCACAGGTGGCGTATCATGGATCTATGCGTATGAGCCCGAAACAAAACAGCAATCCACCCGTGTGGGTCTTCGAAGACGAGCCAAATCCAACAACAGTTGTTTGTGGAAGAAGTACATCGAAGAAAATGATTGCGTTTTTTTCCGGTATAGTCGGCCATGTTGCCACATTGCCTTTTGGTGAGCGTAGGACGGTCAATTCTGAGTGGTATACAATTATCTGTTTGCCAACAGTGTTCGAAGAAATGAGGAGAGATGATAAAGGAAGACGGATCATTTTGCATCACGACAATGCGAGCTTTCACACATAAGCTGAAACGCTGAGCTATTTGAACACTCAAAATGTCGAATTGAACGGCCATCCACCGCACAGCCCTGACTTGGCACCCAATGACTTCTTTTTATTCCCGCACATCGAGAAAAAATGTGTGATCAATGATGTTTGTCGCCAGAAGATGCTGTTGAAGCGTTCAAAAACTATGTTTTGGAGGTGTCTCAATCGGAGTGGAAAAATTGCTTCGACAATTGGTTTTTACGCATTTTAAAGTGTAGAAATCTCGCTGGAGAATACTTTGAAAAACAATAAAACCATTTTTGATGATAAACATTAGCATTTTCATTATTAGACTTGAAATATATATATAGCAGCCCTCGTAATGTCACCAGCTTAATATCCACACCAAACAGTGGCTCGTTGTGGATACATTGGTGTATCAATAGTCACGTGAGGGTACTCTGAACCCTTGCTTATTGACAAAGCAACCGAGATAAAAATAATTTTCATCTGAAAACTCGATTTGTTGGTAAAATTCTTCATCTCGTACCAAACAATCTTCAGCCCATTGGGCGAAGCGAAAACGCATCGAATGGTGTTTCAGTATTAAACGAAAAAATAAAACCAGAAATTTGAAAAAGTTGTATTTGAATAAAAATGAAAAGAGTTTGTTTAAAACAGGTCGAAAAAACTAACACGAAATTTCATTAAATATTTTTTTGAGTCGAATAAAATTAAAAATTTTATATGGCCCACCCTTTACAATGATTTTATTTTAATGTCGCCTATTAAACCAAAAAAAAAACAGTAAACAACTTGTTTTGGGTTATGATAAAGTTTTAGTTATCATAGCCGGTAATTGGTCACTATAACACATTTTTTCTGTCTACTTACCATTTCTGCTTTTCATTGGTATGTCCGATCAAGTAGATATGTGTACAGTGCGATGCTTTCTTCATCACCATGTGGTATCTAGACCAGAATATCCAACACGATTATTAAAATTTGGCGATTGCAATCGAAATTCTTCTTTTGAAACAGAATTTTTGTAGTTCCAAACGATTTTGAGCTAATTTTTCTAAGTGTGCTCAAAAGTTGTAACCATCATGTTTACGTTTCACCCAAAACAGTTGCCAACTTTAACCATATTTGTTTTGAAAAATGCCCCAACTGCCGGTTTTTTCGTTCCAACTCTTTAAATGAACCTCAATATTTTCATTAAAGTTTGCCGCAAAATAAACTCTTTATTGTCTTATTAAGTTGTGTTTATTTTTTGTGCTGTTAAAAGTTGTTGGTTAACACTATTTGTCGTTGTGGTGGTTTATTCAACAGAACAAACTGTCAGTTTAGCTTTTTGCCAGCTCACATTACAACTCCTTCCCGCCCGACCATAACCGAACGTCCAGAATCAGGATACAGATTTATTTTTAAATGCAATGCAAAGGATGAACAAAACTGTTTTATAAATGTCATCCTTTTGCGTTTTTGTACGATTTGCCAAGCCACGTTTTTGGTTTATAAACAAATTGAATACAAAAAAAGTCAAAAATATATTTTTAATGTTTTTATTATTATTTATGAACGTAGCAAAAAAACAAATGGTATTAAAGCATTACCGAAAGGATGTGTGCCAAAAAAGTGACAGTTTTGTAAAATATGAAAAAAAGAAGAGCACGCACACATATAATGTGTCTGCTAATATTCCAGCATAAGAGGATGTACCGGCTGTTGTGGCATAGGGATAATACTCGTAGCTACACACAGAGAACAAATTAAAAGAACATCGGTTGAAATTACAAAAATTGCGTTGCGAAAGAAGAATTTCCTTTGCTTTCAACAAATGTTCATAATCGTAATGGATATTTGGTTCGACATGCCAAAAGAAGATACATATGATCATCGAATTTAACACAGAACTTTGTGATCGGTTATACCAATAAAACGCGGACAAGATACTTATACTTGCGACAACAGTTGGTTCATGCATTAATGTTGTTGTAACCAATTATTGGTGATAATAACAGAACTTCTACGTAACCATAAACGGGTTTTAATCGTATTTTTTAAGTTTGAATAGGAGTTAAATTCTTATTCGATTTTTACAAATTTTTTTAGTACAAATCTTCCATCATCTTTTTTACTTTCACGAAAAGTGTATAGATTCAAAGTTTATCTATCGATGGCAGTTAGTTTTTTCATATATCTTTTGAAGAGCTAAAATGCAAGATGAAGACTTATACAATGTGGGCGATTTAAAATTTAAATCGGCTGTAGAAAATAAGTACTGATCATTTTTTGAAACTTCTGCTTTTTTTGGAAAGGTTGAACTTTGTTATTTAATAATGGACAACAATATCATTTACATGACTACCACAACTGGCTCAGCATTACCTTCGATTATTTCGGGTCGAATCTCAATGAAAACATCGATTTTATGTTCAACGCTTCAACTGTCTCTGGATGCTGCGCGTAATATTTTTGCTTAATGGCTTTCCGCAGAAAATAATCCAAAGGACTCAAATTACAGCTCCAAAGCGTTTAATTGACATGACAATTTTTGCTAATTATTCGATTTTCAAAAACTATTCGTAAAATATCGATGGTTGCATTGGCTGTGAGACATGAGGATCCGTCTTGTTGAAACCAAATATCGTCCATGACATTCTCTTGAATTATTTGAAACCAAAAATTCGTGTAGCAAGGCGCGGTCACGCTCACCGTTGACGGTTACGGCGGATCCTTGCTCATTTTCAAAAAAAAAAAAATGGTCCTATGATGCAGCCAGCACTAAATCCACACCAAACAGTGATGAAAATGAGCTTTATCTGGCAAATGTTTCCTGGGCGACTTACCTCTTTGAGGGGTAATGTGAACGCTTACCAGACTTAGGCCCATGCGATTTTTTACTTTGGGGTTACCTGAAGTTGAAGGTGTACGTATATCAACCGTCAGAAGACATAATTAATGATATTGAGGCTGAAATTGACAGAATACCAGTCGACATGCTTGTTAGAGTTCAAGAAAACTTCAGAAAACGTATGAAGCAGTGTGTGGATAGCGAAGGTCGATTTTTACGAGATACACTATTTAGAGCCATGTAATGTAAAAATTCCCTTACTTTTCAATATAATTAAAATATAAAATACATTTTTCTAAGGTTCATAATTTTTTTATTTCATTCCCAAATTAGAAAATTACCGCACTCCACCCACTTTCAATCGACTATCAAAAACAATGGAATTTTGTCACAAAAAGACAAGTATTAGAATCTAGGTAAAATTAGAGCCTGTCTAAGGGGTTCCAAAATCTAATAGAAGTTGGTTTTTCTAAACATCCAGAAGTGCAGGGTGCAATAAAGTCGGTCACACCCGACTATATCTTTTTTTCTAATTGTTTGGGTGTTATAATTTAGTGCTGGTGTTTGTCAACTCTTTAAAGAATTAAGAATAGAGTCCAATGTTGGAATACCGATTGCTATAGAAGTACTGTCTGATTCCATCAAGCGACCTCCATCCGTTTCTTCATCACACGTTGTAGAAAAAATGCCGGTCTTAATATGAACCGATTTCTATAAGACATGTTACATTGTTTAGGTTTGGGCCAAGGACGGAACCTATTGAAAATGTTCGATATCAGTCGATGTTTTGATATCTTACTTAGGTTTTTCCTGATTTCAGAACCTACAGCTCTAAACGATACATATTACAAGTAGATCCAATCCTAATGAAATTTGGCACATGCAGGGTGCAATAAAGTCGGCCACGCCCGATTATATCTATTTTTTCCTTATTGTTTTGGTACACATTTGAAGTCATAAAAACCTTTTTTTATTCCAGGCATTTTTAGTTTTTAATGCCGGCTTTGCAGATACAATCATTTTTTTAATAGAAACCTATGCTGATAAAGAGCTTGAAAATTTGAAAAATCCTCAATAACTAAAATTAAATCAGTGCGACAAACACAGTACACTTTCCATAGTGCATTAAAATATCAACAATGCGTTGAAAATAATATTACGAGCAAACTTTTATTTGGGTTATCCCACCAAAAAAAAAAGAAGAGGTAATGTTTTGGAAATGAAACGTATAAATTAAGAGAATGTTGATTTATTAAATGCCATAAAAAATGTGAACTTAAATGGAATACTGAAATAATAAATAAATCCAGAAACACAGTAACCGAAAATAAAACATGGAATGCAAAGTAGGCAATGCAATAATGTCAAGTTGGTACAAAGTGGTGCATGTATATTTTGGGCGTCTATACGAAGGTTGGTATGAAAAAGGTACTGGGGAAATGATTGATCAGTCAGGAAATTAGAAGACACTAGGCGTTAAAAAACATTCATAATATCTGTTATCGACACAAAATCTATTTTTAACTAAAGCGATTTGAAATTGCTTTGCAGCTTTAAACTGAAAAATAGTCATTAATATTCATTTCTATCCATTATTCCTTAAATAAAAGAATGCCATTTATTCCTCTTGGCATCAATGACTCCCTGCGGTTAATGACCATTTTATTTGACACCAACGATGCCTTCACAATATTTGAGTTTACACAAATTTGTGCCTTCTCTTACACTGTCACTCAAAATTTATTGATATTTTGATGAATTTATACTCCTTTTTTTCGGGGCAATGGAATAATTGGATTTCGTTATCCCCTCCACGCAATCTTGATTGGCAAAAACAGAAACGGAGAAAATAAATCAAAAAGCTGGTGAGTCATTTTTCCTGCCAAAAATTATGAGTGGACAAAGGTTTTGAGAAAACTTTGCATATTAAAACGACAAATTTTGAATGGCATTCTTTCGTCAATTCTCTTCACAATTTTTTGTCTTGTCACTTTATAAAAATGTGATAGTTATCAATGATTTGATCATGTCACAATCGTTTCCCAAAGCAGGGTCTTGTGAATGCAAGAATTTTGTTGACATATTTAAAAGTGGAAAACAAAGCAAAAGCAGTTTTAAAGTCGGTAAAGAGGTGTAAGTATGAATTCTATGCTCGTGGGTATTTTTTTGGGATTTGGCGCAGTGTAAAGATTTGGTTGTTTTGTACTTATTCGGCCAGAAGCCGCACTGACATGGTCGGATCAGGTGGGCGTGTTTGGGCTTCAGTCTTTCTCATTCCGCTGTAGTTGGCGGAAACAGTGTTGTCACCCTTTTTGCGGATTGGCCCTAGTACACTGAGGTTCCAATCATCGGGAGTAAGTTCGGTCTTCTCTATAGTGTAAAGTAGCTGATGCATGAACCTTATTAGCTCGTCTCTTCCGGACTTAAAAAGCTCTGCCCTAAGTCCGTCGGCTCTACGGCTTTCTTGTTCTTAAGCCGAGTTATTGCTGTTTTGACTTCTCCCTGGGTCGGGGTGGATATTCAGCTCCATCATCTGTGATTGGCAGATCTTCAGCCGCTTATAAGTTGGAACAATGCTCTTTCCAAATCATCTGCACACACAACGAATCAGTTACCAGAATCCCATTTCCATTTCTACACTAAGCTATGACAGTAGTTAAGTCTTTCGTCTAATGTTTGATTCGTTGATTGTTGTAGCAGCACATAGTACCGGGGTGACAGCACTTGGTCGAATAAGTCCTCCTTCGAGTCGATCCGGTGGTAAGAACCGGCTGTCGTGGGACCGTCACTCGTTGATTAACATTTTCTGGCGTCAATTCTGCTACCGCACAACTCTCTCGTCTTACATTGGCGTCTTTCCATTTGCCTCTTCTTTCCTCGGAGTAGACGCTTTATATACCTTCTCAACTCCCGATATCGATACAACACTGCTCGCGCGGACATAGGCGCTAGAGTTGCCTTGTAAGGTATTGTTCTTTGCTTCTGTCGCTTTCCTGTGGTTCCACTGATCGCTAATGTCATCGGGAGGAGGAGTTTTTGCAAGGATCAGTTGACATTGCTTCGTGGAGTAGTCTTCCGCTGTCTGTTGTGAGTTATATTTTTCCACATCTAGCTTTCCCATGTTATTGTGTACCTTTGCTGCTACAAGGTAGTGGTCCAAATCGGTGTTTGCTGTTGGGACCTTTCGCACGTTCAACAATCTGGAGGCATGCCGAGCGTCATTCATTGAAAATATGAATTATCGAATATAAGTATGCCACCTCAGCCATGACTGCCATTTGACTGATATTTTATTTTACACATAATTGTCATAAATCCTTCTATCATGAGAATAATTTTCTCAAATCTTTTTCTTTTATTTACAATTAGCATCGTGCATTTTAGGTGGACCACTCTTTAGTTTAAATATAGAACGGTTGCGCTTCAAATTGGGAGCGATCTTTGTTAGCCCCAACAACATTGAACGATAAGTGCCCCAACTATAATGTTAACTGAACGTTACAAATTAGCTAAAATTTTTTTGCCCAACTTAACTTGACATTTCTTTGTTCCAGTGTATGACAAATTTATCCATGGAGAGGTACACAATTGAGCAGGGCGTTAAGAATGTTGAAGCCTTTTATGATAATAGGCGTTCAAATCAAAATGCAATTTGTGGACTTTAGTGGAATCGTTAACAAAGAGAATTTTCACATTTTGGCAAATGAGAGTGATTGTTTGATTGTTTGACGATGCATCCACATAGAGTGACTGTATGGTGTGGTTTATGGGCTGGCAGCGTCATCGTACTTCTTCGAAAATGAGTTCGGCAAAGCAAATTTCGTGAATGGTCGTCGCGATCGCAAGATGATAACGTACTTCTTGAGGCCTGAAATAAAGGATATGAACATGGAAGATTTGGGATTCCAACAGGATGCCACGAGAATTTGCGAAAGAAATTTTTTAACCGTGTTATATCACGTCTTGAATTGATACTGTTGGACATTTTTCCTATGGAAACGTTTAAAAGAAAAAGTGTACATCAACAATTTAGAAAAATTCAAGAGCAAAAGGATGAGATAATTCGGTACATTAACTACGTTGAACCTCCATCATGTCGCAACGTCATTAAAATATGGACTATGGATAAAGAAATGCCACCAAATCCGTGGCAAGCGTTTTACCTTTATTTTGTGTCAACATAAGTGTCGTAGACCTTTCTATCATTATTAAAAATATTACGAAAATTCTATGAAAAACGTTTGTTTTTTCTACAATTAACATCGTGCGTTTTAGTTGGACCACCCTTTATTATATTATATTGCCTTTTATTCTGCACTAGGGTACATAGGTTTTCACATCATATGTCTACTTTGTGTTCGTTAGTTCTGTTCTTTGCCAATTAGTCATCAGTCGTCCTTGCCGTCTACTGCCTTGTTGGTTTCATTCAAGCGCTTCTCTACAAATGCTTTGGGGAGGGTTCGAGCAGAGTATGACCGATTCTTTTCCATTTCCTCTTAATTGTTGAATTGTTATTGGCGTCTCGTTGGTCGTTGTCCACAGGACTGCGTTGGATATGGTGTTCGGCCAAAATATCCTGCTGATAATTAGCAAGAATTTTATTTTTTAGGGCTTGGATCTTTAGGATAAATACGTTTGTCGTAAGCCATGTTTCACTTCCGTACAAACGCGAGGGTTTTACACATGCCTTGAATATACTTAATTTTGGTTTTAGTAGTATGTATTAAGTCGATTGTTATTACTCGATCGTAACATTCTCTGAGTAATTTGATCAGTATCTGATCTACAATATGTCTTTAAGAGCAACGGACTTGGAAATTAAAGAATTCGTTTTACATTATTTTATACCAAGAACCGATATGGATAAATATCGTCCGCGGTCGAAAGCTAAGCAATGTGTAAAATTTCATCGAAGTTGCTTTATATTTCCGACCATTATAACGATAAACGAACAGATTGTCAATTCGAGTTGATGTCAATTCGAGTATATCAATGTCTGTCTCCTTGGCAGTTAGGTGTAGCAGGTATTATTACAAAGTCATAATACTGGGTGGATCGCGTTAGGTTGCTTATTAAGAAATTAAATAAAAAAAATATGATCCTTAGAAAAATATATTTTGTATTTTAATTATATTGAACAGTAAGGGAATTTGCATGGTTTTAAATAGGGCATCTGGCCAATGTCTGCCTTGCTTATCCCCACACTTATGCTTACGTTTGATAAAGTTTTCATGAACTCTTGCAAGCATGTTGACTAGTATTCTGCCAATTTCAGCCTGAATATTGTTAATTAGATTTCCAAGATGTTGGCACATTTTTTATATACCTTCGAGTTCAGGTAACCCCAAAGGAAACAATCGCAAGGGCTAAGTCTGGTGAGCGTGCCAGCCAGTTTACATCACCACTCAAAGAGATAAGCCATCCAGGAAACATTTGCCTCAAACAATTTATCGTAACACTCGCTGTGAGTGTGCAGTGACACCACCCTGTGAGAACCATATATCCGTTAGTTACATTGACTCAAGAGCCGGCTGAAAAAAAAGTTCACAGTTATGACAAGACGGTTATCCTGGAAAAAATAATGGCCAATGATGCCTACTCGTGATATGGCACCTCACACAGTGATGCGGTCCTAATGCAGAGGTCTCTGGTGAAGTGCTCTGGGGTTTGTTTCACTCCAGTATCGCATATTTTACCCAATTTATAATTGATTGCCGTCCAGGAACACGTCCGCGGGGAGGAACAGCAAATCGTAAACGAAAAGCGCGATGCACTGCAATGATCGAGTGCGCATTTGAAACAAAACATTCAACATAAAATGACCTCTCCTCACGTGTGCAATGCTTGATGGCAACTTAAAGGCAAACGGATAAAAAAAAATTCATCAGCCACTATAAGCCACCCACACTCTCCACTGTCTTTGACTAACAGTGCCACGGCCAGCAGTGCAAAAAAGCAAATTATCGCGCTCCACCCTCTACAATACACCGAAGTGTCGTGAAAGGTATAGAAACACCCCAAGTTATGGTCTGTCTTATTAAGGCGTGGGACTATGTGTTACTTAAACCGTAGTCTCTTCATTTTAGCTTTCCACAATGCCATACAATTTCTCAACAATTTTAGAGCCGTGGTTCAGAAAGTTCAGATATAAAGAACTAGCAAATTTAATCAGAGCCAACCGCTCTATCTAAAATAAAGTACACTTTTTTTAAAGTAGATTTTTTAAAGAAATAAACACTTTTAACAAGAGAACCCCAGTCCAATAAAAGCCATGACTTCATATTCGTTCCGCTTTTGTGTGAATGTGAATTCAGGCCAGAAATCAAAAATTAATACGTATTTAAAATCGCCAACAACTCTTGTGGCCACACAGTTATTGAACCGCAAAACGCATTCGTTTTGTGACTCTTTTGTGGCCGTCCATTATTGGTATTTAATGAAGCACTCAGAAAAACGTGATAATTACACTGATAATAGCCCCCCCAATAGCAGTTGGTGCGGCATAAAGAAACACAAGAGCAAAAATGGCTAATAATCGAAAAAAAACGCACACATACACGGGATTGTCTTGTTTTTGCGTCTGTTTTTTGGCTTTATGCAAAAGGCGTCTGCCACAACAGCAGTAGCGGAGTGAAGTGACAAAAGAAATAAGAAAAGTGTTCCCATGTACTAAAGTTAAATAAACACTGGTTTTTAATTATAAATTCAAATCATATACCAAAGACGTAATTTCATTTCAATTCGTTTATGTTGTTTTGTTTAGTTTTGATTCACACAAACGAAAACGAACACAAAACTGCCAACTCTTTGGTGTAGACAACACTGCACCAAACAATATGTTTTTGCAAAAACACAAACATTTCGAAAAACATACCGTGGAAGATTTTGAAAATTTATAATGAAAGTAATCTAGAGTTGTAGTTCGTATTTTAGTACAATTTCCGAGGTGTTCGAAATAAAGTGGTTTAAAATTTAATTTTGTACATCCTAGTATAAGATAAGATAGTTTTAACAGGAGTATCCTACCTTAAGGAACCACAGTGGAGGAGATGACAATCGGAGATTTCGTGAGAAATTCAGCTTATTTCGTACTGTCGATAAATATGAAAACCACACTAGCTGCCTGTAGGAGGTGGTCAAGGAACCTGTTTTACAGAAAGATCAGTCGCTTATTTTGTTTTTTGCACAGTCACAATGCAGTTGTTCCACTAGTTCTTTTTCATTGGTTCTAATTTAGATTATACAGCTACTTTCTAGCTATAAGCAAACCATTTTCGGAAGGCAGCCTCGCACTGAGATGTTGACTCTTTTTCCAAGAAACCATCAAAAGTATCAATACGTATAAACGATGTTTTTTTCAGATGTGTGGTTTTAAAGAAGAAACGAAACGCTTCTAATTTAATTATTAGAATGATAAGGTTTTGCCTTTCTGTTTCAAATATGACTTCGGGCAATTGGCCGCCGCGGCTGGCTCGAATAAATTGCAGCCGAGAGTCCCAATTTTCGACCACGCGCCGAATGTTCTCTTCCAAGGCGTCAATCGTGTCGGGCTTATTACACCGTTCAACACGCTTTTGCACACATGAAGAAGACCTATATATTCGGAATCTACGTCGAAAAATAAACTACCCGTGTGTCCCAGTTTTTCTAGATCAATTCGTATTTTCGCGAAAAATGTGAATATATATTTGGTTAAAAACCACTTATATAGACATATTTTGTACTAACATACAAGTCCATATCCATAAATTTTTTGCAAATATAACGAATTGATGCAGAAAAAGTGGGATACACGTGTATTTTATTTTTTCCTCCTCTTTCAGAATATACAAATTTTTTTCATGTGTGCAACCAAAAGCTTAAATTTGTCATACAGTGTTATGGGTAGACAAGCAACTTCACATAACCATACAACAAATAGTCCAGTGGTGTTAAATCGCCACTCTTGGAGGCCACGCCACAGGCCTAAGAAGCGAGATAATGCGTTCACCAAAATTTTCCTTCAATTAACTGATTGTTTCGTTGGCTATATGGCAAGGTTACGGGCTTTAACTTCAGGTAGCAAAATGTCCGATATGATGGCGCGATAGCAAGCACCATTCACGGTAACGTTCTGTCCATCATCATTTTTGTAAAAATATGTACCGATAATTCCACCAGCCCGCGGCTGGCTCGAATAAATTGCAGCCGAGAGTCCCAATTTTCGACCACGCGCCGAATGTTCTCTTCCAAGGCGTCAATCGTGTCGGGCTTATTATGGGTAGACAAGCAACTTCACATAACCATACAACAAATAGTCCAGTGGTGTTAAATCGCCACTCTTGGAGGCCACGCCACAGGCCTAAGAAGCGAGATAATGCGTTCACCAAAATTTTCCTTCAATTAACTGATTGTTTCGTTGGCTATATGGCAAGGTTACGGGCTTTAACTTCAGGTAGAAAAATGTCCGATATGATGGCGCGATAGCAAGCACCATTCACGGTAACGTTCTGTCCATCATCATTTTTGTAAAAATATGTACCGATAATTCCACCAGCCCATAAACCGCACCGAACCCTGGTTTTCTCTGGATATAATGACAGCTCTTGAACCTCTTCTGGTAGCTCTTCAGCCCAAATGCGGCAATTTTGTTAATTGGTGTTGCCGTTGAGCCAGAAATGGGGCTCATCACTGAACAAAATTTTGGTCAAAAACGGCGGATCTTTTCGTTTCTCAACGAATGCTCATTTCCATATTACAGTTGCTAACACTTGCAGGAAATTCTATTCCAAAAGTAAATAGCATAAAATGTCATTTTTAATAAACAATAAAGATAAAATAAATCGATCATTTTGTTCTATGAAATCTCAAAACGCCTTACCTAACTACTTCCAAGAAAGCAGAGAAAGTATGACCAAGAGAGTTTAAACTGTCAGTAAAAGCGAGAAAATGTAAATCTGAACGATGTTAAAGTAAAAAAAGAATTGAGTTTATCTACCATAATTTTAATCACCTCGAAATACGAGGGCGGTTCGGAAACTTCTTAGCCTAGCACAAAAAGCGCGGTATAAACAGAAAAAAGTTAAGTGTTTTGGAAACTTCCATCTCTGCTATGAACACATGTTAAATTTTGTTTTGCATATAGAAACAGGTGTTCACAAAAGACGCATCTTGGATTTTTTTACAATGGAAAAATTAGAAATGCGTGGTGTCATTAAATATTTACATAAAAAAGGTTTATCGGGACAAGAAATTCATAATGATATGGCGAATGTGTTAGGTGAAAGTGCTCCTTCATATGCAACAGTAAAAAATTGGGTTGCGTAATTTAAACGTGGTAGTACAAGCATTGAAGATGAACCACGTAGTGGACAGAAATTGTAGCTAAAGTGCATGATATGGTATTAAATGATCGACGAATAAAAGTGCGTAAACTAGCTAATATCATGGGCATCTCAAATGATCGAGTCCATTTAATTTTGCATGAAGAACTACAGATGAAAAAGCTTTCTGCAAGATGGGTACCGGACTTGTTAACAGTCGACCAAAAACGCATAAGAATGAACATTTCTCAAGCTTGTTTGGATCGTTTTCAGCGAAATAAAATGGATTTTAAGCGTCGTTTCATAACTGTTGATGAGACATGGATCCACCACTATACTCCAGAGACAAAAGAACAATCCAAACAATGGACTGAAGCTGGAGGAAGTGCCCCAAAGAAGGCAAAAACAATTCAATCGGCTGGTAAGGTTATGGCAACGGTTTTTTTGGGACTTCAAAGGTATTTTATTGATTGACTATCTGCAAAAGGGTAAAACAATAAATTCAGAGTACTATTGCAACCTTTTAGATCAATTAAATGTACAAATTCGAGAAAAACGTCCTGGCTTGCAACAAAAAAAAATAATTTTTCATCAAGACAACGCACCAGCGCACAATGGCTAAAATCAACGAATTAAAGTACGAGTTGCTTGACCACCCACCTTATTCTTCTGATTTAGATACCAGTGACTTTTACCTGTTCCCAAATCTAAAAAAAATCCTTGCTGGCAAGCTATTTTGAAGACCTTGAGGAAAACTATTTTAATCAAGGGATAGAATTGCTATATAAGCGTTGGACTAAGTGTATTGAAGTTTCAGGAGATTATATTGAAAAATAAAAATATTTTTAAAAAACTAACTATTCTCTTTCCTTGATAGGCTAAGAACTTTCCGAACCGCTCTCGTAGAGGTGATAATTTCTGCAAGCATTTTTTTTTATTATAAAATTAGCATCTCAAAATAGAATACGTACATTTTTTGTAGCTAAACATATGTATTTCAATATGGAAGATGGGTGTTGTTCTCTCGAAATTCTCTGTGCGAAATTTGAGCAAAATCGGATGAAATATGTGAAATCGGACTTATGATATTAAAATATAGACCGATATTGACCAATTTCCATAGGTTCTAAACTTCAAGAATGTACCACGTTTGATAGAAATCGGTTCATAATTGCAACGATAGATGGACAGACGAACGGACATCGCTCAATGGAATCAAAAAGTGATCCTTAGTCGATCGGTATACTTAACGTTTCATTCCATTATGGTGTGGCCAACATCAGCAATATGTCATAATAGTCAGTTCCACAGTGTGGTGTAGGGTATAACAACTCAATTTATAACAACAGCTTGAACGGACATCGCTCAATGGAATAAAATAGTGATATTGAGTCGATCGGAATACTAAACAAAGGGTCTATCTCCATTGATTTAAGGTGTTACAAACATCAGCACTAAGTCATACTGTAAAACTCAATTTAAAGCATTAAGAGCACTGATTTAAACACTTTCCTTACGCCACCCTGTTTACCATGCACTTGGATGCTAGTGTCCCTTTTTCGTGTGCCCAAAAGTACGCCTACCACCTTCAGGAACTTACAGTTGTGCTCATTTTTTCGACTGCTAAAATTACACTTTCGACGAGAAATAACAACGCAAAAACGTGTAGATTCTGCCCTTTTAGGACGATGGCAGACAATAAAAAATTGAAATTGCTTGCCTCTGCTTTATTTTCTTCACTTAAAAATCCATTCATTACATGCTTCTTTAAATTGATCACCTTATATTATTGATCATAGTAAAATTCTAAAACGATCTACCTATGGCCGCCCGTTGGTCCCTGTGTCTCTGGAAAACACGATAGCGGCCAAACCAATCAATCTAAGATACTGAAGTTTTGCATGATGATAGTTTATACTCTTTGGGATTGTTAATAGGTGAAATAGGGAAAGGAGGAAAAAGGTTTCCTTAAGGGGCCTAGTGGTATCTCGGAAAATGGTACACTTTTTTGAGTATTTCCTTTACAAATAATTTTTTTGTGAACGAACAATGGTAGAAATTGGCATTGTTAGTCGAAACGCACTAAATACCTCAAAAAGATCATTGATGCTGGCCTTTTTGACTCATAAGGCCCAACAAAGCTCCCGCATGGTCAAATCGGGCGATCACTGGTTAATATGGGTACTCAAATTAAAGAAAATTTTGCAACGACTCTACTTATGTATAAGCAAAGTTTTAACAGAGATAAGAATAGCACCCATGAGCCGAAAATTACGTACCATTTTTTGTGGATGGTATAGAAGAAGCTTAACGAAGTTTTAATTTGTTGATAGTTTGCCTACCTGTTATGAGTTAAATGACTTAAAGCCTGATTTTAAGCGATGAAAGGGTGGTTAAAGGTAAACTCTAGTCTGTCGTGCTGAAGTAGGTGCCCTCTATATGTGAGCTTTGCCAAGTATAAAGTCTCTCTTAGGTCAACCTTTAGGACTTATTTAGTAAAATCCATCCGTTCTTCTAATGAAAACTCTCTAGTATTTATCGTTTAACAACCCAACATCATTTTAGAAACACCTTGTGACACTAGATCTGCACAGTGCCATGGAGGAATTTCAACAAAATTGTTGTAGCCAGAAAGAAGAAGTACAACTTTGTACCCCAATTATTTCAAATGTCTTCCACTGTAACTACATAGAAATGTTGGTCTGTAAACTGTTTTTTAACACATATACACTGCACTATTTAGCCATTGTTATGCATACGAAGAATCGTTGGTATGTACTTTGAGAGCGTACATTCGTTTTGCATGCAGAAGTAGTGTTTGTGTGGCTGCCTGCGTTTGTTGAGTGACTCACATGCGGCACTTGTGTCACACGCTATCACCCACCCATCCACCCATCATCCGCACCTATTAAGTCAAAGCCACTGACACACATAAACCGAAATCGAAGGGGGGTTAGTGTGATATGTAAGGGATGGAAATATTTTCAGTTTCCAAAAAAAAAATAAATAAGGTAAAGTTGGGCGTGGGCTGCTATATTACACCCTGCACTTCTTGAGGTTTAGATAAGCCAACTGAAATAAAGTTTTTAAACACACTTAGATGAGCTGTGAGTTTACCTATATTTTTATATTTAAGTCTTATCTGAAGTTGTGGAAAATTTTCATTGTTTTTTGGTAAACTCGGTTGAACATACATGTGGGGGCAATATAAAAGGTGGTGCAACTAAAATGCAAGATTCTTTGAGTTTGGTTTCTTGTGGTCATTTGTTGTTATAACTATTTAAAGATGAATTACTCCACAAGCTTAGAAGATCAGGTCTGTTGTTGTTTGTCATGGAGGGAAGAAAAAGCAAGACAGCGATGTTCAAGCAAACATATCACCGTCTAGTAGATGAGCGTTTCACCGTTGGTGTGGGAATCATATCAATACTATTATCTGTGCTGCGGACATGTCCTCTACTCGTTTAACTATATATATGATGTTTTTGTAAATTAAAAAAAAAATCCATAGAATTATCTTAAAAATCTTTGTTATGATTGAAGGATCAGAGACAATTATGTGTGAAACAAATTACCTGCTAAATGCTCGCTACGGCTTTGATGGCATATCTTTGTCCGATAGGCCATATTTTAAATGGTTCTGAAACATAATGTAGGTTCAATATCGTTAATGTGGCGAACTATCACATCCTTTTGCTATTGAATTGTTTCTGGCTAATTGACAAACACTTTTTCAAGCAATGAAGTCCAAGTCCACATGATCGTGACGGCCAATTAACATCGCCACGACGTAAGAATACACGGCCATTGAATTTTTCGTGCAAAAGAGAAGTTGTTTCGTTGGGTATGCGGCACCATACTGTCGAAACCACTTATCGTCCAGGTCCATATCCTCAATTTCTGGCCAAGAGAAATCCTTTATTATCTCACGATATCGATCGTGTTCATGGTTACTGCTTGACTTCCACTTTTCTAAAAAAGTACGGCCCGATGACAGATAAACAACAGAACGAACTGGGTGAGCATTAATAGGAGACCACGAACTGGAATTTGATTTGAGCGCCCATTTTTTGTAAAAGGACTCAACAATCCTAACGAGTTGTTATAATGTGAATCTCCTTCGTTGAATTTGTCAAATACAGAAACAAAGAAATGTAAAATGCAATAGGGCAAAAAACTTGCCGTTAAGGTGTGATTCACAATTTACATCGTGCACTTTGATTGGACAACAATTTATTAATCTCAACTGATTTTATCCAATTTCAGCAGTGTCTGTCTTTGGCATATGGAACTTACTTGTGAAAAATTGCATCAAAAATTGCTTTCGCAGAAGTCATCTCAACCACCATCTCATGGACAGGATAACCCTGCCCATGTTCATCCTGGGCACGATTTTCATGATCTAGAGAGAGAGAGAAGTCCAGTTGTACAAGAGAGATCCAACATCCACGCTGATAAGGTGGCAGTAGCAGTATCCAGTTATAGCGTAAAAGTAGTGGTAGGGGGTCATCCCCCGGGGAAGACGTCACCTGAGCCTTGAGCCAAAACTACTCGAGAGCCAAACTTCAAGCGTCACAGACGCGAGTGGTTCTGGATCAGCTAAGATCTGGATGGTGCAGCTGCCTTAGTTTGTATTGGGCGCAAATTGGTGTTAACGCTTCGGACGTTTGGCTCACCTGCCATCAGGCACCAATTGACGTTCTGCACATCTTCAAATGTCTGGCTAAGCTCAGTCAGCTGACTCCCAGGTCTTTCTAAAAGCATCCACTTAGAATGACGCATTTCTTTCACCGGGAATTCGAAGCAGATCCCTTGTAGACGAACAGGACTTAAAAAAAGATGTTGTTGTTACAACAAATGTATTATATAAGTATACTCCCTTCTATCAGGAAAGGTATACAAAATAACGTACCACAATCATTTTTTATTTTAAAACTGCTTGTGCCCCTTTTTCACTGTTCTGTCTTGACTGCTACAGTCAATCACACTTATTTCCATTAGCACTTTACAGAGAATATTTGAAGGGACGTATCTATAGCACTAGTTCCATCCGAATTCTTTAATTTAATTACTCAACACTCATACGCACCATAGTCCAACATAGTCCAGATATAAAATTGAAATAAATCATACGCCCCAAAGAACCAGGAAACGAACTCAAATGAATAGTTGTATTAATGTCATTGTGTCAACATGTTTATGTTTCATAAAACTTTGCATTCTCAGCTAATGATGCAACGATATGTACAAACCTTCACAAACCAATAGCATATCTGATTTTATCTCAGCCATAAGTTCACATACGAGTATAAGACTCTTTGTTTCATCCTTTTGTTTTCATGAAAACTGTTATATAAGGCTTCTACAGCTCAAAACTTCAAATTGCATCGATATATATGTGTGCGAGCTATAGATAAATCTGAACTGATTTGCGTCAATTTTCCTAACGATATATAGGACTTGTGCCGATTTTCATTAAGATTGTATGGTATATGTAGCTCCTAGAACTAAAAATATAAGATCGGATGAACATATGTGTGTGAAAGCTATATATACATCTGAACCGATTTGCTTTATTGTCAGTTACGTCTAGTTAAATATGTAAAATCAGATGAACATATATGTATATGTATATATAGCTAAATATTAACCGACTTTATTCAATTTTGAAAATGTCCTCCTTTGGTCCGAAAAACTAACTCGTGCAAAATTTAATCAAGATTTGGTGTAAGATGTAGCTTCTTTAGCTTAAACAGAAAATTCGGATAAACATATATGTGGCAGATATATCTTAATCTAATCCGAATTTCTTAAATTTCAAAAGCATCTGTCCTTCATCTAAAAAAGTTAGATTTGTCAAATTTCATGAAAACCGGACACCAACTGCGACAAACATCGTTGAATGAGATAAGCAGGATTATACGTCGATCGTTATATGTAAAGGTGGGTTTATCTCAAATATTTTTGATAGTTGCAAACATTTGCCTTGAAACTAACTAACCTGTTCCACATATTGGTGCAGGGTATAAAAAGGTTTGAATAAGGGATCCATCGACTACTACAGAAGCTTGTCGTCACTGCTTCTGTAGTAGTCGAAGGTCGAAATTGTAGTCCCATTGCAAGCCCAAAAACAATCAGTATGATCTTCGGTCCTCAGTACGATAGCAGTTTGCAAAAGCTTTATATATATAGTCGGAAAGTAACGTGTGCCGAATTCCCTTAAGATGGGATGAAATATGAAGCTTCTAAAGCTAAACACATAAAATCTGATGAAGATATATATATAGAAGCTATATCTAAAACTGAAGCGAGTTTCTTTAAATTCAATAGCGTCTGCCCTTGATCCAAAATAAAAATAGTTTTGCAAAATTTAAGATAACCGAATAAAAATAACGATCTGTAGTTTGATATATGGACGGACTGAGTGACAGACATTGTTAAGTCGAATCTTCTAGTGATTCTGATTCCACCGGTTTACTTAAAGGTGGCTCTAGCTCAAATGTTTTTGGTAGTTGTTAACATTTGCATTGATACTAACTTATATATCTTGTATATAGTACATATCCTGTTATATTACGAGTATATATCCTGTTCCTTAAAGTAGTGTAGGATATTAGCGGACACAGCTTAAAAATTGATTGGAGGTATGTTTAAGACATTGTTCAAATAAATATTAAATTAATTCAGCAAAGTGATTATGCGAGGTTATATTATGAGTAGCAAGGGTTCCCTAAAAGATTTACCCAATGATGCCATTTATGTTGCAGGGATCACGTTATGCAAAAATTCCACCTAATGTTAAGTATCTGACAAAATAAAATCTAAGTCAATAATTTTTTTTATTACAATCTAACTCAATAATTTTTTTATTACAGGGTGTCCGCTGGGAAGGCACACTACTTTGTTTTGCCGCCAGTTTGGCAAACATTAGTCTTGACAGTTTATATTTGGAAGTCGTGAAGCAGAGACTTGAAAAATTTATTATGGAAAAATATTCGATAAACCAACGAGTTATAATTTTTTTTATAAAAATCAATCAGCGATTACTGTGACGATGAGAAAGTTACGTGCAATTTTTTTGGGAAACAACGTGCCAATAAAACGCACTATTTTTCGTGTACTGAATGATTTCGAAGAAAGAGGGTATGTAGCTGATAGGCCCAAGCATGGACCACAACATACTGCAAGATCGGCTGAAAATATATGCAGCTCAAGAAATTGTTCAAAACAATCCATCAACCATCCATCCATCAATTCGACGTCGTGCTCAGGAGCTTGGTCTTCAAAGAACAACGGCCACAATTTTGCACAAGGCTAACAGAGGCGGATATTTATAGGATATTGCATTCCATACATAATTGCCGACATTAAATAAAACATTAATCTATATAAGATCCATTTTCTTTCATTTAATCAAAAATTATAAAAAAAAACAAAATAGTAAATCTTCCCGGCGGACACCCTGCTGTTTGATTTAAACCTTACTTATCATACCCCGCTCGTTTACCCTCTGTTGCTATTAACAATAATAATAACAACATCAGGCGGTACTTGAAAGTGGCAGAAGAATAGCGTTTGCATTCATCTGACAGAGTGAGTGTATAAATTTACAAACTTCCATTAGGTGAAAAGTGCTAATTTGCATTCATTTATGCTTTTCAAGTGTCACTTTTGTGTTTTTCTTTTTCCACCTCCTCTTTTTTTTTGTCACCACAGAAACCAACGTTGATGGTTTTGAAAAACTGTTGGTACGAGTATAAACAAAATAGTAGAAGTGACGTATTTTTACAAATTTTCTTTAACAAAAGTATTTAAAATGTAAAGCAGGTTACATAGATAAATAATTGTAATTACAGTTATATTTTATTTACATGGTGCTATTTTTAAAAACAGCTAACATCAAAATATCCTACTTCACAATATTTACAGATTTCTAGAACATTAGTCGTAAGATGAACTCAAATGGAAAAGTGGTAAAAATAAACATTTTGTTGGCTTAAATAATGATGTTAATGTCAAAGTTTATTAGATCTATCTGCAATTGGGAATGGGGAGCATGGACCAGATAGAAGGCAAATATGAGTATTGGGAATTCTCCAATTTTAATAGCGGATCAATAGTAATACAGTGTATTTAACACTTAGAATAGATCTGCTTTACACGCCAACACAATACGTATAAGACGCGGTCTTAAACAGAACAAGCCCAAAGGCAGGACGGTTCTCGGTGCTCTTGACCTTACAAAAGCCTTCGTCATGGTCAATCATGCCACTCTGTTCGATGACATTGCAGAAACGTCTCTTACGCCCAGTTTGTAATATTTGGCCGTAAACTATTTGTGTGGGCGCCAGTCATACTTAGAATTAAGAGATAGCAGTCGAAGCCGCATAGAGTTAATCACTCCACCCGGGGAACTCCCGGGTGGAGCGATATCCTCTCCTCTGTTTAACCTTTACCCCTCTTAGACTCCTGTACCACCAGATGGCTATAAAATTGTGTCGTACGCCGATGATTGCACAATTGACACAATGGCATCAGGACCTAAAGTGGATGGAATATGCGAGAAAACCAACTGTTACCTCACTGACTTAGCACGCTTTTTAACAGCGAGGAATATGAAAATATCCGCCTCCCAACTATCATCCACACTGTTTACTGATTGGACCGCAGAGGTGCGATTCTCACTTAATGTGAAAGTCGATAACGTCAACATCTCGACTTCCAACGACCCCAAAATCCGTAGGGTCACCTTGGACAGCCTTTTTTTAGTCTTCTGCACATACTACAGCAATCTGCGATAAGCTTAAAAGTATAAACAAGGTCCTGAAGCCACTAACCGGCAGTACTTGCAGAGCCGACAAAGAAAGCTTGTCGCCCTATTACAAAGCGATAGGTCGGTCTGTCGTGAACTACGCAGCGTCGGTGTGATCGGCGAACGTGAATACCACGCAACGGAAGAAAATTCAGATTGCAAGAATGCCGGCCTCAGAACATCAACAGGGTATCTACATATGTCTTCTGTGGACTATCTCCATGAGGAGACAAAGGTCCTTACTGTGCGCAGACAAAAGTTTCTGTTGTCTAAGCGTGGGTGTCTTCGCAGTAGTCATCCTAGCCACAATCTCTTGGGAAGGATGGATCCGGCCAGGTACGATCTTTAAAAGAGAGCCTTAAGATTATCGAAACTATCAGACAGGCCTGAACGACATTGACGCTGATGAAGTCGCAGCAGGAGTATCCAGCTATTGTGTAAATGTATTGGTAGGGGAACATCCCCCAGAGAATTCACCTGAGAAGACGATGCTACCTCGGCAGATGCGCGTGGCTTTGGCCCAGCTGAAATTTGGATGGCGCAGCCGTCTTAATTCTTATTGGGCACACATTGTCCCGCTTGCCATCACATGATTTTTTTTTAATATTGACCAACACTCATGGGATGTCGCCTATTATGTAGTTCATTGCGTTGGTGGGTGAAAAGTAAGGGATCAGAAGGGGGCAAAGGAGTATTGTTTTTTGACATTTGTCTTGAATTTCGGGATGTCATAATTGGTGGGAAATACATTTGCCAGGAGAAGATTCCACATACGGACAGTGTGGACAAAACACGAATTCAATCTGTAGTGTATAGTGCGGTCGACTGGCCAATCGATAACAATTGAATTCCTGGAAAGTCGCGTATTCCTGGCAAACATCCTAAAGTCAGGAATAAGTCGACGGAAGTCAGCGGAACACACCATGAAGTAACGAGCGACATGCATCCCACATTCCGACGATGCCCAAGGGAGACAATAGAGTTGGATACCCTATCAGCGTGGTGGCTGTGGTTTAGACCCAAATCGCGGGGAGAACTTCGGTTCGATGTGGTATTGCATTGCGACGGTGTGACCCATAGAACAGTAGAGGTTTAAATAGTTCTCGACCCCTAACCAAGAGGGAAGTTATGACCCATAACTGTCATGCTTCGAATTGGTACAGTCGAATTAAATACAATGGGGCGCTGGCCGTAGCGTTGTTACGGCCCAGTATGATGGCACACCGTGGTTCAGGCTGTCATGGCGTTAATCACGTTAAACTCGGCGACTTTGTCGCCTATCAGCACCATCGCTCTTCTTTAAACACGGTCAAGTGCTGCCCATATATGGGAGTTGCATTCCATGCTAGGCCTGATAAAGGCCGTATACTTATAGATGTTGAAGAGATCAGCAGGAGTGAATTATTCTTACACCGCTTTAGAAATCCTATACACTTGAGTACTTCTTTCGACACTTCGAATATATGTCTCGCCCATTGTATCATTGTATCTTCATGTCCAGAACATTGAAAGTATCTGATTATTCAACATCCATAACATCGATAGATAATGACGACCCTGATAGATCAGGGAGTCGCTTGTGAGACAACAAGCAGCACTGCGTCTTGAGCGCATTAAAATCCACTCTATTCATTCGACCCCAGTCGGAAATGGCCTGAAAATCCCGGCAAAGTTTCTCATCCATATAACGCCTCATGTCATCAATATCTTGAAGACTTGGCCTATGGTTGAATGAATACGAATGCCAGAGGTTGCTGTCATCCGCAAAGGAGTAGATTGGATTCACGGTCTGACCCAACAGATCATCAATGAAAATAAGAAATAAAGAGAAAGAAAGGACAGAGCCCTTTGGCACACCTTTGGTAAGCATATGCTGGAGAACCCATCTACAACAACTCTTATAGTGCTATATTTAAGAAAGCTCGATATAAAACGATCGAAAGTATTACCGACACCAAATGCGATCAGCTTTGATAAGGGTGCTTTGTGCCAGACTCTATCAAAGGTGTTAGAGATATCGAGAGCCCCAACCTTACTCTCACCAAACTGGTAGAAAAACCGACTCCAGCTTAGGGTAGAGCTACCCTGGAAAGCCATCAGGTCTCCCGTAGAGCGATTTCTACGGAACCCATACTGTCGAATTGTCCGGCCAAGCCCACTCAGCTGACCTCCAGGTCTCTGTGGACGCATCCAGTTCAAATGGCGCATTTCCTCCACCTGTATATCTAAGCTACCTAAGTATAGGTGAAAGACTTCAAAACAAAATATATAATAATAACAACAACTGCACCATAATTATAATTTTCAAAGTGCTTAATATATGGAATGCGGTTACAGAGAAAAAATATCACTTTTAAGTACTGACGGTAACTTATAGCAAATAGTATGTGATTCCCGAACATCGAACACAAGTTGTTTATTTGTAAAATCTGTATCATCCACCTTTTTTAATTCCTGCGCACTATAATTTACAAAATTATTTGTTTTCAATATTCCCCTCTTATCTGCGGCAACGATCAAACCAAAAAAAACAAGGGTTAATTAAAGAGTTACTTTTGTTTTTCTGTTAACTAAACCGTGAAAAGTTAATTAGGGTTCTATTGATAGTGTCTGTGTTTTTTTTTTACGGAAAAGTTATTAAACGCATATGAGTTTCGTATCTAATGAGGGCATCTCTGCATTCAAAATTTGTATGCACATTTTATTATAATTTGTTGAAATTCCAAACAAAGTTTTAAACATATTGACGTCAAACGGTAATGAAGGCAACACAAATTTGAACTATGTGCTACATGGTCATGGGGGCTGATAATTGGTAGAGTATTACATGAGATGGTAATGGTAGATATGCCAAACTGACTGAAAAACTTATTAAAATTGGCAGCCGATGCGGACTGTCTAGAGCAGGCTTATTTGAAGGTTTTGCTGTTTACACTATGCCTGTTCTAGACTTAGTAATGGTTACAAAAACAATACACAATTTGACTACCCATATCCGATTTTTTAAACATATCAATAATTCTCAAGATTCTGAAAAATATTGCTCAAAAAACATTGTCTCATTCCGGTCTTGTCCCCTTATTCATTGTGCAAAATTCCCATAACCACATTCCTTCCGGACAACATTTGGAAAAATATGCTAAGAAAAACAAAAAAAAACGAATGTACTCCATCCACTCGCTACAATCATGGCCAATGCAATTTCATGCTTAACCAGATTGTAATTCTGAGTTTTCTGTTTGTGTTTTTCCTTTTTTTTAAACCATCTTTCAAAACGAATCGTATTGAGCAACAGCAACATCAGCAGCATGTATTCTTAGCACAGATCACATCATTCATGAATGGCTGACTGACTGCCAGCAATCCAGCCGGCCGGCTGGTCTGCTTGCTCTGCTATTCTGCCTGTCCTTTCCGAATGCTGGCTTTGAAACGGGGCTCGTAATACACAGGGGAAGAGGGCAGCGCGGAACCAAATTCTCGTACATTCATGCAAACATCCCTACTCTCATACTTGTCCAAACTTGTCAATTTTAATTAAATTCTCGGTTCATTCTGATGTTGTTGTGTGTATTAATGCCATTATAAAAATGAGATTTTGTTCTGCATTATTCCAATTTTTGTGTTGTGTTTTTTTCTCTCTCGTTGCTTTGCTGTTCCTTATCAGAAGCAGCATCAGCTGGGGTATCGCTCTCGGCAGCAATGCCATCGTCATCTCTCATCATCGTCGTTGCCTTCGACGGAATTGCAACAAGAAAACCAGAGGAGGAGGGATATTGCCAATAAACACTTGACACTTTTTGAGTTGTGGCCTTAAAAACTGCAGTAGTTAGAGAAGGTGGCATGAGATAAGGATCGATGGGAACGACCCCTATAAACGGCATTTGCTAGATCATTGTATGATTTGATCCTATAGCTAGGGTAAGGTGTATGCTTTTCTATACCCTCTACCGTAGCATGGTGTGAATCATAAATTTTGTCATTTCATTTGTTACTCCCCTAAAGATTAGCAATCCGTTAAAAGAACGACAGAGGTCAAACGAAATAAGCAAGGACCCCAAAAAACTTGAACGATGATGCCTTGTAGTCATTACGTATGTGCGATTGACAGTGGTTGACATCGGAACCGGCAGGAAAAAGATTCCTTTAAAAAAACTAAAGGTATATCAGAAAAAAATAAAATTTGTTGAGTATTTGTTAAACAAATATGTACGAGGGTTGCTATTTTTATTTCGGGTCCTGACAATACTAGTGTTCCCAGATGCAAACTGGAATTTCCATTGGAAACTTTGACATTTTTTAGCATAGCTTCACTCAGAACGGTTTGTCATTTGAGGTCGAATTGATTTGCTTACAGTGTGTTGAAAAATTCATCTCAGTCAAAAAATAGAATTATCCAGGCCATGAAAACAGTTGTTCTCGTTGGATCCCACATAATTTGATGAATGCTCAAAAAAAAGCTTGTATGGATTGCTGCAAGGAGATGTTGAAATAGTATAACTGCGGTAGCTCAAAGGCAGTATATAAGATTGCCACAGGTGACGAATCATAGTTCTATGCATATCAACCCGAAAAAACAGCAATCGACCGTATCGGTATTTCAAGATGAGTCAAATCCAACAAAAGTTGTTCGTGGAAGAAGTACATCGAAGCAAATGATTGCGTTTTTTTCATGTTGTCACAGTCCCCTTACTGGAATGTCGGAGTTCAATTCTGAGTGGCATACATCCATCTGTTTGTCAATAGAGTTCGAAGAAATGAAGAAAGATAATAAGAGAAGACGGATCTTTTTGCATCACGACAATGCGAGCTCTCACACATCACCTGGAAAGATGAGTTATTTGACCACTCAAGATGTCGAACTGATGGGCCATCCACCGTACAGCCCTGATTTGGCACTCAATGACTTCTTTTTATTCCCTAGCATGAAGAAAAAATGCGTGGTCAACGTTTTTCGTCGCCCGAAGCAGCTGTTGAAGCGTTCAAAAATCATGTTTTGGAGGTGTTTCAATAGTAGTGGAAAAAGTGCTTCGAAAATTAGTTTGTGCGCATGCGAAGGTGTATTTGTCTTAAAGGAGAATATTTTGAAAAACAATAAAACCATTTCCAATGATAAATTTTTGTGTTTTTATTGCCCGACCCGAAGAGCAACCCTCGTATTTAATTGGAACTGTTAGTTGAGACGCACTTAATATAGGGTGGTCTAACTAAACGCACGATGTTAATTGTAAATTCAACTACAAGTTTTCAGGGAATTATCTTTTTTATAATGATAGAAGGATCCATGACAATTATGCGTCAAGCAAAATATCGGCCAAATGCTCGCCACGGCTTCGTTAGCATACCCGATCCGATGGTCTATATTTACGATGATTCTGGGTCATAAGGGAGGTTTAGTGTCATTAATCTGCCGAATTATCTCATCCTTTAGCTGTTGAACTGTTCTTGGCTCATTGACGCACACTTTTTTTAAATCCTCAATTCTCAAGTCCAATGGTGTAACATCATATGATCGTGGCGGCCAATTAACATCGCCTCGACTTAAGCTATTGAATTTCTCGTGCTAAAGAACGATTTTTCATTGGCTGTATGGCAAATGACACCAACCTGTTGGAGCCACAGGTACATATCCTAAATTTCTAGCCACAAGAAGTCCGTTATCATCTCGCGATATCGAACACCATTCACGGTAAATGCTTGGGCGACCTCATTTTTGAAAAAGTACGCCCCAATGACAGTACAGTGGCAAAACGAAATGGACGATAATGTTCAGATATTTTCACATTTCCTAGCTTAACTGAAATCAGCACACAATTCTCCTGATTGTGGATACACTATGCTGGCCAAAAAAAAATTTCGAAGTACACAAAATTCGTTTTAATTTAAAAGCCTATTTTCGTAAAAGGCTTCAACGGTCTTAACGAGCTGATCAATTGTGTACCTCTCCATTATAAAACTTATCAAACCCTGAGTTAAAGAATTGTCAAATTAAGTTGGACAAAAACTTGACGTTAAGGTGTGACTCCCAATTATCATCGTGCACTATAGTTGGACCACCCTTTAGCTTGAAAAAACCATTGGTGCTGGTCCTTTTGGATCCAAAAACAGCTCATATGGCTAAAGCGAGCGTTTAATATTTTACAAAGGGATACTCAGGTTAAGCAACATTTCGCTACGAATCCATGTATGGATTTATTTTAAAGGGCCGAAAGGTCCCAAAAATCGGGAAGAAGTCACCAGAGAAAGGTATGGTCATATGGGTACTCAAATTAAAGGCAGTTTCACTACGACTGAAAGTAAAGATTTATTTTGAATATTAAGGACGACCCTAAAAATCGAAAAGGCTCTACAGACAGTTAAGTTACTAAAATTAAAGGCCATTTCACCAAGAATGCAAACAAGGATTTAATTTGAAGACTTAGCTGAGATTGGAGCTGTTTTATTGCAAAACTTTATAACGAATCCACGTTAGGGCCATAAAAGAATCAATCTTTTCAAAATTAACGACTCTGCTTCCGACTCAGGCTATACAAGGTGGAGCTCATTTGTTTATCCTATTTGGGAATGAAATAAAAAAAATTATGAACCTTAGAAAAATTTATTTTATATTTTAATTATATTAAACAGTAAAGGAATTTTTAAATTCCATGGCTTTATATTGTGTATCTGGCAAATATCGACCTTCGCTATTCACACTCTGCTGCATACGTTTTCTAAAGTTTCCATGATCTCTAACAATCATGTCCACGGGTATTCTGCCAATTTCAGCCTCAATATTGTTAATAAGGTCTTCCAAGTATTGGGATGGTTAATATACAACTTCGACTTCAGGTAACCACAAAAGAAAAAATCGCCTGGGGAAAAGTTTGGTGAGCTTGCCGGCCAGTTCACATCACCCCCCAAAGAGATAAGCCGTCCAGGAAACATTTGCCTCAAACAATTCATGGTAACCCCCGCTGTGTGTGCCGTGGCACCATCCTGTTGGAACCATGTATCTTCTTATTGCATTGCCTAAAGAGCCGGCTAAAAAATCCAAGAGCACGTAATTGCTTCCGAGCAGATCGTTTCGGAGATTGCTGTACTGCTGCTCTATCTCTCTCGATGTTTTGTGGTCTTGTAATTCTTCTCTTAGGTCCCCTTCGTACACATGACACATTCCCGGCTGTTCTCAATGAAGTTACCCAATTTACAATCAATTGTAGGCCAGTAGCAAGTTCGCGTGGGGGAACAGCGAAAAGACATACTCGTATAGTAGCTTTGTCTGACTTTAGTAATTGTTACTAATTTTTACTGATGCTCTCAATGAAGTTATCCAATTTACAATTGATTGCACTGTGCGACAGCCACAATCGGTTTGGGATGAAACCACCGGGGAAAGTTATATCGGTCAAAAAAAGGTCATACGTGTCCCAGCGTTTCGTTGGGTCTCATCTAGGAATCGAGATATATCGATTTGAAGTTAGTAAGTATCGTATAGGGGAATTTGTCACGTTTTTGGCTCTTTTGTTTGACATAACTTGAGAACCACTCGTCCGATTTAGCTGAAATAAATTTTATAAAACCAAGAATTACAATTCCCTTAATCTGTTCATATATTATTTTCCTTTACAAGTAATAGTTTCCAAGTTAAAAATAAGCGCATGAAGAAATTTTTTTTTTTTTTTTTATTTTTTTTTAAATACATTTATTTTCGTTTGTTTGCTCCCTTTTCTTTCTTGCGTGGTGGTTCGCCTACTTGTTCAGAGTCTGTATCGGATGAGGATCTGTCTTCATCCTCGGAGGAAACTCCCATTGTATGTTCTTCTTCTTCATCTTCATTGTCGGGATCGGACGAGTGGTTCTCGAGTTATGTCAAACAAAAGAGCCTAAAACGTGACAAATTCCCCTATACGATACTTACTAACTTCAAATCGATATATCTCGATTCCTAGATGAGACCCAGCGAAACGCTGGAACACGTATGACTTTTTTTTACCAATATAACTTTCCCCGGTGGTTTCATTCCAAACCGATCACTGACCCTTACCATTTGTCGCAGAGTGTTGTCGGCCAGTAGCAAGTTCGCGTGGGGGAACAGCGAAAAGACATACTCGTATAGTAGCTTTGTCTGACTTTAGTATTTTTTACTAGTTTGCGATAAGGGGTTTCCCTTTAAAGGATAACTTTAAGCCCCTAGGTAGATTTCGTCCATTTACAGCACCAAATAGCTTAGGACCATAAGCCATCATCATGTGAACTTTCAGAATTCTAGGAAGGTATAATAAGCTGAAATCTATGGTGTTGTACTTTTCTAGCCTGAAGTTTGTTAAGCAAATATCCGAGATACCTTTAGGCCTTTAGAGGAAAACTTTTTTGCCCCTATGTCGATTTCGACCATTTACAATCCCCAACAGCTTAAGATCATAAGCAATCTTCGTGCTAAATTTCAGAATACTAGGTTGATTCATTTGATCGGTACGGATAGACGGACATGGCTAGATCGTCTTAGAATTTTACGTCGGTATATACATATACTTTATAGGGTCTTCGGTCAACCAACATTTAATATACCACCCACCCTTCTGTGATGGGTATTTTAAATTTATGCCTATGCTGTTGTTTTTGTGTAGTCTGAATTGATTCACTACTACTTTTATTCATAGTAGTCATTGGAGTCCTGCAATAAATGATAAAAAAAACATTTTAGTCGCCCACAAAACAAAGAAGCTCTAATCCGTGATCTTAAGATCGAGTTAATCAACAACAAACCTAGGTGCATACCAATGGCTCAATGAATCTAACAGGCCCTCTACATGTGTGTAGTGAACTCCCCTTCCGCAAAAGAACACTTAAGCATCTATGGCAGGGCGTCATTCATTCTATATTACAAATTACAACAACAGAAACTATAAACTGTGATATTGATATTTTTTTGGTGTTTTTGTTGTCGTGCTTCCTTTGACGCTCATATTTATGTTCATAATTTTCAGTTGACCATGCCACATTCACAATACTTTTTTTTCTGAGGACAAGAGTTTCTGCTGGGCACCGCACCACCATAAACTTGTCACATACTGGTAAAGTATGTGACATGGACGTACTCTCCGGTGACATGGATCACTGACCAGCTGCTGTCGTCCTGTTGTCGGTTCGCCCATAGGAACTGCGATACAAATGAATGTGAAACAATGCCATAATCAGTGCTTATGATTCGGGTTCTTTGATTTGAGATGTCGTCTCTCTGAAAGCCTTCAAATTACAGTTTTATCATTCCTTTTTTTGCTTCAACTCCTTTGGGGAATGAAAATGGGGGGAAATGGCTGAACAAAAAGTAATTAAATGTTGTTTTCTCAATAAATTTTCTGTTGGTGTCGTTGTTCTTTTTGGTCTTTGCGATATGGTGAAGCCGATGATGATGCTGGTGATGATAATTATGATTTTATGGTGACGCTTTAAGGCTTTAATTAATACATGCTCATGATTTGCCATTTGTCTCGGGTTGTGTGATTGTAGCGATTGTTGACATTTTTTTTTTGATGGCAAAAGGCTCTGTTGAATACTTAAAATACCACAGAAATATTGACTTTTCAAATCACAGCGAATACTTTGGGCGTCGTTTTGTAAGAACGGTTTGTTATCAATGGCAATACGGCTCAGCCTTAGACAAAGTCGAATCTAGAGTGGCCACACGGAAAAAAGTATGGTTGGGGTAACAATATTCGAAGAGCATCGTACTATTGTTGGTTATTATTTACATTATTTACATTCAACCATACTATGATCCCCACAACCATGTTATGATCCCCATAGCCATAGTATGTTTAACGTACAACGATAGTATGATGCTCACAACCATAGTGTGACTCACACACAACCATACAAGAGTTAAGTTATTATTCAACAACATAGATTTTTACAAAATAAATTATGTAAAAATAATTTAAACTCTTAATAATATGGGTGATTTTTGTAACAGTGGAAAAAATTCATTTGTTACAAATATTTTAGTTAAACAGGGTGTCCGTCGGGAAGGTATACAACAGAGTGTCCGTCGGGAAGGTAAACTGCTTTGTTTGATTATAATTTTTGATTAAATGAAAGAGAATGGATCTTATATTGATAAATGTTTTATTGAATGTCGGCAATTATGTATGGAATATAAGTAATATCGATTAATGAGCGCCTCTGTTAGCCTCACAAATGCGAGCCCTTTTGAGCACATTTTCCATTACATTCAGCACGGCGTCGAATTAAAGGTATATAATGCAGTAGTGTTTTCAGCCGATCTTGCAGTACGTTGTGGTCTATGCTTAGCCCTATCAGCTACAGACCCTCTTTTTCGAAATCATTCACTACGCCATAAATAGTGCGTTTTGTTTGCACGTTTTTTCTCCCAAAAATTTCACGTAACTTTCTTATCGTCACAGTAATCGATGATTGATTTTAATAATATGTCTAACGATTTATCGAATATTTTCCTATAAAAAATTTGCCACGTCAAGACTAATATTACTAATATCGTAATTATATTTTTGTTTAAATAAAACTCAAACAATAGTGCGTTTACTTTTGTCGTACCAATTATATTGTTGCTACAACCATATTTTCATTTTTAAAATTGGGAACAATTCTATTGTTACATTTCTACAATATTAATATTGCCGTAATCATACTATTGTCATAATGAAATTCTAAAAACAATACTATGGTTGGGACGACTATACTTTTATTGCAGAAAACGTACTATTGTTGCCGTGACCATAAAGTAACCATATATTTTCTCTACGTGCAGATAAACCGGAGTTTTTAGAAAATCAGCATTAACGGGTTTTTTTTAACCCGGTTTTAAAAAAACGGATTTCGGTTATTTTAAGTACGATAGTTAAAAACTACATTTCGGTTTTCCCTAAAAATGGAAAATATTTTTCTAGACCCTAGAATACAATAAAATCACTCGCAGCGAATAGAGGTTGGTTTTTCATAAAAAAAATTAGTGAAATAGCAACAGACTGACATGGCGGAAATTATTATAACAGTTTTTTAAACCCTTTGAACCGGCTCAAAATTAATACAAATTCAATTATTAGGTCATATTTGAATTTGTCAAAAAATTTCATTGTTTTTGCTACCCTTTAATGGGTGAGATTTTCGGGTATAGTGTCCATCACCCAAATTCAGTCAAACAGCAAATATAATTTGTAATTTATTTTTGATTTCGTGAGAAAATGTTAAATTTATGATAAAGCCATGCGTGCATGTATATTGGAAGCTAGTTTTTTTGTAAACTCATTCCAAGATCCGTTGTTTGTCTATTGAAATATACCTATATAAAGCCATGTGTCCATGTGGATTGGAAGCTAGTTTTTTTGTAAACTCATTTCAAGATCGGTTGTTTTTCTATTGTAATATATAAGTACCGTACCAAATTTTTTCGAAGTTTGAAATAATGTGGTTGTTTTGGAGTGACTGTATATATCTTTCGGGTCTACAGAACCAGTACAAAGGGAAATATATTAAAAGTGGATCTGTATTATATACTTTTATCTGTGCTGATTACTGATCGACGTTAAGAACTGTGACAAATTTCATCATCGATTGGTACCCTTAATGGTAGGTCTAGCTAAAAACGGGTTACATATTTCGCACATGAAATTAGAAATGTTCAAAAAAACCGGTAAACTGACGTGTCAGGTTTAAGCTATTTTTGAGAAACCTACTGGCGGGTTTGGATATAACAACCGGAATGTAGTTTTTTTCTGGTTTTGGACACTATAACTTATTTTTGCCAAAATAAAAATCCTAAAAAAGATGTGGAACGATGAAACGTTGCCATCACCTTTCAACGAAGGGATACTAGTGATAATTCGCAAACAGAGTAACTCCCTCGCAACAATAATTCTGGTATACATCTAAAATAAAATAATACTCTTGAGAATCTCTGATGCGCTTATACAGATCTGTCGCCATAATCAATTTGGATTTCGTTAACATTTAAAACAGTCAGAATAATATTTGAACAATGTAATTAATGCAGAACAGTAGTATAAGTGGTCTTCATTGATTTCCAGAAGAAATTGGACAGTATCACTGAGACCTCCGGTGGTGTACATTCCAGAAGAAAGAGAATAAATATCACTGGTATGTTTAAAATCGAGGGATGCTAGCGGATCCACTTGGTGTTGCAGCCGTAGTTCGCCAAGGGTATCTAATGACGCCATGTCTCTCGTCAATTGTGGCTTTATAACGACTTCAAATTTATATGCGTTCGTAGATTGCCTTAGGTTTAATGTTTATTTCAATCAGCGTTCTTTAAAACTCCAATTTCTCTATCTACCTTTAATTTTCCTAAGGTTTTCTTCAATCGGGGAACTCGATCATGCAGCTCATCCACTTATCACAAATTCCTAAAGACTGAAGATTTGTAGAACTTCTACCCTAAAAACTGTGTTTCGTTCGAAAAGTCTCCGAATTATTGATATGCCCTAGTAAATATGAAATAGATCCTTGCTTGTTCGAAATCGTAATCTTTTTCCGTCATTGTGCTCTCTATAAAATATGTAATCTTCATTTTTTTTTCTGGGCTTCCTCTGATGAATCCTTTAAACAGTTAACTCGTTATCGATAATAGTTTGCGAGAAATGACAATTTCCTTCTACACAGATTTACAAAAATTGGGTTTTCTTTTAAATAACATAAAATAAATGTTTTCAGCAGCAAACCACGCCCACAATTACAATTACTTTGTCCTAATTGTTTGACTGCCTTAATCTTAGTATGTTTGTTATTGAAAGGCATTAACATTTTATAAATCGGTAATGACAAAAATGGAAATTGGACTTTTTGACCGAATGTTATTGGTGGCCCAAATGTTATAAGTATTGGTTTTAAATCCATTTACTCATTTATTGCTAAAGCCGGTAAGGAGATTTTTACTGTTTCACTTATTAGTGAAAGAAAACTTCATCTAATGGCAATCTGTTTAGTCAAATATTCTAATGATGGTACATTTAAGGCCCACTGTGCGAACTCTCTATTTAGCTTGAATGCTTAAGTCTAGTGATGACACAATTTTTAGGAAGGAGTTTTTTTTAAACTCCTTACCAAATTTGTCATGGGGTTATCTAATCTACCAAACAAACAAGTCGAAGAATTAATGAGGGGAAATGATAAAAATGCGCACAAGACTCCAAGAAGGCAATGACACGGCCAGCATGGGTGCCACGAATGAAAGGGGCAGAAGTTTGAGATGCCTTACGCCAGCCTGTATATGGCAAATTAGACAACTCATCAATTATTTCTAAAGCGTAACATCATTAAGATTCTCTTCTCATTGAAAAGTCGCCCATTTGGTGAGTGCGAAATTGAAGGCGTTAAAAATGTCAAGAAATCATGACCGGAACGGCGGAAGCAAATGGTTTACTACTCGTATGTGTCGTCATGAGACATTCACAAGCGGAAAGAAGAATTTACAAAGGCTCCAAATAAATCAGACAAGAATTTGTATTTAAAGGGCAATGAACGAATATCGAATACTCAAATTTTAGGTAGTCAGATATTAGATGGAGTTGTGAAAGATGTTTTTGTGTAAGAAGAAGCTGGATTGCAAGCTGGACTTGCAAAGCTTCGTGATTCAGGGGGTTATATTGGACTTTTGTAGGAATATATCAAAATTTTATTAGAACTTCTTGGACGCCATAAAAAATGGGCTATGGACGACAGTTAATGGAGCTATGGAGCTATGGACGACAAATGGCAAATACTTAAATTGTAAGCAGTCAGACATAAAGGGTATATTATAATAAGCCAAAAATTGTTTAAAGTGTTAAGATGAACTTGCAAACAGGACTTACAAAGCTTCGTTATTCTGTGGGTTAATATAAGGAAAAATTTCATTAGAACTACTTGGACGCCATAAAAATGGGCTATAAACGAATTGTGGATACTTAAATTGTAAGCAGTCAGATATTAAGGGTAGATAAAGGTTATAATTATAATAAGCCAAAAATTATTTAAAGTGTTAAGATGAGCAGGACTTACAAAGCTTCGTTATCCAGTGGGTTAACATAAGGCTTTTGGAATATATTAAAATTTCATTTTAATTTCTTGGGCCCCATATGCCAAGGCAGGCCTCTGGCGATCCCCTTAAGGTTGCAGCCAATTTATGTGTGATTCTTCATTTGATTTTACAATTGGCAACAACAGCCTTAAGCCTGATTTTTTCGGTTGTTATTGGCAAATATTTGCTGTTAATTTTATTTTATGTAATTTTTTGTTATTTTATGTTTTCCTTTTTCGTTTTTGGCAATAATATGCAAATTTGTGTACCTTATTATGAATCAGCAGTAGCGGTGGCAGTAGCAGCAACATCTGATACGAGTATGCACGCATGGTGTCACATTTGTTTTCTTTTGGGAGCGTATTCGAATCAAATTTTGTTTCGGTTGACTTTTTTTCTACTCTGTTTTTTTTTTTGGTTAAATGAAAGATATGCAAATTTATGACAAAACAAATGGCAAATATTTGGCTAAAAAATAAAAGAAACAGCAAATAATATTTTTTAAAATATATGCATACGTTAGGTTTAATGAGTTTTATTGGTTTGTGTGCGTGTGTGTGATTGTGGAGAAAAAGGAGGACCAAGGGCTTTTTGTTGCAGACATATGTTCCTTTTATCAGACAACACACAATCATAATTGTTTTGGGGTTGTTGTTGTTGCTGTGGTAGGGCCATGGTATTTATGAATTGCACCATGGACAGACACGTGAGGGAATTTCGATATATTGTAAGAGCAATTTTTTTACGGCCAAGGCTTAATTTTTTTAGTTGTAATAAGATGTGGGCAGCCCTGGTATGATGGAAGTGTGAATCCAGATTAAACTCCGGGTAGGAACATCTACTTACCTACAAAAATGATATGAACATACTTTTTAAGCTCCCTTATAGTTTCCATTTTGTTTTCAATTTTATCCGAGCAGTACATCTCCAATAAATCTCATCTGACTTTTAGCATAACAATACATAACAACAGTTCAAATTTGTAGCAGAAATATAAGACCAGTTTAAAGTTAGTAACGCTTGATTTAAACTTTTAAAATCTTTTTTTTTGCCATTTTTTTTTGTAAAGGGTGTTTTTTTGAGGCATGTTGTTCTCAAGAAACAATGGAACGCATATAATTTAATGTTATGGCCAACAGTTTAGCTTTATTAGAGAGATACGGGCTAGCCATTATGTTTCAAAATAATTTCGGGCAGGTGGCCGCAGCGGCTGGCTCGAATAAATTACTGCCGAGAGGTCCAATTTTCGACAGCTTTAGGCAGCATTTGGGGCCGAATTTCACCAATAATATTGTTTTTTTCAATATATCGTTCAATATAGCGTCTTGTGTCTGAGGCCACGCCACAGACCCAGGACGCTTGCCAAAAGTTTTTTCAATATATTAATTGTTTCGTTGGCTGTACGGCATGTAGCGCCGTCTTGTTGGACCAAACGTTGTTCACATCAACATCCGCCAATTAAGGTACGAAAAAGTCATTAATCATGGCTCGTTACCCTCAATAGCGTTCCATACTGACGGTAACACAATGGCTGGCTTCATTTTTGTAGAAATATGGACCAATAATTCCCTCTGCCTTAATGTACCTAATCAACCAAAGAGAGTTTCATCGCTGAGCAAAATTTTCTTGTAAAAATCAGGATCGTTGCCATCTCGTTTTGGGCCCATTCACCACGATTTTCATTCGTTGGTCCGGAGTAAGTCTGTTCATAATGAAATGGCAAGCTAAACTGAGCATAAATGGTCAGATTCAAAACCATACGTCCAAAAAAACTCCCTTTGTTTTTTTTACTAACCAACACTATTGGGTTTTCACCTATACATGCGTTGGTGAGTGGAAAGTAAGGGAGTTCAAGGGGGAAAGAGGGTGTAATGTTAATAGGATTTGACTTGAATTTCTGGATGACGTTATTAGTGGGAAATACATTCGCCGGAAGTCGATTCCACATACGGACAGTAAGGGCGAAAAACGAATTTGATCTGTAGTATAAAGTGCGGTCAACCGGTTAATCGATAACAAACGGGTGTGAATTCCTGGAAAGTCGTGTATCCCTACCGAATGTTTTCACTGACCTGCCCTACAGGTACGTATGCTAAAGTTTCTTTTTTTTTTGTTAACTTTGGCTTCATTCTCACAGCTGTTTTCTAGCAGGAGTTCAACAGTATCTTGACTATGCACTATATAAAAACCATCTAGAGAAAGCCTGATGTACTTGGATGCTTAGATTGTGCCTAGCGTGAGACTTCTCTCGTGTCTCCTAATTTTTTAAAATCTTTTCGGTGTACTTCCTCCTCGTTAAGCCTGGCTTAAATGTCTCCTGCCTTTGTTCCTAAGTAATTTAAATTTTAAGGTCCACCATATTTGCTTGGGCTTTCTCGAAAGCAATCTCTTCTCTGGGCATGACTAGAGGAAGAAATATCAGCTCTAAGTCAAAATACGCTGTACTATAGTGTTGTGAAGGGTATAATTAATCGAATGATATTCTACAAAATAATAACATCTGCTAATCTAAATAATGTTCTTTTAATATGTTATATTTTCTGTCAAAGGATTACTATATTAACCTATTCCTAATAAACCCATTCTGTTCTTTGTTGACACTTAGTATCACTTAGTATTTGCACACCCCATTCTTCGATGGCTAGTGCTATTTATATAAAGACTTTCTCTAGAATTCTGTATCAAATCGGCTTTGCTGGTAAAAAATTAGTTACACACAGAAATTTTTAACAAAGTTCCCAAGGACTCCATCAACAAAATCATCTATAAGCTGTATTTGTGCATACTTACATACAGAACTTTGAGGCACACAATATATGGCTAAGTTATTTGCCCAAATGTATGCAATGCCTTTTACAAAACCCTTCAAAGTATACTCGTACTTTCAATTTGGCCAAAGAGTGAAATGTAGGATAGCCACAAACGTGTTGCTGTCCATGTGCCATAGACTTGCCTTATAGTTGTCAATTTTACACACACACACACACATTTAGGGGCCTACAGACCCAAGGGCCAACATAAACATGGGATGTTATTGGTTTTATAAATATAAGTACTCTTAAAAGGCTTAAACCTACGAAATGAAGATGCAACATCAGGAGCATGCTCCAAGGATGCATCATCAGGAACATCATATGTGCAAGGAGTGCAGTTGGTTTATGTCTGTGTGAACTTTTACTAAGTGATGCTGCCTGAGTGTGTGCGGAGAGTTTACAGGCACATTTCTTTATTTGAATTTGCAATGCAAGAATTGGAGTGTGTGGCTGCATTTTCGGTATCCTTTTGTTTGCAAGGTAAATTGTTCATATGCTTATGAAGTATTTGGCAAGAGTATAATTTAAGACCAAATGGGAGTGAAAACAATACGACCTTTTAACCAACTTACGTAAGGTGTAGGGTAAGAACGACAAAACAAGATGGTACACATATTTTCGTAGTTCCGTTGTAGTACACCTTAGTGCTTACAAGAAGGGATGGTATATTTCTACGAAATGATTCTGATAAATCAGACATTTCTCTAGGCAAATACTAGATGGAATTTTAATTGGGTATATAAGGCGTGATCCATTTCGAGGATCCCTACTTTTTTAAACAAAAGCACACTGAAAATTCTTTGGCATTTATTTTTTCAAGATAATGGCTATCAAATGCTGGCCGCGGCTATGTCTCAGATGGTCCATCCGTTGAGTCCAATTTTCGATGACTCGTTCGAGCATTTCGTGTGGTAACTGGCGAATAACAGCGCGATGTTTGGCTTCAAGACCTGAATCGAAGCGGGTTTGTCCGCATAAAATTTAGAGTTTACATATGCCCACAGGAAAAAGTTTAACGGTGTGATATAACACGATCTTGGTGGCCAATCGACGGGCCTAAACGTGAAATTATCTGCTCACCGAATTGTTCTCTCAATAAATCCATTGACTGATGCGATGTGTGGGAAGTGGCGCCGTCTTGTTGAAACAAAATATCACCGAGATCACGAGCATCAATTTCAGGCATCAAATAGTCGGTTATCATGGCACGATAACGGTCGCCTTTGACGGTTACGTTCTCACCGGCATCATTTTTGAAGAAATATGGACCGATGATTCCACCGGCCCACAAACCACACCAAACCGTTGTTTTCTCTGGATGAAGTGGCAGCTCTTGAACCTCTTCTGGTTGCTCTTCGTCTCGAATGCGGCAACTTTGCTTATTTACATACCCATTGAGCCAGAAATAGGCCTCATCGATTAACAAAATCTGACTCGAAAACGTCGGATCTTCTTGGAACTTTTCAAGAGCCCATAGAGCGAAGCGATGTCGCTTGTGAACGTCGGGCGGCTTCAGTTCGTGCACAAGTTATATTTTATACGCGTTCAATTTAAGACCTCTACGTAAATTGCGCCAAGTCGTTCCATACGTCAGTTCGAGTTGCTGCGAACGGCGCAGAATCGACCTTCCACGGTCTTGGTGTGCACTCTCAGCTACGGCCACTACATTTTCTTCACTGCGTGCTGAACGTGGTCTATTCGGTTGAATATCAGCCAATAATGAATGCTGGGTCTCAAGATGGGTGATGGTGTTGCGAATAGTACGCTCAGTAGGCCGATTATGTTGACCATAAGTTGAACGAAGTGCACGAAACACATTCCTCACAGAACGTGAATTTTCATAATAAATTTGAACGATTTGTAAACGTTGTTCAGGCGTAAGTCTTTCCAGGATGAAATGCCAAACAATACTAAACAAAAATAATATTACAGCATGACACGACTCACACGTGATCTGTCTAAAAAAGGATATTGAAAAAAGTATCTCCACTTGGATCACCCATTGCTTTTCACTGCATTCCAATATAGCTTTGTAAGAGTTAAGGTCATGGTACAAGCATCAACAGTATCCTTAGAATCACTTTTGTCAAATTTACAATACCATACAACGCAGAGTGGAAACATTTAAGAAGTTATTGGAACCTAACCAGGTATTTAATACCAGGTACTTATTGTTGTATTCACTTGAAACACCTAGAAAAATTGAACGGTTACCCTTTTAATATTATTGATCAGTGTAAAGTTCGAAAACATGCGTCTATCTGTGTGTCGCTTTAAGGCATGTTAGCGGTCGACCGTATTTTGCTAGTACCCGAAAATTTTTCAAAGATGGATTATAATCTGTTTGAGATTGTGAATAGGCAAACTTGGCTCAAGGGAAAAGTTTCCATTAAAAGAACAAAAAGGTAAGTCACAAAAAGAATGCCATTTTGAGCAAACTCCCAAGCTAACATAATTTTGTGTGGACGTTAAAATGTTCTCCATTATTGTCTATACGATTTAACTAAAGACATCTTATCGCAAAAACTCGCTAAAATCAAGGAATATGTAAAGGGTAGTCCTGCCATAATGCATGATATAAATTGTGAGTCACACCTTAACGTCAAGTTTTTTGACCAACCTAATCCGACAGGTTTTTGTTTCAGTGTATGACAATTTCAACCATGGGTAGGTACATAATAGAGCAGCGCCTTAAGATTGTTGAAGCCTTTTATGAATATGGGCGTTCAAATCAAAATGCATTTTGTGCACTTCGTCATTTTTTTGGTCAGCATAATCGAACTAATGTGTTTAAAATCGGAGAATTCAGCAAATCGGGTCTGCAGGAAACGTGAAAACATTTGTTTTTACCCGAATCGTTCTGCCATCGTTCTTCTTCGAAAATGTGGTTGGCCAAGCACACTCAGAGAAAAAACATGGTTACTATATGGTTACGGCAATAATAATATGTTCTCCGATATAAAAGTATGTTTGTCGCAAACATAGTATTGCTAGCTGAATAAAATTTTGACAATATTATGATTGCCGCCATATTAAGATTGTTGAGATGTAACAATAGTATTGTTGCCAAATGTAATTATGAAAATATGGTTGTAGCAACAGTATAAATATGGTTGGTGCGACAAAAGTATTGTCTTTGGGTTTTATGTTAACGATAATATAATTACGGCAATCATCCTGTATGATTGTAATTTTTCCTCATTTAAAAATGCTTTTTAGAACAATTTTATTGTTACGGATCTAATGCAAAAATATTACTTTTTATATGGAAATTAAAAATTTTCAAACAAACTGCTTTGGCTTTGTTTAACTGAAATATTTTTAATAAAAATGTTGAGAGTTTTTAATTTTGTCAAGAAGGCATAGCACCCGCTTTTTTTCTTTATAATAACGGTCTATTCTAAATACAGTCTATTTAATTTTTTTACTGTTAAATTAATCACTTCTATTATTTTGAATTTAATTATTTTTTTAAAGATTTTAATAATTCAAATCTATTATTGACAAGTTATTGACAATTCTTATAAATAATATTGAGGACCATAGTATATCTGTGTGAGAATCATACTATGGTTGTATGTGAAACATACTATGGTTGTATGCCAAACATACTATAGTTGGGAGAATTATACTATGGTTGTATGTAAAACATACTATGGTTTTGAGGATCATAATATGGTTGAGGAGATCATATTATGGTTGAGTGTGAATCATACTATGGTTGTGGGGATCATAGTATGGTTTTGTGTGAATCATACTATTGTTGTGTCCACAACCATACTTTTTTTCTGCGTGCAGTTATAGTGAATGATGTTCGAGCATTTGACCGATATTTGCTTTCACACATAATTATCAAAGATCCTTTTATCATAAAAATAAATAATAACATAATTGTCTGAAACCCTTTTGTTATATTTATAACTATAATCTTGCGTTTACATTAATGGAATTAAAAGGAAAATGACCTTAATGGAATTAAAAGGAAAATGACCTGCATTGCCGCTTTAAGTTGCCAATTTAAGTTTAACATTGGGAATTCGATTTGGACCTGGAACTTCTTTAATTTGCAGTTTTCATATAGCTATACTGAAGTTGTCCGAATTATTACCAAAATTCTGAGTCTGTGGCTCTGGCAAAGTTTTACGAAAATTCAGAATTTCATTGAAAATTCATCTTCAGCAATCAGGCTCATTTCTGGCTGAGTGGTTTTGTCCATAAACAAAATATGTGTTATTGGACAGCAACAAACCCCCATGTGCTTCAAGAGACACAATTGCATCCGCAAAAAATTACTGTGTGGTGTGGTTTTTCTGCCGGAGGTGTGTCATGTTAGAAAATTATTTTTGGTCAGAATTGGATGGGCTTGACATCGTCGATATGTGGTTTCAACAAGACGGTGCCACTGGCCACACAGCACGCGTTATAATCGATTTTTGAAAAGCAAATGCGGTGAACGTGTTATTCCGAGAAATGGTCCGGTCGAATGGCCACCTCGTTCATGCTATTTAACGCCATTTCATTTCTTTTTATGGGGCTCATCAAGTCGTTGTGGTATGCAAACAAACCAAAAACTTAAGACGAAATAAGAGACAACATTCAACTCGAAATTCCCAACGTTCCTGTTTAAATGTGTTGTAGAGTGGTGGAAAATTGGGTCCAAAAAAAAATAGCTGTACACGGGCTCGTGGTGCTCATATGATCAAAATCGAATTCTATTCTTAAAATGTAATATTTGCACTACATTTGGAATAAATTTTAACTCTACGATATATCTTAAATATTTTGTGTTTTATTATTATATAAAATTGTTCTGACCTTAAGAGAAAACCCAGTACTTTGCATGAGTACTACCGTAGAACATGGACAAGTACGAGACCGTATAGACGGAATTAACCAAAGTAATTATCTGGCTGGCTACCAATCATAATTTGGAAAAATTGTGTTGCTTCAAGATCGGTAGGACCTCATTTGAGATCTGGAAAAGCGCTGCTTTAAAAAAATTGTACAGAAACTTTGAAGCACTAACTACAAACCGGAGCTAGTCATTTGAATTAAGTTATATTTTCGTATGTAAAGGCATACACGTAGGTTCAACATAATGTCATAATCAAGTGGATATCTTGCAATGTTGTTCCTAAGTTCAGCATTATTTTCTACCGTTATTTTGTGACCATAAATTTAGAAGTTAATAAAGGCTTTACTGCTGTGTTTTTTTCGCCAGTAGCGTTCCAATGGTTCTGCCTGTCCCACATTTACGTATTTCCTTTTTATCACATGCCGTTTTGTAAGTTTTCTGTGTCACTTACCCACTTGTGTTGGCTTTGTTTGTTTTATACTTTTCGTTTTTTTTCTCTCTCATATTTTAGGTCACCTACCCACACTTCAATGGATTTTATGCATTTTACAGTCATAATTGCTGCAAAGGATGAGTAAAAAAAACAAACAAAAACAACAACAACAGGATCGCCTACAAAGGATTCATTTGCATTTAAGGACACATGTGGAATGTTTAAGCCCCACAGTTGCTGAGTACTTTTGGCCAAAGCATATGCCATTTAAAAGCTGTGTTACAAGTGCGGATGCATCCTCCAAACTGGAACGTAAATTATTTGGGGCAGATATTTTTTGATGGTAGGTAAGGAAAGTTTCTGTAATTTAGTTGGGAGGTGGAACAAAAGGGTATTTCCCTAAAGGTGATAATATTCGACAGAAAATGTGAATGATAGGGGTCAGATCGTAGTTCTTCAACCAGAGTGAAATAAGTCGAAATATCAGGGTTATCGAAGTTTCCCTGTATTTATAACAGATTCCCTGAATATAATCATCGACGTTGATCGAAATATTGGAAAATAAAATAATGAGTAACAATTATAAAAAAAAGGGGAACTCAGTTTTTTCTTTTTTTTGAAGAAAGACTTAACAGCCAGATGAATTTAATACAAAATTTGAATTTGGTGGATACGCCAAAATAAAGGTTATTTCAGTAAGAATGCACTTTACCATTAAAAATAAAAAGATGTATTGTTTGAGATAGTTGAGATTATTTACTGGATTGTAAATAAGACATTCATGTCAGAATGCAGGTTATACAGCTTACGGTTCGCTTAAAGCCTATCATCCCCTAAGCAGCTTTAGCCGTAAAATTATGAACGATTTTTTCCCCAAAAAATCCTAATACATCTTCATCCGCTTTTGCCAGCTCCCATAGCGAGCTATAAAATAAAGATTGATCCAACCATAAGGCACGATCTTATTTGTGAGACACTCCTTTACGTCAAGTTTTTTCCTATCTTTCTGTGTTTCAGTACTCGTATTTGAAAAATGTAACCATGAACATGTACACAATTGAGCAGCGCGTTAAGATTATTGAAGCCTGTTTAGCTCGATTGTTTTATTTCGGTCTGTTGCTTTTACAAATTGAACAGGGATTAACCGGCTCTTGCATCTATATTTAAAAAGAAGGCAAGTTTTTAACAAAATGACAAAGTGACAGCCTTTTACAAAAATGAGTGTTGAAATCAGAATGCTTTTCGTTCACTTCATGCATTTTTTTGGCCTGCAAAATGGAGTAAATGAATCCACAATCGGAAGAATTGTACTTCAGCAAACCGGGTCTGACAGAAATGCGAAAAAAACCTGTTTATGCTCTTTATTGTATTTACAATTAACATCATGCGGTTTAGTTGGACCACTCTTTAGAACGGTTACTATGCGTGTTTTTAAAGCGTAATCTTCATCTATTGAGAAGGTGCTCTGTTTTGAAGCTGTTTTCTTAACCCAAAAGAGTTTAGATATTTCCAAAAGCCAATGGGTTTCTTGTGATTTGAATTAATATTAATCATACGGCCCGAAGTTTTAGTATTAATATTATTCATTCGCACCGGAGTAGTTTCTTCATCAGACTATGTGTAATTAAGAGGTTTTCTTTTAACTGAAAGTTTACGATGAACATTTTTTCGGTTAATAATATTAAACTCAATATGGTTGTAATTAAAGAAGGGGACTTGGTTTCCAAAGGCATTCGTCATCAAGGCTGACTGATGAGACTTGACTTCATTACCTAATTTTTATTACACATATAACGTTCTGCTTGAAATAATTAAAAAATATTCATGACTTGTCTATATAATGCTTGCGCTTGCAGGATAATAACCTTCTTGCACTGAAATGAAACATCTTTGCATTAGCATTTATTATGCTCAGACTGTAAAGTCTGCCATAAAAATAAATTACAACCAGACAATTGTTCTGCGAACAGCTTGAATGGAAACCCCTTAAGATTAATCTGTGCAAGTACCTGAAAGTACCCTTTCACCCATTCTTCACTCTCTCTATTTTCCCAATATTTTCGGTGGATATTTTTGATTGGTACTTATCTCCCCAAAACGCGTCACATTAACTTTGAAATTGATATCTTGTGTTCGTATATGAGTGTGTGTTTTATACAAAACGTTCGTTTGCTTAGAGAGTGATATAACTGCAAATTCGCAAATTTTGTTTGAAAGAGTTTTATTATCAAATCAATCCCACTAGGACTCAAATGTGGAACATCATATTCATTTACGGTACACCAAAAATACTTTTTTGGTCAAGCTCCTTAAAATTATACCATTTCCTTGGAACTATTGTTGGTATGGTAGCATAATTTTAAAGTCTGAGTTACACATTGTACATTTTATGGAATAAAACGTGATTATATTTGAACAGCAGTGTTTTTGAGTTATGACTGTTTGTTCGTAGTTGCGAATTTTCTGAATCTGTTATTTTATGAATACATTTTTTATGTTATCATATCTGTATCACGGATTTGACACCGGTGGGAAATGCGACATATGTGGTTATATTGATTTGAACAAGCGTTTTTTGCAATACGCGTATTCCTGTTACAGTACAGGACAAAAATGTAGCAATAATTATAAATTTAATAAAGTACCTATTGTATTTTAGTGCGCTTAACTTTATTTATTTTGGGTCACAGTTCACGCCTACGCGACTCAGACATTACGTACAGTTTACAAAGACTTTGAAGCCCATGCAAATTTATATATAGGGTCATCCATCTAGATGTATTTTTTCAGAACAAAAATATATAAAAATTCAAATCAAGTGTGGAATCTTTATTGATAATTTGAAAGCACATTTTATGGCATTTATTTTTTGAATATAATTTCCTTCAAATGTTGGCTGCAACTACGCCTCAGGGTTTCCATTCTGAGGGTCCAATTTTGGATGACTCGTTCGAGCATTTCGACCGGTATGGCTTTAATGACACGCTTAAGTTTGGCTTCCAAAACTTGAATCGTAGCTGGTCTGTCAGCATAGACTTTGGACTTTACGTAACCCCAAAGAAAAATGTCTTAAGGTATCACTCGACCTAGGCGGCCAACTCACCTGTCCAAAACGTGAAATTAGCTGCTTTTCGAAATGATCTCTCAAGAGATCCATTGTTTGAGCAGCTGTATGGCAAGTGACACCGCCCTGTTGGAACAAAGTGTCGTCAAGATTACGGGCTTCAATTTCAGATGGCATAAAGATCGATATCATGATTTGAAGGTATACATTTTTTTTTATGAAAAAATACTTTTAGATGGATCACCTTATATATAAGTATTATATATTCTGAAAAAAAATAAAAAAATGAATAAACGAAAAATTTATTAAAGTTTTTACCTCCATGGTAACTTTTGGCCCACCCTGTATTCACTAACCGGTACCTACTGTTTAACGCCAGCTCCGATCGGATATTGTAGTTTATAGAAATGTTTTTTCAAGGCTTAGAGGCAAATGTCTAACTCGTAAAGTCGCCGGCAGTTATGATGTGGAAACCCGTCGCTGGAAAATTGTTAAATGTTCTTATCTTGGGTTGAAACTGGGTTAACTGGCTTTTTTAGTCGTTTATACTTCCTTCGCACCACGGCGCCTTTCAAAACGTTCTACAAAAATGCTAAAAAAACGATCCGGTTATGTCCTGTCTTCATTAGATTATTTAACTTGGAAAAACTTTAGTCAAACTTCAAAAAACGAAGAAATTCGGAAATCTACTACGAAGTAGGCTATGGAAAATTATTATTTTCCATTTCGTAAAAACGACCGTTTCGGATTAATGCTATCCGCTCAAATGTTAAACGTAGTTTTTCTGAAGTTTTGGTAAATGTCAATGGACTGAAAGTTATTTTGTAGTCCAATCCAGTAGATTTCCTATGGAACTCATTCAAGTGTTCATAATAATAAAACCCAAACCTTAAACAACAATGAATAGATTGATCTCTGTAATAGTCAATTTAGAGTGGAAATTAAATGTTGTACCAACTAAAAGCATGGAAATAATTTTAAAGCCATTACTTATTTAATAATCACAACAACAGATACAATTTCATATAGAACAAATGAAAATATTTTTAAGCATCGGACTTCAGCCATTGAGTCAGTATTGTAAAACTAGAACTGCCCAATGCAATACAGCGGAGAATACCTAAAATGTGTTATAATATTTTCAGTTTTCTACAAAGCTCAGACATGGGTAAGTTTCGGACCACCACTCCAAACAGGCTTTAAGCAAAATTTGTTGGTCAGTTCAAGTCAATATCTTGTTAGCGTTCCTTTGTTATGGACTTTGACACCTTTGACATTGAGATCAACACAGAAATCACGCAATTCAATGATATGAAGCTGACCCAAATACAAGGTCACAATGCCATAAACGGCACAACGTCGTTCAAGAGGTCATTGCAGAATCTTACAGTGCTTTTCGAAATCATTATACCGCGAGGTCAAAGTGGCGATTGGACCCTAATGAATGTGACCCTGGATGTGTGTACATTTCTGCAACAGTCCTCCGATGAATCACTTAATCTGCCGTATATTCTCTTGATGCAAATGCAGTCGACCAAGCATTTCTTTCCCCGCAAATGTCCCGTAGAGAAGGTTCGTATAGTTAATAAAAGACTCAAGAAACTATTTTGAAAAATCTCCTTTAACATAGGACAAATTAATTTTTGTGGAAAATCTATATTTGGATGCTGAGCTATTTCCGCCGTATCTGCCGGACATGAATTTCAGAGCGAACATTCTTTTTAGCGAGGCTGGGGTATTGTTTTCGAATATGACTACAACCGGTTACATTCAATCGAAAAGGGCCAGAAGAAAAAATCGAAAGAAGAAAGTGCCTGAAAAAGGGGGCGTGGTATCGAAAATTTCAATTACAGTTTAAATGTTTATGGCGATTCCACAAAAAATAATTCTCAATAAAACCTTCAGGTGAGAAACACATAATATTAAGAAACACATAATATTACAACCTACTCTTCTAAATATTCAGAAAAGCCAATAAGGAATAGGTTTTTTGGCGGTCACTAAATTTACCAATAAATAAATGGGTCTTTATGATCCAAATCGGTCCAGAATTGGCTGTTTGTATATTGTAGTTAAAATATATCATGTTCGATTGAAATCGGAAAAATATGCTTGTTCTAGAGTGTTTGTAATAATGCGAGGGATCTTTGTACTGGGGCTGAAGAAAACGTAGACCGGTATGTGCCATTTCTATCTGAGCTTATTAATGAACGTTATAAACCTTGCTAAATTTCATCATGTAGTATGTAGATCTAAAGAGACATCTTAATTTATATGTGGGATTGCAAAAAAAGTTGTTAATACATCGGTCAGGTGAACAACAGAAAAAACTAGTAAAAAAGCTAAAGTTAAGCGTGGTCGACTATTTTATACCCTGCTCTTCCGGATATTCAGAAAAGCCAATTGAAAAAAGTTTTTTGACCACCTTAGACGGTCTCTTAATTTTCTTAGATTTTAAAATTAATGGCAAAGTTACATTTTTAAAAAAATGTTATTGTTTTTAGAAGCCATACGTCAATATACCATTTTGGATCTGTCACCCAAATATTGTCAAACTGCGAAAATATATTTTTTTTTTGTCAAATTTGATCGAAATCGAAACTAAAATATAAGTAAGTATTTAAGAGCACACGCAGAGAAAAAAATATGGTTACTATATGATCACGGCAATAATAATATGATATCCGCAATAAAAGTATGTTCGTCGCAACCAAAGAATTGTTTTTTGAATTAAATATTGGCCATAGTATGGTTGCCGCAATATAAATATTGTTGAAATGCAACAATAGTATTGTTGTCAAATTTAAAAATAAAAATATGATTGTAGCAACAATATAAATATGGTTGGTGAGACAAAAGTATTGTTTGGGTTTTATGTGAAAAAAATATGATTATGGCAATCATACCTTATGGTTGTTATTTTTCTTCATTTGAATATGTTCTAAAAACAATGTCATTGTTACGGCTCCAATGCTTTTTGTGTGGAAATTAAAATATTTTAAACAAACTGCTTTGGCTGCGTTTAACTGAATTATTTTTAATAAAAACGCTTACGTTTTTCAAACTGTTTTTTCTACTGTTTTGGAAGCCAACATTACGCGTGTCATTAAAGCCATACCGGTCGAAATGCTCGAACGAGTCATCCAAAATTGGACCCACGGTATGAAAACCCTGAGGCGTAGTTTCGGCCAACATTTGAGGGAAATTATTTTCAAAAAATAAATGCCATAAAATGTTCTTTCAAATTACCAATAAAGATTCCACACTTGATTTGAATTTTTATAATTTTTTTTTTTTCTAAAAAAATACCTCTAGATGGATCAACCTATACAAATCAAATAAATTGAATAAAATTTCTTCTAAAATAATTTTCTTAATTCAAATCTATTGTTGACAACTTAACCTAATTCTAATAAATAATTTTGGCGATCATAATTGTGTGTGATCATACTATGGTTGTAGGGATCATAACATGGTTGCGTGGTTGTTTTGTGAATCATACTATGGCTATGGGGATCATAGTATGGTTATGCATGAATCATACTATTATTGTGAGGATCATAGTATGGTTGTATTTGAATCATACTAGTGCTGTGAAGGTCATAATATTTTGTAGCACAACCATGTACCCAACAATAGTTTGAAGCTCTTCGAATATTGTTATCCCAACCATACTTTTTGCTACTTGAGGTTGTATGTTAATTTGGGAGGGACCTTTGTTCGGCACTATATTTAAAAAATTGGATTGATATCACAAATTTGTTATAGCTGGTAACTCTTCCGTCGTAATAAGCTATGCGAATTGTCATCAAGATTGTTTGGGCTACATGAAATACTGGATTGAGATAACCCATTTTTAAGATTAAATGTGGCACATTTCATTAATATTGTTTGTTTTAAGTAGCTTTCAGAGTTAAAGGCATAAAACGGTTGAACATATGTTAAGGAGATATATCTAAGTCTAAACCGAGTTTCATCAATATTAATAACGCCCAGCATTTGCCTACAAAGCTAAATTCGGCAAATTTCTTCAAGATTAAAGGTAAAGGGTGGTCCAAGTAAATCGCACGATCTTAATTGTTAATAAAACAAAAAGCTTTCAGAACATTATCTTAATATTTTTTGTTATGATAAAAAGATCTATGGCAATAAAGTGTGATAAAAAACATTGGCCAAATGTAGACCACGACTTTGGTGATGGTCCGTATTTTCAATGACTGAGACATAATGGGGGTTAAATGTAGTTAATCTCGGCGCCCAATTAAAATCGCCACGAAGTGAGATAACAAGGACATTGAATTTCTCGCGCAAAAGAGCCATAGTTCCATTGGCTGTGTGGCAAGTGGCACCATCCTGAAGGAACCACATATCTTCCAGGTCTATATCCTTAATTTTTGGCTACAAAAAGTCCGTTATCATCTAGCAATAGCGAACACCATTTATAGTAACTGCTTGGCCGACCATATTTTCGAAGAAGTATGGCTCGATAACGCCGCCAGCCCATAAACCGCACCAAACAGTCTCTTCTAATCGATGCATTGGTTTTTTAACAATCACTTTATTCTCATTTGTCCAAATGCGGCAATTTTGCTTATTAAGGAATCCACTGTGAACACATTTAGTCAATTGTGCTGACCGAAAAGATCACGAGGTTCTCGAAATGCATATCGATTTGAAATCCCTTTTCCTTAACAGGCTTCCACAAACTTAACGTGCTGCTCAGTTGTGTACCCTCGATGAATGAATTTGTCAAACACTGAAACAAATAAATGTCCAATTAATTTGGGCAAAAAAACTTGACGTTAAGGTGGGACTCACAATTAACATCGTGCATTATGGTGGGAACACCCTTTAGTACGTGGCCTTCAGAGCAAACTGTTTAAAATCGGCTAAACATACATACATATATGGGGGAACGATACATTAATCTGAAGTGATATTCAACAATTTCAACAGCATCCGTTGTTGGCACAAGGATCTTACATCTGCCAAATTGTATCGGACATCCGTTGCGACCAGTATTTGTATAACAAGCTTAAGGTAGACCAACGGACAGACGGGCGGACAGACATCGTTAAATAGAATCAGTAGATGATGGTACGTCGATCAGATCACTTATAGGTGGGTCTAGCTCAAATATTTTGGCAGCTGTTAATATTTTCCATAACTTAAAATACTCTGTTTCATACAGTGGTACAAGATATAAATAGCGCCAGCCCTTTCCGATTTTAAAGGCCATAAACGCCTCTTAGTTGAACAATGCCAAAAATATAAAGTTTGGCTAGATTTCCCTAATCGGAACCTAATGTAGACCACCGTCTCATTATCAGAGCAAGGACCGAGCAGAGGTGGTTTTATATATTCTTATTTTTACAGCTTTGTCAAAACGATTAATCTCATTGTATTCTCTCCAATCAGCCAGTGTCTCGTCAGGTTAGATTTAGGGCGTGCCACTTAAGATTTTAAATTTGAATCGTCTGTAAAACAAGTTCTGATATTTTTTTAAAACTTCTGGATTTATTGGAAAGGTTAAACTTTGCAATTTAATAATGGAACACTATCTGGTGCGTTTTCGTCTGAAGATTGTTTGGCAGGAGATAAAGAATTTGGCCAAAAATCGTGTTTTCAGATGAAGGTCTTTTTCATCTCGGCGACTATGTCAATGAGAAAATTGCCGCATTTGGTCTTCAGAGAACCCACACGTGACTATTGCGAAGCCAATCCATCTACAACGAATCACTGTTTGGTGTGAACTATTGGAAGTGGCTCAATGGTGCTGGCGACATCAAGTAAGGAGCCTCCAGTATCGTTGACTAAAGTAGAATGAAGGCTTGCCGGTAGAGGAAATGCTATTTGATATTGGGCTGGGAACAAGATTACCAATGATAGGAACAATCCCACGACTGCCGCTTCTTCGAAACGAACACAATTCGGCCAGGGGTAGTCACTCAACAATATGTGTTTTATGTGTCTGTGTTTTCAGCTCTTTCCAGAATGCCTGCACCAAATATTACTGGTGCGAGCCGGGTAATATTCGGAAAGCCAGGACTTTGGATCTGCTCGGTTTTTTGGAACCGTATACACCATCGTGCATGATCTGTAAGGTGTAATCGATGCATGGAGTGGATGCACTTCAGAAGCTGTTCAGGTCTCAACCACATCAGGGGGTATAGCGAATCGGGCTTTGTTGCCTTTTGCAGTATGGTTGCCTCTTGCCGTTACCGTCAACGGTGAGCGTTACCGCGCCATGCCCAACGAATTTTTGTTTCCAATTATCATTTAAGAGAATGCCATGGACGACATTTGGTTTCAACAAGTCTGGGCCACATGCCATACAGCCAACGCAACCATAGATATTTTACGCAGAGTTTTTGAAAATCTAATAATCAGCCGAAATTGTGATGTCAATTAACAGCCTCGGATCTGTGATTTGAGCCCTTTGGATTATTTTCTGTGGGAAGTCATTAAAGATAAATGTTACGCAAGCATCCAGAGACATTTAAAGCGTTGAGACATGAAATTTTCGACCCGAAATAATCGAAAATGTAATAAAAAATTAGGTTGATCAGGTCTGTTACTGCCGAGCCAGTTTTATTAGTCATATTAATGATTTTGTGTTCCATTTTTAAATGCCAAATTTCAACCTTTTATAACCCGAAATTTGAAAAAATATCAGTATTTTTTTTGTACAGCTGATTCAGGTTTTAAATATTAAATCGCTCACCCTGTACAATCAGGTCTTGATATCGACAACAGTGTGCAAGAGCGTTTCTTATACAGTGGGTGCCACATCTGCCTGGATTGGAAGCAGCCAGTGACTTAATTTTATTTATTATTAGTTGCAAACATGACGATGAATTTAATCTACTCAGGCATCTGCAAATTACCTAGGTAAATAATACAAACCACTTTTCGAAGTCTATGCTATTGAGGCCAAACAGTCCATTTTTGAAATTTAATGTTAAAAGAATTTAGGCACCTGCCTGAGGCGCCTAAAGGGTACGGTTTATTTAAACCCAATTGCTGCTGTGGTATCGTCGATCTTAGGGTTTTTAGCAACACTCTCTTTCTTACAGCTTCACCAAGTTTTTGGTCCATCTTGGATCTTGATGTACGACATGTGTAGGGTTTCTCTCTAAAATTTCGACATGAAGCGCTGAACTCATTGCTGTACAAATCAACAAAGTCTTTATCATTAAACTCACCAAGCTTTAAGACAGAGTCATTATAAATTGAACCGCATAAGTCAACGAGTACGCGGTCACAATTTAAACTCATAAAAACATCGGTAGGCCTTTCAAACAAAAAAAAAACTTTTTTTAAACGAATTTAATTTAATTTTTAAGAGACCACATTTAAATTCACCTCAAAAATGTTGCCATGTTTCACATTAAAAACTTATCTTCTGTCTCATAATCTCGAAAACAAAAAAGATTTTGTAGAAGCTCGCATGCTTTTCTTTATACTCCAGGGTGAGATCAAATTTTGTATTCGGGAACTTCAGTGGTAGGCTAATGGCATCCAAGTTGAAATTAGTGAAACAATAATCTCGGTTCTGTAGAGAGAAATTCAAATAAAGTTAAGAACAAAAAATTAAATAATATATTTAGCTTATTTACCGCTTCTAGTGGGCATTTATCGGGAAATCTGGGACTAGATGACTGTATACGCCTTACAATGAAATCGAAAAATTTAAAATTATGCTTGCTACCATTGACCAGAAAATCACAAGAGTCTACGGTGGCATTAATTACCACCCAGGGCTTAGCATTTCTTCTCCGGGCCATGGCCACAACTGTAGTTGTAAAGGCGTTAACATCTTGCGAAAGGACAAAACAACCGTTCAGTGACTTCTGTTTGTTATAGTCGATCAATTCGACATTGATGCTCTTAAATGTGTCCGGATTGAATTCGTGACGGTAGGACTTAAACTCAACCTTGGAAATTGAAAGTTTTGAAACATTAGAAGATTATAAATATGAGTGTTAATAGCTACCTGGCCAAAAACTATAAGTGGTATAACTAGAAGAATAAAATATTTCAGGTAAACTCTGAAGTTTTCTCTTGGTAACATTTTGCTGTCGCCGATGTTAAACGGTTACTGAGCTCTTATCTAAGCTATAGGCTGGACTTTGTCAGTCTGCTTGGTTTTCCAAAAACTTTGAATTAGGTATATATTTTTGGAATAGTTTTTATGGTTTTTTAATGTTATAGGATTTCAATCAATTTGTTTTTCTCTATTAATGATTGTAATTATGAAGTGTTTTTTTTTAATTGAGAACGAAGTAATCGCAACAAAAGGTTAACCGACCGGAATGAGGAAAAAACGCTCATAGAAATTAAAAAAAAGTGTTGTTTCAAATCTTCCCAATCTATGAAATCGTAAAATCATTGATAGACCCCTTTCAAACAAAACAACAGGTCTTTATTTGCATGCAATATCTTTTATTCGATTTCAAGCTCTACCAGTAGCTGTTTAGAGACCACAATGGAATTCACTTCAAAAATATTACGTGTTTCACATAATTTTGAAAACAAAAAAGGTTTTGTTTTTTTTTTATAATCAATTTTTTTTCTCGTCTGGAAATGCTATTTATAAATCGGGTCCTGACAATACTAGCGTTTCCAGATGCAAACTGGAACTTACATTGGAAACGTTGACATTTTTTAGCATAACTTCACTTAGAACGTTTTGTCATTTGATGGCGAATTGTTTGGTTTACAGTGTGTTGAAAAGTTCATCTCTGTCAAAAAATTGAATTATCCCAAAAACATTTTCGTGCGATGATTTTTTACCATTTTCGGCGTTGGTTCCCGGCACAAGGAAGTTTAAATCAACTTGTTTCCACTTTTGGTAATGAAGCACCATCAAAAACCACTGTTTTTGGCCATAACATTAAAGTAAATGCATTTATTTCTTCTTGAAAACCACACGACTGAAAAACACGACCTATACTTTATTTATGTACGCAGAGAAAATATATGGTTACTATATGGTCACGGCAACAATAGTATGTTCTCAGCAATAAAAGTATGGTCGTCGCAACCATAGTATTGTTTTTTGAATTTCAATTTAACAATAGTATGATTGCGGCAATATTAATATTGTTAAAATGTAACAATAGTATTATTGCCAAATTTAAAAATGAAAATATGGTTGTAGCAACAATATAAATATGGTTGGTGGGATAAAAGTATTGTTTTCATCTGTTTTATGTTAACAATAACATGATTACGGCAATCATACCGACAAAACCGTATTTTTTTTAATTTGACAATGTTATTTTTACGAATCTTATCTCGCAATAATAGTAAAAATAATTAAATTTTTTCGAAACAAAACTACGAATTAGTATAACTGTAATATTTTTAATAAATATTTTTTTTACTGTTTAATTACATAATTTACTTAATAAACTTCTCTATTGTTAAATAACAACTTAATCCAATCTTTGGGGATCATAGTATGATTGTGTGTAAGTCATACTATGGTTGTGAGGATCATACTATGGTTGAACGTGAATGATAATACGGTTGTGGGGATCATAGTATGGTTGTGTGTAAATAATTCTATTGTTGTGAGGACCATAATAATACGGTTGTGGGGATCATAGTATGGTTGTGTGTAAATAATTCTATTGTTGTGAGGACCATAATATTGTTATGGGAATCATAGTATGGTTGTGTGTGCACCATACTATTGTTGTGACGATCATAATATTGTTGTGACACAACCATATAACCAACAATAGTATGATGCTCTTCGAATATTGTTACCCCAACAATACTTTTTTTCTGCGTGTGGCTGCGTGTAATGTTTTGGATCAGCGATAAACTCAACAGAAATAAGAGACTTATTTCCAAAATACTTTATAAAAACCACTTGAAACCCGTTGATTTATCGAAGTAAGCTGTAGTTTTTGATTTCTTAGAAATCAAAAAAAAATACACGGTTCTACAACACAATTCTTCTTTGGACGAAACCAAGTCAATGAATGAATACCAATAAAGTGTCCGTTATGCCACATCATGTAAAGTTTTTGAATGTGAAAAAATCGAAAAAACACTGCACACTGCTTTTACCGCGATTCCGGGTCCCGGAAGACCTTCATCAGAAAGTTTTGCAGCAATTGTTGAATTGTTAAAAGAAAAACCGAACTATTTAAGACCAGTCCCTCACGGACAATGTGCAGCCATTAAAATCCAGGCCACTTTGCCATTTTGTTAATCATGTCTTCTATTTAAATCTAGATACATGAGTTCTCGAGACGGTTAATCCCTGTTCAATGTGTAAAAGCAAAACACCGAAATAAAACAAACGAGCTAAACAGAAATCAAAATATTTTTTTCGTTGAAAAATTTTATTTTTAACTGCCAATTCTGCAGCTCACTTTTTGCACAAAATCATAAAGAACGTACCGTAACGTTTACAACGTGTTATACTTATACTTTGTGATATTTCGACGAAAATTGCCTGAGTTATAGCAGTTTTTATAAAAAAAAACCATAGCATTTTTCTCCCCGCACACAGAAAAAAAGTATGGTTGGGGTGACAATATTCGAAGAAGATCATACTATTGTTGGGTATGGAACAACAATATTATAATCCTCACAACAACAGTATGATTCACACATAACCATACTATGTTCACCACAGCCATAGTATGATTCACACTAACCATACTATGATCTCCACAACCATACTATGATCCTCACAACAAAAGTATGATTCACACTCAACCATACTGTTATCTCCACAACCATATTATGATCCTCACAACTATAGTATGTTTTTTTACAACCATAGTATGATCTTCACAACCATAGTATGATTCACACGCAAGCATGCTATTATCCCTATAACCATAGTATGATTCACTCAACCATACTATGATCCGCAAAATTATATATTGGGATTGGGTAATGTTGTTATTCAAAAATAGAGATTTGTAACAAGCAAATTATATTAAATTGCATTACAATAAGTTAATAGCCAGAATTAAGGCAATGTTCTTATTGAACATTTCATTCAAGAAACAAAAATATATATTCCAACGGCAGTTGAAAATACTTTTAGTTTGCAGCAGGGGTAAATGCTACTTCACCATCCGTAGACCCCAAGAAAAAAATGTGATTAAACCGTGATTAATGGTTATATACTTAAGTGCAGGCAGATTTTAAATAAACGAGAACCAGTCGGTATTAGAGTATTTCACCGAACAAAGTAAAGACAATAAAAATCCCTCGAACTACCTTCCGATGGTTGTAGTTTTTTTTAATGGACAACAACCATTCACTGTGTATGTTTTTTTTGTATATCAAAAAAAAATGCGCAAACGCAAACATCTATGCTTTATAAAACCTGTTTTGTTATGTTCATAGTCGCAACCATACTGTATGATTGCTGTAATCATATTATTGCTAACGTAAATTTTAAACGACAATACTTTTGTAGCACCAACCATGTTTATATGATTGCTACAACCATATTTTCATTTCTTAATTTGGCAATAATACTATTGTTACAATAGTAATATTGTCACAATCATACTGTAGTCAAAATGAAATACTACTATGGTTGCGACGAACATGCTTTTATTGTAGAGAGCATACTATTGTTGCGGTGACCATAGTGTAACCTTATCTTTTCTCTGCGTGCGTAAGAACGAGATTTAATATCAACCATGTTATTTCTTTACAACGTCTGTGTGAAAATATTCCCGTACACATTCCTATGATATGAAATTTTAGACAAATTAATAAAAAAAAAGTCAGAAAAGTTTATTCATTCACTAAAACTATTCGAGATGGTGCCAAACGGACTCCCAATTTGGATTCAGGAGATCATTTTACATAAAGATCCGTTCTGAACGAACAAAAAACAAATATTATTGAGGTAACGCCCCTGGCGGAATAGTGTTTGCTTCAGGTCAATCCGGTACATAGAACTGACAGTCGCGGAATTGATATCTCCTGCCTGCCATTAGGGACCACGTGGCGTGATGCACCTCTCAATTGTCCGGCCAAGCCCACTCAGATGATCCCAGGTCTCTGAGGACGAATCCAGTTTAAAAGGCGCTTTTCTCCACCTGGATATCGAAGCAGATCTTCCATAGACAAAAATGACTTCAAATTAAAATATATTGTTGTTACAACAACAACAACATAAGGATCAGTGCGTTTTGTCTAAAGAAGTGTTAATTTGTCTAAAAGAAAGTTAATTTTGGCAGAACAGTGTTAGCCTTATTCATTAAATAAATTTCCAACGAAAAACTGTTTTCTTCATTTCGGACATTTAACTATGTAGTGCACTGATTGTCGATGACTTCATTTTCATACGATGATTTCATTTTCAATTATTTCCTACCTCAAAACAACGGAAAAACATGGCATAATTATTTATACAAGCAATTATAGAAACAAAAACAAATTGATTCGAATACTAGCAAATTGAAATTTCCATTAAAACTATCACAAAATAAAGATAAAAAACGCGTTTTTAGCCACAAAACATATTAAGGTCAACCAGTTAGACTGGCAAAGTCCATCCAAAGGCTGGCATGATAGCCCATTTACCCATGATCATCAGCAACAGCAAAATGTTTCCGAAAGAAAGCGGTAAATTTTATTTATAATTTATTTTTCCTTTAATCACCCCACCAGTAATTTGCGGTCAGGTAACTTCTTACAATTTTATTTCAAATATACTTATTTGTTCTAAGCCACCAGAATTAATTTTTTAAGGTTATCTTTAATTCCTATCATCACGTAATCAATCCGGACATTGTTAAGAGCACCTATATAGAATTGATCGAGTACAACAAACAGAAGTCACTGAATGGCTGCATGGTCTTTACGCGCGATATTAAAGCCTTAGCCATCACAGCTATTGCCAAGGCTCCCAGAGTAAACGCTAAGCCCTGGGTGGTAATTAATACAACCATAGATGCATGTGGTTTTCTGGAAAATAGCAGAAAGTATAATTTCAAAGTTTTCCATATAATTCTTAAGCAAATTCAGTCATTAAGTCCCAGATTTCCCGATAGATATCCACTGAAGGCGGTAAATACGAAAATAAAACAAACTTTTTTATCGTTCTTTTACTTCACTCATACGAGTATACTTCAATTTTATTTGGCTTTAATCTCTAGAATCAAGAGCATTGTTACTCCAATTACAATATGGCTGCTGTGAGTTTTCCCATGAAATTCCCAAACACCAAATTTGACATTATCATCGACTCTAAAGAGAAGAATGTCAGCTTTTGTAAGGCCTATTGGTCTGTAGAACTTACGCGATACTAAGTACATTTATAAAGCAAAGCACTGTACGACTTTTGAGTCGAATTCAACGGTCCTTTTAATAAGTACCGGTAGATGTTGAAATCGAATAAATCAGCAATGGCTCGAGCTATGTTGGCTGTAAAAGCAACAGTCGTTTGTGTTTGATGGCCTTAAGTCTGCTACTAATTTAAGAAATTCATCGCCACGATGTGAGACAACACGGCCATTAATTTTGTCGCGCAAAAGAGCCATTGTTTCGTTAGCTGTGTGACAAGTGGCACCGTCCTGTTGAAACCACATATCGTCCACATCCATATCTTCCAATTTGGGCCACAAAAAGTTCATTATTATCTCACGATAGCGAACACCATTCACAGTAACTGCCTGACCGGCCTCATTTTGAAAAAAAAATACGGCCCGATTATGCCGCCAGCCCATAAACCGCACCACACAGTCACTCTTTGTGGGTGAATTGTTTTTTTTACAATCACTCCCCTAAATGCCGCAATTCTGCTTATTGACGAATCCACCGGGGTGAAAATGTGCCTTATAACTGAAGATGATTTTCTCCGAAAACTGATCATCCAAGTCTGAATAACTTAAACGCGTTGCTCGCTTGTGTATCTTTCAAATTGAGATAGTCTGAAATTGAGAAATGAAATGCAGAAAAAACTTGACGTTTAGGTGTGGTTCACATTCATCGTCGGCCCTTAAAATTTACCCACCCTATAGTTGAGGTTTGTAACGAAGTATTAAAACAATCAGGTAACACGGCGCGATAGCGAGCACAATTCACGCACGCAGAAAAAAGTATGGTAGTGGTGACAATATTCGAAGAGGATACTACTATTATTGGGTATATGGTTGTGGTACAACAATATTATGATCCTCACAACAACAGTATGATTCAAATATAACCATACTATGATCCTAACAAGAATAGTATGATTCACACATAACCATACTATGATCCCCACAACCATAACAAGAATAGTATGATTCACACATAACCATACTATGATCCCCACAACCATAGTATGACTCACACTCAACCATACTATGATCTCCGCAACCATAGTATGATCCTCACAACCATAGTATGTTTCACATACAACCATAGTATTATCCTCACAACCATAGTATGATTCACACGCAACCATACTATGATCTCCATAACCATTGTATGATCACACACAATTAAACTATGATCTCCAATATAGTTTATTCGAATTTGTTTAAGTTGTCGACAATAGATTTGAATTAGAAAATTATTCAAAAAAAACATTAAATTCAAAATAATAGGAGTGATTTATTTCACAGTAGAAAATATAAGTTTAAATACACGTAAGCGTTTGTAATAAAAAAATTTCAGTTAAACAAAGCTAAGCTAAAGCAGCTTGTTCAAAAAATTTTATTTCGATAAAAAAAATACTATAATTACATTCGATTCGTACCAATAACATTTGTTCTTAAAAGCATATTTAAATGAAGAAAAATTTCAATCATACAATATGATTGCCGTAATCATATTATTGTTAACATAAAACGCAAAACACAATACTTTTGTTGCACCAACCATATTTATATTGTTGCTATAACCATATTTTCATTTTTAAATTTGGCAATAATACTATTGTTACATTTCTGCAATATTAATGTTGCAGCAATTATACTATTGTCAAAACTAAATTCAGTTAACAATGCTATGGTTGCGATGAACATACTTTTATTGCGGAGAACATACTTTTATTGTCATGACCATGTAGTAACCATGTTTTTTCTCTGCGTGCGTTTAACTTCCGGCCATCATCATTTTTTAAAAAACAGGGCCTGATGATTCCACTAGCCCATAAACCGCACCAAACCGGTTGGGTAAAATGGCAACTCTTGAACCCCTTCTGTTTGCTCTTCAGCCTAAATGGGGTAATTTTGTTATATCGTTGCCGTTGAGCCAGAAATTGGCCTCACCACTAAACAAAATGTTGGTCGAAATGAGCGGATCTTCTTCGAGATTTTGAATAGCCCAAACACTGAAACGGCGACGCGCAGGAACATCGTTGGGCTTCAACTCTTGCAAATGTCAAACAATACTAAAAAGTTTAACACAACTCACGCGTAATCTGGGAAAACACCCCTATCGAAAATATACCTCTAGATTGATCACCCGTTATATACCTTATATAAATAATTTATTTGTAAGTGAATGTATTCTGTATTCTTTGATGGTGTACATGACTTTTCAATGAGCCAACATGAGCGAGCTTCAGTAATGATGGTTCTAAATCATTCAGAATGCGCTTTACTATGCTTGCACACACTCAGATTTAATATGTCTCTTACATATCACCAAATCGTCAATGCGGGACGAACCTTGTGGTCTTATATCTTTGTAGGTACTCACGGTTATGTATAAAAGCCCTCGCTTAATATGTACACAACTTGAAATAATATGCCACTTTTGGAGCGTAAGAATCTCAAATCGCAAAGTACTTTAATATAGGGCCATGTGAATATACAGGATGGAGTGCGGAAATTTGCTTATTTGGGAATGGAATAAAAAAATATGAACCTTAGAAAAATTAATTTTATATTTTAGTTATATTGGACTGTAAGGGAATTTTTAAATTACATAGTTTTAAAAAGTGTATCTGGCAAATGTCAACCTTCGCTATCCACACACTGCTGCATACGTTTTCTGAAGCTTTTAATGAACTCTAACAAGCATGTCTACTTGTATTCTGCCAATTGCAGCCCCAATGTTGTTAATTAGGTCTTCCAAGGTGTTGGGACGGTTGAAATACACCTTCGACTTTAGGTAACCCCAAAGGAAAAATAGCATGGGGCTAAGTCTGGTGAGCGTGCTGGCTAGTTCACATCAGCCCTCAAAAAGATAAGCCGTCAAAGAGATAAGCCGTCCAGGAAACATTAGCCTCAAACAATTCATGGTAACCCTCGCTGTGTGTGCAGTGGCACCATCCTGTTGGAACCATGTATCCTTTAGTTGCATTGTCCGAATAGCCGTCTGAAAAAAACCCTGCATCAAAGTTAAGTACTTTTCGAAGCAAGTGATTGCTTTCTAGCAGAGCGTTTCGGAAAAGTACTGCTCTAACTCTCTCGATGTTTTGTGGTGTTGTAATCCTTATCTCAGGTCCCCTTCGTACACATGACACATTGCCTGCTGTTATCAATGAAGTTACCCAATTTACATTTGATTGCCGTCCCGGAACACATCCGCGTGGGGACCAGCGGATCGTTAACGAAAAGTACGCTGTACCGACATGATCGAGTGCGCATTTGAAAAATACGCCTGAACGCAAAATTAAATCTCCTCACGTGCCACAACGCATGATGACAACTGAAATGCAGACCAATACAAATCTCCTGTCAGCCACTATAAGCCACTTATACTCTCTGCTCTCTTCAACCAACAGTGCCGCCACAGCCTGCGGTGCAAAAAAGCAAAATATCGCGCTCCACCCTGTATAATATAATGTGGCCCAGTTTGAACAGAGCTAATTACAACTCGAATATAATATTTTCTCTCTGGAGCAGCCCAATACTTTAAGGTGGCAAGAGAGCCGGCTTCCCATTGTTAGGTTGGATGGAGTGGAGTACAAGACTCAAGTCAAGTATCTTGTCATAGCACAATGAGAGAAACGATAAGTTTTCTACCTTTACTCGTACTTGTGCTCTTTCGTGAGAAGTTAACTAACAGGAACATTATATTCTATGAGTGGATTGCGGTCGTAGTAGATGTGCTGTGTGCCTTATGTATAGCGGTCTGTTCATTTCAAGTGCAACTAACGGATCGTCGATCTGGGCTGAGAGTGTTAAATCTGTTGTCGGGTATCGCAAGGTACTCTCTTGCGATTGGGTAGTTTTTCTGGCATGTCTACCAGAGTTCCACACGGTTTCTGAAGTGGTTCTCTAGGTGCTGCTGGGTATATCTCCCCTTGACCTTGAGGTATTAAGTTGCGGTATCAACGTATTACCTTAAGATCAAGAGAAGGTGGGCAATGCTGCCAACTCCACGCCCTAATGAAGGTGTGACGAGTGTAGCTGATCGGTAACGCAAAGCGCGATTGCGTAAGTGTCACAGTCTAGATAGAATGCCAGCCAGTCTGGTTGGGTGATGTACAGGTTTATCCGTGATGTTAGTTTTGAGCGATGTTTCTTTTAAAGGACAGTGGGATATTCTCCACTAGCTCATGTCAAGGTAGGATTAGTCGTTTCGCCTTTCAGTCCTTCTCTAAGCGTGTATGACAGTGGGACGTCAGTGGGGTATTCTCCACTAGCTCATGTCAAGGTAGGATTAGTCGGTTCGCCTGTTAGTCCTTCTCTAGGCGTCGTCTTCTCGTTGATTGATTGCGTTCCGCTGTAACCGGCGTTGGGTCCCCCTCGAAGTTCGTCATCTGCAATTAAGAGAGGCTACCAGTCCACTGGATACTTGGCACAGAATTTGGGAGTAACTTTGGTTACGAAAACTGACCGAGGGTAAACTGGTACTCGTATCACGGTTGACTGGGAATATTGGGGTCTTCTTTAGACTTCGCCCAGCCATTTAAGACCTATTGGTCTTTTCATAAAAGCCCTAACGACCTAACGGAAGAGGTCCTCGAACGGAAATGGCAGAGATGGACCTCGTGATAGATTTGCTGCTACAAGGGGGACCAGGCCTCCTAGGTTCATGGATTAAAACTGAGAGAAACTTTGGTTACGAAAACTGACAGGATGGTAATCAGGTACCACGGGTGAAAGGGGATAATGACGTATTTTTCCCTTCATCATCTAGTCATTATAGAAACTCGTGTCTTGTAGGGAGGTCGGTGATTTGGTTGCCGTTTAACGTCGTCGAACGGAAGAGGTATAGATAGATCTCGAGATAGATCTGTTGCTACAGGGGTAACCAGTCCTCTGGTTACTTGGGACTGAAGCTGGGAGTAACTTTGGTTACGAAAGCTGACCGTAGGTAATCTAGTACCTTATGTAACTGAAAATAATGGGGTCTCACTAGACTTCACCTAGTGCTTTAAAGAACCTCGGGTCTTGTTAAGATTTCAGTCAAAGACCCTCGGGTCTTGTTGAGTGTTCGGTCGGACCTTGCCTTTATAATTAGTCGCCACTCAACGCCGTCGAACGGAGGAGGTAGAGATAGACCTTGCTCTGAGCCATGAGGAAGTTTTGTCTATATATAGCATGGTTTCAGATCGTAACACCTTTATACTCTCTCTAGCCCGATGCCTTTAATTTTGGGTGACCAGTCCCGCATTGTATGAATCGCAAATTGGTTTTAACTTTGCTACGAATTCTGACCGGGGACTAAAGTCTGCTACCATAGGCAGTCAGGAGCCTACAGAACTATTCTTTAGGCCTTACTAGTACGCAAGTCGCGCGCAGAGCTTCGGCTCTGTGTGGCGTTGCATTGCAACCGGATACTGTGACCCATAGAGCAGCAGAGGTTAAGATAGGTCTCGGCCCCTTGATCGAGAGAAACGTTGTGTCTATATAAAACGCTTCGAAGTGGTGCTGGCGGTCTAGGCCTTATTTGGCGCTGGCCATGGCTTGGCTCTGCGTGGAGTTGTATTGGAACTCGGAGCTGTCACCCGTAGAGCAGTAGAGGTTTAGATAGTCCTCAGCCCTCTCCAAGGCGGAAGTTGTGTCCGTATATCTCGCTTTAATGTGGTGCTGGCGGTCATAGCCTTAAGAGGCGCTGGCCATCGCTTGATAATGGCTACTGTACAATGACGAAGAATGGTTGAAGCAATCACAACAAGAATCATGGCTTCAAGTGTAAGTGAACCTCAAAGCGAATGGCCTCTTTATAAGGACCCATTAAAAACGATATAGTCCAGCTGATAAACCCATAGGGTACAGTTTTCCAGCTCTTCCAAAGCTTTAACAGTTGCTGGCTCTGAAATCGAACAAACCTTAATTCCCTCCCGAGCTGTATTGAAACCGAAGCTAACTTTCAATTAGTGTATGTAAAGATTATACCGAGCCAATGATTTGCTAATATTTTGGGAAGTTCTACAGATTTTCCCTAATGAGATATTAATTGCCCAAATACGCATACGTATAGTTATAATGACATTACTAGTATACAACGTTTTTGGATATTAACAAATAATTGAAAATTTAGTTGCGAACCATAACCCTTAGCAATGGCAAGCTATAGCGATATTTTCAAATTATTAATAATTGCACACATATCGCGCAGTGTTTCTGGCATGGTAAGTAATGACCAGGAAGAAATAGTGCATTTTTCTTAACCCTTTACCCTACAGCGCCCATATATCATCGAAATTGAATCATTTCGCCGCGACTTTAATGAAAGCATTTATCGAAATGTCACCGTCGATTTGATTGAAGTCGGCAACCGCAAAGTCTTCAATGGTTCCATAGTGAATGCAATCGATTTGGATCAATTCGAGATGGAGCTGACGGTGGCAATCGTCAGTAATACTGGGCGAAAATCGAATTTGGTTAATTTAAACATAAAGGGCTGTGACTACATCGACAATCGTTATACAAATGTCGTACAATTACCCTATAAGATATTGAATTTTTTGCGCAAATCGTTTAAAAATGAACCTATAAAATGTCCCGTAAAAAAGGTGTGTATCTTTGATTTTTTTTCGCATTCATACTGCAGACATAATTTGAAGTGATTTTCTTTTTGAAGGATACAGAGATGATCGTTTCGAATTTGTACGTTGATGCTGAACAACTGCCAGCTTATTTGCCCGAGGTGCGCTTTAATTTTAAGTTTGGCATAAATTACAAGCAAGCATTTGGCTATAGCTTTTATGTCACAGGAGCTATTGTGTCGAAAGAGAAGAAAAAGTTTGGTTGAACAAGTGTCGGCTGCGATATTGGAAAATTCAAAAAATAAAAAAATATATATAAAAATATAACTGGGAAAAACTTTAAATAATAAAGCTATGTTGAATGAAAAGTGAGTCAAACTATAACGCAAGACGTTAAAAGTAAATAAAACAAAAAGTTTTCAGTGAATTATCCTCATATGTTTTTATGTAAGAGGTACGAGTATTTATGACGATTATGTGTGAAACAAATATCGGCGGTGGCGTATCGAAGCCGGCTGCAGTCGACTCGTTTTTCACTAGCCACAGCTAAGTTGTAAATGAGCGGCAGTTTTAGGGAAATAACATTTTAAGTATTAATTTACTATCTATATACGATATTGCTTTCAAGATCAAGAGAAGGTTGGCAATCCTGGCTAATGATGGGGTGATAGAGGTTGTGGAAAGTTTTGCCGATCGCGCGATTGCAAGATTGTGTCACATGTATATGGCAGTCTAGATGGGATGCCAGCGGGACTGGTTGGGAGTAATCCGGATTTTGCCTTTGGATTTTATTTGGGTTTCTTGCTGACCGGACACTGGTCTCTTAACGCGTTTTGCATAGGAGGACTCTTAGCGATAGTTGTGAGACATTAGCCGAGGACTGACTGCATGTCTTGTGTGAATGTCCTCTCTCTCTCTCTGAGGTCATACGGAAGCTGAACGCCATGAGCGTTGTTTCTTTTGATGGACAGTGGGACGTCAAGGGGGTGCTCTCCATTAGCTCATTTCAAGCTTTAAATGGTCAGATCGACTGTCAGGCTTTTTTTAGGAATCGTGTTCTCGTTGACTTATTTCAGTCCGCTGTTACCGGTGGTGTGTTCCCCTTGAAATTTCGACATCTGCAATTACGGAAGGTTACCAGTTCCCTGGCTACTTGGCCCTGAAATTTTGAGTAACTTTAATTATGACCTGACCAGAGTTAATCTGGTATCGCGAGTGACTGGGAATAATGGGGTCTTCGCTAGACTTCACCCAGTCATTAGAGACCCTCGGGTCTTGTCAGGCCTTTTCTATGTCTAGCCCTAATAAATGGTGGCCGTTCACCATCGTCGAACGGAAACGGAAGAGATGGACCTTAAGATCGATTTGCTGCTACAGGCGGTAACTTAGAATTAAAACTGAGAGTAATTCTGGTTACAAAAGCTGACCGAAGGTAATCTGGTACCTCAGGTGACTGGAAATAATGCGGTGTTCTTTAGACTTCACCCAGTCATTAAAGACCCTCGGCTCTTGTTGAGATTTCGGTCAAAGACCCTCGGGTCTTGTTGAGAGTTCGGTCGGGACTAGCCTTTATAATTGGTTGCCGTTCACCGCCGTCGAACGGAGGAGGTAGAAATAGACCTTACTTTCAGCGGTGAGAAAGTAATGTCTACTTATAATGGGTGATCCAAGTAGAGATACTTTTTTTTTAATAGCCTTTTTTTGACAGATCATGTATGAGTCGTGTCATGCTGTCATGTTATTATTATTTAGTATTGTTTGGCATTTTATCATGGAAAGACAGCACAAAAAGACGTTTACAAATTGTTCAACTTTATTACGAAAATTCACCTTCTGTGAGGAATGTGTTTCGTGCATTTTCGAGCAAAATTTTGTTCAGCGATGAGGGCCATTTCTGGCTAAATGGTTATGTAAACAAGCAAAATTGCCGCATTTGGGTCGAAGAGCAGACAGAAGAAGATCAAGAGCTGTCACTTCATCCTGAAAAAACAAGGGTTTGGTGTGGTTTGTGGGCCGATGAAATAATCCGTCCATATTTCTTCAAAAATGATGCCGGTGTGAACTTAACCGTCAATGGCGACCGTTATCGTGCCATGACAACTGACTATTTGATGCCTGAAATTGAAGCTCGTGATTTCGACGACATCTGGTTTCAACAAGACGGCGCCACTTCCCACACATCGCATCAATCAATGGATTTATTGAGACAACACTTCGGTGAGCAGATAATTTCACGTTTTGGGCCGGTCGATTGGCCACCAAGATCGTGTGATATAACACCGTTAGACTTTTTCCTGTGGGGATATGTACGAGTAAGGTCTAAAGTTTATGCGGACAAACCCGCTTCGATTCAGGCCTTGGAGAAAAACATCAGGCGTGTCATTCGCCAGTTACCAGTCGAAATGCTCGAACGAGATACCGAAAATTGGACTCAACGGATGGACCATCAGAGACATAGCCGCGGCCAACATTTGATAGACAAAATCTTCAAAAAAAATAATGCCAAAGAATGTTCTTTCAAATGATAATAAACATTCCCCATTCAATTTGAACTTTCTGTGTTTTTTCCTTTACAAAAGTAGGAAACCTCGAAATTGATCGCGCGTTATATACAGGATGGTTTCAGATCGTAACACCTTTATGCTCTTTCGCTACCGATGCCTTTAATTTTGGCTGACCAGTCCCGCTTTGGATGGATAGGCTCTTGGGTCTTATTGAGAGGTCAGTTGAGCCTAGCCTACCTACGTTTTTCATTACCCGAAGCAGCTATTGAAGTGTTCAAAAATCATGTTTTGGAGTGGATAAAGTGCTTCGAAAGTTGGTTTGTGCGCATGCAAATGTGTATTGATCTAAAAGGATAATATTTTGAAAATCAATAAAGCCATTTTCAATGATAAATTGTTGTGTTTTGTTTGCAGGACCTAAAATATAAATAGCAACCCTCGTATTCCGCAGCATTAGTTGCCAAGATTGATTCGAGTAGATTCAAAAGACCGGACCAGAAATTACTATAAAAAAATGTGAGAGACTGTTCAAAGTTAACCAGAGAAGTTGGAAATACTCGTAAAAAAAATGTAAAGGCGTAAAAACTTGAACTAGCACCAGGCTTAAGAGATTAAGATGCGCAAAATCTAGTAAATATTGGACTGCGTTGATAAACGATAAATAACGGGTGATTAATCTAGAGGTATTTTTTTCAATGGGGCTTTTTTACCGATTAAGCGTGAGTTGTGTTAAACTTTATCTTTGTTTCTTTTCAGTATTGCTTGCCATTTCATCATGGAAAGACTTACACTGCAACAGCGTCTCCAATTTGTGCAACTGTATTATGGAAATGAACATTTGGTAAGAAACGTTTTTCGACCAAAATTGTGTTCAGTGATGAGGCCCGTTTCTGACTCAACGGCAACGTCAATAAACAAAATTGCCGCATTTGGGCTGAAGAGCAACAAGAAGAGGTTCAAGAGGTGTCATTATACTCAGAGAATACCACGGTTTTGGTGCGGTTTATAAGTTGGTGGAAACATCGGTGCCTTTTTTTTAAACTGCTGATGGCCGAAACGTAAGCATGAATGGTGCTCGCTATCGCGCCAACATATCGGTCTTTATGTTACCAGAAATTGAAGCCCGTAATCTCGACGACACTTGGTTTCAACAGGATGGTTCCACTTGCCATACAGCTGTTCAATCAATGGATCTGTTGAGAGGTCATTTCGAAATCCAGTTAACCAGTTTATTTTACGTTTTGGACAGGTGAGTTGTCCGCCTAGATCGAATGATATCACACGTTTAGACATTTTTGTTGGGGTTACGTAAAGTCCAAAGTCTATGCTGACAAACCAGCATTACGCGTGCCATTAAAGCCATTCAGGTCGAAATGCTCGAACGAGTCATCCAAAATTGGACCTCAGAATATAAACCCTCAAGGTTAGTTGCGGCCAACATTTGAAGGAAATTATATTCATTATTTATTATATTCAAAATATCATTTTAAATTACCTATAAAAATTCCAGACATGATTTGAATTATTATATTTATTTTTTGTTCTGAAAAAATTCTTCAGATGGATCACCGAACAATTTAAATTTCAAATTAGGTTAGGGGAATTTTGGTTTGGTATGATTGATATTCTTCTCTCACTGGGTATCAGGCATTTTTTAGTGACTTATAAGGTTATTAAAGAGGATTTGTTTGATGCGTAACAGTATTTGTCCATACCATTTTACGCAGCAGCCTAAAGACATAGACAGTAGCCGTTCTAAGCTGGATGAAAACTTTAGCTTTCAATAATTGGATTATATAAAGATTATATCTTACACACTTCACAAATTTGAGAGCAGGTCCACGATATTTCCGTAACGAGTTATTGAGTGGAAATCGAATACTCCTTAATGAGATATTAAGGTAAAATCGAATACTTATGTTCGCACCTATAATTATAATATCATTAGTTGCCAAAACGTTTTTGGGACATTTGAAAATAATTCAAAATTTAGTAGCAAAAATACATTACTCGTAGAAGGCAATGGTTTCAACTTTCGGCCATGGCAACCTATAGTGATATTTTCCAAATGTTAATATTAGTCAATATAGTACACTGTATTACTGGCTCGGTAAGTAACAAGAAGGACAAAAATTGTGTAAACCACCATTTTCCTTTTCTTCCTTTACCTCTAGCGTCCATATGACATCGAAATTGAATCATTTCGCCGTGAGTTTAATGAAACCATTTTTAGCAAATTTACTGTCGATATGATTAATGTCGGCAATCGCCAAGTCTTCAATGGTTCCATAGTCAATGCCATCGATATCGATCAATTCGATATGGTGCTAGCGGCCTCCCTTGTCCGACGCAATGGGCAAAATTCGAAATTGCTTAACTTGACCTTAATAGGGTGCGATTTTTTTGACAATCGTTATACGAATTTTGTACAACTTCCCTATCAGATACTGAGTTTTTTGAGAAAATCTTTCAAAAGTATGCCCAAAAAATGTCCAATTAAAAAGGTAAGAATTTCTGTTTCATATAGTCCTTTTAAAATTCTGCTTATCCTTTTTCTATTAAGGATACGGAGGTGGTCGTTTCGAATTTGTACGTTGATGCTGAACAATTGCCGGCTTATTTGCCAGAGGCACGCTTTAATTTTAAGTTTAGCGTACGTAACAAAGAGGCATTTGGCTATAGCTTTTATGTCACTGGAGCTATTGTGTCGAAAGAGAAGAAAAAGTTCGGATAACAATTTTGTCTTAAACGGCATAAAAACAATATACAAAAAAAATCAGCGTGAATATATGTGTGTGTACCTTGAAATAACATAGTTGCTGTATACAAATTTAAATAATAAAAATATCTTGAATGTTCATTGTACTTTGAAGAGATTTTAATTTATTTAATAGACATTTATACAGGGTGGAGCGCGATTTTTTGCTTATTTGGGAATGAAATAAACAAATTATGGACCTTAGAAAAATTTATTTCTTATTTTAATTATATAAAACAGTAAGGGAATTTTTAAATTACATGGCTTTAAATAGTGTATCTGGCAAATGTCGAACTTCGCTTTCCACACACTGCTTCATACGTTTTCAGAAGTTTTCATGAACTCTTACAAGCATGTCGACTGGTATTCTGCTAATTTCAGCCTCAATACTGTTTTTTAAATCTTCCACGGTGTAGGGACGATTGATATAAACCTTCGACTTAACATAAACCCAAAGAAAAAAATTGCATGTGGCTAAGTCTGGTGAGCGTGCCGGCCTGCTTACATCATCCCTCAAAGAGATAAGCCATCCAGTTGACATTTGCCTCAAGCAACTCATGGTAACCCTCGCTGTGTGTGCAGTGGCACCATCCTGTTGGAACTATGTATCCTCTAATTGCCTTATGAATTTTCATCATGAAGAATCCAGTAAAGAGATCGTCTGGAAATGCCAAGAGCAAGTGATTGCTTTCGATCAGAGAGTTTCTAAGATTGCAGTACTGCTGCTCTAACTCTCTCGATGTTTTGCAGTGGTGTAATCCTTCTCTCAGGTCCCCTTCGAACACGTGATACATCCCCTGCTGTTATCAATGAAGTAATGCTATTTACAATAGCTTGCCGTCCAGGAACACGTCCGAGTGGGGGAACTGCGAATCGTAAACGAAAAGCACGCTGCACTGCAATGATCGAGTGCGGATTTGAAAAATACGCTACAACGCAAAATAACCTCTCCTCATGTGGCTAATACATGGTGGCAACTGAGAGGCAGAATACAATTCTCCCGTCAGCCACTATTAGCCATTCATACTCTCTACTCTGTTCAACCAACAGTGCCCCACAGCCTGCAGTGCAAAAAAGAAAAATCCGCGCTCCGCCCTGTACTTATACCTAGAGCTTGTGGACGTTTGAAGCTCTTATAAATTATAATGATGTTAGCTGCAAGTTCTCTTTTCGATTAATTTTTCTTATTTTTATAATTTGCTGGTAATTGAGAATAAATCATAGATGCTGCCTAAATAATAGTAAGTTACGAAAGATGATCTGTCGTGGTGTCAGAGTTAGTGTGCACGTCTATAACACAAGTAAACCCTGGATCACATCTGGGTAAAACTTTTCGTCGTCTGGTTTTTTACATCGACGGAATTAATGAGTAAGAGATTAATCTCTAAGGTAAATACGTAACAAAAAGGCTCCACAGCCATCGAAAACGTATCAAGTTCCATGCCTCAGATATTTTTTCGAACGCGTGCAGTTAAAAGGGTTCTTGCGAACCTCGATGTTAATAAATCCCCGGGCCCGGATGGTATATCTGCACCTGTCTTATGTAAGTGCTCGTCGACGCTAGCCCGTCCATTACGCAACCTTTTCAACCTTGCTTACCGTGCGGGAGTTTTCCCAGCGTGTTGGAAGGTTGCGAACGTCCAGCCGATCCCTTAAAAGGGTGAAGCCAATAATCCTGCGAATTATCGGCCAATTGCAATTTGCTCTGCGCTCTCCAATGTAATGGAGAGCATGATAAACCACCATCTTGTGAGGTATTTAGAGACCAACGACTTCCTAAGTGATCGACAGTATGGCTTCCGTAGAAACCGCTCTACGGGAGACCTGTTGGCGTTCTCGTCGGAGCGTTGGAGTCGGTCTATCCACCAGTTTAGTGAGAGTAAGGTCGTGGCTCTAGATATCTCCAAGGCCTTTGATAGAGTCTGGCACGGTGCACTCATATCAAAGCTGATCGCTTTTGGTGTCGGTAATAAGTTTGCTCGGTTTATATCGAGCTTTCTTAGAGATCGCACTATTAGAGTTGTTGTAGATGGGTTCTCATCCAACACACATAGGCTGACCGCAGGTGTACCACAGGGCTCTGTCCTTTCTCCCTCTTTATTTCTTATTTTCATTGACGAGCTATTGGGTCAGACCGTGAATCCAATCTACTCTTTCGCAGATGATAGTAACCTCTGTCATTCATATTCATTCGACCGTAGGCCGATCCTTCAAGATATTGAAGACAAAAGGCGAATTATGGATGAGACACTTGGCCGGAATCTACTGGCCATTTCAGAATGGGATCGAGTGAATAGAGTAGATTTTAATGCACGTAAGATACAGTGCTGCTTGTTGTCTCACAAGCGATTCGCTGACCCAACAATATCGTCAATTTCTCTCGATGGTACGGATATTGAACAATCAAAAGCTCTCGATGTTCTGGGCATGAAAATACAATGTGACGCTCGTTGGGCGAGACATGTATTCGAAGTGTCGAAAGAAGCACTCAAGTTCATAGGCTTTTTAAAGCGGTGCAAGAAATATTTCACTCCTTCTGATCTTTTCAATATCTATACAACTCACATCAGGCCAAAGATGGAATACAACTTCCATATATGGGCAGGTGCTCCAAAATCATCCTTGGAGCTACTTGACCGTGTTCAAAGGAGAGCGATGGTGCTGCTAGGTGACAGTAGGGTATCCAACTCTATTGTTTCCCTTGAGCATCGTCGGAACGTGGGTTGCGTGACGCTGTTCTATCGTTACTTTCATGGTGTGTGTTCATCAGACATCCGTCGCCTTATTCCTGACGTAAGGATGTTCGGCAGGGATACGCGAGTTTCTAGGAATTCACACCCATTTGTTATCGATTGGCCAGTTGACCGCAATATGCACTACAGATCAAATTCGTTTTTAGCTCGTACAGTCCGTATGTGGAATCAACTTCCGGCAAATGTATTTCCCACTAATTGCGACATCCAGAAGTTCAAGGCAAGCGTCAACAAACATTACTCCCTCTTTCCCCCCTCCGATCCATTAATTTCCACTTGCCAACGCAATGCACCGCATGTATAGGGGGCATCCCCTGAGTGTTGGTTATTTAAAAAAAAAAAATTTCACTCCTAAGTACCCATATGTCCATGTGTAAATCGGTCAAATTTTCAGACATAGGGACCGTCACTAAACTATAGAGAAACTGCAAAAAATATTTAATTTTTGATGATCTAGAGCGGTTTAATTGATGATCTAGAGCGGATTTATGTTATACTCGCATCGGGAGGATATAACAAAAAAAAACAGGAACTGATATGGCCCATTTTCATCTGAGCTGATTACACAGTACAACAGCCAATCTGGGGGGTGAGAAATTCTAAGTCAGGGTGATGGTACTAGGTCAGTATATTAAAACCCTCAAAGGGTTCTGCGTTCGTATGTGTCAGTTTTTTTATGACCTTTTACATTTTTTCCTTATCTTGATGTTTTTTCGCTTAGTTGTAAAATGTTGGCAAAAACGTAGTTTGACATAACTCGAGAACGACTAGTTCGATTTTGCTGAAGTAATTGTGAAAAATTAATAATTACATTTTCTTTAATCCATTAATATACTGTTTCTCTACCAAATCAACATTTTTGCAATTACAAATAAATTTATGAAGAAAATTTTTTAAAACATATAAATCCCAAACGGAAAAACGTGTAGAGTCTTATAACTTTCACGTAAAGTCACATAACCTATAAACAAAATGCGACATAGATCATAGAAATCGATTAACGCGTTCTGCTTTTATTTACAATTAAGTAACTTTTATTTACAATTAAGTAACTTATGGCGGTTTGAGCTTATATTTTTTTGATATTTAAGTACTTCCTACTAAAATATTATAAATTTTCGTTGCTTGTTGCATACAAAACCAAAATTCCGACAGCAAAAAACCTAGTAAACCAGCATCTCGGGTTAGGTCATATTCTTCGCTTTCGGTTTTAGACACACAACAAGCTATGGAATGTGTGCTGAAAGGAGCTAGTCTGGCGGAAACTCATAGATGTGATAAACAATATTTAAAACGCATTACAATCCTCATAAAGTTTCTTCTAGTTTGGCTTTGGTTGCGTATTATTAATATTAATTAGGCAAGTGCGTATGATTAATATTAATAATGAGAGAGTCTAGAATATTTGTTGATAACTCTTTGGCTTGAAGTGCGTATAATTATTATTATTTAGGTGCATTTGCATAATGTTTACTATGAGCAATTTTAGAATATACCCTAATAACTCTGTAAATAATTTTGATATTTAAAACTTTCAAAAACAACATAAAAGGCCACTTAAAATAAGAGATTTGTGTAGTTGCTCCGATGAACATATAAGGTTTATTAAAAGTACCATAAGAAACAGATGTGAGAATAAAAGAAATAGAATTATTAATTTTAAGATGTCTTGGCTTTCTGCTTTCCAAGTCGGTGTCGATTTGCTTGAACAGCTCCTTTTATGAAAAACTGGAAGCCAATCGTTTTTCCTTGCCTCATGGTCAAGGTAAATATAAACGGCGACTCGGGCACATAAATCGGCCAATTACTACTATCAATGTACAAATCGGCAAGAATGACTTCTGTATCCTAAAGAGGTAAATATTTTAAATCCAGCGGAGTAAATTCCAAGCGGCAAAGTAACTTTCACTCACCTTTTTTAAGGGACACTTTGTGGGCACATTCTTCATGACTCTTCGAATATCCTTTACGACTAACTGGGACAAATTGATGGACTTGGCGAAATCTTTGGACACAAAATCACAACCATCAATGGTCATGTTAAACATTTTAATGGCGTGGCCATTCTTGCGCGGCACCTGAAGTGTGGCGGTCATTTCAAATTGGTGAATATCTATGGCTATTATTACAGAGCCATTCAAGATTTTGCGTTTGCCCTCCGTTCGCAGATCGATAGTGATGTTTTTAAATATGTCCGAATTATATTCCTGGCGATATGATTCTAGTTCTATAACCACTGAGCGCTAAGGAAAAATGTAATTATATCTGAATACACACTATATTCTGAATTGTTTTATGAAATCATCTTACAGCTGCCGGGACAAAAGCGATTAGGCACACACAGAGGAAAAACTGTGAACTACGGCCATTATTATCCATTGCACTGCTCGTACAGAACTCTATATACTAAAAACTTAATAGTTCTCTGTAAATAGATTTATATTATGTTGTTTTCCATATTTTGTTTGTTCATTGACTATCTGTTATTTTGCATTTTCAATCGACTAATTGACATTTTGGTAGGGGAGGTTAAAATCAATTTGGTAAATGTTGAAGAACAAATTCCAATTGACTATGTCATTACTTATCTATTATATTATTAAACCATCTGCCCGTTAGGTACAATTTGTTGTCACTTCCGGGAAAGGTTCAATGGAGAGCAAGGTTTTTACAAGGCAAAAAATCTAGAGAGGCGTTGTATGAAAAATACTTAATGCTCTGCGAAACAATACCAGAATCATGTCAGCCTGATTGACATATGTAAATTGGTAAACTGGCAAATAACCTTCGGTAATTAATAGTCCTCCGTGATCTCTTATCGTTTTATCTAATAATATTTCGTAGAAGCTCACGGACTAAAATACACTTGCATGTTTACTTAATGCGCAATTAATTTAGCGTAAATGCTAAACTTAATACTAATAATTACAATTGTCTTCTAAATCCACTGTAAAGCTGCGAATATTTGCTTCTACTTTTGATTTAACCACTTTGTATGATCTGATGCGGTTCAAGAGATATGAGCAAAAATGTTGGTGTACCAACCAAATAATATCAATTATACGCACCACTGGTCAGCAATTATTGTATCTAAATGTAGAGGCATATTGCTTGAGGGCACAGTGAAAATTCTGATAACCCTGTCTCTCTCCCTCTCTTTGTCTCTCTCTCTCTTGCTTTCTCTCTCGCTTTCTCTCCACCTTTTTCTCTTTAGAAAAATATAGCCGACGAATCTAAGCTAAATGATATTAATAATAATCATAATATAACTCGACATTGAATAATTGCACTTTTTCACTAAATTTCTTCACTTTTTTGATCATCCATAAAATTAAGCCCTGCATAGGTTGAAATATATCTATGTGAGCTCAACCGAATACAAAATTTCCCCCGTCATTTTACTAATCTCACAATAATTTTGATATATAATCAATAATCTCTTTCTCTAGGTCTCTTTAGTGATACTTTATTGGTGGACTAACTTGACGATGAGAAGTAAGAAGCCCAAGCATCCATCCAACGAAAAGTTACCATGGGCTTTAAAAACTTAATTACTTTTTCAGCAGGACGGAGCCCGAGACACAATGACACATTTAAGTCAAATTTTTGGAGATCGAATAATTTCCAGAAATTCCGAAATTATTTGGCCACCGCGATCGCCAGACTTGTCAGCGCCCGACTATTTTCTTTTGGGTATATGTGTAGAAGCGAGTATATACAAGCCCGAGACAATCCTTCAACTCAAGGCCAACATTGTTGCATAAATTCGAGCGCTACAGCCACAAATTTTGAAAGATGTTATTGAAAATGATCTAAATAAATCCCATCATTACGAAGCTGAAACGGGGGTCATTGAGGTGACATTATTTTTAATACTTTTAAAAACATCAATTTTTTATATTAATTAATCTAAGAAAAAAAATTATTGAAGTTTTTAGCCCCAAGGTAACTTTTAGCCCACCCTGTATAAGCCAGCGAAATCAATGTATATGTAGTTCGTGCAACTGCTATTATCTTGTCTGCTTCGAGGGTGTTTTCTCAATTTACACACCTTGTTCAGCTTTAATAGATAGTATGTACCAGATCGTGAGTTAGAATATCAAAACATTTCTATGGGCATGTGGCTTTAAACTGATTATTTGTGGGAAATTCATTGAAATCATAATGTCTTCCAAGACTCGGCGTAAATATTGACATTCATTTGACATTAACTCAATTAAAATTGGTTAAGAAATTCCCGCGTTATGGCCTAAGAGATGTGACAACTTTAAATCAATATCAATCATACGTACCGTGGTACATGTACAGTGTATACAGGGCAGCAGGTCACTAAAGTTTTTGTGTATATTTCAAGGGACTCAATAGATTTGGTGAAGGTTTTTAGAACTGTAATTAGTTTTTAAACAGTTTTAAAATTAAATAAAAAATGGCTCTACACCGCACAGTGGTGCAGGATATAACAGAGAGCATTTTTATTAGACTGAACGACTGTATACAGGGTTTTCCATTAATAATTTTGTTTTATATTAATAAAACACAGAATATTTAAGATATAGAGTTCAAATTTATTGCAGGTATAGTACAAATGTTACATTCTAAGAATGAAATTTGATTTCGGTCATATGACCACGAGCCCGTGTACAGCGATCTACTTTTTGGACTCAATTTTCCACCACTCTTGCACACATTTTTATCGGAACGTTGGCAATTTCGTATTGTATGTTGTCTGTGAGCTCGTCTAAAGTTGTTGGCTTGTTCGAATAGCCCAATGACATGATGTGGCCCTATAAAAATAAATCCAATGGCGTTAAATCGCATGAACGAGGTGGCCATTCGACCGGACCATTTCTCGAGATAACACGTTCACCGAATTTTCCTTTCAGTAATCGATTGTACCAAGTGCTAGTGGCACCGTCTTGTTGAAACCGCTTATCGGCGATGTCAAGCTTATCCAATTCTGGCCAAAAATAATTTTCTAACATGGCACGATAGCGCTCTTCATTAACGGTAATATGACGCTTGTTTTCATTGACGAAAAAATACGGCCCAATCACACCACAGGCATGGAAACCACAACACAGAGAAATTTTTTGCGGATGCGATTGTGCCTCAGGTTCAATAATGCATGTTTATTGACAAAACCACTCAGCCAGAAATGAGCTTCATCGCTGAAGATGATTTATGGATGAAATTCTTGATTTTTATGAAACTTTGGCAGAGCCACTGACTCAGAACTTAGTAGTAGTTTTTAATGATTTCCAAACTTTGGTCATAAGTGAGTTTTACCATGATGTTGACTTCAGCTATTGTTTTGACACTATAAGATCATTAAAAATGTTTGAGGGAGCGTTGAACTAAAAAAACGAAATCGTTATATCCGTATTGGAAAACCCGTTATTAAGTATTTTTGCTCTAAATACTCAAAATATAATAAAATATAATTATATTGTAAGTGTATGTTATAGCTTGGAGTACTTGCATCCAATTTAACGTTAGCCACTTTTTGGTATCCAATTCGGTTGAATAGTTATAGAAGAAAATATCAGTGAACAAAATAATTAGTATCAATTATACGCCACATTGTCCAGAGAGTATTAAAAATAAGTTGGTTTATTACTTGGAGACGCAGTGAAAATTCTGATCATATTTTTCTATCTCTTGTTATCGTTTCCCTCTCTCTATCTATCAATCTATCTCACTCCTTACGCCTCAACCTCAATTTTTTTCTTAAATTTGAAAAAAATATGTTTTTTTTGTAAAGTTCTGGGAAAACAAAGTTTTGCTGGAAGATCTGGTTTGTGATTAATATAAATTGCAATTCTTTTTTATTGCTGGAAGTATTTGCTTCTACTTTTGTGGTAACTTTTTGTGCGATCAGGAAAGCTTTAAAAGTCTTAAGTGAAAATGTCGTTGTACTAATTAATTAATATAAATTATACGCACCAGTGTTTATTGTAAACGAGTTGGCAAATTGCCCGGTAACACAGTGACTATGCTTACCATCCAGTACCCTTCCTTTGTTTATCTCCCTATAGAAATAATATTCTAGTTTCAAAACTATGCAGTTTACTCTTTACATACCACAAGTCTCTCTGGCGAAGTTGTGGAAAATACATTTTTATTAAAGCCGGTATTTTTTTCAACACAGCTTAACATTCATCGCAACTAGGTCAGGTATCAAAAACATAAAAACCTTAAATAGTCGGCAATTATCTGTAATGACCAGCAACTTTTAATGGACCTGTTGGCCAATTAAAGTCGTAAGTGATAGTATTTAAAACGATTGATCGCATTTTAATATAAAACTATCTAACAAATAAAACACTTTTTAGTTTACAAAAAACTGTTCTGCAATACTAGCGAAATGGAAGGGAAGGGGCTTATATCACAAATATTCCTTCTAGTCTGCATTATTTCCCTAGTTCTGGTAACGGTTGGTTGCGATTTTAACATTATCATAATTATTTCTTTCTTTAAGCTCTCCTTTTTTGCTCTAGCATTCTGTTGTCATTGAAATGGAATCATATCACCATGAATTTAATCCGGAAATCTTTAAAAATGTTACCATCGACTTGATTGACGACGGTAAACGCAAAGTTTTCAATGGCTCTCTAATAACGGCCATAGATATTAATAATTATAAGGTGACCGCTTTGCTAAAGGTACGTCACAAAAGTGGACGCACCTTTACATTCTTCAATGTAAGCATAGATGGTTGTGCTTACTTGGAAAACGGTAACAACCCCTCCATAAATTTGTCGTATTTAATCTTACGTGATATACGAAGTGTCCTAAGAAATGTGCCCGCAAAGTGTCCCGTGAAAAAGGTGAGTTAAAGTTCCAACTGAAATTTAAACTGCTGCTAATTGTCTATTCCTCATTCTAAAGGATTTGGAAATCAGTGTTGTCAATTTGCATATTTCGAGCAATGGTTATCCACTCTATATACCGCAATCACCATTCGTTTTTATTTTGATCGTAAGAATTGAAGATGAAGTGGGATATAAACTATTTGTTAATGGAGTTGTTAAACCAAATCGCAAAAGGATTGGATAAATAGCATGACTTAAAAGGCCTAATGGATTGTAAAGTTTCTCATTCACTGACGTGATCCACCTTGATGCGGATCCATTATTCCTTAATGATAAATTTAAAAAATTTTTAAACTTCATTAATATAGATTTTTGTTTAGACCAAATTTAGAAAGTTGTGGTAACATCTATGAAAATGGTATATCTCAATTAAAATGTGTGTTAAAGGGAAATTACAATTGGCAAAAACTCTGTTTAATTTATCGAAAAAGTAAAAGCGAAAATAGATTTTAAGGAAAACGAATGGAAAGATTTAAAATTTTAATTTCTAGGACAAATTTTAAATACAGGGTTGCCCAAAATTTTCCTTGGTTTAAACACTTTAATAACTTTTTGCTTATTAATTTTTTTCTTAGATTATGGGAGCATAATATAATGGGTGATCCAAAGTATAATTGGTGATCCAAGTAGAGATATTTTTTAATAGCCTTTTTTTCAGATCACGTGTGAGTCGTGTCATGCTGTCATGTTATTTTTGTTTAGGTTTGTTTGACATTTCATCATGGAAAGACTTACGCCTGCACTTCGCTTACCTTATGGTCAGCATAATCGGCCTACTGAGCGTACTTTTCGCAAAACCATCACCCATTTTGAGGCCCAGCGTTCATTATTGGCCAATGACTTGATGTGGCCTCATAAAAATAAATCCAATGGCCTTAAATCGCATGAACGAGGTGGCAATTCGACCGGACTATTTTTCGAGATAACACGTTCACCGAATTTTCCTTTCAGTAAATCGATTGTATCACGTTCTAGTGACACCGTCTTTTTGAAAAGACCACGTCCAGTACGCAGTAAAGAAAATGTAGCGGCCGTAGCTAAGAGTGTACACCAAGATCGTGTAGAGTCGATTCGGCGCCGTCGCAGCAAGTCGGACTGACGTATAGAACGACTTGACGCATTTTAAGTCGAGATCTTAAATTGGAAGCGTACAAAATACAGTTTGTGCAAGAACAGAAGCTGCCCGACATTTCTGGCTCAATGGGTGTGTAAACAAGCAAAATTGCCACATTTGGAACGAAGAGCAACCAGAAGAGGTTCAAGTGAGTTCAAGAGAGTTCAAATTTATTCCCGGTGTAGTGCAAATGTTACATTTTAAGAATTAAATTCGATTTCGGTCATATGTCCACCACAAGTCCAAGTACAGGTCGTAAGCTCTTTGGACTAAATTTTCCACCACTCTTGCACACATTTCGATCGCAACGTTGGCAATTTCGAGTTGTATGTTGGCTTAGGCCAATGACTTGATGTGGCCTCATAAAAATAAATCCAATGGCCTTAAATCGCATGAACGAGGTGGCAATTCGACCGGACTATTTTTCGAGATAACACGTTCACCGAATTTTCCTTTCAGTAAATCGATTGTATCACGTTCTAGTGACACCGTCTTTTTGAAACCACTTATCGGCACTGTCAAGCTTATCCAATTCTGGCCAAAAATAATTTTTAACGAGGCAAGATAGCGCTCTCCATTGACGGACAAATGACGATTGTTTTCGGCATGAACACAGAGCAATTTTTGCGGATGCAATTGTGTCTCTTGAAGCACATGTGGGTTTGTTACTGTTCAATAATGCATATTTTGTTTCTTGACAAAATCACTTAGCCAGCAATGAGCCTCATCGCTGAAGATGATTTTTTGATGAAATTTTGGACTTTCGTGAAACCGACTCAGAATTTCAGTAGTAATTTTTAATGATTTCCAAACGTTGCGTGTAATTGAACTTTACCATGATTAAAATGTTGACTTCGACTAACGTTTTGACATTTTAAGATCACTAAAAATGTTGCAACCAGAAGAGGTTCAAGAGCTGCCACTTTATCCAGAAAAAACAACGGTTTGGTGTGGTTTGTGGGCCGGTGGAATCATCGGTCCATATTTCTTCAAAAATGATGCCGGTGAGAAAGTAAGCATCAATGGCGACCGTTATCGTGCCATGATAACCGACTATTTGATGCCTGAAATTGAAGCCCGTGCTCTCGGCAACTTTTGGTTTCAACAAGACGGCGCCACTTTCAACACATCGCATCAATCAATGGATTTATTGAGACAACACTTCGGTGAGCAGATAATTTCACCTTTTAGGCCGGTTGATTGACCACCAAGATCGTGTGATATCACAACGTTAGAATTTTTCCTGTGGGGATATGTAAAGTCTAAAGTTTATGCGGACAAACCCGCTCCGATTCAGGCCTTGAAGTAAAGCATCACGCGTGTCATTCGCCAGTTACCAGTTAAAATGCTCGAACGAGGTACGAAAATTGGACTCGACGGATGGACCATCTGAGACGTAGCCGCGGCCAGCATTTAATAGACATTGAATTATCTGTGTTTTTCTCTTAAAAAAAGTAGGGAACCTCGAAATGGACCACGACTTACCAACTTGAAATTTTTTACACTAAGTATATCAGCTTCGCAATGATGGGCTCGTTTTAGAACATTTTCCATTACATCTTTTTAAGTTTGTGGCTGTAGCCTTCAAATTTCTGCAACAATGTTGGCCTTGAGTTGAAGGATTGTTTCGGGCTTGTTCACATCCCTCACTCCTTCAAATAACCCCAAAGAAAGTAGTCGGGTGCTGACAAACCTGGCGACCGCGCTGGCTAAATAATTTCCGAATTTCTGGAAATTTTTCGCTCTCCAAAAATTTGACTTAAAAGTCCCATTGTGTCTCGGGCTCCGTTCTGCTGAAACCACATCGCAGGTGTGTTTTCAAGAGCAGGACATACAAAAATTTCTATCATAAACCGATAACGCTCTCCATTTACCATAGCAGCACTTCTATCTTCATTCTTGAAGAAGCAAGGTCCAATGATATTTGCATATGTGATCCCACACCAAACTGTACACCTAATGGGGCTCAATTGGCGTTGATAAATGGCTCTTGGATTTTCAGAACCCCAGAACCTACAGTTCTGCTTATTAACAAAGTCATTCAATCGCAACTGAGCTTCATCACTTATGCGTTTGAAGAATTGATCGCTGATTTAAATAATAAAATTCTATTATTCTGGTTCTTTGTTCAGTTGTCAATCTCTCCACTATTTATTCTCCAATTGTAATTTATACAGTCTGGAGTGCGGTCATTTGCTTTTCTGCACTGCAGGCTGTGGCGCACTGTTGGTCGAAGAGAGTGGAGAGTATGCGTAGCTTATAGCGGCTGATCGATGATTTGTTTTGCTGCCTTTCAGTTGCATCATATACTGGACAAGTGAGGAGAGGTCATTTTGTGTTGAAGCGTATTTTTCAAATGCTCACTCAATCATTGATTGCAGTTCAGCGTGCTTTTCGTTAACGATTCGCTGTTCCCCCACGTGGACTTGTTCCTGGACGACAATCAATTGTAAATAGGGTAATTTCGTTGAGAACAGCAGGGAACGTGTCATGTGTACAAAGGGGACCTGAGAGAAGAATTACAATACCACAAAACATCGAGAGAGTTAAGGCAGCAGTACTGGCTCTTGACTTTTCACAATTTATTTCTAAAGGATTCTTCATGATGAACTGAATTTTCACTCTTATAAAATGTGCAACAATACTCCGTGACGCAATTGTGTTTTTTTCTGATGAGGCACATTTCACCTCAGTGCAAAATATGCAGAACTGGAGTGAAACAAAGCGCAGAGAACTTCATTCGAACCATGTCACTGTGTGGTGCGCCATATTTCGAGTAGACATCATTGGCCCTTACTTTTTCCAGGATAACCGTCCTGCAGTAACTGTACTTTACAATGATACAGGAGTATTTCAGCCGGCTCTTGAGACAGTGCAATTAGAGGATAAATGGTTCCATTAGGATGGCCTGAGTCATAGATGGTTTGTCAGCATAGACTTTGGAGTTTCCGTAACTCCAAAGAAAAAATTCTAAAGTTATGATATCACACAATCTAGGCGGCCAATTCACCGGTCCAAAATGTGAAAATTAGCTGCTCTTCGAAATGCATGGCAAGTGGCACCGTCCTGTTGAAACAAAATGTCGTCAAGAATACGGGCTTCAATTTCAGGTAGTAAAAAGTCCAATATGATAGAGCAATAGCGAGCACCACTGAAAGTTACGTTTCGACCATCATCATTTTTGAAAAAAACATGGACCGATAGTTTCACCATCCCATAAACCGCATCAAACCATGGTTTTCTCTGGATATAATGGCACGTCTTGAACCCCTTCTTGTTGCTCTTCAGCACAAATGCGTCAATTTTGTTTATTGACGTTGCCGTTGGGTCTCATCACGAAACACAATTTTAGTCGAAAACAGCGGATCCTCTTGTTTCGCCGAACGCTCATTTCCATATTACAGTTGCTAACATTTTAAAGAAATTATATTCAAAGTAAATGGCATAAAATATCCTTTCGTATGAACAATGAAGATTCCACACTTGATTTGAATTTTAGTATTTTTATTTTTATTCTCAAACTATAAGTATATTTTATTCTCAGTCAGAGAGCCAAGATTCTATTCGTCTAAGATGAACACCTAGATTCATATGTGAAATAGTGCGGCGGTATCGTCGACAATAGAAGATGTTAGTACGTTTGGACTGTTGGGGATATCTGCAAAAGGTAAACAGATAGGCCTCAGGCCACTACCCAGGACAGACACCAGCAAACATTTCGCGTTTATCGGCGTTGCGTACATTTCACTCTTAATCCGCGGTTGTCTAAGTAGGACTCAAGACTTCGACGCGTATTTGCCGATAAGTATTTGAAAAAATATTGTTGGTCAAGCTAAAGTGTCAGCCATTCTCAAATACTTGAGGGACATCCAGCAATACGGCGCAGCAATATTCTCGCCGTTCAAATGATTATTCAATTGCTTGGGTCTGACGATTTACTTGATGGTCTGGTATTATGTTATTTGACACGAGGAACGGTTTTATTTTCGATTAAAGAACTTTTTCTAATAGTTTGGATAAGCAGGGATGCAAACTGCTGGGCATGTATGAAGTAGGTATTGATTTGTCCTCTCCTGGCTTTAAAATCATTTGAACCACCGAAATTTTTCACGCTTTAAAAAAGTAACTATGTCTCAAAGTTGAGAGTTATTTTGCCAGAAACTTCACAGCAATATAGAGAAGTTTCAAGATCAATTAAGGCGTAATAAGATCTCATTCTGGTGCTTCACCTGGATTCACGATTTCTTTACAAAAATCAATTACGTCAGAGACTTGATAATATGATTAAAGAAGGTCGCTTCTTGCAGGATTTAAGCTAAATACCGGGGGTAGATGGTTTGCGAAAACATTGGCTTATTCCTCTTCTGATATTGATCACTCGCCATTTGCATCGCGTATTAGAAGTAAAGTGTCTGTGGGCATATTAGTATTTCTTTCCATTATTCAAATTTGTTTGAAGCTGTAGGAGTTAAACCTGCAATAAAACTCGCCAGCTCGTCTACTGTCTTTATTTCAAAGTGCGCTTTGCAGCCTTTTAGTTGGGTCAGTCAGTCTTAGTCGGGCCGCCAGTAACCTATTTCCTTGCCATTCGTGACTGAACCTCCTTTTTTCACTTACAATATACTTTATTTCCCGGTTAGTGTAAGTATTCAAACAATTTGTTGTGGCTTTTGACGAGATCACAATTCAAACTATTATTGGTTAGCTTTATTACTCAATTAAAAAATCCACCCAATTTTTATTTACATGTAATATTTTGTAATTTTTTGACTATCGTTACGGAAACTGTCAAGTCATTCCATTAAAAGTCATATCATTTCGAACAAAAACAAGATTTAAAAGTCATTGTTTGTCTGATATTATATTACGAATAAATTTCAAATTGCCTTGTTTAAATTGCTAGTTTTATCGGCCAATTGATCAGTTTACTCTCCGTTATTTGTTTAAAATTCTACCGCAATATTTGCTTCTCATTAGGGATCAACATTGCTCTCAGTGCTTTATTTATTTACGGTTCGAACTTCATTCTCTGACCACTTTTTAAATCGCCCATATTATATGTGTGTAATCATTAAATTGTAATTTGTGGAAAATGTTCTTATAAACAGATACGAAAATCTTAATCAGTTTAACTTTCAACGACAACCAAAATGGAAATCCGCGGCTATATTTTGAAAGTGCTTTTCGTTGTTTACATGTTGCCGAAAATCGTGGAAATGGTTTGTATTGTATTTTAACAATTTGGGGTTCATTATTTGTGGGCTGTTTAAGACTTCTTTGTAGACTTTATCTCGAAATTCACTAGACTCACTAGAAACTTGCAAAATTGAATAAAAATTTACTTCTAGTTAAAGTAAAAAAAAGGAATTAGGTAAGAACGTGGTGTGCAATCTCCACTTTCAAGGAAAAATTTAATATAAATATAGTTGCTTGCAGAGTGTCAGCTACTTTTTTGCATAAAAAGGTGATTTGGTAAAGGGCTTAAGGAAAAAGAAATATTTTGAATATAAAAATTACAAAAAATTGGTTCTGAGGAAACTATACCGTGAACTGAAATATTTTTGGCGAATGCGAATTTATTCAAAGCTAGGTTGTTGCAAATGCAAAAGTGAATATTCAAAAAAGGATTTTTGCAAAACTGAATGTTCAATTTGATGAGAATAATTCATATTCGCATATGCGATTGTGAATAATTTGCGATTTGAGGTGGACATTAAATCGAAGCTAGAAAATACTGTTCAGTGACTGTGTAAAGAAGTGCGCTTAACCTAGCAAGGCGGAAGTACATCATATCATCGATGGAAATAGCAAACGATTCGAACTATTTAACAATAAAAAGTAGTAAAGAAACTAAAGCAGTGAGTGGCAGACATGTAGGATACCCTGCACTTCTGAATGTTTAAAGAAGCCAATTGATAACGCCGTTAAAAATTTATTCTTCAATATTCGGTAGTTCGAGCGACCATGGATCGGTTAGGTACCACGTCAATTCTAGTGGAGAATGCGCATTCTTAAAGATACCGAACAGTGCGCACCGAAGACGCTATTGCGGATGTGGAGCAGACTATCGAAGAAGACCCGAATGAGTCCTTTCGTGATCTCGCGCAACAATTGCAGCAGTGCTCTCTTCACTATCCCCCCCTCTCTTGCTCTCATCCAATTTCGAGCTACTCCCTATTAAGGGCCCTTCAGCTCTAGAGCCAGATGCACGATTTTTGTAAGTAAAGCAAATTTTTTTTAGAAACAAACAAATTTTGGAAAAAAAATTGAAAAAGAAATTTAATTTTGCTTTAATTTTGGTCAGCTTGAAATAGTAGTAGTTAATAGATTATTTTAATCCAAGAACTAAAAATTGCATCCATATGTTCTCAATTATTAGGGTATCCAAGAGGATACTCTAATAAGAGATAAATTGATTTTTCACCTTCGGTGTCCCTATTTTTGCAGAGCATAGAGAAAGAGACCTAAGGGTAAAAAAATCAATTTTCATTTTTTTTTCTTTTTTTGATGTGGACAACATCTGAGCATCGAATGAGACCGATCCCATGCCCCAAAAGTGTTCCCTCCCAGAGATATGCGCGTTAGGGACCTAATCTTTAAAATGACTCTCCTAACAAAACTATTTTTTAACATTAGGTCCCTTTCTATTTTGCGCGTCACATATAAGCAAATACTCAAAGCTCTCGTTAAAAATCTTCTTTTAATTAAAGGACGAAAACAGCACTCCAAACTTAGAAATATGATGCTAAAGTGTTTTACGAAAAAAATCTTTATACGATTTCTCTTAGGACATCTCGTTACAAAAATTAGCTAAAATAAAGGAATATATTATATTTAATAAATATTTATTTTAACTTATTTTGTATGGTGTGCATTGCAAAATTAAAACTTCCTCGGCCATAAAAAAATAACTGAGAGCTACTATGACCTTGTGTTTTGGGCATTTGCTATACTAACCTAAGCCTTTCATCTCCCGAAGGAATCATTTATCCCCCAAAAACGTGTTGCACAGTGTTATCTTTCATCTATACTTCTGTTTGCTAAACATCTGCATGCGACATAAGTTTATCCATTAATTATACTAATCGCATGAAACGCGTCTATAGTGAAGTGTTACAACCAATTTTTCATTATTTAGTCCATACAATTGGCATTGACTGTTTTTATGTCTTCTAACTGAAGGAGTACCGAGTATTAAAGGAATTGAGGTGTTGGTTATGTCATTCTCGTTCTATTAGAATGTCCACACATTTCTCTTAGCGTTTCCAAAAACTCATTCATTTCACGATCTAAATATCGATTATTTCCGAATTTCTGGCAATTTAATTATTTAACTGTCTGCCGGTTGTATAAGTCAGTCCATTACTTTTGTACGATTGTATAGGTTATCTTCCTACCAAACAGAAATGGGCCATTGTCAATTGTCTATTGACGGATTTGCAAGCTTGTAGGATTTTATCAATGTCCCCCAATTGTTCTTGATGAGATCTTTAGGGGAACACGGACCGCCCTTCTTTCGCCTAGCCTGCAAATGGATCGACAATGACGGCGAACAGACTACCATCAGCTTTTCCCTTAATCGGTTTAAACTTAACGCTATATTTGCCCTATCCGAGGGTTGAAAAATTAGAAAATATTATAAAGTGTTCATAAAATAAATTAGCAATTCCAATTTTATTTCCTTCCCCTTTTTTTCAGCGTTACCTGTTCTTTGACCTCAACACATGCACCTATGAATACGATAAAAACTTTACCGCCAACATGTCATTGGTTGTGGATACCATCAATAGCCATAAAGTCATCAATGGCTTCATCATCAATGCTGTAAATCTAGACAACTTCCGGATCCTGTTAACGCTCAACGTACCTCAGAAAAATGGCCGCAATTTAACCATGTTTAATTTAGCTGTGGACGGCTGTGACTACGCCCAGGAAAGCTTTGGTTCCAATATGAACTTGGCCTCGTTGGCTATTCGTTACATACGAGAATCCCTTCAAAATATGCCTACAAAGTGTCCGGTGATAAAGGTAGGTTATGGAATGTACTTAGTAATGGTTAACCTAGTGATGTGATTATTTATTTGACTTTTTTCATCAACGCAGGGTACTCATGTGAATATAAGTAATTTATATTTTGATAGCCACAAGCTGCCGGTATATCTGCCACAGACGCCATTTTGCTTTATATTTGCACTCAAGATACGTGATAGGACTGCTTATACGATTTATGTTACAGGAGCGATCCGTGAAGGCGGGAAAAAGAGGGGCTAATTCACAAGACTGGAGGAGTGATATAAAGACTATTTTTTAATACGTTTAGAAATGAAATGATAATGTGATTATTATGTGCTTCTATTTAATATTAGATAATGATCAAAATAAAGATATGACTGAAAGGATCTACCAACAAATCCAGAGTTAAAGATCGATGACCTTAGCTCTCAAAGGGATTCTTTAGCAAATGTCTCCCAAATGAAGAGATGAAATAGCAGATCAATCAGCCATTAAAATAGATGTTTTATTTTTCATGTCGATTATGCACGCCGACGGATTTGCTTCGGATCGGATTGACTCGAACCGCACTCGACTCACTTTGTTAGGAAAATGGTATTAGGTAATCCGTCGGATGACTACATTACCAACATGAAGCCGATGTTACATTACAGCTGTGAAATTGACATTTATAAACAAATAAAAAACAAAAATAATAAAGAAAGTGCGCTGAAATTGTCATAAATTTTAAAAGAAATAAAATATATACAATTATAAAAATTTGCAATGAATTCGTCAATTGGATTTTTTATAAATTGTGAAGAAAAAAGTGGCAATAGAAGACAGGTACGGAACAGGGCCGTAAGTGTTTTTAAGCTAGCTGATGTAATGTAAGTAGAAAAATTCCTTAAGTAAAAAGTGAATACATTTTAATCATTTCTACAGGTTTGTGAAGCAATTCCGGTTGGTCATGTTGGTGGCAATGCCAGGGTGCTTCTTCATATTCTCTACCATAGTAGTGAACTGAGAGCGGTTTGTCGTACGCTGTCTATAAAAAAACAAATAATTTAACCCGTTTACATACACATTTTATTTTTTCTCATCTTACCTCTTAGCTTCCATTAGAAAATAAATTAAATCAAATTAAATAAAGACAAACACAATCAAAAACTAACATGTCCGCACCAAATCAGCGATGATTTTCTTTCGGATATTTTTGTGTGCGAAGTGAGTCGCATTCGGAATACATAATTGCCATTTTTCCGCAACTGCATTACCATCGGCTTATATAATACCAAAATACGCAACTGCGGAAAAAATCCGATCCGATGCCATCCGTCGGCGTGCATAATCGACACGTTTATAAATATCTCTTTTGTATTCGTTAAATTGTTGGACTTTAAGGATATCAAGAATGTTGGAGATCGGCGGGAACTACTAAAATTCCGCTGCACAAGGCGAATTTCCGTTGCTATAACTGAATATTTTCAATCGTAATGAACATTCGGCTCGACATACCACAAGATAATAATAATAATGCTAATCGTATTGAACACTCAACTATTTGATCGTCCATACGAGTACCAATAAAACGCGGGAAAGTAATTTAGTTATCACAACTGGTGGTTGTTGCAAACAATAAAATAATAATAAATGTACAATAAAAAATAATAGAAAATGTTTGAAAATGTCACTCAAAATTAAACAAATTTATTAAACATGAGCCATTTCTAGAGCACGACACGAATTAATCCTTTTTTATATCCTCAACTGGCTAGATTTGTTTGTACTCGTTTGTACCCAAAAGGCAAATTTTAAGGATCTTCCTTTGAAGTATGGTTTATTTTAAACATTTCCTACGTGGAGAACTAGCTTAAGATTAAAATGCCGTTTGCATGGCACATCCCACGTACATGGAAGATACGTTCTTTTTTAAATTGTGTCGAAGTCCCCGTTAGTAAATATCAATCATACGTATGGGAAGCCGAAATACTCGTTAGTTAATATTAATCATACGTACGAATGGCTGAAAAATACTACTTTTTAACTTTGACTCATAACCTTTGAATCGATTAACACAAATTTCTGCAAAACATTTTAAAAATATACTTTGTAATACGAGTAATAAAAGCTAATCCAGTCTTTCCGATTACACAAGCATAAAATGCCCTTCATAACTTTCCCGAGGGTTATGGAGACAAGAGTGCTTAAATCAACTTGCAACGACTTTTGGCGATGAAGCACCATCAAAAACCACTGTTAATCGCTGTTACCAAGCGTTCAATTTCGGACGCCGTTCGCTGAAGGATGAATTAAGTGCAGGTCGTCCAACTTCGGTCACTTTGCCAGAAACCATCGATGCTGAGCGTGAACTGATTAAGCAAGACCGACATGTGACATACCGTGAGATTGAGGCATCCTTGGGCATTAGTATGTCAAGCATCAATAAGATATTGCATGTTCATTTGGCCGCGAATACAAATTTGTTCTCGTTGATCCCACATAATTTGACGAATGCTCAAAGGCAATGTATAACATTGTCACAGGTGACGAATCTTGGATATAAAACCACAGCAATCGACATATGGGTCTTCGAAGACGAGCCAAATCCAAAAAAAATTGTACGTGGAGGAAGTACGAAGATAATGATTGCATTTTTTTCGGAATAACCGGCCGTGTTGCCACAGTGCCTTTAGTGGAACGTAGGACGGTCAATTCTGAGTGGTAAACAACCATCTGTTTGCCAACAGTGTTCGAAAAAATGAGCAAAGATAATAAGAGAAGACGGAACATTTTGCATCACGACAATGCAAGGTCTCACACATCAGCTAAAACGATGAGATATTTGACCACTCACGATTTCGAATTGATGGGCCATCCACCGTACAGCCCTGATTTGGAATCCAACTACTTCTTCTTATTCCCTAGCAAAAAATGCGTGGTAAACGTTTTTCATCGCCCGAAGCAGCTGCTGAAGTGTTCAAAAAACATGTTTTACAGTTAACTCAATCGGAGTTGAAAAAGTGCTTCGAAAATTGGTTTGAGCGCATACAAAAGTGTATTGATCTTAACGGAGAATATTTTAAAAAACAATAAAACCATTTCCAATGATAAATTATTGTGTTTTTATAGCTAGACCCGAACTATAAAAAGCAACCATCATATAAGGGTGTATGGCGTATGGCTCATCCAGCTGAATATACCACTCTTTCTTTCCTACATTTCATAGACATCAATTGTTTTTTTTAAAGAAAAAATACTAACTATAAAGAAAACAAACCCATGTCTAAATTAATCTTAACAGTATACTTTCAGCTTTAATGGAAGAGTAGTTATTTTAAGGTCTTGAAAAAAGAACTCCTGCAGTTGTTTCATATATCCTCAACTAGCGAGATTTCGTCTATTACTTGGTGACCGAATTCATGGGCCCTTCTTTGAAGTATTTTAATAATTAAACATTTTCTACGTGAAGAATAATCTAAAGCTTAAAATACCGTTTACATTGCGTTTCCTTATGAACTCGAAACAAAGTTATATGCAATTTACGAAAACTTTTCGTTAATTAATATTAATCATACGTGTAGGTAACCGAAAACTATAACTTTTGTATTCGACTCATAACATTTGAACCACTACATTGATTAACATGAATTTTGACAAATGTTGTAAACACATACTTTTAAATAATAAAAGCTAACATAACCTTTCCGATTACTAAAGCACACAATGACATCCAGTACCTTTATAGGAGTCGACGGCTTATGGCTCATCCAGCTGAATAAACCGCTCTTCTTGATTTTGTAGACACATTAACTGTTTTTTTCAGAAAAAGAAACTTAATTTAAAGACACCTAAACCCTGTTTAAATTAATCGTTACAGAATACTTCCGGATTTAATGGAGGAGTAGTTATTTGAAGGTCTTGAAATGAAAACTCCTGCAGTTCTTTCATGTATCCTCACTAGCGAGATTTCGTCTAGTTCTTGTTGGCTGATTTCATGGGACTTTCTTTTGGAATATTGCAAATATTATACATTTTCTACATTAAGAAAAATCTAAAGCTTAAAAAACCGTTTACATTGCCTCTCCTTTGTACTCGAGGCCGAATTTATGGGGAATTTACTCAAATTTCTCGTTAATTAATATTAATCATACGTTTAGGTAACCTAAAAATATAACTTTTGTAATCGACTCATAACTTTTAAAAATACTGCATTGTTTAACATTAATTTTCACAGTTCTGAGCTACAGTGGGGGTCAGCAGCTGAAGGATAGCTGAACGGCCTACAGATATGCAGGTAAGCTGCGATTGATAAGCAGTCCCCAGCCAAGAGCCGCAAAATCGCAGGGCACGGCACATAGAAGTAATCTTTCAACTACGACTCCACGTAATTATAGGGTACAGGTGGAATGGGTTCCTGTTACGAGGGCTCCTATATATATTTCTGGCCTAATATTGAATTTGCGAATATTTATCATCAAAAATTGTTTTATTGTTTTTCAAAGTATTCTCCAGCAAGATTTATACAATTTTGCATGCGAGCAAACCAATTGCCCAAGCACTTTTTTCCACTTCGATTGAGACACCTCCAAAACATGGTGTTTCAACGCTTCAACAGCATCTTCTGGCGACGAAAATCATTGATCATGCATTTTTTTCTTGATGTGCGGGAATAAAATGAAGTCATTGGGTGCCAAGTCGGGGCTGTACGGCGGATGACCAATCAATTCGACGTTTTGACCGGTTTGAGCCGATGTGTGAGAGCTCGCATTGTCATGGTGCACAATGATTCGTCTTCTCTCGTTCATTTTTCGAATTTCTCCGAAGACTTCAGGCAAACAAATTGTCGTGTACCAATCAGAATTTACCGTCCTGTGGTGCTCAAGCGGAACAATCGCCACATGAGCAGTTTTGCCGAAGAAACATTCGACCATTTGCTTCGAAGTTCTTCATCCACGTACAACTTTCGTTGGATTTGGCTCGTCTTCAAAGACCCATACGGTCGATTGCTGTTTTGTTACGGGCTCATACGAGCCTTTTTTTGAGCGACTGTCAAATTTTGCGGGACTAAACGAGAACAAACCTTTTTTACGGCCAGGTGTTCATGCAATATCGAATGTATGCTGGTGGATGAAATGCCCAAGGATGCCTCTATCTCATCACATGACGATCTTGCATTATCAGTTCATGGGCGGCATTCACGATCTTCGTCTTAGGGCGAGCGTCGACCACGACTGAATTCATTAAACCTGTTTTTCACAGTGCTCTAGGATGGTTTTTCATCGCCATACAAAGATTTAAGTTCATCGATGCCATCTTGTCGAGATAATCCACGTTGAAAGTTGTGAAAAAATATCGCACGAAAATATTCACGAGTCAATTCCATTTTTTTTTTGATAGATCTAGAAAAGTTTCTTTACCTTTAGTCTTCTTTTTTTAGTACAGTAGTCAGTAAATATAACGTATTTTTCTAGGCTTAAGGGTTTTTCTTATTAATTTGTTACCTTGCAATTGCATTTCTTTGACACTTTTTTAATTAAAACAAATGCAAACATTATTTTTAAACTTACATAATTGATCTTTATTTAAATTATTGTTCTTAATATTAATTATAGTTTTTTTGTCGTTGTATTTTAGAATTATAAAAACTATGCAAAAAATGTTGGGTATTTAAATCATATAATAATAATTCTCTAAATCTATAATCTTTCTTAAACACTTTTAGACTATTAACAGTTTGGAACTTTTTAACATTCTGCACTTTCTCGTTTTTATATTTTTTGCAAATAAAATTAGTTCACTAAAGTCTATATAACTATGACAACAGGTAATCGTATACTAGCATCGTACGATACATTCGATTAATCGTTAGTTGTGCAAATACTTTTCAATAGACACTATAACAATAGTTTTAATGGTAAGAGTTATCGAATAATGATTTTAAGAATATTTAAAAATGACAATAGTTATGTGGGAAGTGCCTTGATTGTACTTCCATCTTTACTTCTCGAGAACTTTCTCTAAAGGTTAGTAATACACATTTGTTGTTATTGTTACCAGAGAAGACACTCGTTAAATTAGCTTGGCATAACGTTGTTGTCCCCTTTGGGGTTCTGGATTACCCATTTTGGCGGCCTTCTTTAAGATTTGTTCTTAAAATAAACAAACCCGCACGCGTATTCCTCACTTAATAATATATATCACATAAATAGTAGTTAAATATTTGTTATATTCTCAATAATATGGTTGTATGAAATACAATTTACTCATGTATTTATGGTTATCTTTCGGGCAACAGGGACAACAGTGCACAAAGTGCTGTTGCTTATAAAGTTTATGTCTGGTTAGATATATCCATGAAATCGTATAACTTTGTATGGTGTGAACACAATAAATGTTTGACTTTCTAATGTTATTGGGAGTTAATAATAGAGTAACCGATCTGTCAAAAGTAACCCCATTGGGTGACTAACTAGCCAGTTGTGACAGCAAGAATTTAGGGTGTTTATTTGTCAGCAGAAGGATTTTTAATGTAGTTCAAGTTAGTACAAAAAAAATAGTTTAAAACTCTATCGTATTTCCTACATATTTCCTCATTTTGCTAGATTAAAAATTATTGGGGATTTCTTGAAAAAATATAATTTCGTTGGAAGATAATAATCCAATGTTTAAAATGTCGTCAAATTTGTACTTCTATCTTAAGTGCAACAGAAGTTATGGGAAAATTTCTCGAGGTGCTCTCTAATAAGTATTTATCATACGTCCTGGTGGAAAAAATATCATTGCGTTGGAAGAAAACAAACCAATGTTTAAAATGTCGTCGAAATTGTACTTCTATCTTAACTGCAACAGAAGTTAAGGGAAAATTTCTCTAGGTGCTCTCTAATTGGTATTAATCATACGTCCAGGTGGAAAAATATCATTGCGTTGGAAGAAAACAAAGCAATGCTTAAAATGTCGTCGAAATTGTACTTCTATCTTAAGTGCAACAGAAGTTATGGGAAAATTTCTCGAGGTGCTCTCTAATTAGTATTTATCATACGTCCAGGTGGAAAAAATATCATTGCGTTGGAAGAAAACAAACCAATGTTTAAAATGTCGTCGAAATTGTACTTCTATCTTAAGTGCAACAGAAGTTAAGGGAAAATTTCTCGAGGTGCTCTCTAATTAGTATTTATCATACGTCCAGGTGGAAAAAATATCATTGCGTTGGAAGAAAACAAAGCAATGCTTAAAATGTCGTCGAAATTGTACTTCTATCTTAAGTGCAACAGAAGTTAAGGGAAAATTTCTCTAGGTGCTCTCTAATTGGTATTAATCATACGTCCAGGTGGAAAAATATCATCGCGTTGGAAGAAAACAAAGCAATGCATAAAATGTCGTCGAAATTGTACTTCTATCTTAAGTGCAACAGAAGTTATGGGGAAATTTCTCAAGTTTCTCTCTAATTAGTATTAATCATACGTCCAGGTGGCCAAAAACAGCAATTATCATTTAGAACGACTATCCACCAAGAAAAGTTCTATGTTTCATCACAAAACGTTCTCATGCTACATTTGTTCAAAATTGGAAGACAAATAAAAGGTACCTAAAGCTATTATAACAGAGAAACTGTCAAGACTCATCGCCGTCACTAAAGAGAAAGAAATCGGTAGAAAATGTAAGCCACAAGCTTTGGCCGGGTAACCTGCCTTTACAGTGACAGCCTTACTGGTTAGTTTTGTTCCCTGGTTTCAGAGAAAGAAATCGGTAGAGCCATAAGCTTTGGCCTAGACCTACACAAGGTAACATTCCTTAACAAGCTGACAGCCTAACTAGCCAGTTTTGCCCTCAGGTTCCTTATTGGGAGACATTAAAAAATACTTTATCATCATTTCAGTTTACAACGAGATTATTAAAATTTCGAAGTTTTTGGTGTTACGCCAGTTTGGGGTTTACCAATAAAAATAATTTGAGCCAATGTAGTACAACACGAATTGTACCTGTTCTACTGATCTAGATACATGGAATTTAGAAAGCTAAAATAAAAGAAATTAAACAACACTGTGGCTTAGAGAGATTTTATTTTACAGGGGGGAAAGCTTTTATAAACCAGAGAAATTCCTTTCAGTTAGAAAAACATTATCTGGCAAACTTTGCCCTATTTACAAAATGATCTAGAAGTCTCACGTCTTACATTTTCGTTATAGACCTGGAAAGCTGTTTAGCTGCAATAGCGGAGAAGTTATAACGTAGAGAGAATATACCATTAAAAGGCTCTAGATTTATGGTAAAAGCAACAGCAGAGAACTTATAACGTGCAGAGAATTTACCAAAAGCGCTAGTGTTATGGCAAAAGCTCACAACTAACAATTGCTTTAATATGGGAAGAATAAAACGTTTATCTTTAAATGCCTCTCATTGAAAACGAAGCTTTTATGGTATACTTTTCTATATCATATAACTTTTCCTACTTCACGTTGTCAGAAGAAAACAATTTAATCTAGAGAAGATATATTCTAAAGAAATTTTCCATTTAAAGCTCTATTGGTATTTCATGGGTTTTAAAGGAAAAGTTTTAGTATTCCCAAAGGAAACCCTTTAAAATGTGATCAGCTATTGTCGTATACCTCACTTAATAATACCAGAGCTTTTAAATGATATTTTTCCATAAGAAATAATTTCACTGTGTTATTTTAATAAAGAATTTTTTAATCAGATAAGCTTTTTTCAGTTAGTATCAACATTCGATCTTTAGAGCTGCTGTTTATATTCCGCATAGATCTTAAAAGCTTTTTAAAAAATGTGAGTCAAGTTGTCTGAACTATATGACAGGGAGGATCATTAAATTAATCATCATTCATTAAAAGGATTTGGTGCTTTTGAGTAAAAGCTGTAAAAGCTTTAATCCTCCAATAGAAAACCTTTTGCTATTTTGGAGTTTTTGTTTTTACATGCACGACATTGCATTAGAGCTTTTTAATTTTACTTATCTATTTGATAAAAAATTTTCTCATTAGAACGTATTTATATAGATAAGCTCTGAAAGTCCAAAAGATATCCGAGCTATTATCAGTAGTAGCCTGTTAGAAGGCGTCATATGAGCGGAGAATTTTTGTATATTTTCTCTCTAACTTCAGTTTTCAGTTTTCAAAAAAGAGCTTCTTATAGACCGGAAAATCGTTTTCCTATTATATAAGAAACGTTTTGAACTAAAAGCTTAAATACACAAGACGAATGATATCTTACTGAAATAAAAGCTTTACGCTTAAAAACAAATGACGAATGACATGTTCCTAAAAAAAGCTTTAAGATATATTTTAGGAAGGACTGTTTTTTTCAAGTTCCGCAAAAGTCAACCAGTGAACTTTTTGAATAACCAAAATCTTAAATACACTTCCTTGACCTTATTAGCTTTTAAGGTTCATTTAAATGCTCAATAATGGATGAATTGCAAGTTTTTGTAACATGTAAACGCAACTTTCCGTTGTATATTAGCTTTATTTAAAATTTTTATTATAAAGCCTTTTTTTGAGGAAAAACTGTGAGCTTTTTGGCAAAATTGCCAAATAATTGTAAGCTTTATGTTTAAAAGCTATACAGCAGTGCTACTGAGATAGTAACTTTCTATGGTTCATTATATAGTTTTTTTGTAGAAATAAAATTGTAAGCTTTCAAGGTAATGTACGCAATACGCTTTCAGGCAAATTGATTCTGTTGGTTATAAACCAAAAAGCTTTTTAATAATCCAAAACAGGCTGGAGCAATGTTTGCAAATCGATCAGATGCTGGCATAAATTTTTCAGTATGGTTATTAGCTGAAAAGCTTTATAGAATTCCAAAATATGCTAAGCAATGTTCTGCACTTAAACAAGAACATGTCAGAGATGTTTTAGGTTGAGGATTTTTCCGCTCGTTTCTTTTTTAGACCTTGAAATGGATTGAAGCTTTCTTTAATTTTTTTACATCACAGGGAAAGTTGTAACATTTTTTGTAATTTATTCCTAAGGCTAGCAATAAATTGCCTTAAACTTCTATGTCAAAAAAAAAACTATTGTGATCAACGAAAAGCTAATGAAACTTTCGATTTCTTTAGCTTAGAGAAAGTCAATTTTAGCGATATTGTGTTAGTCGGGGTACTACTTTAGGTTACTTAGTCCATTACGTTTATCGTTTTTTTTCTATTTGCATCAGATAAATGTTCCGCAGCTGGAAATATTCATTAAAAATTCCTAGTGCTTTATTTAGGCTTTTATTTTAGTGATATTTTGCTAGTCAAGGTACTACTTTTTTACTTGATCCGTTATGTTTTTCATTATATGTATCTGATGAATGTTCTGCAGCTCATTGAACAGAGATTAATCGGCTCAAGCACTCTTGCTTCAAAAGGGTGTCCCAAGAAAAACGCAATTTTTAAATCTGGCAACATTCGCATCAGTCAGTTAAAAATTGCGCTCTTCTTAGGACACCCTTTATATTAAAATTGAAGACAAGTTTTTAACAAAATGGCAAAGTGACATTGATTTTCGTGGCTGCACACTGCTTTTTTCATGATTTCGGGTCCGTGACAACCCTCTACAGAAAGCTTTGCTGCAGCAATATTCGTAAAAGCTTTGTAGGGCTTTGTTTAATATTATGGCGAAAGTGGTCAATATTTTAAGTTCAGTTTTACTTAAGACAATGCAAGGAGTTGACTTTAATTTTTCCGTACTGAAACGTAATTACTATACAAAGAAAGCTTACGAGTTTCTACCCTTTATAGCTTTCGGGAAAAAAATATATTGAGCTGTTCCAGGTGAAAGTATTTCTTTTTTCTTTGATCCCTATTTGTTTTAAAGCTAATAACTACATTTTTTAAACTAATTTGATTGCAGTGAAATTTTTAGCCTTTTTGAAATACTTTTTGATTCATAACCAACATCACCATTTTGCCTTAAATGTTGTGTTTCTTAAAAAGAAAGTAAATCTTACGTTAAAGCCCTTTTCCCTTGATATGAAAAGGCTTTAAAACTTTAATGAATATTGCTATCAGCAGAACGTTTATTGGATGCTAGCGAAAATAGTTCTCATACTAAAATATTTTTGCCAGCTGCTTATCGGTTTGCAAACACTGCTTCAGCCTGTTTTGATACATTAAAAAGCTTTAGGGTTTATAACCCATAAAATCAATTTGCCTGAAATGTCGTTACATTGCAAGCACACAGTTTTTATTCTCCAAGAAAGCTATCTAATGATCCAAGGAAGGCTTACATATATTTACAAGATGTGGATTGATCGCGATACCATTTCAGTTAAACTACTGAAAAGCTTTCAGATGTATTCTAAAGTTTACAATTAATTGGAAATTTTGCCAAAAAGCTCATTGTTTATCTTCAAAAAAAGCTTTATAATAGAACACAAAATATTTTATATATATAATCTAGATGGCGTGATTCGTATACCATCTTATATACGTAATAGAAAGCTCTTTTAAAGGGTTTCGCAGCCTATCTTATATCAAGAGTTTATTTAATAGGTTTTAATCCAAAGTTTCCTGTATTATAATAAACTTTGAAAAAAAAGCTTGGATAAGTATGCTCTAAAGCTAGGAGAAGGTGAATTATATGGCATAAGTGATGTTGCATTTTCTTGCCTTGATCTCCAAAACGACAGCTATCGAATACCGTTTTGTTTCCCATAAAGAGAAAAAAGCTTTTGGATGTGAGTACCATAGAAAACCAATGGCCTTCATACAGTTTGTCTTGAAAGCTTGTCTCTCTATTGTGGATATTTAATGATTCTTCTTTGTTATCGGAGTTCACAAATATATTCGGTTACTCTTATGATTTTATTTTATAAATTGTAAAAGCCCTTCATTTATTGTGTGTTCTAACATGTTTTTTTTAATAATTATTACTGAGGTTTGTTGCTTATATCCCTCTTGCGGGCAGGGGTGGGGATGTGAGGCTGGTGGGTATTTGTTTTTTTTTTCTTGTGAATTTAAAACTAATGACAAAATAATTAACTAAAATTTAAAATGAAAGATTTTAATATATGAATACTTTTTCGTAATATGTATGTTTTCATGTATGTGTGTATAATTTAAAAAAGGTTTTGTGGTTTGAAAATAATTTTAACCTAATGAAAAAGAAGAAGAATAAAAAAAAAAAATAAAACAAAAAAAATTCAAAAATTTCGTTTTTTAAAGCAATTTTAAAATTAAACACATAAAAGTTTTCCTTATTTTGAGATCCTCAGCGCTACAGAAACGAAAAGAAGAAGCAAACGAAAAAAAAACGAAAAAAGCTTGAACGAGAATTTTCGAAACTAACTGAAAATCTAATGATACAAAAATAGTTAAAGGTCTAGACTATACAACTTAGCAATAATTTAGGTTAGGTTACATTTCAGTATTAGCTGCTTTTTCTCCTCCTGCATTCTCTCTTTCTCTCTTTATCTATCTGCTTGTCTCGTTCTTAGACGTAATCGTTCATTTTCTTTATATTAGGAGACATTGTGTTGAAGTTATCATCGAAATTGGAGACGGGCCGATATGATCTCTGTTTGGCCTTGAGATGTATATTCCAGGCAGCTAAAATGACCACAATTACGGAAAGGCAACCGATGATGGTGTAGAGCAGATCGTTATGTTGGCTATAGCGCATAAGTTCCACAACCTGAGGATAGACCTGATAGGTGGAGGGCACATCTTGGCGGGTACAAGGTTCGTTGGAAGTTGAGGTCCCATCAGTACCGATAGAGTTCTCCTTGCAGGGTGGCACAGTGGTAGAGGTAACGGTGGAAGGAGCAGCATTAAACAAATCCGCAGGTCTTGAGGTCTGATTATCCTTCTCAAACTGCAAGTCAGTGCTTGAGGCCGTCGAGCTGGCAATTGAGGGCGATGGTGTTGTTGTTGTACTAGTGCTGCTGGTATTGGGGGCCAGAGTAGTGCTCGATGTCACCTCCAACGTGCTCTGGTTTACTTCTTCTTCCAAGACTGGCTTTAACTCTACATTCGGCTCAACATTATCTTCTTGCTCAATATAGTCATGAGCATTATCATCATCGTAATGATGGCCCGACTCAACATCGGCATCCTCGTCGTACTCCTCATCGCCATTTGGCATGGCAAAGCCTTTGGGCCAACATACCGGGCAGCAACTATCCTTAAGTGTCACCTGACGATGAGTGGGACAATTGACGGCTCGACAGAAATTGATCACACAATTCGGTTCGCCATGGACGCACTCGCACTCGTAGCAGCCATCCTTCCAGGTGTTGCCATGCTCGAAGAACTGATTCAGATTCTTGGAGTGGCAAATGCCATCCGTTTTCTTAATGCCCTCATCACAGCTCTGGTGACACATTCGCTCGCCTGCAAAGCACTTGCAACGCTGACAATTCGTCAGCCAATAGCTGTCGGTATTGTGAACCTCCGTACAGTTGGGCTCCTTTCGGCACTCATACTGGCCGCAACAGTGACCGGGCGTATCCATGGATTCGGGAGAAATTTCCACCACTACCTCTCCGTCATCTTCACAGTCCGGTATGTAGCAGGTTCGGCAGAAACACTTCTGCGACAGGCAACACTGGGCGAATATTTCGTCGTTAACATCCAACGTGGAGGCGTTGGCGTATTCATCTTCGGATATTAAAGGTTGGGGTATCAGTTCACGGATGTCACTGTCGGCCGGGCAGCTCATATCGGAGACGGATGGACACTTGACATTGTCACAGAGATGGGGTATGTGGTATTCTACAAAGAGAAAGGAGGAGAAAGAAAAATTAGTTTTTGGAGATTGTCAATGATTAAAAGACATTTAGAAGAAACTCGAAAGACATTTTAATATGATCCAGAAAAAGTTCAGGAAGAAGCTGAAATTGAAGTTGTATGAGCGAATATTAGGTATTATAAATAAAAGACTAGCGAGAAAAATATAAGAAATAAATAAATTATAAAGAGTGGTTGGACCCTCAGAATGGAAACCCTGAGGCGTAGTTGCGACCAACATTTGAATGTAATTATTATCAAAAAATAAATGCCATAAAATGTCCTTTTAAATTTTTAATAAACTCACACACACACTTGATTTGAATTTTTATATTTTTTTTTGATCTGAAAAAAATACCTCTAGATGGATCACCCTATTTAATATAGACAACATACAGGCGGATGAACGGACAGTATGGTATCATTAAATCTTATCAACTTGTGATCTAAGTCAATCGGTATCTCTAAAAGTGGGTCTAGCATAAATTCGCATTTCGTACTTGAAATTATGCATTTTCTTTGATTTTACGATCAGCAACAAAAAAACCTAAGACCGAAAAACCGACAGCAAAAACAGAGTAAACCGGCTATTGGGTTTGACATTAATAACACTAATTGTCGGTATTCGGTTTTAGAAACTCTGAGCGATACCCAGCCTTTATATGTAGTTTATCTACCACCGCCATCGGTATCAAGAACAAACTCATAATGCAAACTCATGCCAATGACATTTCTCAACCTTTCTTAAATTTATTTTCATTTTAATGTCAATAAGAGTGTCAATAGAAGTTTTAAAAAGAAAACTCGGTTTCGATTACACTTCACAAATATTCATTCCACTTCACTTTCCACAAATATTATCGGTGGAGAAACAAGACCACATTCCATCACTGTATAAACAAGCAGAAAGCTTTTGATAAATTTGTGTTCATAACAATAAAACGGCCAGCATGTACCTCATGCTGGTCTATCAATATTAGTATAGCGACTAGGGATTGTTTGTCGCTTATCGAGATACGACTAGACCACAATCACTCTTAACATCATTTAACGGCTTTAGTGGTCCCAGCAACCGTGGTAGTGGAGCTACACTATAATTTTTCCTTTTCGTGATTCAATTGGAAAAAACGCTTCAATTTTTGAAACCCTGAGAATTTTGTTTGCATTTACAGTGGCTGGAAAAAGCTGACAAAGTGTTACCGTTTATTTTTATTAGTTTGTTTTTCATTGCTGCCCCTACTTTCTTGTCGCATCCACTGTAGTTTGGTTGTGATGTTTTACACTTGAAGCTGAGCTGAACACCAAAAGGAGTGAAACAAAACCGGAACGGCAAGTCTGACCAAACAATAGCGCCCGTTTGTCTCATTCAACATTCTCAGGACTTATGAATGAATGGACCGTAACCCAGCGAACATTTTTGCTACAGAGTGTTTGTCAGGAAAAATTTGAAAGAGCTTGAAAAGGCTGTTGGGTTTGATGGGATCCTAGAGATCAAATTTAATTTAGTTTTAAAAAGAAATACAAGGCGAATCAACATCAAGATGAATAGACAACGCTAGATTGAAACGCCGATTGAAAAGTGCAAATTTTGTCGAAACGAGGTGCAAAGTTTGTCGAACACAACAATTTATCATTGGAAATGGTTTTATTGTTTTTCCAAATATTCTACTTTAAGATCAATACACTTTTGCATGAGCACAAACCAATTTTCGAAGCACTTTTTCCACTTCGATTGAAACACCTCCAAAACATGATTTTTTAACGCTTCAACAGCTGCTTCGAGCGATGAACAACGTTGACCAGGCATTTTTTTTCCTGATTCTAGGGATTAAGAAGAAGTCATTGGGTGCCTAATCAGGGCTGTACGGTGGATGGCCCAACTATGCGACATCTTGAGTGGTCAAACAGCTCATCGTTTCAGCTGATGTGTGAGAGCTCGCATTGTCGTGATGCAAAATGATCCGCCTTCTCTTATTATCTTTCCTCATTTTTTCTAACACTGTTGGCAAACAGATGGTTGTATACCACTCCGAATTGACCATCCTATGTTCCACTAAAGGCACTGTGGCAACATGGCCGGATATACCGAAAAAAACGCAATCATTTGCTTCGATATCAGGGATGCAAAAGTAGATACATTTGTACTTTTTGGATACATTTTGAGCTTCAAAAGTACCGCGATACAACCGCGGTTCATTTGGGACTTTTTTGATACATTTAAGAAGTGTCTTTTGATACCTTACACCACACTGTGGTACATTGTATTATAACTTAGTGCTGGTATGTGTTACACCTAAAAGGAATCGAGCTGGACCCCATATTAAGCATACACATTTCTGACCATCCAGGGACAACCCTAACGAAAGGGTTTTTTCCGATTTGAGGTCCTGTAGCTCTAGAAACCACAAATTGTTTACGTTATTACTAACATTTTGCTAGTACGCCATGAACGACCATTGTAGTACAACTGGTTTTTTCAGGTACATACTATTTATGTACAGCCCCCATGCAAAGGTCCATCCCGATAAGAGGACCAGCCACTCTAGAAATCACCTGTTACATGCAAATTTGGCAAAGAGCGGTGCTTTCCTTCCTTAAGGTCCAATTAGTCTTGACGGTTGAAGGTGTACGGTTGGCGGTAGGCAATCAGCTGTTTGAGTTGGGTTCATTTTGCATGTGCTAGAGGGAGATAACTACAATTCGACGGTTGACGACGGTAGCCCTTATCCGACCCTATTCGACTTCTATACTTTTTTTTCCTTATTTGTTTCAATAACTCTTATTTTGAAATACAAATATTTTTTGGTGGCTTCAAAATCTTCCAGATCGAAAAAGTAAATTTTCAAAGCGAAGAAAGTACAAAATGAAAATTCCTATTTCACATCCCTGTTCGATGTACTTCTTCCACGAACAACTTTTGTTGGATTTGGCTCGTCTTGAAAAACCCATACGGTCGATTGCTGTTTTGTTTCGGTTTCATATCCATAGATCCACGATTCGTGATAATGTTACACCTTTTCAACCTTTTCAACATCTATTTGCACCAATCCATACGAGCTTTTTTTTGAGTATTCGTCAAATTATGTGGGATCCAACGAGAGCCAAATGAACATGCAATATGTTATTGATGCTGGTCATACTTATGCTAAGGATGCCGCAATCTCACGGTATGTCACATGAAGGTCATGCTTAATCAGTACATGCACAGCATCGATGGTTTCTGGCAAAGAGACCGAAGTTGGACGCCCTTCATGAAATTCATCCAGGAGCGAACGGCGTCCGAGACTTAACTCTTGATACCAGAGATTAACAGTGGTGTTTGATGGTGCTTCATCACCAAAAGTCGAAACAACTTGATTAAGACACTCTAGTCTCGATAACACACGCCGAAAATCATAAAAAAGCATCGCACGAAAATGTTCATGGGATAATTTTATTTTATGACTGAGATGAATATTTCAACACACTGTAAACAAAACAATTCGTCCTCAAATGACAAAACGTTCTGAGTAAAAATATGCTAAGAAATGTCAAAGTTTTCAATGGAAGTTTCAGTTTGCATCTGGGTACACTAGTATTGCCAGGACCCGAAATATTAATAGCAATTCTCGTATTAAGCCATCGATTTTTCGATAGCTTTTGGCATGTTCCACTAAACTGATATTATAAGGGCAGAATATTTGAAATCGTTGAAAATATCCTTTAAGATGGTTTAATTTAAAATACCTAGGTGCATAGTAAACTTTTGATTTTACCTTTTCCTTTGCTCTATGGACGCCACTGTGCGTCGCTACCACTTAGTTTATCAGACAGGAGTCTCTACTGGCTCCATAGAGGTCCACACTTCCAGTTGTAATAGTTTTAAAAACATGTACCTACTTCGTCCCACATTGTTCTCTGGGTCATTATCGACACTTCAAATCGCGCGTTCAATATAAAAACACACACAGACACACGCACCAACGTTTTTCGTCCATTTGTCATTAGCATAGGAATGGTCTGCGAACGTCATAAAATGCTAATGAGCATTACTGTCTGTCAATGCTCCACTGAACAATGAGGCATCATCCTGTCCATACATTTGCCACATCGTGATGATGACGAAACGAAACGGGATGCGATGGAACGTTGGCTGGCGGAGATGATATTTCAGTGTACACAACAAACAAAATGTGGCGACGCGCCACCACACGCTGCCCCCCACAAATGAAAGACCAACACTTGTCTCAAATTATGCAAGATATACGATTGAGCAGCACCAGTCCATGTTTTGGGATGTGTATGTGTGTATTCAATGATGTCCACCAAAGTTGTTGCCTTGGCTTGAATGAAACTGATGGCTACGAAGAGCTCGCCTGGTGGCCTTAGTCGGCGAGTAGGTTGGGATGGGGCGACACTGTTGCTTTATTGACAATGTATAGTTACGTACTTCTAAGTTATTGACTTTAACTACCCAAACTCTGCCCCTCCTCGTTCTTCCGAGTGGTCCAGATGAGTGCTCCTTCCATTGGCACAGCATCGCGATGGTGAGTGTTGTTTAAGCATGGAAATCATTGAAGCGTTAAGACAAAAATGAAATAACACCATCACCAGCAACAACACGAATAAGTACGCATATTTTTACGTTTTTATATCCTACACCAAAGCGTGGATGGTATATTATATTTATGCTTCCGTTTGCAACACCACAAGATATTGATCGGAGTCCCCATAAGGTATATATATTCTTGATCATCCTGAAATTCTCAGACGATGTAGGTATGACCGCCCGAGTATCTATGGGCATAACACGCAGAGAAAAAATATGGTTACTATATGGTCACGGCAACAATAGTATGTTCTCTGCAATAAAAGTATGGTCGTCGCAACCATAGTATTGGTTTTTGAGTTTCATTTTGACAATAGTATCATTGTGGATATATTAATATTGTTGAAATGTTACAATTATTATTGCCAAATTTAGAACTGAAAACATGGTTGTAGCAACAATATAAATATGGTTGGTGGGACAAAGGTATAGTTTTCATGGGTTTTACGTTAACAATAAAATAATTACGGCAATCATACCGGCAAAATGGTATTTTTTAATTTGACAATGTTATTTTTACGAATCTTACGCAATAATAGTTAGTACTTTTTATGTGTAAATGAATTTTTTCAAAACAAACTACAGGTTAGTATAACTGAAATATTTTTAATAAATGATTTTTTTAACTGTTAAATAAATCACTCTTATTATTAAGAGTTTAATGTATTTTTACAAAACTCAATAAAAATCTCTATTGTTGAATAGTAACTTTACAAAAAATTGTGGGAATTATAGTATGGTTGTGTGTAAGTCATACTATGGTTATGAGGATCATACTACGGTTGAGTGAGAATAATAATATGGTTGTGGGGATCATACTTTGGTTAAGTGTGAATAATAATATGGTTGTGGGGATCATAGTATGGTTGTGTATGAATAATTCTATTGTTGCGAGAACCATAATATTGTTGAGGGATCATAGAATGGTTCTGTGTGAACCATATTATTATTGTGATGATCATAACATTTTTGTGCCACAACCTTAAAACCAACAATAGTATGATGCTCTTCGAATATTGTTACCACAACCATACTTTTTTCTGCGTGAAGCTACTTGGGATTGCAAATCCGCGAAATTGGCCCAGGAGGAAAAAGTTTAAGGGTCTAAAGGCACCTCGGAAAAACGCTTTTTTGAGTATTTGCTTAACAAGTCATACATTTTTTTGGACATTGGGAATAAAAAGACGTCATTGGGTGCCAAGCTAGGGCTATACGGCGGATGATCCATCAATTCGACGTTTTGGCCGGTCAAAAAGGCGTTGGTTTGAGCCGATGTGTAAGAGCTCGCATTGTCATGGTGCACAATGATTCGTCTTCGCATTTCGTCGTTTTTCGCATTTCTCCGAAGACTTCAGACAAACAAATTGTAATGTACCACACAGAAATGACCTTCTGCGTTGGTCAATCAGAACAGTCGCCATATGACCAGTTTTGCCGAAGAAACAGGCGACCATGCTTCGAAGTGCTTCTTCCACGAACAACTTTCGTTGGATGTGGCTCGCCTTCGAAGACCTAAAACGTTGATTGCTGTTTTGTTTCGGGGTCATACACATAGATCCATAATTCGTCACCTGTGACGATCTTATAAACGTCTTCTGAAGCACAGCGATCGTATTTTTTTCAAAATTTCTTTGCACCAATCGACACGAGCCTATTTTTGAACGATTGTCAAATTGTGCGGGATCCAACGAGAACAAACCTTTTTTACGGCCAGGTGTTCATGCAATATCGAACGTTTGAAATGATCAAGGATGCCATTATCTCACGGCATGACGATCTTGCATTATCAGTTCACGCACGGCATCAATGTTTTCTGGCACAACGGCCGTTTTTGGACGACCTTCGTCTTTGAGCGAGCGTCGGCCACGATTGAATTCATTAAACGAGATTTTCACAGTGCTTTAGGATGGTGCTTCCATTTTTTTGCCAAATGGATTTTTTCAAGTCAGTACGTTTATGCTGAAAATGTCAAACTTTCCAATGTAAATGTCAGATGGCGCCAGGCAACATTTAGTGTTGCCTAGGCCAGAAAAATATATAGCAATCCTTGTAATTGGACATACTGAAATCTCAGAAAATGTCAAACTTTCGAATGGAAATGACAGATGGCGCCAGGCAACATTTTGTGTTGAATAGGCCAGAAATATATATAGCAATCCTCGTAATTGGACATACTAAAACCTCAAAAAATGTCAAACTTTCCATGGAAATGACAAAAAGGGCATAGAATCTGCACTTTTAAGCTCTTGTGGCCCAACAAAAGTCCCGCATGGTCAAAATGGGCGATTAACAGTCAATTTGGGCGTATGTATACCCAAATACAGGGTGGGCCAAAAGTTTCCGTGGGGTTTAAAAATTTCATAACTATTTCGTTTATATATTTCTTTTTTTTTCAGTTACTATAAATAACACTTTGAAAATAAATAATGGAGATATTCACAACTGAACAAAGAACCAAAATATTAGAATTTTATTTGTTAAATCAGCGATCAATTATTTTCACGCAAAGTGATGAGTGATGAAGATCATTTTCATTTGAATGGCTTTGTTAATCAGCAGAACTGTAGATTCATTCTGGGGTTCTGAAAATCGATGAGCCATTCATCAACGCCAATTTCACCCCATTAGGTGTACAGTATGTTGTAAATAATGGAAGTGGTGTAACCGTAAATGCAAAACGGTATTGGTTTTTGATGGTACATTCTACGTGCTGCTCTTAAAAAAGACCTGAGATGTGGTTTTAGCAGGAAGGGGCCACTGCCCACACTGCCCTAGACTTTATGGCACTTTTTAGTCAGTGAGCGAATAATTTCCATAAATGCTTAATTTGCCAGATTTGTCAGCCCTCGACTATTTTCTTTTGGGTAATTTGAAGGAGCGGGTATGTGTGAACAAGCCCGAGACAATCGTTCAACTCAAGGCCAACATTGCTGCAGAATTTCCAAAGCTAAAGCCACAAATTTTTTAAGATTTTATGGAAAATGCTCTAAAACGAGCCCATCATTGCGAAGCTGAAAACTGGGGTCATTTAAGTGACATTATTGTTCATACTTAGTGTAAAAAAATATCCACTTTTTGTAGTATAATCTGAAAAAAAAAATAAATGAAAAAGCTATTAAAGTTATTTTTAATCCCATGGCAACTTTTGGCCCACCCTGTACCAGCAAATTTCGCTACATATACATATATATAGTGTTTTAGAAGTTTGGGCGGAGATAAGGAACGGTCGAATGTTTTGAAAGAACCCAAAAAATTTACCTTTTTTGCGCTTCAGCAGCGTATGGACTTGGAAGGGTATACAAGGTTCGGCCTGGCCTGGAAGTTTACGACGCTTTAACTTGCTCGGGGGCTTAGTGTGGGGGGCAATAGATGGATATTAAATGGTTTGGAATGGGGCTGGCGAATGGAGGGCTGGTTGTTGCTGGGAGTTGGTGAACTGCGTCAAAGTGTTGCAATGTCATAAAAGTTGATGTAATGAAAACTGTATTAGCTGGAAATAAATTGCTGGGGGTTCATTCACAGGCACTTGCCACGCCAACAGTTGGGGGTGATTAAATAGTACTGCTCTTTTATAACGGATCTTTATTTGGGAAATTTGTTATTAATTGGCCTACTAATTACAGAGTGAATACGTTCTTCAGCCATGTTGTCCGTATGTGGAGCAGACTTCCAGCTGAGGTGTTTCCTGCCACCTACGATATGAAAAGGTTAAAGTTAAATGTCCATAAACCTTAATTTTTTCTTTCCTTCTCTATCTAACCTTTATTCCTGGTTCGAAACCGATACAATGCACTGTATAGGGGACATTCCCTGAACTTTAGTAAAAATAAAAAAAAATATTTTTATATACTTGAAATAGAGTCAAGTTATCGCGTTAGCGACCTCCTATGCAATTGAACGTGACCATTATCTTTTTATGTTGAGGGTTGTAGATTTTACCATGACCTGTCAGTCCTTGATTGTGAAAAAAATTTTATCACTTAAACGATCTGGCCCATTTTCAATAAAATAAACAATGCTCAGCTGGTTATTCTAAGGCGCAAGTGTTCCAAAATGTATGGATCTAACTAAACTAAATTAAGCTTCATTTGAATTCCATGTGTTACAGAGTAATATAGGGTTAAATGTGACTGAGCGTTTTCTCCTTATGTATTTAAGAAACAGACCAAAAATATCACTCAAATCTGTTAGCTTCTTATGATACAATTCTTAAACTAATGGATCGGTGCCAGAGTTTTAAAAAACAGGATTTTCAGAAAATCGGCAGGATTTTCAATACCCTGTTTTGCAGAAAAAAAACCGGCATTAATTGACTTTCCGGTTTTCGCCTTATGCCTCGAATGAACCATATTTTTTCAATTAAAAGTGAAGCAATTGAACCCATTTTTAGACTATATAAATTTTTTATGAAAAATAAATTTATTTTATTTTAATTAAAAATAAATTAGTAAAATATAAGTAGCTATAGTCAGAGGTAACCGACCATATTATGACCTCTATTTCCGGATGTGCAGAAAAGCCAATTAAACCGAATCTTGGATCCCTTAAACGGGTTCTTAATTTAACCAGATTTTAAAAGTTAGGTCACATTTCAACTTGTGTGAAAGCTTTATTGTTTTTGGGTCCAATAGATCAGATTTTCGCTCATAGGGTTCGTCACCCAAATTGAGGGAAACTGCAAAAATAGTTTCGGTTATGGCTTAATACAAATATTTTAGTTATTTTGAAGCCATATGTCAATGTGTATTGACAGACATTTCTAGACCTCAGGCTATATCAAAAAATAACTATATAAAAATATGAACCTGTGATCCAAATCAGTCCAAGATTAATTTTTTGCTATCGTAGGGTGCGTATAAAGGGTGTTTTTTCAGACGTGTGGTTTTCAAGAAGAAATAAAATACATATTGTTTAATGTTAAGCTTTATTATAAAGATAATGGTTTGCAATTATGGTCTAAAAATGATTTCGAGCCACTGGCCGTCGCTACTGGCTCGAATAAATTCCAGCCGAGAGGCCCAATTTTCGACCACTTTTGCATCATCTGGTCCGTAAGTTCGCAATAGAGCGCCGAATATTCTCTTTCAAGGCGTCAATTGTGTTGGACTTAACTGCGTAGACAAGCGATTTCACATAACCTCACAAAAACTAGTCCAGCGGTAATAAATCGCACGGTCTTGGAGGCCACACCACATGCCCACGACGCGAGTTAATGCGCTCACCAAAAGTTGCCTTCAATACGAGTAAATTGATTGTTTCGTTGGCTGTATGGCATGTAGCGCTTGGAACCAAAGGTTGTCCGCATCAACATCCTCAGTTTCAGGCCCAAAAAGTCATTAATCATGGCTCTATAGAGTTTCCCATTGGCTGTAACATTATGCCCGGCTTCATTTTTGAAGATATATGGATCAATAATTCCATCTTCCCATAGAGCACAACAAAGAGTGACTTTTTGAGGATGTAACTGCGTCTCAACAATGGCTTGTGGATTTTCATTACTTCAAAAGAGACAATTTTGGTTATTAACGTACCCATTCAACAAAAAGTGAGATTCATCGCTGAACAAAATTTTCTTGTAAAAATCAGGCCATCTTGTTTTGGGTCCATTCACCGAACGTGCAAAGCGCTTGATGGTCGTACGGCTTCAATTCTTGCACAAGTTGGATTTTGTAAGCGTGCAAACCAAGATCCTTCCTCAAAATCTTCCCTAAAGTGGGCAAGCACAGCTCAAATTGTTGTGCGCTTTGGCGGATGGACGGACTCATTGTTGATAGTTTTGTATTCCATGCTCAAATATTATGATTTATTTATCATAAATCGCCCATCAGAGCGTCTGCTTCATTAGTAACTATCTTTGACTTTAGCACGCAATTTGTAAAAACCTAATTGGACTTTGTGGAGGGTTTTAGCTCAATTCAACCGTTTAACAATTTTGAAAGTTCTTACCCTTTTCATATGAAACACTTTGAGTTGCCAATCATTTGTCTAAATTGTATAATAAATCTTGCTGATAAAATAGCCAGACCACATTAAGATCCTTATCATTTAATTTGATGAAACCAATTTAGAAGAAAAATACTTAAAACAATTCTAGATACATTCTAGGAAAAGACTTTTTCATTTTTTCAGTCCGATGAAATTTCTATTACTCGCATATTAAGGCCTAATATTTACCTCAAACCAAATTTTCCGTTCCCATAAGAAATACATTTAGCAAATCGAACTAAGCTTCTGTGTCAGAAATGTAATGGAGAAATTTTTGTTTGTTGGTACGCAGCTAAAACGAAAACTTGGCATAATTTTGCAACTTTTATAGGGATATTTAAAAATTATGAATTTTTATTTATTTTCACTACAACAACAGCAGGGCTGCGGATTTTTAAAAAAAATTTGCAACGTATTCGTTTTCTTAATACAAATCATTTTGCTCTTTTTTTCTTCACAACTGTAAAAATTTCACTTACATTTCACTTGGTTCTGGTGTGAGCAAACATTGTTTTCCAAAGCGTTAAAAGTATTTGAATGAACCGAATAAAAAAATACACAAAAAGTAAAAAGAACCCTAATAAAAAAAAAAAAAATGAAAATGACATTTTTACGATTGTTTGAGAGTGTTTTGTTATTATTTCCTTACCCCCAACTCAAAGTCATTCTCCTGTTTCTGTTACTGTACAGCTCAGGAAGACAATTAACAATTTTTGAAGATGTATTCTTTGCCGTCAGTCTTTTTAAAGTCTTTCGCAGCTGAGGAAGAAATTACACAAGATATCTGTTAATGTGTTTTTAAGTAATTTTTTCCAGCATCTCTCTAATTGTTTTAAGAGCATCATTAAGGAAACTTCAAGCGGGCAAGTGGTGTTGCTCAATGCTCTTCCCCAGTGCGATCGATTTGTGGTATCAAATCGGTTGACACACTATGGAGTAAATCGTTTTTTCTTTTCTTCTTTGTTTTGACAAGTGTTGACAAAGTAAATGATTTAATTTTGTGTAATTTTGGGGCGACAGGGTGGAACAATTTCCAAATAATGTTACAAAATTTTTCAAGAGCTTTTAAGTACTTGTATATAGAGATTTTTTATGTGATAAAATTAAGACGCCAGATGCCAAATCGTTGCTCTCAAGCCACTTTGGGCCAAGCGCTATTATGTGTTACTGAAAAAAACTCAATTAAGAAATATATTTTTTCTTATTGAACCGAAGTAATTTTACTCGTTTTGTCAATTTATTGCACGTAGTTTCGTAATGAAAAATTCCAACGAATGTCTGTATAAAATAAATTAGTTATAGTCAAGTCTGTAGAATTTAAAAACTGCATATGTGATGCGCAAAATAGAAAGGGACCTAAGGGTAAAAACCAGTTTTGTTCAGGAGAGCCATTTTAAAGATTTAAATACGTGTATCTTTGGTGTACCATCACTTTCATAAAACGCGCATATCACTGGGAGGGAACACTTTTTTACCCTTGGGTTCCTTTCTCTATGCGCTGTCACATATACAATTTTGTTTAAAACAAGATAGCATGAAAGCAACGAAATGTTAGAGAATTTTGAAAAAAGAAGAGCAAGTTTTCCGCACGAAGTATTCAAAAGTATAGGGATACTTATAAAGTATAGTCCAAATAAAACGCACGATGTACAATAACCCCGATTTTTGCATTTTTCGGGAAATTTATGTAAACGTGACAAGCGTCAAAATTTTTCAATAGAATATTGGGCTGGCCTCAGGTCAATATCTAATTTTAAGTAAAAATGTTACTTATTCTAGATACATAATTTGTATACTAGAAATAATTATCTGTTTAACTTGTCTTAATTATAATAATAATAATAATAATAATAATAATAATAATAATAATAATAATAATAATAATAATAATAATAATAATAATAATAATAATAATAATAATAATAATAATAATAATAATAATAATAATAATAATAATAATAATAATAATAATAATAATAATAATAATAATAATAATAATAATAATAATAATAATAATAATAATAATAATAATAATAATAATAATAATAATAATAATAATAATAATAATAATAATAATAATAATAATAATAATAATAATAATAATAATAATAATAATAATAATAATAATAATAATAATAATAATAATAATAATAATAATAATAATAATAATAATAATAATAATAATAATAATAATAATAATAATAATAATAATAATAATAATAATAATAATAATAATAATAATAATAATAATAATAATAATAATAATAATAATAATAATAATAATAATAATAATAATAATAATAATAATAATAATAATAATAATAATAATAATAATAATAATAATAATAATAATAATAATAATAATAATAATAATAAAAATAATAATAATAATAATAATAATAATAATAATAATAATAATAATAATAATAATAATAATAATAATAATAATAATAATAATAATAATAATAATAATAATAATAATAATAATAATAATAATAATAATAATAATAATAATAATAATAATAATAATAATAATAATAATAATAATAATAATAATAATAATAATAATAATAATAATAATAATAATAATAATAATAATAATAATAATAATAATAATAATAATAATAATAATAATAATAATAATAATAATAATAATAATAATAATAATAAATACCACAAAAAGATAAATTTGAAATAGAACAAATGTTTCCTGAGACTTATCTTAATATTATGTATTAGGATTGAAGTATCTATGAAAATTATGTGTGTAAGAGGGCTGCCATATATATTTCTGGCTAATAATAATTGCGAATATTTATCATCAAAAATGGTTTTATTGTTTTTTAAAGTATTCTTCAGCATGATTTGTACACTTTTGCATGCGTTTAAACCAATTGTCGAAGCACTTTTTCCACTCCGATTGAGACAACTCCAAACCATGGTTTTTGAACGCTTCAATAGCATCTTCTGGCGACGAAAATCGTTGACCACGCATTTTTTTCTTGAAGTGCTTCTTCCACGAACAACTTTCGTTGGATTTAGCTTGTCTTCGTCACGGTCGAGTGCTGTTTTGTTTCGGGCTCATACGCATAGATTCATGATTCGTCACCTGTGACGATCTTATAAAAGTCTTTTGAAGCACCGCGATCGTATTTTTTCAAAATTTCTTTCCACCAATCGACACGAGCCCTTTTTTGAGCGATTGTCAAATTGTTCGGGATGGTTTGTTCTCAAACCTTTTTTTCTACCAGGTGTTCATGCAATATCAAATGTATGCTGGTGGAAGAAATGCCCAAGGATGCCTCTATCTCGCGGTATGTGACATGACGATCTTACATTATCAGTTCACGCACGGCATCAATGTTGTCTGGCACAACGGCCGCTTTTGGACGACCTTCATCTTTGAGCGAGCGTCGACCACGATTAAATTCATTAAACCAGTTTTTCACCGTGCTATAGGATGGTGCTTCATCGCCATATATAGATTTAAGTTCATCGAGGCACTCTTGTCGTGATAATCCACGTCGAAAGTTGTGAAAAATGATCGCACAAAAATTTTCAAGACTTAATTTAATTTTGTTTGCCAAATTGATTTTTCTAAGTCACTGTAAATAACACAAATGATGGTCGAACGGCCAAACGTTCTGAGTACGTTTCCAATGGAAATGTCAAATGGCGCCAGGCAACACTTAGTGCTGATTAGACCAGAAATATATATAGCAACCCTCGTATAATGCGCAAAAATTTTTTTTTCCTAATTGCCAATTTTTACTTTTATCAGGTTGCATTGGTGCATTGATTTATCAATAGTCATGTGTGGGATCTCCGATCCCCACGTGCAGGAATTTTGCTTATTAATATAGCCACCAGGATAAAAATCAGCTTCATCTGAAAACATGATTTTTCGGTAAAATTCTTCACCTCCTGTCAAAGAATCTTCAGTTCATTGAGCGAGGAGAAAACGCATCGGATGGTGTTCTCTTATATAGGGTGATTAATTTTGATGGGCAATGTTTATTATCATTTGAAGGAACATACTTTGGCATTTATTTTTTGAAGGTTATGTCTATCAAATGTTGGCCGCGGCTACGTCTCAGATGGTCCATCCGTTGAGTCAAATTTTCGATCTCCTATCAACGAATCTTCAGCTCATTGAGCGAGGAGAAAACGCATCGCATGGTGTTCTATTATATAGGGTGATTAATTTTGAGATTGCCTACTTTTTTAAAGAAAGGAACACAGAAAATTAAAATTGAATGGGGAATGTTTATTATCATTTGAAGGAACATACTTTGGCATTTATTTTTTGAAGATTATGTCTATTAAAAGTTGGACACGGCTACGTCTCAGATGGTCCATTCGTTGAGTCAAATTTTCGATGACTCGTTCGAGCATTTCGACAGGTATGGCGTTTATAACACGCACAACGCAGCAGATTTGTCAGCATAGACTTTGGACATTACGTTGCCCCGAAGAAAAAAGTCTAATGGTGTGATATCACACGGTCAATCGACCGGCCCAAAACTTGAAATTAGCTGCTCACCGAAGCGTTCTCTCAATAAATCCATTGACTGGTGCGATGTGTGGGAAGTAGCGCCGCCGTCTTGTTGAAACCAAATGTCGCCGAGATCACGAGCTTCAATTTTAGGCTTCAAATAGTCGGTTAACATGACACGATAACGGTCGCCATTGACGGTTACGTTTTCATCGGCATCATTTTTGAAGAAATATGCACCGATGATTCCACCGCCCTAACAAATCACACCAAACCGTTGTTATCTCTGAATGAAGTGACAGCTCTTGATCCTCTTCTGGTTGCTCTTCGTCCCAAATGTGGCAATTTTGCTTGAGCCAGAAATGTTGACCATAAATTGAACGAAGTGCACGAAACACATTTCTCAAAGAACGTGAATTTTTGTAGTAAAGTTGAACGATTTGTAAACTTTGATCAGACGTAAGTCTTTCCATGATGAAATGCCAAACAATACTAAACAAAAATCACATGACATGACTCACACGTGATCTGTCAAAAAAATACTATTGAAAAAAGTATCTCTACTTGGATCACCCTTTAATACGAGTATGACAAAGTTCAACCTTTCCAATGAAACCAAAAATTTGAAAAAAAAAACTATCAGTATTTATTTTTAGAGCCGATTCAAATTTAAAGTAGTCAATCGCCTTCCCTATACTGACCCGGAGCTAAAGCTGGCTTTACTGGCAAGTCAAGATTGGCATTCCTATGTGCGGGGCATTGGTTTATTAACAACTATAAGCGACGTCTAAACCTACAGTACAATAACCACTGCCATAGCTGCAATAATGTCACAAGACACCGTCCCTATGCTAGTGTCGGGTCAAGTAAACTAAAAAATCTTAAATCTTCGTTGCTGTATTATCGGAATTGTGGAAGTGTCACAAATGGCGGCCGATTCAGCAAGGATCTAATCTTATCTTTCCTACTTTAAATGCTGTTAAATCAGCGTCTATCGTTAGGACCACCCTAATACACCAAAGCTTTGTTAAGTATAACCGTTGTCAGCTTGTTTATTATCATTACAGCGAAATATTTTACATCAATAGCTACACCAGCAATAGCCTTTCTACAAAACCTACACCCATATATATTTCATTCCGCTTGGCGAAGGCATATTTTTCTTTTGCGCAAATCCTTCAATAATAAAAAATTCAATGGAAAATCACTCGTATAATGACCTTAAAGCCACTGCCGTCCCACCACGATGTGTATATGTCAGCGAGTTGGACCTCGACGTTTTTTTTGCGATATTTTCCTTCTTGCCATAACAATTACCAGGAAAAACACAAATCGTTGTGATGTGTTTTTTTTTCCTTTGGTTGGTTTGCGGGGATTTTCCCGCTGCAACTCGCCACCCACCCCCTACACACAGCATAAGCTTGCATTGAAATGAAATTCAATAAAAGAAAGAAAGAAACGAAAAAAAACATTTGCTAACGTCATAACGAATGCATTCGTATCCATGCAATTTAAATGGCATACAATGGACCCATTTTTCTGGGATTTATATTTTTTTCTCCTCTATTTTTGAGCAGAAAATGTTGCTTTTCTTGTCGCTTGTGCTCGGCACCACAGGAGCTAAAAGGCCATTTAAATTTAAGTTATTTCTTATGACCAGCCAGCAAAAAAAAAGAAAACAGTGCAAAGAAAACCTCATAAATGTTGCCTTTCAAACGGAGTACATTACGACACGTTAGTGGGCCAGGCCATTTTGGCAAGTAAATGTTGGCCAAGACAACGGCGTTTCATGGCATACGATTTGCCTGGAGGCCATCCATTGAAAAGTGTTCTACAAACGGATTTTGGGGGAAAAGTTCAACCGTAAGAAGAAGTAAAGTAACAGATGTAAGTGAATGGAAATGTTGAAAAGTTACTTAGGTTTTGTTTTGTTTGAGGGGTGGAGTGCTAAGGAAGGTGAAGAAAAGGGGGAAGTTTAAAAGCGTGAATTATATTTTTGGAATTAAATGTGGGTCAAGGGATGATATAAGAAAAATTAATATTATTTTTTAAATATCAGATTAATTCTTGGAATAATTAATTTTTCGAATATTTTGTTAATGCGATCTTAAAAGAAATACGAGGGTTACTATATATATTTCTGGCCTAGGCAACACTAAGTGTTGCCTGGCGCCATCTGACATTTTTATTGGAAACTTTGACATTTTTTAGCATAAACGAACTCCAATCTGGCCTAGGCAACACTAAGTGTTGCCTGGCGCCATCTGACATTTTTATTGGAAACTTTGACATTTTTTAGCATAAACGAACTCCAAACGTTTTGACGTACGACCATCATTTGTGTTGTTTACAGTGGCTTGAAAAAATCAATTTGGCAAAAAAATGGAATTAACTCGTGAAAATTTTCGTGCGATCATTTTTCACAATTTTCGACGTGGATTATCACGACAAGAGTACAACGATGAATTTAAATCTTTGTAAGGCGATGAAGCACTATCCTATAGCACTGTTAAAAACTTGTTTAATGAATTCAATCTTGGCCGACGCTTGCTCAGGGACGAAGGACGTGAAGGTCGTCCAAACACGGCGCGGCGGTTGTGCCAGAGAACATTAATGCCGTGCGTGAACTGATAATGCAAGATCGTCATGTGACATACCGTGAGATAGAAGCATCCTTGGGCATTTCTTCCACCAGCATACATTCGATATTGCATGAACTCCTGGCCATAAAAAAGGTTTGTTCTCGTTGGATCCCGCACAGTTTGACAATCGCTCAAAAGAAGGCTCGTGTCTATTTTTGCAAAGAAATTTTGAAAAAAAAAGATCGCGGTGCTTCAGAAGACGTTTATAAGATTGTCACAGGTGACGAATCATGGATCTATGCGTATGAGCCCGAAACAAAACAACAATCGGGCGTGTGGGTTTTCGAAGAGGAGCCAAATCCAACGAAAGTTGTTCGTGAAAGAAGCACTTCGAAGCAAATGTTCGCCTGTTTCTTCGGCAAAACTGGTCATGTGGCTTCTGTTCCGCTTGAGCAACATAGGAGGGATAATTCTGAGTGGTACACCACCATTTGTTTGCCTAAAGTCTTCAAAGAAATTCGAAAAACGAACAAGAGAAGACGAATCACACTTCACATTCTCCGGACGGTTCATTCTTCAGAGAAAATGAACGCTGGCAAATTTTTCGAAGTCAGGCCTGGGACTTTTTAGCCTTATGAGCCGGCACAGAGTCCTGCTGGTAAGTCCATGGCTGGTTATGGAACAGAGAATTGTTAAGAGGCTGCACAACAGCTTCCAAAACGGTTTCTTGGTGAACTTTGGCCGATGTTTTGACTCCTTGCTCGCAGAAATGCAGGTCAGTGACCCCATCGTAAAAGACAACCCACCAAACCATGACTGAAGCTGGGTGATGACCTTTTTCTACCCTTGGGATCAGTTCAAATGCTTCCTTAGATGACCGCGCATACACTCTATCATTTTGCTTGTTAAATTTTTATTGAACGGTAAAAAAATTTTCATCGGTGAACAAAATTTTTCTGTGCAAGTTATCAGAGTGCTTCACCAAAAGACGTTTGCATTTTTCAATCTAATTTTTTTTTTAAAGTTGCAGTCAATAAATTTTCGGTACGTCGTTTGAAAGCCCCAAGTCCCAAGTCTTTTTTAATGATTCGACTCATGGACTTTTGCGTGATATTCATCTCACGGGCCATGATTTTCTGTTTTCGGAGCGGATTTCTGTGAATTCTTGATTTAACGACTTTGATGACATGCGGTGTTCGAACGGAGCGTGGGCGGCCCGACCGGTGGCGGTCTTTTACATATCCAGTCTTCTCAAAACAGTTTTATGTATCGGTAGACGAACATGCGCTAATCCCTAGAGGCCGAAGCGTTATGAAAATAGCGCTTTTATTCATTTCACCCTTGAAAAGCGCTATTACAGCGATACGGTTTTCATTATCTGACCGCTTCATGATGAAAGTTGAAACAATTTGTAAATCCCGTTACAGACTAACGCTATTGACGTTAGCTGTCAAAACCCATATGACATTAACGGGGTATGTTCAATTCTACTATTGAAATGGGTGTGTTCAATGTTGTAACAGTATTTATGTCCCTACTAAGAAAATCATGCTGGAAAGTACTTTGAAAAACAATAAAACCATTTTTAATGAAAAATATTCGCATTTTCATTATTAGGCCAGAAATATATATAGCAGCCCTCGTACGAGCATAAAAAACTATTTTTCATTATAAGATTTGTCAAAATTCCACGATTTAGAAGCATGAATCTCAGCCAGACCACTAACTAATATTAAATTCTGACTTATAAAAATGAAGAAAGTATTCTTCTAAAATTAGAATAGAAAAAACTTTTCCTCCAGTTGAATATAAAGCCATTTCTTAGGCTTTATATTGTACCCTTTCCTTTAACTTTACACTCTTTCGACCAGCTGTGCTAACGGAAGGCAGCATCATTTCTCTGCCCTGCTTTAGTTCTTCTTCGCTACCAAATTCCTTTTGTCGGCCGGAATGTATGGAGTGAGTACAGGCGCTTAACAAACTTTTCAAATTTCTGCGGTTGTTTTAGCAGATGATAGCGGCGCGGCAGTGAAATAAAGTTTTCCACCCGCTTTCTGTGGCAAGGCAATTAATTAAATTATACTCGCGCCGACAGAGTTAATGGCCAGAAACGAACCTTAAAATGGGAGGTTTGCCTATTCGTTTTCTTGGTTTTTTAGTTTGGCGGGGTAATGAAATCAAACATATTTTTATGAATTTATGTGCGTTCGGGGGGTGTTTCCCGCCAGGGTGCTCTTTGGTGGGAATTTATTCGATTGGCAGTCAGCGTTAATGTTAACATTTGCTAATGATTGCTGAATCAGTCTGATCTGTGTTTTTTTTCGAGGTTTGGGGAAGGGGGGGGAATATAAATTTTTGGTTGATTTTAGTTAATGTTACTATTTTGGATTTTTTTGTCGGCTTTTCCTTTTATTGTTCTATTGGTAATGTGGTGATTTTGGGCCTTCGGGCATGTCTATAATGATGTTGTGTGCTGTTGGCTACAATGATTACCACCACCTTTAGCCAGCCAGCGATGTGGAGCACACAGAGACAGAGGTGTAGCAGGGTAGAAAAATTGAGCTATTTAGGGGACAACTGTCCTTGTGAACTAAAAAAAAACTGAATGTTTTAGATTTTGTAAAACCAAACCCATATATACTAAAATAAGCTTCTTTAAATTTAATAAGTCATCTGTTACACTTAGGGTTTTTTTCTTTCCCACTTGAATGTTTCCCTTCCAGATCAGGAGTTCTTTGCCATTTCTGTAATCCTACTAACTAGGACTTTTTATTGGACCATTTCAAAAACTCTTCTGTCCTACCGCTCTGCATTGTTGCGCTCTTTAATGACTTTGGCGTCTAAGATTTTATTGAATAGTCTTTTCTTGAGTTTCGCCAATAGACCATTAAGACTTTTGCTTAAGTATCCACAATTCTTTAGCGTATACGCACGCTAATAAAGCTCTAAAAACCACTTGTCTCTGGCATTAAACACTACAACGCAATTGTTAAGGCCAACTTTGGCCCAAGTTTTGTGGCTTAAATTCGGTACACACGCACACAAAAAGAACATCAGAGCAAACTTAAGATGAATGGGCCACCAAAGACACAGTGGGCTATTTAGTCTAATGATGATGAATTTAAAATTTTAGTACTAAGCCTGTAAGCCTTTCCATGATGAAATGGCAAACAATGCAGAAAAGAAATAAAAATAAAGTTTAACACAAATCATTCGTAATCTGTGAAAAACCCCTGTCAAATAAAATACCTCTAGATTGTTCACCCGTTATACACTTCATAGGGTCTGCGATTAATATTTTAAGGTGTTTCAAAGGGAATGACACTTTTACTATACTATCCACCCTTTATTTTTGCTAAAACTTACATTCGCCTTTTCTCTTACCTGGCCCACAGTACATAATCAGCTACAATAAAACACAAACTTTCCAATTATTTCACTTTCGCCAAGAGTCCCTCTCCCTATCCCCATTAAGAAAAGCAATTAATTAATACCCAGTTGGGCGAACCACCATCTTTTCCACGCCAAACCATTGGGCAATTTAATTTTCCAAAAATTTCCAGACTTATTTCCATTCTTTTGGCAAATTAATTTATTTCGTCTCAAATCCTCAAGAGTGCTCTAATTTGGCTTCCACATCAAATGTGTTTCTTTTTTGGCAAATGTGAAAGTTTCAGTTTTCTATTATGTGGCCGAACATTTTATAAAAATTCTACAATTGCATTAAATTGTTTCAACTGAATACGGGTACATTTACACTTTTGCTGTGTGAGTGGTGGACGGCGGGTACACAATTTTGCACACTACTCGTATTTAAAAGTTTATCCGTTTGCAAGAAAAATCGATTCTTATTTTGTTTGTTAGTTGCTCATGGCAAAATAATACAGAAAAATGCAAAAAAACTAGAACAAAAGTTGCATGAATGAATAATTTGTCCATAAAAATTCTCCCTGAACTCTGGAGAGTTGAAGTAGGTGAAAACGCCACATGGGCACCTTAATAAAATGATAAGATTTACTGAAAATTTTAATACTGAACAATAAAGATTTAATTTCGAAATATGTAAGTTCTGAGAAAGACAAAATCACTTTTTGTTGCGCCTGATGAGTTTTACTTTAGGTACTGGTTGAGTTAAAAAAGAACACACAGAGAACAGATTCGTTGCCATAACCGATTTTTTTCAATAACCAAATGATTGTTGTTGCATGTACCTCGAGTATTCCATCAGTACAACCGAATGCTATTTGTTGTTCTGTAGGTTTTAGTAATTAAAGCTAAAATATCGGTGAAATATACGAAGTATCTGAAGCTCCAGAAGAAAAATTTTGGATCTAAAATCTTTGGATTTTAAAGCACTTTTTCAGCACAAAAATTTAAAATTCAAGAATTAAATTAGAGGCAATAAACTGTTTGCTTAAACACTGTATTATTTATTTCTTAGTACTTATTAATTTTTTTTAAATAAACATATTTTTACTAAAAAACATTGCAATCGCTTATCTTAAGGCCAGTAATTATTGAATTATATTATTGAAATAATGCTTATTCAAACCAAAAAAGTTACCACTAAAAACCCGTTTTTGGTTATGATGAAATTTTAGTTATCATCAGTAATTAATATCAATAATTATTTGCAACAACAAATTTGAGTGCAAAACTATTGGTTGCCACAACCACTAGTTGTTTTCCGCGATTCGGTGGTATGATCGATCAATAACTTGTGTTTACAATACGATCATCTTGTTTTATTTCGCACCGAATATCCATTACGATAACAAACATTTGGTGATTGCAACCGAAATACTTCGTTTGCAACGGAATTAATGTAGTTCCAACCGACTTCCAATTAATATTTTCTCTATGCGTAACAAGAGAAAAGTTTTGAAGCTTTTTTCTACACTGAAATGCATTTCCAGGCGTTCTCCGGATTCTTCACGATGAACTAAATTTTCACCCTATAAATTTTCGTGATCCAACAATTGTCAGCACGGGACTATTTGACACGGCGGACCTCTTGTGAAGATATTCTTGCAACTATACCGCGTGGCGCAATTGTGTTCTTTTATGAGGAGGCACATTTTCACCTCACTGAGTGTGTAAAGAAACAAAATATGCGGTACTGGAGTGAAACAAACGCCCGAGAACTGCACCAGACCCCTCTGCATTCGGACCGCGTCACTGTGTGGTGCGCCATATCACGAGTGGGCCTCATTGACCCTTAATTTTTCCAGGATAACCGTCTTGCCGTAACTGTGAACTCCCAACGGTACTTGACTATGGTACAGGATTTTTTCAGCCGGCTCTTGAGGTAATGCAATTAGAGGAGGGCTACCATGAATTGTTTGAGGCAAATGTTTCCTGGACGGCTTATCTCTCTAAGGGGTGATGTGAACTGGCCGGCACGCTGTAGGGAGAATGCGGAAATAGGGTATAACTACGGTGACTATTTCACCGACAATAAAATAGTGTACAAAATGTTTTAGCATTTTTGTAGATGGTATTTTGTAAAAAACATAGCATAAAAGCATTTATTGGCATAAACACAGGGGATCAAAATTAAAGATTCCTTTTTGGAAAATTAAAACTAGTAAAAAAAATAGTGCGAGGCCGACTATTTCAAACCCTGCCTTTTGGTGGTGCAGGGTATAACAAATTTTTGCTTATTTGGGAATATAATAAAAAAATTATCAACCTTAGAAAAATTTATTTTAAATTTTAATTATATTGAAAAGGAAGGGAATTTTTAATTTACATGGCAAATTTCGACCTTCGCTATCCACATACGTTTTCTGAAGTTTTCATGAACTGTAACAGGCATGTCGACTGGTATTCTGCCAATTTTAGCCTCAATATTGCTAGATATCTACAATTGCATGGTTGATATACTTATACACCTTCGACTTCAGGTAACCCCAAAGGAAAAAATCGCTTGGGTGTCCCCTTAAAGATATAAGCCATCCAGGAAACATTTGCCTCAAACAATTCATGGTAGCCCTCGCTCTGAGTGCAGCGGCACTATCCTGTTGGAACCATGTATCCTCTAATTGCATTACCTCAAGAGCCGGCTGAAAAAATCCTGTACCATAGTCAATTACCGTTGGGAGTTCACAGTTACAGCAAGACGGTTATCATGGAAAAATTAAGGGTCAATGAGGCCTACTCACTCGTAATATGGCGCACCACACAGTGATGGGTCCGAATGCAGAGGAGTCTGGTGAAGTTCTCGGGCGTTTGTTTCACACCAGTACCGCTTATTTTGTTTTCCACTGAGGTGAAAATGTGCCTCTTCAGAAAAGAACACAATTGCGTAACGGGTTATTGTTGCAAGAATGCCTTCACAGGAGGTCCGCCGTGTCAAATAGTCCCGTGCTGACAATTGTTGAAGCACGCACATTTTATAAGGGTGAAAATTAAGTTCATCGTGAAGAATCCGTTGGAGAGAACGTCTAGAAATGCCAAGAGCAAGTAATTTCTTCCGAGCAGAGCGTTTCGGAGATTGCAGTACTGCTGCTCTAACTCTCTCGATGTTTTGTAGTGCTGTAATCCTTCTCCCAGGTCCCCTTCTTACACATGACACTTTCCATGCTGTTTTAAATGAAGTTACCAAATTTACAATTGATTGTCGTCCAAGAAAATGCCCGCGTGGGGGAACAGCGAATCGTAAACGAAAAGCACGCTGCACTGCGCATTTGAAAAATACGCTTGAACACAAAATGAGCACTCCTCACGTGCTAAATGCATGATGGCAACTGAAAGTCAGGCGAATACAAATCTCCCATCAGCCACTATAAGCCACGCATACTGTCCACTCACTTCAACCAACAGTGCCGCCACAGCTTGCAGTGCAAGAAAGCAAATTACAGCGCTTCACTATGTATTTCACATAGTACTCGTATCTTCTGGCAATTTTTGGTTTCCTCCCACTCAGAAAGTACTCAGTCCTCCCGCCACGTCAAGGCTTAATCCGAACCGATTTTTTTTTAATTTCAGTAACCTTCTTCCTTTGTAAAAAAAACTAACATGTACCAAATTTCATGAGGATTGAACTGATAGAGCTAAAAACATTAAATCAGATGAAAATATGTGTATGGGGACGATATCTAAATCTCAACCGATTTAGTTCAATTTCAAAAAGCATCCGTTCTTGGTCCAAGAAACGTACTTCTGAAAAATTTAAGGAAGATTGGACATCAATTGCACACAGCGAACAGATCTGTTGCGACAACCGAATTTAGGTAGCTAAATGTGGTGGTTGCACGTACTAGCCATTTATTCCATCGCAAAAACCGAATGTTGATTGGGTAAACGCAATTTTTAGTACAGGAAACTGACAGTATCGGTTGAAATGACAAAGGTTCGGTAACCCTAATTAATTAGGATGCTTATTGGAACTGAACTTGTACATGTATTGGTTTTTGTTATAGATTATGGGCTATAAGAACTCTTTGGATTCGGTTGTCATTACCACAAATATTTGTTGACTGGAGCATATAATTTTTTTTCATTTATTTTTATATTAATCGATTTGAAAGTATTTTTTCTGTTATTTGAATGAAGAGCAGATTATTTTTAATACTTTTACTATTGAATCCAAAAACGTTGGTATGCACAACGTTTTCTGTGCATCAAACGATTCTATGCATATGATTGGTAAGGTGGGTCAAAAACATTTTTTTAAAAAAGGCCAATAAAGCATTTTGAAGTATAATTGTATACCTGAATAGTTTATACTACTTTAGGGTTATTGTGACACAAAATTCCTCAAATCAATGCTTAATGCTTCGGCAACAGATGTAATAAAAAATTTATACTTTCGTATTGGTCATATTTCAAAAAAAAATGGTTGGAAAAAATAAGTGTCGATTTAGGTTTCAATCTTGAATCTAACTTTTTCAAAAAATTTTAAATAAATTTTTATAGTTTTGAAAACTATTTTTTAAAAAAGGAAAAAATGGGTCAGTTTATCTTGAAGATGTTCTGATATTTTTTAGACTATCTGTACCAATATAATAAAGTTTAAAGTAAAATATTTTAACCCAAAAACGACTGTTTCAAAAAGCATTTATAAAATTTCTTAAAAAAAGAACTCAATCCAACTTCAATTAATTGGACATTTTTAAATTTTTCTTTAGTTTTTCGAAAAAAAAACAAAAAGGACACTCCAATCTTAGAGCAGGATGTTAAAATAATTCACGAAAATACTCTCCATGCGATTTCACTTAAGAAATTCCATCACGCCAATTCGTTACAACAAGGGAACATTTACAACTTTTCAACTTATTTCACATGGCATAGCGTGGCATAATAATTATTTCCTTGGACCATAAAGAATAACTCGAAGCTACGAGGGTCGTCATTTTGGGAATTAATATAATCTCCTAAGACTTTCATTTCAATAAGAAGATATTCAGCGCCTGAAAAGGACTGGCTACTACAAAGTATTTATTTGTTGTCCCCACCAATAACTAGAACCAAAGTACCATGTCTAGGGTGATCCATCTAGAGATATTTTATCAGAACAAAAAAAAATATAAAAATTTAAACAAGTGTGGATTCTTTATTGGTAATTTGAAAGGACATTTTATGGCATTTATTTTTTGAAAATAATTTCCTTTAAATTTTGGCAACTGTTATATGGAAATAAGCGTTTGGTGAGAAACGGGAAGTGCCGCTGTTTTCGACCAAAATTATGTTGAGTGATGAGGCCCATTTCTAGCTCAATGGCAAAGTCAATAAACAAAATTGCTGTATTTGGGCTGAAGAGCAACAAGAAGAGGTTCAAGATGTGCCATTATACCCAAAAAAAAACGGTTTGGTGCGGTTTATAAGCTGGTGGAATCAGCGGCGCATATATTGATGAAAAAAATGATGATGGCTGGAACGTAACCGTGAATGGTGCTTGCTTTCGCGCCTTGATATCGATCTTTATGCTACCTGAAATTGAAGCCCGTAATGTTGACGACACTTGGTTTTAACAGGACGGTGCCACTTGCCATACAGCTGCTCAAACAATGAATCCATTGAGAGGTCATATCGAAAAGCAGCTAATTTCACGTTTTGGACAGGTGAGTTGGCCGCCTAGATCGAGTGATAACACACCTTTAGACATTTTTCTTTGGGGTTTCATGAAGTCCAAAGTCTATGCTGACAAACCAGCAACGATTCTAGTTTTGAAAGCCAATATTACGCGTGTCATTAAAGCCATACCGGTCGAAATTCTCGAACGAGTCATCCAAAATTGGACCCTCAGAATGGAAACCCTGAGGCGTAGTTGCGGCCAGCATTTGAAAAAAATTGTATCCAAAAAAAGAAATGCCATAAAATGTCTTTATAAATTATCAATAAAGATTCCACGCTTGATTTGAATTTTTATATATTTTATTTGTTCTGAAAAAATACCTCTAGATGGATCACCCATTACTTCATAATTGTTGATTTGAATTTTTTTATATTTTATTTGTTCTGAAAAAATACCTCTAGATGGATCACCCATTACTTCATAATTGTTGATTGCCGTAACCACCAGTTTGGGCAACCAATAGTTGCAAAGAATTCGTTCGGTATAACCGACTTATTGGCTATAAGAATCCTAATATTATTGTAGCACCTATCTGAAGGTAAGCCGAACCATGTAGCCATTAATACAATAAAATGTTGGGGATCGCCAGAGAAAGTGTGTTTATCCAACCGAACAATTTTGGAACAATTTAAAACAGATTTTTTCTCTGTGTGCAGCAATTTTTACACCCTGGTCTTCTGAAATTTCCCTTGTCAGTGACTTGTTTGAATCATCTGTTTTTTTATTTAAAAAAGATTAAAAGGTGTAACTTTTCTAGAAAAAGTTTCATCATGTGCCACGCTAACCCCCTTGGGAGCGTTTTAGCCATTTCCCAACTACAACAGTCAAGCCTAATTGCTTAACGTAGCATGCTTTAGTAAAAACAATTAATTGTTAAAAGGTGTTTGTTGTTTTAAGTTGTTCGAAAAAAAAACGCAGCAAAACAAAAAACAGAAGAAAACCAAGAAAGTTTTCTCTGCTCCTGAAGCACTGGCACTATTCTCGATATGCCGCCACCATGAATGGTCGGTCCTACGTAAAGGAACGAACAACTTTTCCAGTGTGCATTTTTAATTGTTTTCTCTCATTCTTGCGCTTAGCAGCGAACAATTAAAACAAAAACAAAATACAAAAATTGTGGCAATGAATGAACGATGAGGCTGGCAGGAAGGAAGAAACAACGGCTGCTTAAAACTGGTGTCGGCTTGTGTCAGCCCCAACCGCTGCTGCAGCAACGACACCACACCGACACCCGGGCTGCATCGGGGTGCTCAGAAATACTTCAGTTTTGCTGGTTAAAATTAAGTTTTGTGTCAGGTTTTCAAAAGCTGCAGTTTATTTTTAAGATGATAAATGGTTTCGAAAGTGTTCGCTGGTGTTTGTTTGTTTGCGAGGGGGAGTTTTCATCGACTATTGAACGGGAAAACTGAGCAAGATAAATATCTACGAGCATATAAAGAAGCAGAAAAACTTAATGAATAATAACTGGAAAATTATGGCATGTTGGGGAAAATTTATGGGGCAATATGGTTTAAGTTGAAGCGCGCATGCAAGAAATGCTCTAATGGAGTTCCATTGTGATTTGCACGAAGTCTTTAATAGTGTGAGCATGCGCTGAAGGCAAAACGAAAAATTGATTTATTTGCAAAACTTAATGAAGAGGCAGGTGAATCACGCATTGTGGGAAGTCTTTTTTCGGATTTAAATGGTTGAGAATTTTAAATAATTATATTAAATTGATATAACAATTCTGAAGAATAATATTTTCCTACTTTGCTATATATATTTCTAGTCTAGGCAACACTAAGTATTGCCTGGCACCATCTGACATTTCGATTGGAAAGTTTGACATTTTTTAGCATAAACGTGTCGATTGGCGCAAAGAAATTTTGAAAAAATACGACCGCGGTGCTTCAAAAGACGATTATAAGATCGTTACAGGTGACGAATCATGGATCTATGCGTATGAGCCGGAAAAAAACAGTAATGGACCGTGTGGAATTTCAAAGACGAGCCAAATCCAACGAAAGTTGTTCGTGAAATAAATACTTCGAAGCAAATGGTCGCCTGTTTCTTCGGCAAAACTGGCCATGAGGCGACTGTTCCGCTTGAGCAACGTAGGACGGGCAATTCTGAGTGGTACACCACAATTTGTTTGCCTGAAGACTTCGGAGAAATTTGAAAAACGAAGAAGAGCGGGCGAATTATTGTGCACCATGACAATGCGAGCTCTCACACAAACCAAACCAGCGCCTTGTGGACCGGCCAAAATGATGGGTCATCCGCCGTATAGCTCTAGCTTGGCACCCAATGACTTATTTTTATTCCCGCACATCAAGAAAAAAATGCGTGGTCAACGATTTTTGTCGCCAGAAGATGCTGTTGAAGCGTTAAAAAAACCATGTTTTGGAGGTGTCTCAATCTGAGTGGAAAAAGTGCTTCGACAATTGGTTTGAGCGCATGCAAAAGTGTATAAATCATGCTGGAGAATAGTTTGAAAAACAACAAAACCATTTTTGATGATAAATACTCGCATTTTCATTATTAGGCCAGGAATATATATAGCAGACCTCGTAGTCAATTACCAATTATAAATAACGCTTGAACCAAGCCGCACTTTCAGCAAGCGATATGTGATGTACAGGCAACCTTTTGACCTTTGGCGCTAAGGACTCAATACATTCAGCGTTTTGGTAAGAAAGCTGTCAACTTCGAGTCGTCCATGCGAATTCTGAGCAAAGACTTCAATATGTGACAGCGCATAGAGAAAGGGACCTAAGGGTAAAAAAATCAATTTTCATTTTTTGTCTTTTTTGATGCTTTTTATGAAAAAGAAGTCGAAGATTCTAAACGCAAATAGAAAGGGACCTAATCTTTAAAATGGCTCTCCTGAACAAAACTTTTCATCAACTTTTCACTTTTTTTTGATGTGGACAACATCTGAGCATCGAATGAGACCGATCTCATGCCCCAAAAGTGTTCCCTCCCAGAGATATGCGCGTTTTATGAAAGTGAAGTCGACGATTCTAAGCGCAAATAGAAAGGGACCTAATCTTTAAAATGGCTCTCCTGAACAGAACTGGTTTTTAACCTTAGGTCCCTTTCTATTGTGCGTACCCGCTAACAAGATTCACCTGACTCCAGGGCTAATGCCTACTGACCATTTCAAGCGTTATCAATACGCCTAATGGTTGGTTGAACACACAGAAGTGAATAGTGACTTTACAAAGAAAGTCATCTTCGGTGACGAGGCACAATTTCACCTCAGTGGATTTGTTTACTCGTGGATTCTCATTTGGACAAATGAGAATCCACGGGTGATTGTTGAAAGGCTGATGCATTCTCAAAGAGTGACACTTTGGTGCGGCTTATGGGCCGTAATTCTTCGAAAATGAAGTCGGCCAAGCAGTTACCGTGAATGGTGTTCGCTATGGCTTGATGATTACGGACTTCTTGTGGCCAAAATTTGGGCCTGTACAATATGTGGATGGTGCCATTTGCCACACATCGAACGAAACAATGGCCGTGTTAACTCACGTCGTGGAGAAGTTAATTGGCTGCCACAGTTATGTGATTTGAAACCGTTCTACTTCTTTCTTTGGGGATATTTAAAAGAAAAAGTGTTTGTCAATAACCAAGAACAATATAACAGCCAAAGGATAAGATAATTCGACACATTAACGATATTAATCCTCCATTATGTCTCAGAGTTGTTGAAAGTATCTACCATCGGTAGAACCACCAAACAGTCACTCTTTGTAGGTGCATTGTTTTTATGACGATCACTCTTGGATTATCATTCACCCAAATGCGGCAATTCTGCTTATTGACGAATCCACTGAGGTGAAAATGTGTCTCAACACTGAAGATGTTTTTCTTCGAAAATGGATCATCCACTTCATAATAAGCCTGAATAACATAAACACATTGCTCGCTTGTGTACCTTGGCATGGTTCAAATTGAGTTAGTCTGATATTGAGAAATATCAAATAAAACGCAGAAAAAACATGAAGTTTAGGTGTGGTTCACATTAAACATCGGCCCTTACAATTTAACCACCCTTTATATTCCTCGCAATTAAAGTATGTTTGTGGCAACCATAGCATTGTTTACTGAATTTATTTTGACAGTAGAATGATTGCCGCTACATTAATATTGTTGAAATGTAACAATACTATTGGCCACCACGATCATGTAATTTAAATAATTAGACTTATTTCTTTGGAGATATTTAAAAGAAGAAGTGTACGTCAATAAGCCCAGAACAATTCAAGAGCCAAAGGATAAGATAAATTGACACATTAACGACACTGAACCTGAATTATGTGTCAGAATTGTTGAAAATATCTACCATCGGATAAAGTTGAGCCACTGAAGCCGTGCGGATCATTTCGCCGATGTTTCGCACATAATTGCCATAGTGCAAAAAACAGAAGGATTATTCTAGAAAAACTTTTTGTTTTATTTTATAAGTAATTATTACTTATATATTACTTATATAATAGTTTTATTAAGTATATACTATTACTTATAAAATAGTTTTATTAAGTATACATAAAATATAATGTCGTGCTTTTTAGTTGGACCACCTTTAGTAGCCTTGATCGAGGGGCACTACTTGATAGGCAGCCATGCAGCCCAACTAAGAGTATGAGAAGAATGACTACTGTAGACGCTGTCGGCATGAGGAGGAGATGGACAAAAAACACCTTAAAGCTTGTGTCCGTCTCTGATCTACTAAGAACTGAGATCTTTGTTAAATTTTGAAGATTTAATTTTACTTCTTCCCCAACTTGTTGGAAAACATCTTTTGTATTTCTTCATAAAAAAATACATGTTCACAATATCGTTTACATTTCTGTGCTGGCGTACAATAAAGAGATTTAAATTTTTTAAAGTAATTTTAATTAACAAACTTTTTCTCGTTTACGGCAACAACAGGCAGGAGGAGGAAGACCTAAGAAGAGCCTTAAGCACAACAAGTAACAACTTTAATACTCTTCGTGTTCACAAAAAATAAAACGACCCTTCCCCTGCTGGTAGATCTTCGAAACTTCTCTTTTATTGCATCTTTTTGTCATAAAAGAAAAACTTGATTTTCTTTCTGAAAACAAAACAAAAATTTAAACGAAGAAAAGGAAACTCAACTACTGGCACATAAACGGAAAATATGACAGGGACAGGGAAACAAAACAAGGAAACTGTTGCTGCAGCAGAACAAATATGAAAAAAGAAACTGAAAATTTACAAGAAATTGTGTAAACAGCTTTTTTTCGCTGGAATTTCTTTTAACAAAAAAAAAAAAAAAACAACACCAAGAAAACATGACATGACCTCAACAGTTACCGTGGCTTTAAAAATACCCTGCCATCCTGGTGTTAGCACTTGAAACCCTCGAAAACTATCTCTGGTCGTCGTCGTCTTCGTCAAGTAGTACAGGGATAACACCATCGAACAACATTTATTCACACATAAGTGTTGTAAATAAAATTATATTCTCCTTTATGGCATATTTAAATTTATTTTTCTTAAATGCCATTCAAGCCACTGCAGCCAGGCGGGGGGCTTCAATGCAAAGTGTCCTTCCTGCTAGCTAAAGGATAAAGCCGGGAGGGCGAACTTTTAATGCTTGCCAGATATCTTGTTTAATGTTGGCCAAGTAAATTGTATTATCATGCCACGAACACGAACGAACAGCTTTTAAGGTCATCATCTTTCCGTTAAGAGGGGGACATCAAAACTAAGGACAATGGACAAGGAAAGTGACACATAAAGAAAGTTGGTAAGGACAGCAGAAAAAAATGGAAGAAATAAAAGAAAACAACCTCAGAAAATAATAGCAACCAAAAAAAAATAAATAGTACAAGATTGACATTATTAACAAAGTTTTGCTGGTTGTTGGAGAGGTGGGGTTTTCCAAATGTCTTGAGGGGTATTTGTGGTCATAAAAGTTTAGAATAAAACATTGTAGTGAATGCAACTAAAATGAAAGGTTAAATACTCGTATAAAACTTCACCAAAAACCTTAAACAAAATACAGTATTTTCTTAAAAATGTCGGAGACGGCCCATTATTTTGCCATTTTCAAAACACCTCCAAACGGAAACATTAAACTAAACAGTAGCATTCAAACAAATGGTGACCTATTCAAAATTTCAAATTAGAATTACCGATTACTTTGATTTTCAAAGAAGAATAACATTCAGGGTCTTTTTACTTGGTAATGGCTTCGAAACAATTTGCCAGCGTTCATTTCCTGTGAAGAATTGCCCTCAGGCAGTCCAGATTTGAACCCATTGGATTACAAATTGTGAACGGTTTTAGATGATAAGGTTTGTCACAAAAGATACCCCAACATTGAATCTCTTAAGACTGCTTTGGTTCGAGCTGTGGCCAATTTTCCAATGGGCGAGGTTCGTGCAGCTATTGACGATTAGCCAGTGCGACTTAAGGCGTGAGTAAAGGCAAAAGGCGGACATTTCGAATATGTAGATTCTTTTTGGATACAATATACATTAATAAATAGGGTGATCCACCTTGAGGTTTTCTTTCAATACCATTTTTTCACAGATTTCGCTTGAGTTGTGTTCAACTTTATTTTTTTTTTCTTTTCAGTATTGCTTGCCATTTCATCAAGGAAACACAACGTCAATAAACCTAATTGCCGCATTTTGGCTGAAGAGCTGCCGCAATAGGGTCAAGAGGTGCCATTATACCCAGAGAAAACCACGGTCCGGTGAGGTTTATGGGCTGGTAAAATAATCAGTCCATATTTTTTCAAAAATGATGATATTCGGAACGTAACCATTAATGGAGCTCGCTGTCGCGCCCTGATATCGGACTTTTTGCTTCCTGAAATTGAAGCCCGTAATCTTGACAAAATTTGGATTTAACAGGACTGCTACACGTGCCATACAGCTGCTCAAGCAATGGATCTATTAAGTGGTCATTACGAAGAGCAGCCAATTTCACGTTTTGGACCGTAAATGCCATAAAATGTCCTTTCAAATTACCAATAAAGATTCCACACTTGATTTGAATTTTGGTATTTTTTTTTTGTTCTGAAAAAATACCTGTGGATGGATCACCCCATATAATAACGTTTTTGTATTGTTCATTCATTTTGTACTAAGGAGTTAAGCCTTTCAAAGTTTATGTCTCGACTCTACTCAACCTAATAAGTTTGCTGACCAAGGCGCCATTATCATTTGCATGAGGTTCTTTCCCACGCTGCTACTTAGGTAAGTCCCCTTTTAGGCAAAAACAGAGGTTAACCACCAAACAATGTCTTATTTATTTTCCTCCCTCACAGCGAAAAGATTAAACAATTTGTTTGCCTGACATTGACACGTTATTTTGCGACAGCAACAACCACAACGACAGCCAAAATGTCTGTCATAACGCGGCGCTTTTAAATGTCAACTGTCAACGGTCATGTGTCAAAGGAAGCCAAACAAACGCAGGCACACAATTCTGCGTAAGCGGCATAAAGAAACTGAAATGTACAGCATTTTTCTTTACCGAGAAAAGTAAAAATTAAGACGAATTATCTTTTAAAAGCGGACATTTTAATATAGCCATTGCATTAAACATAAATGTTCGTAGACGTAGTGGGATGTGTTTTTTTCTCTCAATTGTTTTATATTAACCGCTTTTGCTGTTTATAATAAATTTATATTTTGGCCGTTCTTTCGTTTGGGCGTTTTTAATGACAAATTGCGTTTACGCATTTTTTTCTATGTTATGGCCATAAAAGAGCTGTAAATAAAGCCGTAGGAAATGAAAACTGGAAATGCTGTGCTTTAGCGAAGATCTTGAAAACATTGTGTATGCTTTTGTTATGGATGGTGAGTACGACAGAAAAACACCCTGCGTGGTTAATTGTAATAATTGTGAGTGATAGTCGGAGTGTAAAAAACCAAGAGTTACAGAAAACTGGCATTTCGGTTATTTAGTTCAAAACCGAGATTTAAAAAAAAAGCGGCGTCGTCCATTCTTAACGCTTTTCTTATGAATGGAACACTGAAACACCTTTAAATTTACTCAGATTTTAGAAATTAAGTCATATTTGAATTTATGTTTTTGGTTCCCATATGTGACGCGCAAAATAGAAAGGGACCTCAGGTTAAAAACCTGTTTTGTTCAGGAGAGCAATATCATCTGGGAGGGAACACTTTTGGGGCACATCAACAAAAGAAAAAAATGAAATTTGATTTGTTACCCTTAGGTCCCTTTCCTTATGCGCTGTCACATATGTTCATGTTTTAGTTGGTCGCACTTTTGGATATAGGGACCCATAGTATGGTGGTCCCTTAATTTATCCAAACTGCAAATACAGGGCGTCCGCTAGGAAGGTATAGTACTTTGTTTTACCGCCATTTTGGTAAACATAAGCCTTGCCGATTCATATTTGGCAGTCGTGAAGTAGAGACGTAGCAAATTTAGTATGACAAAAAATATATATATATAAATCGTTAAAAAATGTTATCAAAATCCATCATCGATTACTGTTACCATGAGAAAGTTACGTCAACTTTTTGGAAGTAACAAAGTGCCAACAAAACGCACTATAAGTATTTATCGTGTAGTGAATGATTTCGAAGAAAGAGGATCTGAGCTAATAGGCCCATGCATGGACCACAACGTACTACAAGATCGGCTGAAAGCATTACTGCTGCTCAAGAAAGTGTTCAAAACAATCCATCAACCTCAATTCGACGCCGTGCTGAATGTAATGAAAAATGGCCTCAAAAGGGCTCGCATTTGTGAGGCTACAATAGGCAGACATTTATCTGATATTGTAAGGGGTGTTTTTTATTGGGGTATAGAACTTTAAGTTGGCATCACTTTTTTAACTGGCGGCCATTTTGTCAGCTGTCAAGTGATTAATATTTAGTTTGGTTTGCCATTTCATCATGAACAGGTTGACAAAAGAACAACGCTTGCAAATCGTGCAAATTTATTTCGAAAGTAATGGTTCAGTTTGCGAAGTTCACCGCAAGCTCCGTCCATTTTATGGTCGACATAATCGTCCATCAGAGCAATTAATTCGGTTAACCATGGATCGGTTAACCATGGATCGGTTAACATGGACCATTGGATTATTTTCTTTGGGGATATGTGAAGTCGCTCGTCTACGCCAACAAACCAGAAACACGTTAGGGGACTTGGAAGCCAACATTCGTGGCGTTATTACCAACATACGGCCCCATATGCTCGAAAAAGTGGTTGAAAATTGGACCTGTAGAATTGGCTTTATTCGAGCCAGCCGCGGCGGCCACATGCCCGAAATCATATTTAAACATTAATGGCATAAAATTATCCTTCCAATAAAGCCAAATTGATGGACATTAAAACGATTTTCTTGTGTTTTATTTCAATTCGATGTTCTATACCTCAATAAAAAACACCCTTTATACGATACACAATTGCCGACTTTTATTAAAACATTTATCAATATTAGAACCATTCTCTTTCATTTAATCAAATTTTATAAACAAACAAAGTAGTGTACCTTCGCGGCGGACACCCTGTATAACCTTAGTTTTTTTTAAAATATGTGACAGCTCATGGAGAAAGGGACCTAAGGGAAAAAAATCAATTTTCACTCTTTATTTGTGATGTGGACAACATCTGAGCAATTTCCACTTTTTTTGTGATGTGGACAACAACTGAGCATCGAATGACCCCGATCCCATGCCCCAAAAGCGTTCCCTCCCAGAGATATGCGCGTTTTATGAAAGTGATGGTACACCATAGATACACGTATTTAAATCTTTAAAATGGCTCTCCTGAACAAAACTGGTTTTTACCCTTAGGTCCCTTACTATTTTGCGAGTCCATATGCCTATATGCCACGAAGTAAGATAATGCGCTCACCAAAGGTTTCCTTCAATAAATTGATTATTTCGTTGGCTGTATGGCATAAAGCGCCGTCTTGTTGGTACCATAGGTCGTCCACATCAACATCCTAGGAGGGCTGCTATATATATTTCTGGCCTAATAATGAAAAGACGAATATTTATCATCAAAGTATTCTCCAGCATGATTTATACACTTTTGCATGCGCTCAAACCAATTGTCGAAGCACTTTTTCCACTCCGATTGAGACAGCTCCAAAACATTGTTTTTGAACGCTTTAAAATCGTTGACCACGCATTTTTTTCCTGATGTGCGGGAATAAAAAGGAGTCATTGAGTGCCAAGTCAGGGCTGTACGGCGGATGACCCATCAAATCGACGTTTTGGCCGGTCCAAAAAGGCGCTGGTTTGAGTCGATGTGTGAGAGCTCGCATTGTAATAGTGCACAATGTTCGTCTCTCTTGTTCGTTTTTAGAATTTCTTCGAAGACGATAGGTAAACAAGTTGTGGTGTACCACTCAGAATTGACCGTCCTACGTTGCTCAAGCGGAACAGTCGCCACATGACCAGTTTTGCCGAAGAAACAGGCGACCATTTCCTTCGAAATGCTTCTTCCACGAACAACTTTCGTTGGATTTAACTCGTCTTCGAAGACCCACACGGTCGATTTCGGTTTTGTTTCGGGCTTATACGTATAGATCCATGATTCGTCACCTGTGACGATCTTATAAACGTCTTTTGAAGCACCGCAATCGTATTTTTTCAAAAATTTTTTGCACCAATCGACACGAGCGTTTTTTTTTTTGAGCGATTGTCAAATTGTGCGGGGTCCAACGAGAACACACCTTTTTACGGCCAGGTGTTCATTCAATATAGAATGTATGCTGGTGAAAGAAATGCCCAAGGATGCCTCCATCTCACGGTCGATGGAGGCATCTTGCACTATCAGTTCACGCACGGCATCAATGTTCACTAGCTCAACGGCCGTTTTTGGATGACCTTCACGACCTTCGTCTTTGAGCGGGCTTCGACCACAGAGCTATAGGATGGTGCTTCATTGACATACAAAGATTTAAGTTCATAGATGCGAACCTCGATGTAAATAAATCCCCGGGCCCGGATGTTATCTCGGCACTTGTCCTATGTAAGTGCTCGTCGACGTTAGCCCGTCCATTACGCAACCTTTTCAACCTTGCTTACCGTGCGGGAGTTTTCCCAGCGTGTTAGAAGGTGGTGAACGTCCATCCGATCCCTAAAAAGTGTGAAGCCATTAATCTTTCAAATTATCGGCCACTTGCGATTTGCTCTGCGCTCTCCAAGGTAATGGAGAGCATGGCAAACCACCATCTTGTGAGGTATTTAGAGACCATTCGAGCGTAGGCCAAGTCTTCAAGATATTGAAGACAAAAGGCGAATTATGGATGAGACACTTGGCCGGGATCTACTGGCAATTTCCGAATGGGGTCGAGTGAATAGAGTAGATTTTAATGCACGAAAGACACAGTGCTGCTCGTTGTCTCACAAGCGATTCGCTGACCCAACAATATCGTCAATTTCTATCGATGGTACGGATATTGAACAATCAGAAGCTCATGATGTTCTGGGCATGATAATACAATGTGACGCTCGTTGGGCGAGACATGTATTCCAAGTGTCGAAAGAAGCACTCAAGTGCATAGGCTTCTTAAAGCGGTACAAGGAATATTTCACTCCTTCTGATCTTTTCAATATCTATACAACTTACATCAGGCCAAAGATGGAATACAACTTCCATATATGGGCAGGTGCTCCAACATCATCCTTGGAGCTACTTGACCGTGTTCAAAGGAGAGCGATGGTGATGCTAGGTGACAGTAGGGTATCCAACTCTATTATTTCCCCTGAGCATCGTCGGAATGTGGGTTGCGTGAAGCTGTTCTATCGTTACTTGTATGGTGTGTGTCGATCGTACAGTCCGTATGTGGAATCGACTTCCGGCAAATGTATTTCCCACTAATTGCGACATCCAGAAGTTCAAGGCAAGCGTCAATAATCTTTACTCCCTCTTTCTCCCCTCCGATCCTTTACTTTCCACTCGCCAACGCAATGCACCGCATGTATAGGGTGCATCCCCTGAGTGTTGGTTATTTAAAAAAATGTACTATTCAGCCACGAAAAAGTCATTAACTATGGCTCTATAGCGTTCCCTATTGAGTGTAACCTTATGGCCAGCTTCATTTTTGTAGAAATATGGTCCAACGATTCCCTCTGCCCATAGAGCCCATTAAACAGTGACTTTTTGCTTGTGGATTTTCATTGCTCCAAATGTGACAATGTTGGTTATTAACGTATCAATTAAACCAAAAGTTAGCTTCACAGTTGAACAAAAATTTCTTGTAGAAATCAGGAGCGGTGGCCATCTCGTTTTGGGCCCATTCATCACGATTTGTAAACTTTGTTCCGAAGTAAGTCTATTCATTATGAAATGGCAAACCAAACTGAGCATAAATATCGTGACAGCTGTCAAAAAGACCAAGTGCGAAAAAGTGTGGCCAGATTGAAAACCACAGGTCTAAAAAACACTCGTCTGAACCAAATTGAACCTAAGACTTCGTGCCATATCCGTCTGACTCTGAGGAATTACCATTATTCCCTCCACCAACTTCACACTATTGCCCAAAGGACCCCTGCACTTAGTCTGCCTTCCTCCGAAGTGTAGCGAATGTCCACCAAACTTGTCTGCCACATGCCAAAACAAAAACAAACCGAAGCGTTAAAATCACTAAGCAAAAGCAAACAAACTGTTCAAATTCGATGCATTTTAAATGTAACATTGACACAAGATCATATTACCCGTTTCGTGGATAGGGGTCTACTCCCCACCAACTGCGAGCTATGACAGTGTCAGTGACTATGACTCTGACTTACTTTATGAGTGGTGTGTCTGTTTTACCTCTTGTTTAAACATTTTTGCTGGTACGTATCATGGCGAGATCTTCACATTCGAAATGCTGGTGTTTTGACGTTGCTGCTGCTGCTGCTTCGAAGTCTGCATGGAAATTGAATATGTATCGAATATATAACACAGATGGCTGACTGGCTGGCTAGCTGGCCAGTTCGACCAGACTGGTGGAGTGAGCGTGTTTGATATGAATGAAAATACAACAAATACAAATAAAGCAGACAGAGCCGAAAAATGTCCAATGTTTGTTAATGAAATTGATATGTTATGGTCAGGGTTAGATGGAATGGAGCATACATCCTTGCAAACGGGTAACCACATAAATAGACGGCACTTTATGACACTCGGAAACTGAGGGCAAAAGACAATATTTTTGAAAGTGACACAAGAAGGTTGGCTTCGAAATTTGAGCAACTTAAGATAAATTGGGAGGAATTGAATAGCAGTTATTTGTGGAAACGTTACGATTTTGTTTGAACTTTCCCCAAAGCGAAAAAAGAAGATCTCCGAAAAAACATCTAGTCTTCTTATGATGGCCATTATACACTCATTTGCAAACAGCATAAGGTTAGATTGGAAAACTATTCTCAATAACAGAAAAAAAAGTCTTCCAAAATGCCTATAAAATAAGAGATTAAGTTTTAGTCGGTTAGCCCACTATAAGATGGCTCATAATTAAAATTGATCTGGAAGCAAAGGCGTGGCTACGTTTTATTTTTCTTATTTCAAATTAAAACGAGTATTTGAAAGCAGTGACTTTCAATACCATTGTCAGACTGAAGGGTTACAAATATTCGTACCTTTTTTGTTTCTTTTTCGCAGTTTATATTGTTTTTAATGGAGATATATGATGGCTACATATGATGTCCACCCTCGCGTCAAAGTTGTTGAATTTTATCATTTTTCCGGCAAGTCTGTTATCTCACCTCAACGAAATTATTGTTTTAATTTTAATAACATAACAGCACCTACTAACAATATAATTTGGAATTTTGTCATAAGGAATATGATGTTGACATTTCTGTGGGCCGTACAATATGGGGCACGGCTAAGGCTTCAATCTTCCGTCAGCCAGTATAGTATATTTAACGCGCAAAATAGAAAGGGACCTAAGGGTAAAAACCAGTTTTGTTCAGTAGAGCCATTTTAAAGATTTAAATACGTGTATTTTTGGTGTACCACCACTTTCATAAAACGCGCATATCTCTGGGAGGGAACACTATTGGGGCATGGGATCGGTCTCATTCGATGCTCAGATGTTGTCCACGTCAAAAAAAAAGTGGAAATTCATTTTTTTACCCTTAGGTCCCTTTCTCTATGCGCTGTCACATATAAGTATAGTCGATTTTCTAATAAAAAAGTGCACAATTCGTAAGTTTGGCCATGCCGTAGCTTCTATACTCTTCATGGTGCACGGTTCAATTAAAACATAGCGACACGAGGGCTGCTACATATATTTCTGGCCTACTAATGAAAATGCGAATAATAATCATCAAAAATGGTTTTTGTTTTGTTTTTCAAAGTATTCTCCAGCATGATTAATACACTTTTGCAGACGCTCAAACCAATTGTCGAAACACCTTTTCCACTCCGATTGAGACACCTTCAAAACATGGGTTTTGAAAGCTTCAACAGCATTTTCTGGCGACGAAAACCGTTGGACACGCATTTTTGGGCTCAGTCAGGGCTTTATGGCTGATGACCCATTAATTCGACGTTTTGGCCGGTCAAAAAGCCGCTGGTTTGAGCCGATGTGTGAGAGCTCGCATTGTCATGGTGTACAATGATTTGTCTTCTCTTGTTCGTTTTTCGAATTTCTCAGAAGACTTCAGGCAAACAAATTGTGGCGTTCTACTCAGAATTAACCGTCCTACGTTGCTCAAGCGGAACAGTCGCCACATGACCAGTTTTGCCGAAGCAACAGGCGACCATTTGCTTCGAAGTGCTTCTTCCACGAACAACTTTCGTTGGATTTGGCACGTCTTCGAAGACCCACACGGTCGATTGCTGTTTTGTTTCAGGCTAACACGCATAGATCCATGATTCGTCACCTGTGACGATCTTATAAACGTCTTTTGAAGCACCAATATCGTATTTTTTCAAAATTTCTTTGCGCCGATCGACACGAGCCTTTTGTGAGCGATTGTCAAGTTGTGCGGAATCTAACGAGAACACACCTTTTTTACGGCCAGGTGTACATGCAATATCGAATGTATGCTGGTGGAAGAAATTACCAAGGATGCCTCTATTTTACGGTATGTCACACGACGATCTTGCCTTATCCGTTCACGCAAGGCATCAATGTTTTCTGGCACTACGGCCGTTTTTGGACGACCTTCACAACCTTCGTATTTGAGCGAGCGTCGGCCACGATAGAATTCATTAAACCAGTTCATTACAGTGCTATAGTATGGTGCTTCATCGCCATACAAAGATTTAAGTTTATTGATGCACTCTTGTCCACGTCGAAAGTTGTGAAAAATGATCGCTCGATAATGTTCACGAGTTAATTCCATTTTTTTGCCAAATTGATTTTTTCAAGTCACTGTAAACAACACAAATGATGGTCGTACGTCAAAATATTCTGAGAACGTTTATGCTAAAAACTGTCGAACTTTCCAATGGAAATGTCAGATGGTGCCAGGCAACACTTAGTGTTGCCTATGCCACAAATATATATAGCAACCCTCGTATGAGGTTTTTCGTTGCAAAAATCTTTTGAACCGAATACGATAATCAACAATTTTAAATATCACTTGATAGATAATTGGTCAGCCTATAAAATGAGTGGAAAGCGTGCTACGCTTTGTAGGAGATAAGACTATGATATTTAAAACATATGATGTTGGAATGGAGCGAAACACATTTCAGAGAAAAAATGTGCGTTACCACGCCCCATTTATAGAAAAGGCATTTATGGCCATTTAAGGCAGTTATGGACTGGCGCTTATAGAAGTTAAATAGAATAAAATCAATGTTTAGCATATTATCCTAGGCTATATTGAATTAAAACTGGACAAAATCACGTGGCCCCGCCCACACAACTCTGAACTTTGAAGGGCTATATCTCGTAAACTAATACCAATATGAAGAGACAAGTTGGTGTATATGATGTTGTAATGGACAGAAACACACCCTGAAAGCAAAAAGAGGCCTTTGCCATGTCTACTTGACAAAATTTTTAAATTTCAGTTTCTTTTTATTTAAACTGGGCCATGGCCCATCTTAGTTTTTCCACTTGTTTTTTTTAACCAAAATTTTTTATAACTTCATAGTCGCCGATGTTTTTTTTAAGATTTTTCCAAAATTGGCATAAGTCTACCCAAACCCGAAACAGAAATAAGATTTTTGGTACCACCGTAACTGTTGAAAAGATGGGCAAAACGCCTGGCGTTATTAGCATTTTTTCTAAATTTTATATATATTTTTTAAAATTAAAAGGTTTTTAAATTATATTTCTCATAGTCGTCGACTTTTTTTTTAATTTAACTTCATTTGCGCATAAATATAACAAATACAAAACTGAAGTTAGGTTTTTGGGCCTGCTATTCTTATTGGAGTTAAGGGCAACAGTTATGGTAGGTCGGAGAACGGCATTTTTTTAAAAAAAAAAATAAACGTTTATATTATTTAAAAATTTAATTTTTTTGAAATTTTCGTTATCTTATTTTTTTGATGTATTACAATTAGATTTAATGGGCCTAGATTTTTGGGCACCCCCAATATTTAATTTTATGGGCAACAATTATGGCAGCTCGGAGAAAGAAATTTTTATAAAAACAAATTATATTTTTTAAAAATTTCCATTTTTTGATTTATTTGTGGTCTTAATTTTTTTTTGATATATTACAAAGTCATTCCGAAATCCAAAATTGTAATGAGATTTTTGGGCCTGCCATAATTTCCGTCAAATACCCTTCGACCACCAATCCGAAAATTTTAAAAAAATATTTTTTTTGGAATTTTCGTAGTTTTAGTTTTATTTATATATTCCAAAACTGCAATTAGACTTTTGGGACTGTAATAATTGTTGCCAAAAACTTCAACAATTATGGCGGTCCCATAAAGCGGAACGGCATTATTACTCGTATAAAAAAAATTATATATTTTGAAAAAAATCGACTTTTTGAATTGTTTGTTTGTAGTCTTAAATTTTTTGATATAAGGGTGATTCTGAGATTATGGACCAATTTCGACATTATTTTTGGCATTCGATTTTTTTTTGCAGATTTTTATATTTAATTCAGGTAGATGTCTTAGTCCTAAGAAAGACTAGTCATTATTAAAAGGTACATATCAACATTTTAATTTTTAACGGAATCTAGCAACAATTTAAAAATATGACCTTCAGGGTAATAACTCATTGAACAAAGAAATGACAAAGACAATAAAATATATAGTATTTTTTTCTTTAAAATCAACAAATTCATTTTAATTTAGTTCTTTTGTAAAAATAATAAAAGAATAATAATTAATCGTCATTACCCTGGGAAAAAATTTGGCAGGGGAATGATGAATTTCTACAAAAAACCCTGAAATGTTTATTTAAGTACTTACCCTTACAAAATGACTTGAGCTTGAAGTTTATACTTGCAATAAACACAAAAAACACTTTCAAAATTATAAAAAGTATCAATTATTTTGTTAAAAAACAACACAAGGGAATGCCCAACTTAAGTGTGAACGTTCGTAACGAATGACAAAACACGACTTACTTAATTTTAATAAGACTGTTGACGAAAAAACTATTAGATGTGCACCCAATTCAAGTAATGTTCAATCATATTTGTGTTGCTTGAAATCAGGATTGGTTTGGAATTTGAATTTTAGAGAATATTAGTTCTTTCAATGGAAAACTGTGTATTTTCAGCGATAGAAAATAAACATCCACAAAAATATAAATTGAATAAAAAATTATAATCGTTAATAGCAACAAAATTAATTGAATATTATTTTTTACTATGGACTGGTTTTATTAAATAAATAATTAATATTTTTGTAAAAAGTTGAGAAAATTTTAATTGGAGGTAGTGCTAGGGACAACCAGGGTAATGATATTTGAACAATTTGGTAGGAAATTTTTTGAAGAACAAATAATTTTTTTTAAAAAATAATTTTAATGACTTTAAGGTCCTATAAAGATTTATTGTTTAGTAAATAATAAAGTATAATATGTTTTATTTTTCCCGCTTGAAACAACCAAGGACAACAAAGTGGCCCATTATCTCAAAATCAACCATAAGTATATTACAAAGTCTGGATATACGCCTAAGAAATCCCAAACTGTAATGAATTTTTGGGCCTGCCATAATTTTTCAAAATATGGGCAAAACACTAGAGTCCGATTTTTATTTTCACAATGTGTATTTCTTAAAACTTCAACAATTACAGCGATACCAAAAATCTATTGACTGTTTTGAAGTTGTTAGAAATATGTGCAAACTTCGTAAAATTTAAAAAAATATTGTTTAGAAAAACTGAAATTTAAAAACATAGATGTCTTTTTTGGATATTCACTCATTTACGAAAGTTATTGAGGATATAAGGTCTCTTTTAACGAAATATGCCGACAAATACCACATAAGGTGAAAGGCCTTCTAAAATAAGTCATAAATTGTCCTTTTCATAGGAAAACTAACAACTCTCTCTTAGCTTTGTAGTGAAATTTTCATCAACTCTTGCCTAAAAATTTCCATACTTCATTCTATTTTATTATTTGATAGCCATAAATTTTCCGTCCTCTCTTTCATTATGCCTCTCAAGCTAGTACATCTTTAACCAATACCTTTTCTCTTTAGGAATTTCCCAACTTATGACAAATGATTTTTTTTTTGGTTTAGCTCTGGTTCGGTTTATATCTGATAAATTCAACGCTACCCTTTCCAGACAAAAGTGAAAAAATAGGCAAAAACGAAACATTTTTCACCTGCCAATAAATCACAGCAACAAACGAAAAAGAAAAGGCGAACTTTTTTGTTTTCAAAAATAATTCAAATTTGTTTGCTGTTCAGTATTTTGTTGCGGGTGGGGATGTTAAAAATCAAGACTTATGTTTTGTGTAATTTTGCATCGCATGTTCCACGCTGGCAATTTATCATGCGCACATATTAAAGGCAATTTTCAAGAGCACCAACAAAAAGTTGCGCTAAGTTTGTTACAGGTAGACCTCGTAGAAGCCAAAATATGGAAGAACTTAAAACAATTGTTAAATAGTTTCGGTAAAATTGTCATATAATTTTGGTATCATCTGCAAAAAAATGTCCCTAACCAAAGTTTGGGGTTTTATCTTCAATTTTCAAAAGCACCAACAAAAAGTATCGCTGAGGTTGTTACAGGTAGGCCTCGTTGAAGCCGAAATATAGACAAACTTAAGCAAATTGTTAAAGATTTTCGGCTTTAGCTAAATAAAATGCCTTTAACTACATTTTGGAATTTTAACTCCAATTTTCCAGAGCACCAATAAGAAGTATCGCTAAGGTTGTTACAGGTAGGCCTCGTTGAAGTCGAAAATGGACGAAGTTAAGGCAATTGTTAAATAAGTTCGGTAAAATTGTCAAATAATTTCGGTATCATCTGAAAAAATGCCCCTAACCAAAGTTTGGGGTTTTATCTCCAATTTTCAAAAGCACCAGCAAAAAGTATGGCTAAGTTTGTTATAGGTAGGCCTCGTTGAAGCCGAAATATAGACGAACTTAAGCAAATTGTTAAAGATTTTCGGTTTTAGCTGAATAAAATGCAACTAACCAGATTTTGGGATTTTATCTCCAATTTTCAAGAGCACCAATAAGAAGTATCGCTAAGGTTGTTACAGGTAGTCCTCGTTGAAGCCGAATATGGACGAACTTAAGGCAATTGTTAAATAATTTCGGTATCGGCTAAATAAATTCCCCCAACAAGAGTTTGGGTTTTTATCTCCCTTAAATATGTCACACATTAAAGGCAATTTTGAAGAGCAGCAACAAAAATTTTTGCTGAAAATGTTACAGTTAGCCCTCGTTGAAGCCGAATTATAGAAAAACTTAAGCCAATTAAATACGATTAATTTCGGAATCATTTGAATAAAATGTCCCTTACCAGAGTTTAGGGTTTTATCTCCCTTAAATAGATTTAATTTTTGGTTTAACATTTTTCATTGCAAGAGGCCTATCTGTTTTTCATAAATAAAATATCATTACAAAAAAAAACGCTTTTCACCAAATTTGCCATAAATTATTTTGCTGGAACAGCAATGTCGAAACTTCAATGCAAAGGCAGACAGTTTTTGCCGACACGTGTCTCAAGAGTTTTGCACTGAATTCGCGTGTACACAGTTTTTCTTGAGAAAAGTTTGGCCCAACTGCGCTTTTAACCTCGCCATTGAACCATAAAATAAATGCAACAGAATTTCCAGAGAAAACTTTGCATTATTGGCCAGCTGTGATTCCTAGCGATATAAAATCAATAAAGTGTGTCATCATCAGTCTCGGTCACAGTTGGTTGTCGTACCATTTGAATTTAAAGTCTTTTTAATATTTTTATTTTTGGATCTTCAGCACTCACTCACAGACTCAAGCACTTAATTTTTATTTTCAATATTTACTCATACTCGTATGTCATAAGTTTTAAGTTTCTGAAAATTGTGTAACATCAGTTTTTTTTAATTTGTTTATAAAAGTTTCTGCAAAATTCCAAATACTGTCAGCTTTCGTTTCTGCCTTGTCGGCAGATATCAATTTGATGTATATGTAAATACGAGTATAAACCTTAACTTGAGCTACCTCAGAAGTAGGTAGGTTAGGGTTAAAGCTAACGTGTGCTACACCTGGGCATTGCCAGGACATTGGTGAAATAAATCATGTACCTCATCAGTTACAGGTGTACCAAGTCGATGCCTTAGGTAAGTTGCCCAGGCGGAAACTAAAAACGGAAACGTACTTTGCGACAAATGTCATAAAAAATGTATTTCTCAGACGTAGGGTTTTCAAGAAGAAATAAAAAGAATTTGTGACGCGCAAAATAGAAAGGGGCCTAAGGTTAAAAACCAGTTTTCTTCAGGAGAGCCATTTTAAAGATTAGGTCCCTTTCTTTTTGCGCTTAGAATCGTCAATTTCACTTTCATAAAACGCGCATATCTCTGGGAGGGAACACTTTTGGGGCATGGGATCGGTCTCATTCGATGCTCAGATGTTGTCCATATCAAAAAAAGAAAAGAAAAAAACGAAAATTGATTTATTTACCCTTAGGTCCCTTTCTCTAAGCGCTGTCGCATATACAGGGTGGAGCGCAAAAATTTTCTTATTTGGCAATGAAATAAAGAAATTATAAAAAAAAAAATCTTATTGGGAATGAAATAAAAAAATTATGAACCTTAGAAAAATGTATTTCATACGAGGGCTGCTATAAATATTTCTGGCCTAATAATGAAAATGCGAATATTTATCATCAAAAATGGTTTTATTGTTTTTCGAAGTAATCTCCAGCATGATTTATACACTTTTGCATGCGCTCATACCAATTGTCGAAGCACGTTTTCCACTCAGATTGGGACACCTCCAAAACATGGTTTTTTAACGCTTCAACAGTATCTTCTGGAGACGAAAATCGTTAACCAAGCATTTTTTTCATGATGTGCGGGAAAAAGAAGAAGTCATTGGGAGGCCAAGTCAGTGCTGTATGGCGTATGTTCCTTCGATTCGACGTTTTGACCGGTCAAAAAGGCACTGGTTTGAGCCGATGTGTGAGAGCTCGCATTGCCATGGTGCACAATGAATCGTCTTCTCTTCTTCGTTTTTTCGAATTCCTCCGAATACTTCAGGCACACAAATTGTGGTGTACCACCCAGAATTGACCGTGCTACGTTGCTCAAGCGGAACAGTCGCCACATGACCAGTTTTGCCGAAGAAGCAGGAGAATATTTGCTTCGAAGTGCTTCTTCCACGAACAACTTTCATTGGATTTGGCACGTCTTCGAAGACCCACACTATCGATTGCTGTTTTGTTTCGGGCTCATACGCATAGATCCATGATTCGTCACCTGTGAAGACCTTACAAACGTCTTTAGAAGCACCGCGATCGTATTTTTTTAAAAATTACTTTGCCTCAATCGACAGGAGCCTTTTTTGAGTGATTGTCAAATTGTGCGTGATCCAACGAAAAGAACCCTTTTTAACGACCAGGTGTTCACGCAATATCGAATGTATGCTGGTGGAAGAAATGGCCAAGGATGCCTCTATCTCACGATATGTCACATGACGATCTTGCACTATCAGTTTACGCTCGGCATCAATGTTCTCTGGCAAAACGGCCGTTTTAAGGCAACCTTCACGACCTTTGTCTTCGAGCCAGCGTCGGATACGCTCGAATTGATTAAACCAGTTTTTCACAGTGCTATAGGATGGTGCTTCATCGCCATACAAAGATTTAAGTTCATCGATGCGCTCTTGTCCACGTCAAAAGTTGTGAAAAATGATCGCACGAAAATTTTCACGAGTAAATTCCATTTTGTTTGCCAAATTGATTTTTTCAAGTCACTGTAAACAACACTAATGATGGTCGTACGTCAAAAAGGTCTGAGTACGTTTATGCTAAAAAATGTCAAACTTTTCAATGAAAATGTCAGATGGCGCTAGGCAACACGTAGTATTGTCTAGGTCAGAAATATATATAGCAACCTTGTATTTTAATTATATTGAACAGTTAGGGAATTTTTACATTGCATGGTTTAAAATAGTGTATCGGGAAAATATCGACCTTCTGCTACATACGTTTTCTGAAGTTTTCATGAACTCTAACAAGCAATATTGAGGTTGAAATTGGCAGAATTCCAGTCGACAGGTATTCTGCCAATTTCAGCCTCAATATTCTTGATTAGGTCTTCCAAGGTATTGGGACGGTTGATATACCTTCGACTTCAGGTAATCCCAAAGGAAAAAAAAACCCATGGGGCTAAGTCTGGTAAGCGTGCTGGCCAGTTGCCCCAAGAGCTGGCTAAAAAAAATCCTGTATCATAGTCAAGTACCATTCGGAGTTCACAGTTACAGCAACACGGTTGGGAAAAAGTAAGGACCAATGATGTCTACTCGTGATATGGCGCACTACACAGTGACGCGGTCCGAATGCAGACGTCTCTGTTTGGGTGTGTTAAGAAACAAAATATGCGGCGTTTGTACCGCATATTTTGATTCTTATCAAACCCACTGAAGTGAAAATGTGCCTCATCAGAAAAGAACACAATTGCGTCACGGGGTATACGATAGTTGCAAGAATGCCTTCACAAGAGGTCCGCCGTGTCAAGTAGTCCCATGCTGACAATTGTTGGAGCACGCACATTTTATACGGGTGAAAATTAAGTTCATCATGAAGAATCCGGTAGAGAGAACGTCTAGAAATGCCAAGAGCAAGTGATTGCTTCCGAGCAGAGCGTTTCGGAGATTGCAGTACTGCTGCAATCTCTCGATTCTTTTTTGTTCTTCTCCCAGGTCCCCTTCATACACATGACACTTTCCCTGCTGTTCTCAATGAAGTTGCCAAATTTATAATTGATTCCCGTCCAGGAACACGTCCGCGTGGGGGAACAGCGAATAGTAAACAAAAAGCACGCTGCACTGCAATGATCGAGAGCGCATTTGAAAAACTCGCTTCAACACAAAGTGACCTCTCCTCACGTGTCCAATGCATGATAGCAACTGAAATAAGCCACGCACACTCTCCACTTTGTTTGACCAACAGTGCCGCCACAGCCTGCAGTGCCAAAAAGCAAACTATTGCGCTCCACGCTGTACTTAAATGTTATGGCCAAGAATTAAGATTTATTATAAATATAAGGGTTTCCCATTATGTTTTAAAAATGATTTCGGGCAAGTGGCAGCCGCAGCTGGCTCGATTGAATTCTAGCCGAAGGCCTTAAGTTTCCACCATTATTTGCAGCATTTGGGGCCGTATGTCAGCAATAACGTGCCGAATTTTTCCGTCCAAGGCGTCAATCGTGTCAGGCTTATCTGCGTAGACAAGCGACTTTGCATAACCCCGCAAAAAATAGGACTTCACGCCACAGGCCCATAACGCGAGATAATGCGTTCACGAAAGTTTCCTTAAATTGATTGTTTCGTTGGTTGTATGGCATGTAGCGCTGTCTTGTTGGAACCAAAGGTCGTCCACATCAACATCCTCCAATTCAGGCACGAAAAGGTCATTAATCATGGCTCTATAACATTCCCCGTTATGGCCAGCTTAATTTTTAAAGAAATATGGACCAAATTCCCTCTGCCCTAAACAGTGACTTTTTTAGGATGTAACGGCGTCCCAACAATAGCTTGAGAATTTGCATTACTTTAAATGCGATAATTTTGGTTATAAACGTACCCATTCAACCAAAAGTGAGCTTCAAAGCTAAACAAAATTTTCTTGTAGAAATCAAGATCGGTGGCCATCTCGTTTTGGACCCATTCACACACACAAATTGCAAACGTTTTTCTAGAGTAAATCTATTCATTATGAAATGGCAAACCAAACCGAGCATAAGTCATGTGAAAGCTATCAAAAATACCGACTCTAAACAAAGTGTGGGCAGATTGAAAACCACACGTCTGAAAACAACAACCTTAGAGTGGCGAAAACTCCTAGTGTCCTAGTTTTCGCCATTCTATTTGATCTAAATGAAAAAGCTGACAAGTGCACGGCATTGAGACCGAAAAATTCAAACGCAAAAATACATTGAACAGGGATTAACCAGCTCGAGACCTCTTACACCTACATTTTAATAGATGACAAGTTTTTTTTACAAAATACGGAAGTGACATTGGTTTTTGGCTGCACACTACTTTTATCGCGATTTCGGGTCCGTGACGACTTTCATCAGAAAACTATAAAGTGCAATAAACTCAAGAAGGTAATTTCTAAATGTTACAAGTGGACAATTCCTAAAATCGGCGAGGACGAAGCTTTTATACTCCGTAAAGCACAAACAAAGAACAAAGAGTACCATCAAACTTCTCAACTTCTAAGGATATGGTAACAAGAAAAACGCTTCCAATATATCTTCAGGTTCAACTTCTATAGATCTGGAAACAGCAAGAAAGCTTCCAATAGATCACTAGGTCCAGAATAGGGAAAGAATGGATACTTTAGGCGAGTAATCATCTCAAAACTCTGTTACTCGTAGCCGTTAGAATATTCAATTTCTACAAATCTGGAAACAGCAAGAAAGCTTCCAATGGATCTCTTAGACCAGAATAGGGAAAAATGGATACTTTAGGTGAGTAATCATCTGAAAACTCTGTAACTCGTAGCCGTTAGAATAGTCAATTTCCCCAGCGTTTAACTAAGTTTCAACCAACCGAGTATTTTTAATTTGTCTCTCTTAACTTTTAAACCTTTCACAGTAGGCTGTCTCTCCAGCCGACTCTGATGGTACTTATGTTTATGGGAACTGAGTCTCTTTTTTGTTTATTTTTTATTTCCTAAAAGTAACTCTTAACTGTCGTATCAAATTATGTCGCCATACTCAAGAAATACAAACTTCATTGTACTCGTACGTATGTCCTCAGCTCCATTTTATTGTGGCACATGGCAAGAGGAAAAAAGTTTGCATGTAGACCACAATAAATTTTTATTGTGAATTTCAAATAATCAGCAAATCCAAACAATGGGGTTTTTCGCAAACAATTGCTCGAATTGAAAAAAAGAGCCACAACGCCAAAATAAACGTACAAAAAATGGAAATAGTACGCCAACAGCCATAAAATGATACCATTGACAAAATACAACAAAAATAGCTGAGAAGGAGAGAGACAAACACTGGCCTACAAAATGTGAATGCATTTTCTGAGGATGTCTTCGGGAGCCGCCTGATAAAACAACTCTAGTTGGGTTTTCGGTTAACACTCAATGAGACATCAGAAGTAGATTTTAATAATTGTAGTCAACAGTCATGAATTATTTTACACAAATGATATAAGAATGGGGTAAACTTGTACGATGAAACAGTTGCAATTCTTTTGTAGGAAAAAATAATTAGTGGGTGTGGGATTGTTGAAGCCTTTCACAAAAATGGGCGTTCAATTCAAAATGAATTCCGCGTTTTTTTTGGTCAGAATAAACGACCAACTGCTCCCACAATTGGGAGAATTGTGCGCAAATTTCAACAAACCGGGTCTGTAGGAAATTTGAACACTCCTGCGCATGCTCGCCCAGCTCGTTCGGCAGAAAACATTGATGTTCTTCGCTATAGTGTTTCAGAAGAACCATCAACCTCGACTCATGAATGATGTTCGCTTTCGCGAGATGATAACGGACTTCTTGTAGCCAAAAATTAAGGATTTGGACCTAGGCGATATGTGGTGTTAACCACGGTGGTATACCTCTATCACTTGCCACTCAGCCTACGAAACAATGGCTCTTGTGCGCAAGAAATTCAATGGCTGTGTTATTTTACGTCGTGGCGATGTTAATTGGCCGCCACAATCATGTGATTTAATACCGTTCTACTTCTTTCGTTGAGGATATTTAAAAAAAAGTGTACGTCAATAAGCCAAGAACAATTCAAGAGCTCAAGAATAAGATAATTCTGCACACTAACGACATTGAATCTCTATTATGTCTCAGAGTCACTGAAAATATGGTCTATCGGATAGAGGTATGCCACCGAAGCCGTGGAGAGCACTTGGCCTATATTATATTTCACAAATAATAGCCCTAAACCCTTCTATTATTATATTTAATATAACAATAATTCTCTGAACAATTTGTGTTTTATTTACAATGAACATCGTGCGTTTTCGTTGGACAATCATCGGAGTCATTGAAAATATGGATCATTGCATAGAGGTATGCCACCGAACCGTGGCGAGAATTTTTTTATATTTTATATAAGTAATACATAATTGTCTTAGATCCGTCTTTCGTAATAATAAATATTTTAAAATATTCTCTTTGTTTAATTTACAATTATCTTCGTGCGTTTAGTTGGACCACCCTTTACAATGGATTTGTTAAATTATGGGTGGACAAATCATGGCTCGGGTTTTGGTTTAATTCTAAGATTTGGCTGAGATTAGCAACCGGCTGCAAAATGATACGAGTTTTTTCCTTTCAATATGAAATCGATGTGGAATGGCTTATGCGATAAGGTCGCTTTGAACTTAAGGCAGTTTCAACTTGTTTTCTCTTTTTTTTGCGCAACGGTGTAATTTTGAAATTCATACAAATTTAAATTTATGACAGCTTCAACTTGCTTTTCCTTTTTTCTGTGGAACAGTGTAATTTTGAAAATCATACATTCGCTGACAAATATTCATAATGAGCTCATATTTCATTTTCTATTCATGCGAAACTTTTTTTTGTTGTTTACGTTTGTTGTATAAGTTTTTCGTCGTCCTCTTCCATCGGTGGTGAACATGTATGGCTTGCTATTTTCTTATTACGTGGTAAAAGAAAACGGAGATGTTTCTGTGGAAGAGAAGTAGGATGCAGAATGGGAGGAAGGTGGGGAAACCCTCCCCCCCCCATACAACATGGACAACAATGGCCAAAACCATTCTTGGAACTTTGTACCAGAGACCTTATATCTAAAGCGACCGTGTAAGTACATATTTACATAAATATGTTTGCATGTATGTAGCTATGTTTTGCTGCGCTTTTCTTTTTTTCCACAATGTCGTGGCAGCCTGTTGTTTTCCATTGTAAAGACAATAATTCTTGGGAAAGAAAAGACACACTCGCATACACTCGAAGAGACCCTGTGACATTCTCTTTATTTGCACAGGCCACACGACGGCATGGCATGTGAAGTTGTCACACAAAATAGAACAAACAAATAAATAATATTCATAAGAATAATAATAATAGCTGGCCTAACTACATTCATTCATTCCTTCATGCATTCTTATATTCAAATGATAAGAAGAAATGGTAAGAGACGACAATGACACGCTCATAACAATGGCATGTGTAGAAGGTCTAAGGATGGGATCACAACGAATTTGTAGTACCCTTGCAGGCAAACCATTAGATGTTTTCAAGCAGAATGGTCCTTATATACAGGGTTTTTCAATAGGGACACCACAATTTCGTATCTTTATGTCAACGCACCCTCAAACATTTTTAATGGTCATTCAGTGTAAAAACGTTAGTCGAAGTCAACATTTTCATCATGCTAAAGTTCACCTACGACTTACGAGCAACGTCTGGAAATCATTAAAAATTACTACCGAAATTCGGAGTCGGTAGCTCTGGCAAAGTTTCACGAAAATCCCGAATTTCATCGAAAAATCATCTTCAGCGATGAAGCTCATTTCTGGCTGAGTGGTTTTGTCAATAGACAAAATAAGCTGATGCAATTGTGTCTCGTGAAGCAGATGTGGGTTGTTTGCTGTCCAATAACGCATATTTTGTTTATTGACAAAACCACTCAGCCAGAAATGAGCTTCATCGCTGAATATGGTTTTCGATGAAATTCATGATTTTCGTGAAACTTTGCCAGAGCCACCGACTCAAAAAGACACCGCCACAATGTCTCCAAAATGTACAGCTGTGTTATGGAAATAAGAATGAGAAGATCCGCTGTTTTCTACCAAAATTTTGTTCAGTGATGAGGCCCATTTCTGACTTAACGGCAACATCATAAACAAAATTGACGCATTTGGGCTGAAAAACAAACAGAAGAGTTTCAAGAGGTGCCATTATACTCCGAGAAAACCACGGTTTGGTGCCGTTTATGGGATTGTGGAATAATATTTTTTTAAACATGAAAATGATTGCCGGAACGTTGCCCTGAATAATGCTCGCTAACACACTATGATATTGGACTTTTTGCTACCTGAAATTAAAGCCCATAATCTGGACGACATTAGGTTTAAATGGATCTATTGAGAGTTAATTTCACGTTTTGAACCATTGAGTTGGTCGCCTAGATCATGTGATATCACACTTTTAGACTTTTTTCTTTGGGGGCTATGTAAAGTTCAAGGTCTATGCTGACAAAACAGCTACGATTCAGGTTTCGGAAGACAACATAATGCGTGTAATTGACGCCATACCGGTCGAAATACTCAAACGATTTATTAAAAATTGGACCCTCAGATTGGACACCCTGAGGCTTAGTTGCCACCAAAATGTATAGGAAATTATATTCAAGAAATCAATGCCATATGTTAAAACAATAAAGATTCCACACTTGAATTTTATTATTTTTTTTTTATTTTGAAAAAATATCTCTAGATTGATCACCCGATAGATAAAGATCGTTAAATGAGTAGAGGACTTGTCGGCAGCACACATATATGGTACTGATGAGCCGAAACGTGCGTCTACTTGATGAGTTTGATTTAACTACACTCAAAGAACAGATTTGTTGCCACAACCGAATTTTTTGCCAACCAAATGTTTGTGGTTCCACGTACTATTTATGTATTCCATCGTTACAACCGAATGTTGTTTGGGTACACAGCAATTTTTGAATAGAAGGTCAGTTCCTTCTATTCAAAAATTGCTGTGTACCTTTCGGTTGAAGAGAACAGAACTGAACTCGTACATGTATGTATTGGTTATTTTTACAGATTGTAGGTTATAAGTACTTTTTGAAAAAAATTATCTTTTACCGCCTTGGAATGGGTCAACTTATTAGTAGCGTTGCATGACGTCCTAATCTGAAAAGAATTAATTAAGGTATGTAATAATAGTTATTGTCAAACTTTGGATGGTCGATGATACAATGAAAATGGGTCGCCACCAAAAAAAATTGTTGTTGTTGGGAATATCAAGAAGGCCAATTATCGCGAAAATTCTGACCAAGTCTGATTATCGCTTAATTACAGCTAAGCCTGTTTTCTTATTCTACAAAAAAAAATAGTTTTATTTATACGAGTAGTTCGTTTATTAATATGGCAGTACGAGTATGGATTGGATTGGATTTTAAAATATGTGTTTGCCGTAAGCAAAGATTTTGTTGTGACTAGAACCGATAAAATGTTATATGGTGTATATGTTGGTGTTAGAATACCCATTATTATTTTACAACAGCCAACTATGCCGGGATTGGTCACTATAAAGTACTAATCTGTTCTCACCACCAATTATTGGTACCAAAGTAATATGTACATCACAATTGGTTAATTGCCATAACCGTCAGTTGTTGCAACTAATTGTTAAACTGAATTAGTATAATTATGTTATTTGCAGTGAATACCGTGTTATGGTAGAAGCAACCATCATATAATATCTCGAACCATGACACCACTGATACTATGGAATGTTGTTTATTGCAACAGAAAGTCGATTTATCCAACCGAATATTCGTAGTTCGGACCGATTTCCAACTAATTTTTTATCTGTGTGAAAGCTGACTTACTTTTCCATCCTGATCTATGAGGGCATATTAATAATTCCGTGACTTTTTAAACTTCTCTCGTAGTTATATGAAATGCAACACTGCTCTCATTAAGTACCATCTGTTAATGGACTACTGTGAAATTTTGAGAGAGTTCCGTCATTTATTTTGTGTTTAACAGCTGTTCAAAACAAACAATCTTGTGCATTTTGTTAAAAATAGAAAAAGTGAATTTCGAGTGCTCATTAACATAATTTTTTGCGGAAAAACCGTCAATCTTTTCAAGAAAAAGCTTGATAAATACTATGGGGACCCTGCACCATCGATTTCAATGGTAAAAAACTGGTTTACTGACTTTCGTTGTGGTCGCACAAGTACAAATGACACTGAACGTTGTGGACGGCCAATTGAGGTCAATACACACGAAAATGTCGACAAAATCCACGATATGATGTTGGCCGATCGAAGAGTAAAAGTGCGTGAGATTATTAATTCCATACGCATATCAGTGTGTTTCGGTTTTACTTGATCAGTTGGGTTTAAGAAAGCTGTCTGCAGGATGGCGGCCGCGTTTGCTCTCAATTGACCATAGACACAATCGTGTTACAACTTCAAAGGATAGTTTGGAGTTGTTTAACCGCAAATCGAATGAGTTTTTGAGGCGTTTTGTAATTGAAGATGAAACATGGATCCATTACAACACTCCGGAGACCAAGCAGTAGTCTAAACAATAGGTTTCTTCAAGTGAACCTGGTCCGAAGAAGGCCAGGGTCACTTTGTCGGCCAATAAGGTGATGTCAACAGTTTTTTGGAATGCACACGGGGGATAATCCACATCGATTACCTTCAAAAGGGAAAAAATACAGGGTGAATATTTTGCCAAATTAATTGACCGCTTGAACGAGGATTAAAAAAGAAACAACACCATATGGCTAAGAAAAATATGGGGTTTCATCAAGATAATGCACGGGTTCACACGTGTGTAGTCTCAATGGCAATATTGCATGAATTGGGTTACCGCATCCGCCATATTCTCCGGATTTAGCCCCCAGTGAATTTTTCCAATATCCATACCTAAAAAATGGCTCGGTGGAAAGAGGTTCAGCTCCAAGGATGAAGCAATTTATCAAACAAATGCCTATTTTATGGACCTCAAAAAGTTATAGTTTTTGGAAGGGATTCAGAACCAATTTCTTTTTTCATTTTCATTTTCGTTGGACTTAAAGGAGATTATGTTGGAAAATATTTCTTTTTCGCAAAGAAAACTGTGTTTTGTTCGATAAGTCACGAAATTATTGATCTGTCCTCGTAATCAATCTTTCAAAAATAGAGACGGCGTTATGTTTACCTAAACCGGGCCACCGCCATGAATTCGCCATTGAAAAAAGTCTTAAAGATATTCAAGGTATAACTGGAGGGTTTCTTAAAATTCGTTTTCACCACTTTCATTTTGGCTTTTACAGTTCAGTTTTTCAGTTTTCTTTTGTTGTGGGTAAATACATTTTTTTTTTTGCAGAATTTTTCTAGTGACTTTTTTTTAGCGATTATCGCGAATATGCATATGCATGTTTTATGAAGACAGCGCATTTCTTGTCAGTTCTTTCCGTCCGGTTGCAGTTAGCGGTGGAAAGGCCAATTTCATGTTAAATGCAAGTCTAACTTTCAAACACTCACCGGTCGTCCGGAAAGGCAGCGACAGTCACACTGTGTCCGTCTGAACGCAAGACATGCAGTCAGTCTATCGGCTGCCACCAAACTCCATGTCCAAGACACTCACTTTAGATGAGTGATGTTGGTGGTACAGTAGAGCAGCTATGCCTGCATGCAGGCAAGCATTGCCACAACTTTCCGTGCGGCCCTTTCTAATGCCACTCGGTTGAATGTGGTACAAATACAATTTGTTTTGTTAACAATTTATGCAGTTACCATTGGCAAGACGGTGTTATTTTTTGCTCAGTGTTGCTGCTATTTTTGTTGTGGTGGTTAGCTATTGTTATGATGGAATAGTTGGCGAGATAGCTTCGTAGTGTTTTGCTTAGAAAAGCTAATAAGAAACATGAAATGCATAGAATAGAAAATAATGAAGGAAAGGTGCTAGTGGAAGAGGCGCCTAACTCATTTGTGGCTTTTTTTGTTGTTGTTGTGGTAGTTGTCATTGTCATAATTGTTGTTGGGGCGCTATTGTTGTGACAGAGCTGCCATTGCTCGAGAGTGCTGCCGTTGTGACGCCGAGGCGCTGGGGATTCCCAATGTTGTTGCTGATGGCTATATTGTGTTGCTGATGCGACACTGACATTGCCGACGATTATAGGCTGACAGTGATGATGATGATTGCTCAAGTACTGAGCGCATTATTGCTTGTGATGGCATTAGCATTGTTGATGTTGTTGTTATTGTTTGCTGTCGAGTGGAGTGTATTGGCCTCTTTTTGAATACTTCATCTGCTCGTCTCTGTTCATCTGTGATCTCAGGGGCCGCAATTGTCTTTCCTTTTCATGAAATTTGTTTTTGTTTTATAACAAACGATGTTGTCGGAAATTACTTTCGTTCATATTTAAATATGTCTAGCTGGTTGTAAAGGGTTACCAAATTAGAGCAACATATAGACTGTATCTTAAAAAGTCTCCACCATGAATTCGATATTGAAATGCAAAATTATTATTATTTTAAGCCCGTATGATAAGAATACCCGTTTTTGAGACCCTAGGCCATGCCGAAAGTTATATACACTCCACCATAGATTACAGTCAAATATAAACATTTTGTAAAGGGGGAGTAGCACTGGTCTCTTTTTTTTATAACGGCGTGTTTCTTTCCATACCAACATCATATATAAGACTTTCATATCCCTAGGCCGGGACAAAACTCATATACACTCCACCATGGATTACGGTCAAATATGAAAATTTTGTCAAGGGGGCGTGGCAACGGTCCCTTTTTCTATCAGGCTGTGTTTCTTTCCATTCCAACATCATATATACCAATTTCTTTTGTCATATCCCTAGGCCAGGAAGAAGCTTATATACACTCAACCATTGATTACGTTCCGATACTCAAATTTTGTTAAGAGGCGTGGCACCGGTTTCTATTTTTTTGTAATCAGCGTGTGTTTCTTTCCATTTCAACATCATATATTCTAACTTCTATCGTCATATTGGCATAAGTACATAAGGTATAGCCTTTAAAACTTCAGGTTGGTATGGGCGGCGGCGACAACGGGCGTGTCTGATTTGAACACAATATAATCTATACAAATTTGCTAAGCATTGATTTCATTGTGTTGAAAATTGTTTACGATTGGTGTGGCCATAAATGCGATTTTCTAAATGGGGCATGGTACTGTCCACTTTTTCTCCAAGATATGTTTCAATCCATACTAAATATCCTCGTCATATCTCTATGGCCGTGTTCTATTAGCAATAAAAGATTTTGTTTACAGAAAACTATGGACAATATCCGTTAACACCCTATTGTATTAATTTTATTAATTGTTTGGGATGAAAGTTATTCAAGAATAACCTTTAGTGTGCTTAAGCGACCTCAGTAATAACTCGCTTAGAGTATTTTCTGCATATTATAAATTTTGAAATCAAACGTTTTATGATGCTTAAGCCAATCACTTCTTGTATACAAAGAAATTAAAAAAAAATACTCGTAAAGTTATGAAGTTTTCGCCATAGCGATCACTTACTTGTTTATTTTGTTTTTAATTTCAGCCTTGTCATTGATTTCATCCTATTACTTTTTTAAAATGATCGATCTCTTAGCTTGGCCATAAATGCATTTTTTAAGGGAGGCGTGGCATTTCCCATATGTTTAGATCAATGCGAATATCATTTGTTTATCAGCCTCATATCTTTAATAGTTAAAGTAAGGGATGGTTGATTTTCTAGAGGTTGACCCAGTCCTTGTAAGGTGAAAATTCTTATCTCTTGTCAGATCTGGCCAATTTAAAATGATCGATCTCTTAGCTTGGCCATAAATGCATTTTTTAAGGGAGGCGAGGCATTTCCCATATGTTTAGATCAATGCGAATATCATTTGTTTATCAGCCTCATATCTTTAATAGTTAAAGTAAGGGATGGTTGATTTTCTAGAAGTTGACCCAGTCTTTGTGAGGTGAAAATTCTTATCTCTTGTCAGATCTGGCCAATTTTTAATAGAACCCGTTTCAGTGCAGTGCAACCACTTATCTTTCAGAAAAATTTTAATCATCTAGCTGCAATAGTGAGAACTGTAGTTTGCTTTCCAGAGACAGACAGATGGATAGACGGACATGGCTAGATCATCTTAGAATTTTACGACGATTCATAATAAAGTGTGGTTACATTTTAAGGACCGATGTTAAATGTGAACAACACCTAAACGTCAAGTATTTTTCTGCATTTCAGTTGATATTTCTCAATTTCAGACTAATTCAATTCGAACCATGGAAAGATACACAAGTAAGCAACGCGTTAAAGTTATTCAGGCTTATTATGAAGTGGATGATAAATTTTCGAAGAAAATCATCTTCAGTGATGAGGCACATTTTCACCTCAGTGGATTCGTCAATAGGCAGAATTGCCGCATTTGGGCGAATGATAATCCAAAAGTGCTTTTCGATAAACAATCCACCCACAAATAGCGACTGTTTGGTGCGCTTTATGGGTTGGCGACATCATCGGGCCGTATTTCGTCCAAAATGAGGCCGGTCAGGCAGTTACTGTGAATGGTGTTCCCTATCGTGAGATGATAACAAACTTTTTATGGACCGAATTGAAAGATATGGCTGTGGTCGACATGTGGTTTCAACAGGACGATGCCACTTGCCACACAGCTAACGAAACAATGGCTCTTTTGCGCGACATGTTTAAAGGCCGTGTTATCTCACTTCGTGGCGATGTTAATTGGCCGCCAATATCATGTGATTTGACACCCTTGGACTTATTTCTTAGTTGAAAGAAAATGTGTACGTTGATAAGCCAGCAACAACTCCAGAGATAAAGTGTGAGATAATTCGGCACATTAACGGCATATGCCTCAGCGACATGTAAAATTTGGATCATCGAATGGAGATGTGCCGCCGAGGTCGTGGGGGCCATTTGGACGATAGTTGGATCCATATATAATCGAAACATACTTATATTATCGTAATAAACAGAAATGACAAGAATTTTTTAAATAATTTGTGTTTTATTCAAAATCAACATCGGCCCTTAAAATTTAACCACCCTTGATATGTGACGTGCAAAATAGAAAGGGACCTAAGGTTAAAAACCAGTTTTGTTCAGGAGAGCCATTTTAAAGATTAGGTCCCTTTCTATTTGCGCTTAGAATCGTCGACTTCACTTTCATAAAACGCGCATATCTCTGGGAGGGAACACTTTTGGGGCATGGGATCGGTCTCATTCGATGCTTAGATGTTGTCCACATCAAAAACAGAAAAAAAAGGAAAATTGGTTTTTTTACCCTTAGGTCCCTTTCTCTATGCAATGTCACATATATAATTTATGGGGTTTCCGACCAGTACTTCGAATATACCTCCATTCATCTAAAGGGGGTATCAAAAGATAATACTTAAAACTATTAGAGATATGGCGACGATATTTTGAGGATAAAATATTGGACTGGATCGAAACATATCTTAAAGGAAAAGAGGGTGGCGCTATGCCTTTAAAAATAGCATATGCTGCTCAATTAATGGAACCTGAATTTAAAAAGACAATATTTCATTAACTATTAGATTTATAGGATGTGGAATATGCGAGTATAAAGCTGGCATGGATCGAAACCTATGCTGGAGAAAAAGTACCCGTTGTCAAGCCTCCTTTAAAAATTGCAAAGTAATGGACTGATCATTAAATATTTTAACAGAAAGAAATCAATGACTAATTTTTTATTATAGACCATTTTGTGGACAAAAGGGTGGGTCCCCGCCCTTGCATCCCTGAAGTTTAAAAGGCTATATTTTCAAAACTTATACAGCTATGATGATAATAGTTGGCATATATGATGTCGGTATGGAAGAAACGCACCTTTTATAATTTTTCATATTAAACCGTAATCCATGATGAACGATACATAAGCTTCAATAAGGCCGAAAATAATTTGTCAACTTGTGAGATCTTTCTACAGCTTACGCAGTTTGTATGAAATTTATAATAAGCAAATTATTTATTCCGCTTACGCACCCTTATTTGGAAGAATCATAATTTTTTTGGGAGAACCATTCGTTCGGTTTCTTGGCATTCTTAGTAATTATTATTTACCCTAGGTGATAAAACGAATTTTCTGACAGCGTTGTAGGAAATTACCTGAAAAGAGAAAAAAATGCAAAATCAAAATAAGATAGAAAGAAAAAATAGTAGCTTTTTTAAAGATTAAATTTAATGTTTCTAATATTAAAGTTATTTCGGTACAGTCATCTAAAACTCCTTGTAAAACTAGACCACTTACAAGAGCACAAAAAAAATTATAGTTCTTCCAAGAAATCGTTCACTAATGGTGTTTGCTTCGGTGCCAAAAAAAAATAAAATTTGCACTGAACCTGTATTTTTGTGTTCGTTTTTTTAAAAAAGTGCAACTCTACAAACATATTTTGATTTCGACTGTAAAAATGTTTCATGCAATGTATGCGAAATATTGCATTATTCTGCACTCACATTCGGTCTACTGTGTATAATTTTTCACCATAAAACTGCTGATATATTTCTAGCCTAATAATGAAAATGCGAATATTTATTATCAAAAATGTTTTTTTTTTTTGTTTTTCAAAGTATTCTCCAGCATGATTTATATACTTTTGCATGCGCTGAAACCAATTGTGGGAACACTTTTTCCACTCCGATTAAGACACTTCCAAAACATGGTTTCTGAACGCTTCAACAGCATCTTCTGGCGACGAAAATTGTTGACCACGCATTTTTTTCTTGATGTGAGGGAAAGAAGCTGCTAAGTCAGGGCTGTACGGCGGATTACCCATCAATTCGACGTTTTGACCGGTCAAAACGGCGCTGGTTTGAGCCGATGTGTGAGAACTCGCATTGTTATGGTGCACAATTATTCGTCTACTCTTCTTCGTTTTTCGAATTCTCCGAAGACTTCAGTTACACAAATTGTGGTGTACCACTCAGAATTGACCTCCTACGTTGCTCAAACGGAATAGTCGCCACATGACCAGTTTCGCCAAAAAAAACAGGCGACAATTTGCTTCGAATTGCTTCTTCAACGAACAACTTTTGTTGGATTTGGCTCGTCTTCGAAGACCCACACGTCCGATTGCTGTTTTGTTTCGGGGTCCTACGCATAGATCCATGATTCGTCAACTGTGATGACCTTATAAACGTCTAGTGAAGCACCGCGATCGTATTTTTTCAAAATTTCTTTGCATCAATAGACGTGAGCCTTTTTTTGAGCAATTGTCATATTGTGCGGGATCCAACGAGAATCCAACGGTCAGGTGTTCATGCAATATTGAATGTCTAAGGATGCCTCTATCTCATGGTATGTCACATGCCGACCTTGCATTATCAGTTCCCGCACGGCATCAATGTTCTCTGGCACAACGGCCGTTTTTGGACGACCTTCACGACCATCGTCTTTGAGCAAGCGTCGGCCACGATTGAATTCATTAAACCAGTTTTTCACAGTGCTATAGGATGGTGCTTCGTCGCCATACAAAGATTTAAGTTCATCGATGCACTCAACCTCAGTTTGTAGGAGATAGAGGTAAATGGAATGGAAAGGGGAAAAACTTGCCCTTACTGTCAATTCCTTTTGTGTTCATCGCAGTGTGAAGTTGGCTGCAGATTATTTTCTATATTTTCACACAAAATTCAGAACAATTAATTCACAGAATGTCAGAAAAGGCTATAATGCAAACAAAAATTGCCCTAACCGAATTGCCTTGTGTAAACACAAGGGGCAAGTTCAAAAAGGAATTATAAAAATTGACGCAAGTAAAGTTGCCTCGTCTTTATGGGGACATACACGACGACGCAGTTATTTAGGTTAAAATGTTGCTTATAAAATGTAGTTGGTTTTTCTTCTTGCCGTACTGTCAATGACTTTTGTGTTTATCGTAGCGTGAAGTTGGCTGCGGACTATTTTGTATTTATTCGCACAAAATTCAGAAGAATTAATTCACAGAATATGAGAAAAGGCAATAATTAAAACAAAAATTGCCGTAACAGAATTGCCTTGTGTAGACACAAGACGCAAGTTCAAAAGGGAATCATAAAAATTTAGGCAAGTAAAGTTGTCTCTGATATATGGCACCATATACGACGATGCAATTATTTAGGTTGAAACGTTGTTTATAAAAAGTATTTATTGGTTTTCTTCTTCTTAAAGGGTTGCTTAATTAAATATGTTAGAATGTTGGCTGTAAAAGTGTAGCGTTATGACAAGGTGGAAATAATATTTTAAAAATGTCGCTCTAAAATAATTTTTTTTTGAGAAACGAAATCACCATAATACATTTCGATTCGGTAAGCTAGGGTTATGACAGCCTCATATAAATTTCGTGTCATTTATAGTAACGCGTGATCCATTTCGAGGTTCCCTAATTTTTTAAAGAAAAAACACAGAAAATTCAAATTGAATGGGGAATGTTTATTATCATTCGAAAGAACATTTTTGGCATTTATTTTTAAAAGATTATGTCCATCAAATGTTGGCCGCGGCTACGTCTCAGATGGTCCCTCCGTTAAGTCCAATTTTCGATGCCTCGTTCGAGCATTTCGACTGGTAACTGGCGAATGACATGTGTGATGTTTTGCTTCAAGGCCTGAATCGAAGCGGGTTTTTCCGTTTAAAATTTAGACAACATATCCCCACTGGAAAAAGTGTGATAACGCACAATCTTGGTAGCCAATCGACTGGCCCAAAACGTGAAGTAATCTGACCACCGAAGTGTTCTGTCAATAAATCCACTGATTGATGTGATGTGTGGGAAATGGCGCCGCCTTGTTGAAACCAAATGTCGCCGAGATTACGAGCTTTAATTTCAGGCATCAAATAATTTTTGAAGAAATATGGACCGATGATTTCACCGGCCCACAAACCACACCAAACCGTTGTTTTTTTCTGGATGAAGTGGCAGCTCTTGAACCTCTTCTGGTTGTTCTTCGCCCAAATGCGGCAATTTTGCTTGTTTACATAGACATTGAGCCAGAAATGGGCCTCATCGCTGAACAAAATTTGGCTCGAAAACGTCGGATCTTCTTGGAACTTTTCAAGAAGCGAAGTCGCTTGGGAACGTCGGGCGGCTTCAGTTCTTGCACAAGCTGTATTTTGTGCGCTTTCAATTTAAAATCTCGACGTAAAAAGCGCCTAGTCGTTCCATACGTCAGTCCGAGTTGCTGCGAACGGCGCCGAATCGACTTTTCACGGTCTTGGTGTACACTCTCAGCTACGGCCGCTACATTTTCTTCACTGCGTGCTGGGTGTGGTCTATTCGGTCGAATATTGTTCAATAATGAATGCTGGGTCTCAAGATGGGTGATGGCATTGCGAATAGTATGCTCAGTAGCCTGATTATGTTGACCATTAGTTGAACGAAGTGCACGAAACACATTCCTCGCAGAATGTAGATTTTCGTAATAAAGTTGAACGATTTGTAAACGTTGATCAAACGTAAGTCTTTCCATGATGAAATGCCAAACAATACTAAACAAAAATGACATGACAGCATGACACGACTCACACGTGATCTGTCAAAAAAGGCTATTCAAAAAAGTATTTCTACTTGGATCGCCCATTATATCACTAGGGGTTATGTTTAAGCTAACTTCCATTTCAAACTGGTAAACCCAGTAGTTTTTCTGCTCGTCTTCCCCATATAAAAGTTGTCAATTATGTGTTGGATCTGTACAGGGTGGTCGATTAAATATTTTAAATTTGAAATCTGTTCTACCCAATTTTTCAGTACATTTTCGATTGTTTCGGGTCGAATCTCTTCTTATCTCCTGCCAAGCAACTTTCAGCCTATTTTGCGAAGCGAAAACGCATCGGATGGTGTTCCATTATGACAAACTTCAATCCAATAAAACCACAAATTTAAATAAATATCAGTTTTTTTTGTACAGCAGATTCAATTTTAAACTGGTAAATAGCTCACCCTATATGTGACGCGCAAAATATAAAGGGACCTAAGGGTTAAAACCAGTTTTGTTCAGGAGAGCCATTTTAAAGATTTAAATACGTGTATCTTTGGTGTACCATCACTTTCATAAAACGCGCATATCTCTGGGAGGGAACACTTTTGGGGCATGGGATCGATCTCATTAGATGCTCAGATGTTGTCCACATCAAAAAAAAGTGAAAATTGATTTTTTTACCCTTAGGTCCCTTTCTCTATGCGCTGTCACATATACTTTACAAAGTTGTCAAGTTGTATGACCTTAAAACCACTATTTTGATTTGGGATTTACTACAAATCACCAAAGGATTAAATCATTGCACTGATATTTCAGATACTTATAAACTCATATTTTTATAAACCTTTACATCACTTAATTCATTTGTCCACTTAATAAATGTCCACTGGCTGTTTTATGCCATCACCCTCTCTTCGGTTTTAATTCACTGCTCATAATTCGCAGATGTAATTGAATTAACTACGAAAGATTTGCTATTCTTCCGCTTTACATCCCCCCTTGTAAAGCCAACAAATGTTGTTTGGCTGGCTGCCGGGCATCGCCAGTGTTGAAGGAAAACGAAATGGATCATCTGGCATTTACGCCGGTCGTTTAATTAATTTGAATTTGTTTTGTCATTTTCTTTTGACAAATTATGACATTAATTGCTTAAATCATATTTCGTTTTTAAAAAGCAATTATCATAAAATTGACGTAACATTTTGGCTGGTCGTCTGACTACAGACTTCTTTGTGAGGCCATAATGTATTCGTTTTGTTGCTCTTAGTGTGAATCTTAACAAAAGTTTACATATGTAGAGACATACATAGAGTATTGCCAGTAATTGGTTAATTATTGAAAATGTTAATTTCTGTATTCATGTTGAGGACTATCAGCAATTTGTCATTTTCTTTGTTTTGTTATTTCGACAACAACGAGTCATTGTTAAATGACATAGCACTAAGTAGCTCATCAGAATATACAACGGCTTATGGCAGAGAGCAAAAACCTAAGAACGCCATCTGTTGGCCCATATATAGTAAATCTTTTTAAAAGGGAAAAAACGCTGACGAAATATCGCAATTAATCATTTTTGGACATTTCTTAGCTTCGAGGGCTGATATGTCTAATAGAGGGTTTTTCAATAGGGACATAACAATTTCGTATCTTTATGACAACTCTCCCTTACACATTTTCATTGATCTTCATTGCCAAAACGTTAGTCGAAATCAACATTTTTATCATGGTGAAGTTCACTTAAGAGCAGCCTTTGGAAATTATTAAAAATAACCACCGAAATTCTAAGTTTGTGGTCCCAACTTTAAGAGTGCTTACTCCAATTTTCCGATGAAGCTCATTTCTGGCTGAGTGGTTTTGTCAATAAACAAAATATGTGTTACACATGTGCATCAAGAGAGACAGAATTGCATAAGCAACAAAATTACTGTGTGGTGTGGTTTTCATGTCGGAGGTGATTGGGACGTTTTTTTTTGGCGACTAAAACAATCGTCAATGGAGAGCGCTATCGTGGCATGTTAGAAAATTATTTTTATCCAGAATTGGAATTGTCCAGAATTGGAGCTTGGCATCGACGATATGTGGTTTCAACAAGACAGTATCACTAGACACATAGCACGCGTTACCATTGATTTACTGAAAGGCAAATTTGGTAAACGTGTTATCTCGAGAAATGATCCGGTCGAATGGCCACCTCGTTAATGCGATTTAACGACATTGGATTTCTTTTTATGGGACCACATCAAGTCATTGGTCTATGCCAACAAGCCAACAACTTTAGACGAGCTCAGAGAAAACATCCAACTCAAAATTGCCAACGTTCCGGTCGAAATGTGTACAAGAGTGGTGGAGAAATGGGTCCAAAGAATAGATCGCTGTACACGGGCTCGTGGTGGTCGAATGACCGAAATCGAATTTCATTCCTAAATTGTAACATTTGCACTACACCTGGAATAAATTTGAACTCTATATCTTAAATATTCTGTGTTTTATTAATATACTAGCTGACCCGGCAAACGTGGTTTTGCCTTCAAATTTCATTTTCAGTGAAAGTCCGGTTCCGTTGCAAAGTGGTGGTGGTGGATTGATATTTTGAAGAAGAATGACAGGTGCACTGAACCGGCATACAAATATTATTCAAATAACATTAACTGGAGCAGAAATAATGGATTTTTAATTTGTGATTTGTATGAGTATGCCTTTGCCCAATCCCGCCCACATTTCCAGCAGAACTTAGAATAAGTACACCAAACCATCATACCTAACTTTGTTCAAATACCCTTAACAGGAGCAAAAATAATGGATTTTTAATTTGTGATTTGTATCGGAGATACCACGCCCACTTGGCCGATTTCATGCCAACTACACATATACCGTCTACAGACCATCCCCAACGTACCCTAAAATTGTTTACCAATTGTCAGGCTTCTAGCTCAAATAAACAGTTTTGCTACGCCTCTACCGTCCACAGTCCAAAATTTCGAATTTTCTATTTTCCTAGACCTTCGCGTAGCAACTATGAACAAACGCGCAGACTCAAGTTTCAAGTTTTAAGCGGTGTAACAAACCACATTTCATTTTTATATATAATGGGTGATCCAAGTAGAGATACTTTTTTCAATAGCCTTTTTTTGACAGATCACGTGTGAGTCGTGTCATTTTATTTTTGTTTGGCATTTCAACATGGAAAGACTTACGCCTGAACAACGTTTACAAATCGTTCAACTTTATTACGAAAATTCACGTTGTGTGAGGAATGTGTTACCTGCACTTTGTTGAACTTGTGGTCAACATACTCGGCCTACTGAGCGTACTATTCGCAACACTATCACCCATCTTGAGACCCAGCGTTCATTATTGAATTATATTCAAGCGAATAGACCACGTAAAGAAAATGTAACGGCCGTAGCTGAGAGTGTACACCAACACAGACGAGAGTCGATTTGGCGCCGTTCGCAACAACTCGGAACGACTTGGCGCATTTTACGTTGAGATCTTCAGTTGAAAGCGTGCAAAATACACCTTGTGCAAGAACTGAAGCCGCCCGAAATCGCTTCGCTCTTTGGGCTCTTAAAAAGTTCCAAGAAGATTCTGCGTTTTCGAGCCAAATTTGGTTCAGCGATGAGGCCCATTTCTGGCTCAATGGGCATGTAAACAAGCAAAATAACCGCACTTGGGACGAAGAGCAACCTGAAAAGGTTCAAGAGCTTCCATTTTATCCAGAAAAAACAACGGTTTGGTGTGGTTTTTGGTCCTGTGGAATCATCGGTCCATATTTCTTCAAAAATGATGCCGGTGAGAACGTTACCGTCAAAAGCGGCCGTTATAGTGCCATAATAACCGACTATTTGATGGCTGAAATTGAAGCTCGTGAACTCGGCGTCATTTGGTTTCAACAAGACGGCGCCACTTTTCACACATCGCATCAAGCAATGGATTTATTGAGAGAACACTTCGGTGAGCAGATAATTTCACATTTTTGGCCGGTCGATTGGCCACCAAGATCGTGTGACATCACACCGTTAGACTTTTTCCTGTGATATGTCCTAGTGATGTGTAAAGTGTAAAGTGAATGCGGACAAACCCGCTACGATTCAGGCCTTGGAGCAAAACATCACGCGTGTCATTCGCCAGTTACCAGTCGAAATGCTCGAACGAGTCATCGACAATTGGACTCACCAGATGGACTATCTAAGAAGATGCCGCGGCTAACATTTGATAGACATAATCTTCAAAAAATAAATGCCAAAGAATGTTCTTTCAAATGATAATAAACATTCAACATTCAATTTGAATTTTCTGCGTTTTATTCTTTAAAAAAGTAGGGAACCTCAAAATGGATCACGAGTTATAAGATAAAATTGTTATGCCCTTAATGGAAAACACTTTATAAACTTTTTTTTTTAAATACTTTTTTTAATTTTTTAACAATCGCGCAATTTTTGTTTAAATCGACGACTACGGCCTTTGAACGACATTGAACCTGGTTTATGTGTCAGAGTCTTTAAAAATATGGACCTTCGCATAGAGGTGTGGCACCAAAGCCGTGGCCGGTATTTTGTTGCACACATAATTCTCATAGATCCTTCTGTCATGACAAAACATATTAAGATCATTTTCTGCATATTTTGTTGTTTTATTCACCATTAACACATTGCGTTTTAGTTGGAGCTTAAGTGTGCGGCAGCTGTAATTCAATCTGAATCGATTTTCGTTAATGTTATTTAGATTGGATGCATTATGTGCTTACATGGGCGGTTCGGAAAGTTCTTAGCCTATCAATGAAAGATAATAGTTAGTTTTTCAAAAATATTTTTATTTTTTAATATAATCTCCTGAAACTTCAATACACTTCGTCCAACGCTTAACTAGCAATTCTATCCCTTGATTAAATTAGTTTTGCTCAAGGTCTTGGAAATAGTGGTTTACAACTGTAATTGCATTTTCATTTGAGGTAAAACGCTTGCCAGCAAGGATTTTTTTAGATTTGAGAACAGGTAAAAGTCAATAGGAGCTAAATCAGGAGAATAAGGTGGGTGGTCAAGCAACTCGTACTTTAATTCGTTGATTTTAGCCATTGTTAAAACACTCTTGTGCGCTGGTGCGTTGTCTTGAAGAAAAATTATTTTTTTGTATTGTAAGCCAGGACGTTTCTCGAATTTGTACATTTAATTGATCTAAAAGGTTGCAACAGTACTCTGAATTTATTGTTTTACCCTTTTGCAGATAGTCAATCAATAAAATACCTTTGAAGTCCGAAAAAACCGTTGCCATAACCTTGCCAGCCGATTGAATTGTTTTTGCCTTCTTTGGGGCACTTTTTCTAGCTTCAGTCCATTGTTTGGATTGTCTCTGGATTATAGTGGTGGATCCATGTCTCATCAACATTTATGAAACGACGCTTAAAATCCATTTTATTTCACTGAAAACGATCCAAACAAGCTTGAGAAATGTTCATTCTTATGCGTTTTTGGTCGACTGTTAACAAGTGCGGCACCCATCTTGCAGAAAGCTTTTTCATCTGTAGTTCTTCATGCAAAATTAAATGGACTCGATCATTTGAGATGCCCATGATATTAGCTATTTCACGCACTTTTATTCGTCGATCATTTAATACCATATCATGCACTTTGGCTACAATTTCTGTTGTTGTTGCTGTTTTTGGACGTCCACTACGTGGTTCATCTTCAATGCTTGTACGACCACATTTAAATTCAGCAACCCAATTTTTTACTGTTGCATATGAAGGAGCACTTTCACCTAACACATTCACCATATCATTATGAATTTCTTGTCCCGATAAACCTTTTTTATGTAAATATTTAATGACACCACGCATTTCTAATTTTTCCATTGTAAAAAAATCGCGGATGCGTCTTTTGTGAACACCTGTTTCTATATGAAGGAGTTGCCAGATCGAAACAAAATTTAACATGTGTTTATAGCAGAGATGGAAGTTTCCAAAACACTTAACTTTTTTTTTGTTTATACCGCGCTTTTTGTGCTAGGCGCGGTATAAACCACCCGAACCACCCTCGTACATGGGCTCATATGACCGAAATCGAATTTCATTCTTAAAATGTAACATTTGCACTACACCTGGAATAAATTTGAACTCTATATCTTAAATATTCTGTGTTTTATTAATATATACGAGGGCTGCTGTATACATTTCTGGCCTAATAATGAAAGTACGAATATTTATCATCAAAAATGGTTTTATTGTTTTCAAAGTATTCTCCAGCATGATTTATACACTTTTGCATGCGCGGAGCACTTTTTTTCACTCCGATTGAGACAGCTCCAACACATTGTTTTTGAACGCCTTAACAGCAACTTCTGGCGACAAAAAACGTTAACCACGTATTTTTTCTTGATGTGCGGGATGGGCGCTGGTTTGAGCCGATGTGTGAGAGCTCGCATTGTCATGGTGCACAATGATTCGCCTTCTCTTGTTCGTTTTTCGAATTGCTCCTAAGACTACAGGCAAACAAATTCTAGTGTACCACTCAGAATTGGCCGTTCTACGTTACTCAACTGTCGCCACATGACCAGTTTTGCCGAAGAAACAGGCGACCATTTGCTTCGAAGTGTTTCTTCCACGAACAACTTTCGTTGGATTTGGCTCGTCATCGAAGACCCACACGGTCGATTGCTGTTTTGTTTCGGGCTCATACGCATGGATGCATGATTCGTCACCTGTGACGATCTTATAAACGTCTTTTCAAAATTTATTTGCACCAATCGACACGAGCCTTTTTTTGAGCGATTGTCAAATTTGTGCGGGATCCAATGGGATCAAACCTTTTTTACGGCTAGGTGTTCATGCAATATCGAATTTATGCTGGTGGAAGAAATGCCCAAAGATGTCTCTATCTCACGCTATGTCTCATGAGGATCTTGTATAATCCCTTCACTCACAGCATCAATGTATCAATGTCTCTGGCACAACGGCCGCTTTTGGACGACATTAACGACCTTCGTCTTTGAGCGAGCTTCGGCCACGGATGAATTCATTAATCCAGTTTTTCACAGTGCTATAGGATGGTGCTTCATTGTCACACAAAGATTTAAGTTCATCGATGCACTTTCGTCGTTATAATCCACGTCGAAAGTTGTGAAAAATTATCGCACGAAAATGTTCACGAGTTTATTCCATTTTTTTGGCCAAATTGAATTTTTCAAGTCACTGTAAACAACTCAAATGATGGTCGTACTTCAAAACGTTTTGAGTATGTTTTTGCTAAAAAAAAAATGTCAAACTTTCCAATGGAAATGTCGGATGGCGCCAGGCAACACTCAGTGTTGCCTGGGCCAGAAATATTTATAGCAAACCTCGTAAAACTGTTGTGTCCTTTATGGAAAACCCTTTTAAAAACTCATTTTTGAAGAAGGCCACCCAGCTTATTTTTATAATTTTTTAAAAATAACGCAATTTGATAGGGGATTAAACCGGTTCAAGACCACTTGCTTCTATATTTAAATAGAAGACAAGTTTTTAACAAAATGGCAAAGTGACATTGATTTTCGTGGCTGCACACTACTTTTATCATGATTTCGGGTCCGTGACAAACCTCTTCAGAAAGCCTTGCTGCAATTGATGCAAGTAAAACCGAACTCCATAAGGCCAGGCTCTCCCCAAGCGAATGAGAACTACTGTTGTAAACCTTACGTTTCCAGTTTTCTTTACACAATTGCCCACGAAAATACAACTCACTCTTGCCACCTCTAAAGAGACTCCACATCGCAATTTTTACTCTAATCGACGTCTACTTTGAACGACATTGAACCTGCATTTTGTGTCCGAGTCATTAGAAATTTGGACCATCGGATAGTGGTGTGGAGAGCATTTGGCCGATATTTTGTGGCAGACATAGTTGTCATAGATCCTTCTGTCATAAGAAAATTTTATTCGCAATCAACACATTGCGGTTTAGTTGGAGCTTTAAGAGCTTTGACAATTTCAAGGAAACTTGCTTCATTCTGCTAGTTTGGGCCAAGGGAAAACCCCTTTTCAGAACCTAAAGCTCTAAATGCCACATATAACATTGGATTCCAACCAAAGCGATACGAGTGAACTTGAACAATAGCTCATGTTCATGTTTTTAAATAGCACCTTGAGGTCCTGCAGCACTTAAAGTCACAAATTAAACAGGATTGTGCCCAATTTTGCATTGAATGTTATGAGCGGCCAATATTTAACTCTAAATAGTTAATTCTCGTAAACTCTAGTGAAACAGGATCATACTTTTTTGATTGGCCCAAATAAAGGCCCTTACGCATATCACATCCGCTTCTAAGCGAGTGTCGCAAAGAGCTCTATGAGCGACCACTACCCGATTCTGGTGAAGTGGAACCAAATAGGTACATGTTTTGGAATAGCATTTCTTAATAAAGGCATCTTAATAAATTTCCAGCTTCTCAAGGAATTGTTTGAGTCAGCATTGAGCTATCAGCTTTTGCCATAAATAATTGATAACAAGTCTTATATCTTGAATTTTAATTTTTTTTAAGGAAACCTTGCAAAATGTAGCCTCATCTCAAACATATCCGAAGTGTATAATATTTCAACTAATTTAAAACAAATTGATATTTTCTTTGCACCCACCCATATAGGAATATATGTATATACGAATACTCATTTACTATTGAGTTTTATTGTCAATCTTATGTTTCCGTGAAATGGAAATGAAATCACTTTTTCATTCTTCGAATGTTTGCAACAAATTCCGACATAAACTGTAATTAAGAATCTCTTACAACCATTTAGCGGCAGTAATTGAAAAAAGCCGCCGGCGACATGCAATCTTTAACTTTCATACTGGAAAAAAAACCAACGACAACAAATAATTGACTTGATACGACGCCGCGCCGTTACTCTAGCCGAATAGCCTGGCAAATAAATAATTGATGACACCATTTCTGGACATAAGCGAACGTATGAATGAATGCAAAATTCATAAAAAAAAAGTAAACCTGGGCAACCAACCGGTCAGCGGCAATCAATAGCCAATCTTCTTTTCAGAAATCTGGAGCGATAAAAACAGGCTTTTGCTCGGAGATGACAGATGCTTTAAACTTTATGACATTTGACTACATTTTCAACATACCACAATGACAAAAAACACTGAAACGAAAAAAAACACAAAAGCGAAGCATTCATATGCAATCGCTGCTCCATGGGATGCCATAATGCATTTGTCGATTGCACGGATGGGGTCATGCATACGATTGACATTGAGTAATGATGGAAAGACTGAAGGGATTGGACCTGACTGACTGACAAACAGCGTGATGGAATGAAGGAATGTCAGCATTACATGCCAGACTGGGAGAAAAAACAAAACTTCTGCGGGCTTGTTAGTAATGTTGTCATGGAAACGAACGAGGGCTGCTTGAAAAGTTCTAAGGACTTCAAGGTCCATCACACAATAGTCAAATCAAGGATTACCTTAAGAAAGTGTACATTTTCCAAGTGCATTTGGTCCCCTGAACCGATATCGTCCATTTACAGGATGGAGCGTGGTAATATGCTTTTTTTTGCACTGCAGGCTGTAGCGGCACTGTTGGTCGAAGATAGTGGAGAGTGTGCGTGGCTTATAGTGGCTGACGGGAGATTTCCATTCGTCTACCTTTCAGTTGCTTGCATTGAACACGTGAGAAGAGTTCCTTTTGTGTTGAAGGGTATTTTTCAAATGCGCACCCGATCTTTGCAGTGCAGCGTGCTTTTCGTTTACGATTTGCTGTTCCCCCATGCGAAGGTGTTCCAGGACGGCAATCAATTGTAAATTGGGTAAACTCATTGAGAACAGCAGGGAATGTGTCATGTGTACGAAGGGGACCTGGGAGAAGGATTACAACACCACACAACATCAAGAGAGTTAGAGCAGCAGTACTGCAATATCCGAAACGCTCTGCTCGGAAACATTCACTTTCTCTTGGCAATTTCAGACTTTTTTCAGCCGGCTCTTGAGACAATTCAATTAGAGGATACATGGTTCCAACAGGATGGGGCCACTGCACACATAGCTGGGGTTACCATGAATTCTTTGAGGCAAATGTTGCCTGGACGGCTAATCTCTTTGATGGGTGATGTGAACAGGCAGGCTCGCTTACCAGACTAAGTCCCAGCGATTTTTTTTCCTTTGGGGTTACCTGAAGTCAAAGGTGTATATCAACCGTGCCAACACCTTGGAAGACCTAATTAACAATATTGAGGCTGAAATTGGCAGCAGACTTTATCTTTAGAAATTTACGACGACCAATAAAATTAATAAACTAACAAAGGCTAGAATTTCATCGAGTACTAAGTACGGACATAAATACTGTTACACACGTTTTATGCTGTAAAATAAAAAGTACTGAATGTGTTTGGACCAAACATTTGTTAATATATTTATTGATGTACGAGTATATTGTATCCAAAAAGCATCTGCTTATTCGAAATGTCCGCCTTTTGCCTTTACACATGCCTTAAGTCGCACTGGCCAATCGTCAATAGCTGCACGAACCCCGTCCATTGGAAAATTGGCCACAGCTCGAAGCAGTCTTAAGAGATTCAATGTTGGAGTATCTTTTGTGACAAACCTTGTCCGCTAAAACCGTCCACAATTTGTAATCCAATGGGTTCAAATCTGGACTTGAAATTGTGTCGAAGCCAGGCCTGGGACGTTTTAGCCTAATGGGCCGGCGCAGAATCATGCTGGAAAGTCCATGGCTGGTCTTGGAACAGGGAATTGTTAAGAGGCTTCGCAACAGCTTCCAAACGGTTTCTTGGTAAACTTTGGCCGATGTTTTGACTCCATGTTCGCAGAAATGCAGGTCAGTGACCCCATCGTAAGAGACACCCCACCAAACCATGACTGAAACTGGGTGATGGCCCTTTCCACCCTTGGGATCAGTTCAGATGCTTCCTCCTCTATCATTTTGCTTGTTACATTTTTTCTGAACGGTAAAAAGTTTTTCATCGGTGAACAAAATTTTTCTGTGCAAGTTATCAGCGTGCTTCACCAGACGTTTGCATTTTTCAATCCCATTTTTTTTAAAGCTGCAGTCAATAAATGTCCGGAACGTCGTTTGAAAGCCCCAAGTCCCAAGTCAATTTTTGGTGATTCGACTCATAGTCTTTTGCGTGATATTCATCTCACGGGCCATGATTTTCTGTTTTCGGAGCGGATTTCTGTGAATTCTTGATTTAACGGCGTTGATGACATGCGGTGTTCGAACAGAGCGTGGGCGGCCCGACCGGTGGCGGTCTTTTACATCTCTAGTCTCCTCAAACAGTTTTATGCATCGGTAGACGAACATGCGGCTAATCCCTAGTGGCCGGAGCGTTTTGAAAATATCGCTTTTTTTCATTTCACACATGAAAAGCGCTATTACAGCGATACGGTTCTCATTATCTGACCACTCCATGATGGAAATTGAAACAATTTTAAAATCCCGTTACAGACTAAGGCTATTGAGGTTAGCTTTCAAAACCCATATGACATTAACGGGGTATGTTCAGTTTTACTATTGAAATGGGCGTGTTCAATGTTGTAACAGTATTTATGTCCCTACTTAGTAGAATAAGGTCGAGGGAATTTGTGATAATATTATCGACATTATTACGGGCAGTATGCTCGACAATATTATCGACAAAAGTTTTCATCAATATTTCAAACAGTGCCATCTTTTATATTATCGACAATATCGTCAACTATACTTGATGTACGAGGGCGACCGCAAAACTAACTGGCCTGGTACATTTTCTGTTTTACTAGCAACTTTTTTTGTTTTGTTTTTTTAAAAGCAATCTTTTATAAGCCATCTGTCAAAATTTCCGAAATATTTAAGGATTATTTTCTTTGTTACAGGTGATTGAAGTAAACAAGTTTTATAATTTTTGAAAAATGGAAAATAAAGAGTTTCGTGCGGTAATTAAACACTTTTATATGAAAGGTTATACGACACAGTTAATCAAAATTGAATTGGATTCTGTTCATAGTGATAATGCTCCATCATACTCCACCGTGAAATCCTGGGTTCAACAATTTAAAATGGGTCGTTCAAGTACGGAAGATGAACAACGCTCTGGAAGACCGACAACTGCTACTACTATTGAAAACATTAGAAAAATATTTAATGAAGTGACTAAAGATAGACGTATAAAGCTCAGAGAACTTGCTGATATTGTTAAAATACACGAAACACAAGTTTGGAGTATTTTACATGATGAACTCCACATGAAAAAGCTATCCGCAAGATATGTGCCGCGTTTGTTGACTTTGCCCCAATTCCGTTGGACCAATTCCGAGGAGCTTTTAGCGATTTATCAGCGTAATCCAATAGAGTTCTGGCGCCGATTCATAACTGTTGATGAAACATGGATCCATCACTACCTCCCAGAATGCAAAGAACAGTCAAAACAATGGATAGAAGCTGGTAAAAGTGGTCCCAAGAATGCGAAAACTGTTGTCAGCAGGAAAAGTAATGGCCACAGTATTTTGGGATGCAAGGGGTATACTATTTATTGATTATCTTGAGAAAGGAAAAACTATAAACAGTGAATATTATTGTGCATTATTGGATCGGTTGAGTGAAGAAATCAAGATAAAACGACCGCATTTAGAAAAAAAGTTCTTTTTCATCAAGATAATGCTCTTTCACATACTGCATTTTAAACTCAACAAAAACTGGCCGACTTACGATTTGAAATTGCTCCGCATCCTCCAAATAGTCCAGCTTTAGCTCCTTCTGATTATTTCTTGTTTCCAAATTTAAATAAATTTCTCGGTGGCAAAAAATTTCCGTCCAATAGCAAGGTTATTGCTGAAACTGAGGCATATTTTGAAGGTCTTGAAAAGTCTTATTTTTCGGATGGAATTAAAAAACTTGAAAAACGTTTGATGAAGTGTATTGATTTGGAAGGAGATTATGTTGAAAAATAAATAATAATAATATCAAAAAAAAACGGTTCTTTTTATGTTAGGCCAGTTACTTTTGCGGTCGCCCTCGTACTAGGTGTTGATTAAAGAGAAAATATGAATTATTATCGAAAACTATGTTGCCTTTTACTTTAAGCGTTTATTTACTATTGAAAACAATTTAAGCAAATGAAGACTGATATTGTCATCTCTTGACCACCTGCACTTTACCAGCGGCCCTCGGATATATGCATATTGGCATAACACTCAGTCATTTTATGACTTTTTGGTTTTGACACTTAATCAACAATTAATTATTTGAATACTTGCTGTGAAACTCAAACATTTGCAGTGTTCACGTATCGCCACATCGCTCAGCTCAGCTCAGTCTGACTGATGAAGTGCTTGTTTTCAATTACATATTTTGAATCGCGCCGCCCCCAACCCCCGCCAAGGGGGCGGGTGATTTTTCGCTTGAAATATGCGCGCGAACGCATGTATGTGCGCTGGATCGAAATGATTTAATGCAATGCGTAGCAAATGCGAGTGTGGCTGTATGCAAATTTCGTTATTTGCATATGTACTTACATTGCAAGTAGTACATCGATTGGTAGTTTATTATGTACGTACGTATGCCTGTACATATGTACATACACTCAAGTGTACACCAAAGTGCAAATAAATATATACGAGTATACATTTTATGTAAATTGATATTATCAACAATTTGCAAGAGTAAAAATAAGAAAGGGTGCGAGGGGGAAAATGAGCAAACAAACAATTGAAATATACTCGAAACATTTTGTCGCTGGCGCTGGTGCGAGCAATTGAAATTGAAATCGCACGACTCCAACGTATTCGTATGTAAGTGCGTCGGTAAAATTCCGCATTCCAAAGTTGAAAAAGTACAAATTTTTACTTGAGAGGAGTGGGGAAAATCGCTTCAATAGTAACATACATAAACTCACGACAGATAGTGACATTAACGATACGACCAGCCGCCGGAAGAGATCCAGGGAGAGAGGACGGACGAATGGACAGACAGACGGACAACCACTCAGCCGGAGTACATTAAGAAACAATATCTCATTAATGAAATCATTAAAAAGCAATTATAGGTACATTTCACATGCGATCGGTTGGTGGTGAGCCACTATGCCATGGAACAGGCACGTTCAATCTCAGGCGACTTCGAATAGGCAAAAGACACAGACAAAATGTTAATTGTCAGCCGAATCATGGCATTTACAGTAACAATAATAGGCGTGTTTCATTCAGTTAAATAAAATCAAGTAAAAAGTCAGTTCATTTATGCGACTAACATACACCCTCTTCCATTTATGGAAATTATGACTTCCTTCCTTCCGGCCTCCATTACCTAAGGAGTACAGGTTTTATCGAAATCTCGTAAAAGCTCGATTGAGAGGAAAGTGCTAAATTAAGGCGTGGCATCTAAAAATTTTTCTTATGCAAATACCAAAATTAAATAAATATATTGCGGAAAAAATACAAGACAAACTAATGCTTTAGGAAAAAACGTATGTGGGTTTCAAACTACGCTCGCATTTTACAGTGTGTGTGTGTGTAAGAAGCAAGAAGAGGCGTGGCTATAGCTCCAAATTTATGTAAGCTAGTTTTATTAATATTTTATTTGCCAAATACATATTTTTGGTAGAATCGTCTGAATAGTATTGCGATTATTATGCGAATACCAGAAGTGGGCGGAATGGTGCGTTTAGTTTGGGGGGTACCAGAATAGGGCGTGTCATTATTTTTTTTCGAACTCGTGCATAGAGCCGTTTTTAAAAGACAATAAAGTTCACAATTTAAGTGAACACACTAAAGAGCACTGGTTTTATCGGAATGTTATAAAAGGTGGTAGAATGGGCGTGGCATCTACTTTTTTCTTAAGAGCATACAAAGTTTCATTAAGTAAATCTGCAGCAAAAAGGCATGAGAAATTAATGTATTAGGACAAAAGTTATGTGGGTTTCAATCTACGCTCGCATAGTACAGTGTGTGTGTGTAAAAAGCAAGAAGGGGCGTGGCTAAGGCTCCACATTTTTGTTAGCTATTCCAACATATATTTTATTAGATTATTACTAATTTTTAGCAGTATAGTATTAAAATTATTATGCAAACACCAAAAGTGGGCGGAATGGAGCATATGTGCTGGAGGTACCAGAACAGGGCGTGTCATTATTTTTTTTCGAACTCCTGTATAGAGCCGTTTTAAAAATACAATGAATTTCACAATTTAAGTGAACACAATAAAGAGCACTGGTTTTATCGAAATGTTATAAAAGGTGCTAGAATGGGCGTGGCGTCTACTTTTTTCTTAAGAGCATACAGTTTCATTAAGTGAACCTGCAGGAAAAAGTCATGAGAAATTCATGTATTAGGAAAAAAATTATGTGTATTTCAATCTACGCTCGCGTTGTACAGTGTGTGTGGAAAAAGCAAGAAGGGGCGTGGCTAAGGCTCCACATTTTTGTCAGCTAGTCCAATTTATATTTCATTAGCTTCTTACTAATTTTTAGCAGAATAGTATCAAAATTATTATGCAAACACCAAAAGTGGGCGGAATGGTGCATATGTGCTGGAGGTACCAGAATAGGGCGTGTCATTATTTTTTTACAATGAAGATCACAATTTAAGCGAACACACTAAAGAGTACTAGTTTTATTGAAATGTTGTTAATGGTGCTAGAATGGGAGTGGCATCTACTTATTTCTTAGAAAATTTAATTAAGTTAATCTGCAGGAAAAAGTCATGAGAAATTCATGTGTTGGGACAAAATTTATGTGGGTTTAATCTACGCTCGCATAGTACAGTGTGTGTGTGGAAGAAGCAAGAAGGGCGTGGCTAAGGCTCCACATTTCTGTCAGCTAGTCTTATTTATATTTATATTTAAATTGCCAATTGTTTATTTTGAATGGTTTTAAAATTAATATCCGAATACGAAAAGTGGACGGAATGGCGCATTTGCGCTGGAGGTACCAGAATAGGACGTGTCATCCACTGATGACGTGTAGAAACACGTGTATAAAACAATTTTAAAAATACAATGAAGTTCACAATTTAAGCGAATTTCACGTAATAAAGCAGTGCCATTTCTGTGGGAGGTAACAGAAAAAGATAGTACAGTGTTTGTGGAAGAGGAAAGAAGGGGCGTGGCTAAGGCTCCAACTTTTTGTCAGCTAGTCCAATTTATATTTTATAAAATTATTATGGAAATACCAAAAGTGGGCGGAATGGTGCATTTACAGCGGAGGTGCCAGATTAGTGCGTGTCATCTACTAAAGGGTGGTTAAATTTTATGGGCCGATGTTGAGTGTAAACCACACCTTAACGTCAAGTTTTTTTCTGCGTTTCATTTGATTTAGATTAGGAATACTGGAAGACTCAATGGATAAGTCGGTCTTAATATGTTATTTATATAACTAGAATATAGAGGCTAAAAGACAAACATATCTCCTGGAAGACTTTATAAAAACCTAGCTGAAACGGCAACATCTCACTTAAATAAGTTGTAGTTAAAACAATGCTTTATCTGATCGAACTTTAAATATGGCCTGAAGAGCGGCAGGGATATTTTGAACGATCGACCAATATAACCGAGCTTCGGTATTCTTTGTTTAATTCGCTCATAAAGCCCTTTTCTAAATTTAAGTGATATCGGATATAAGGTACGACTTGTAGACCGGGCCTTAAATCGGCAATTACCTACATAAAAACGTGAAATGATATTTTCCAATATTACTAGGATTGATAATAGATCTTCCATATAGTACTATACTACATTTGACCAAGATCAAATGTAGAATGTGCATGGGGACTAAACTTGCATGGTACAATGGGTGATATGATCCAATATACCATGCAATGGTTTTACCCACAGGACACGAATCGAAAGGAACCAGTGTGCAGGGGCTATTCGAAACCTTGGTCTTTTAGTGACTCGTACAAATTTTGGCCAGAGTTGGATGTAATATGTGGTATTTTCAGCTCCGGACTTTGAGCTTAAACCGGAAAGGTAAGCCATCATAACATGGCCCTACATTGAGCAATTTTGAGAGGGTTCGCTCAATTAAATCAGTTAGTGGTACTGAATCGATTCGGGTCTAATTAAAGGGTGGCTAAATTTTAAGGGCCAATGTTGAATGTGAACTACAGCTAAACGTCAATTTTTTTCTGCATTTCATTTGATATTTCTCAATTTCAGACTTACTCAATTTGAACCGTGGAAAGATACACAAGCGAGCAACGCGTTAAAGTTATTCAGGCTTATTATGAAAATGAAAATCAATTTTTGAAGAAAATCGTCTTCAGTTATGAGGCACATTTTCACCTCAGTGGTTTCGTCAATAAGCAGAATTGCCGCATCCAAGAGTGATTATCGAAAAAACAAAAAGTGACCCTTTGCTGCGGCTTATAGGCTGGCGGCATCAAGGGGCCGTATTTTTTCCAAAATGAGGCCGGTCAGGCAGTTACTGTGAATGGTGTTCGCCATCGATGATAACAAACTTTTTATGGCCCGAATTGGAAGATATGGATGTGGACGATATGTGGTTTCAATAGGACGGTGCCGCTTGCCATACAACTAACGAAACAATTGCTCTTTTGCAAATTCAATGGCCGTGTTATGTCACGTCGTGGCGATATTAATTGGCCGCCAAGATTATATGCTTTGACACCGTTGACTTCTTTTTTGTGGTTATTTGAAAGAAAAGGTGTACGTCGATAAGCCAGTAAGAATTCAAGAGCTAAAGCCTGAAATAATTCAGCACATTAACGTCAAAGAAAATCAATTATGCCTCAGCGTCATCGAACATTTGGACCATCGGATGGAGGTGTGCCGCAGAGTCGCGGCTGCCATTTGGCCTATATTTTGTTCTATTGTACCTTATTGAACCATACCAATATTATGACAATAAAAATAAATGACAATAACTTCCTAAAAAAGTTGTGTTTTATTCAAAATCAACATCGGCCCTTAAAATGTAACCACCCTTTACTTATATTTTTTAGGGTAACAAATATCAGCACTACGTAATACTAGCATACCATAATACCCTGTACAACAGACTGGTGTAGGGTATAAAAACTTGGTACCCTTCCGGTCCAAAAAGTACTTCTTTATCTCCTTTTTTGTAACAATTTGCCAACTACATTTATTATCCCTGACGTACCATGAGAAATTTAAGAACGATTGGGTTTTCTTGGTAGTTTCCAGAGCTTTAGGACCGTAACTTGGGAGGTTCCCTTGTTAGAGGGCTATTCGCAAACATGAACCTATATGGTCCAACTCTACAGGATATGGGTGCTTGAATAAAGCATGTACCTTGTTGAAAGTTTATAAACTAAAATTAGAAAAAACGATGTATTTAATTAGTCCGATGTGGGCTTTTGAATTAAAATCACAATAAGCTGATGAAAATATAAAAATCTCTGCAGCCTAGTGTAGTTTGCTTTTAAATCTGACATATACCATCCACATCAGAAGCAATTATCCTTAATCTTAAAATATACTTCTCAAACACCACTATACTTTTAAAAGCAATAATTATTTTGCAATCTTGTGGTCCCAACCAATTTCTTGTCCTCCACTTGTGTGGCCACACATCGTAACCCTCCCAATGACCTCCTGACAACACGAAGAAGTGGTGGCAATCCTTCTCTCCCCCACTTGGCGAAACTATAAAATGTCATCAATTTTAATTACAAAAGCTCTGCTTCACAATTCGGTTCAAATGAAAAGGACCATTTATTTAATTTTCTGTTATATTTTTCCTCTTTTTGCTGCAATCTGAAAGTTCCATTAAAATGCCAACGCTTGGAAAACTTCAAATGTCCTTTAAGGACTTCACCAGGAATCCCATTCCTCTCGCTCCTTCATAACGTTGTCCTTTAAACGTAGAGTGACAGGAAAACAAAAAAAAATAAAAGAGACTTTTGCATTGGGGGACTAGAGTTTGAAAGTGAAAAATGATTTTTCGCACTTTGCTTGATTTTCACACACACACAACACAACTGTTGTCGCCTCATGCCGTTCACACTCGTTGCGTTTACGCAAACCAATTCAATTTGAAATGGTCAAAACCAAAAATTAAATAAATGATAGCAACCAGTGCAATTCATTATTGAGAGCAGCAACAACAGCAGCAGTAGCACCAGCAATTATTGTCAAATACTAAAAGGATCTGAAATGAAGAATAATGTTTGTGATGTTAAAGGACATTCGTATGAGCTCCTTCTTCGCTTTTGTTATAAACGATTTTCAGTTAAGTTTGGAAATCTATTGTTTTATTTCGTTAGAATTAATGGATATGGAGTAGAATGTGATTTAAAGGAAGAGAGGAAATTAAGGATATCTGCGAAATCAGAGGGTGTATCTAGAATACATTAAGGTTGATTTAACTTTTTCTTTTGTATGAAATTAGCTTAAATCTAGTAAAATCGCCGCTAGATTAAGCAGGTCAACTTGAATCTATAAATTCTGTGCGACTTTTGGTCTTCAGAGCCCTTACAGCAGATTCACATACCTTCATATTAGTGTGGGTACCCACAAAAGGAGATTGTGAAGTCACATGATGATGATATAAAAAGGGAGGTTTCTCAATAGTACTGAGAAAATCCTCAAAAGTATTTAGTTCTGATGAATAGTATTGAGGAAATTCTCTAGTGTTGAGTAATATGATTCTAAAGGGAGTCCCCGCATTTACACATATTTAAGAAATATTTGTGAGTGGTACTTATATTTGACAGCGCATAGAGAAAGGGACCTAAGGGTAAAAAAATCAATTTTCTTTTTTTTTCTTTTTTTTTTGATGTGTACAACATCTGAGCATCGAATGAGACAGATCCCATGTCCCAAAAGTGCTCCCTCCCAGAGATATGGGCGTTTATGAAAGTGAAGTCGACGATTCTAAGCCCAAATAGAAAGGGACCTTATCTTAAAAATGGCTCCCCTGAACAAAACTTTTCATCAACTTTTAATTTTTTTTTTTGATGTGGACAACATCTGAGCCCATGCCCTAAAAGTGTCCCCTTCCAAAGATATGCGCGTTTTATGAAAGTGAAATCGACGAGTCTAAGCGCAAATAACAAGGGAGCTAATCTTTAAAATGGCTCTCCTGAACAAAACAGGTTTTTAACCAAAGGTCCCTTTCTATTTTGCGCGTCACATATATAAAATTTGTCATTCCGTTTGCAACACCACTAAATATTGATCAGAGACTCTATAGATTAAAGACGGTCTAGCCATTCTCGTCCGTGTGTCGTTTGAAAGCACGATCGAGGTCAAGCATTTGTTGCCACAACCGAATTTGAGTCAACCAAATGTTGGTGGTTGCACATACTATCCATGTATTCCATTTTAACAGCCGAATATATTTCCACACCAAAAAGTCAAGTTTTTTCTGTATTTCATTTGATATTTCTTAATTTCAGACTAACTCAATTTGAACCATGGAAAAATATAAAAGCAAGCAAAGCATTTAAGTTATTCTATAGCGGATGATCAATTTTCGAAGAAAATCATCTTCAGGGATGAGGCACATTTTCACCTCAGTGGATTCGTCAATAATCAGAATTGCCGCATTTGGGCGAAGGATAATCCAAGAGTGATTGTCGAAAAAACAATGCAGCCACAAAGAGTGACTGTTTGGTGCGGTTAATGGGCTGGCGGCATCATCGGGCCGTATTGGGCGAATTATAATCCAAGAGTGATTGTCGAAAAAACTATGCCCCTACAAATAGTGACTGTTTGGTGCGGTTAATGGGCTGGCGGCATCATCGGGCCGTATTTTTTTTCAAAATGAGGTCGGTCAGGCAGTTACTGTGAATGGTGTTCTTTATCGTGAGATGATGACGAACTTACTATGGCCCGAATTGGAAGATATGGATGTGGACGATATGTGGTTTCATCTGGACGGTGCCACTGACCACACAGCTAACGAAATAATGGCTCTTTTCAGCGACAAATTCAATGGCCGTGTTATCTCACGTCATGGCGATGTTAATTGGCCGCAAGATCATGTGATTTGGCACCGTTGCACTTCTTTCTTTAGGGTTATTTGAAAGAAAAGGTGTACGTCGATAAGCCAGCAATAATTCAAGAGCTAAAGGATGAGATAATTCGGCACCTTAATGGCATAGAACCTCAATTATGCCTCAGCGTCATCGAAAATTGGGACCATCGGATGGAGATGTGCCCCCGATGTCGCGTCGGCCATTTGGCCGCTATTTTGAACCACACCAATATATAGTAAAAGGTACCCACACGCAGAGAAAAAACATGGTTACTACATGGTCACGGCAATAATAATATGTTCTACGCAATAAAAGTACGTTCGTCGCAACCATAGCATTGTTAACTGAATTTATTTTTGACAATACTAATACTGTTGAAATGAAACAATAGTATTATTGCCAAATTTAAAAATGAAGATATGGTTATAGCAACAATATAAATATAGTTGGTGCGACAAAAGTATTGTGTATTATTGTTTTATGTAAACAATAATATGATTACGGCAATCATACTGTATGATTGTAGTTTTTCTCCATTTAAATGTGCTTTTAAGAACAAATGTTATTGGTACGGATCTAATGCAATAATAGTACTTTTTTATAGAAATTAAAATGTTTTAAACAAGCTGCTTTGGCTTTGTTTATCTGAAATATTTTTAATAAAAACGCTTACGTTTATTTGAACTTATTTTTTCTACTGTGAAATAAATCACTCCTATTATTTTGCATTTAATGCATATTTAAATATTTTTCATAATTCAAAGCTATTGTTGACAATTTACTCGTAAATTAATTCTTATAAATATTATTGGGGGTCAAATCTATTGTCGACAACTTAAACAAATTCTAATAAATTGTATTGGGGATCATAGTATAATTGTGTGTGATCATACTATGGTTATAGGGATCATAACATGGTTGCGTGTGAATCATACTATGGTTGTGAGGGTCATACGATGGTTGTATATGAAACATACTATGGTTGTGAGGATCATACTATGGTTGTGGAGATCATAGTATGGTTGAGTGTGAATTATACTATGGTTGTGGGGATCATAGTATGGTTATTTGTGAATCATACTATTGTTGTGAGGATCATAGTATGGTTGTAATTGAATCATACTATTGTTGCGAGGATCATAATATTGTTGTACCACAACCATATACCCAACAATAGTATTATCCTCTTCGAATATTGTCACCACAACCATACTTTTTTCTGCGTGCAGCAAATCAAACCTTCGGAGTTCGGTCAGAATTCTGTACGACAATCGGCAAAATGTTCCGATTTCGGATCAGAATTCTTAGCGAGTTCGTAGAGAAAAACATATGAGAGGGTTGACATGAATTCTGAACTACTTCTTTGAGAGAATTCTAATGTTTTTGCCGACATTTCGAACCGATTTCTGACCGAATTCTGAACTGTAGTCTTGGGAAACTCGAAAGGAAATTTCGATTTGTCGTATCGAAGTCTGAACTAATTCTGAACGACTTCGGTCAGAATTGTGGCATTAAGTCTTATTAAATTCTGATGTTTTTACTGTCATTTCGAACGAATTCTGAGCTTATGTCATGGTACATTCTGAATGAAAACAATCAAAAAGAAGAAAATATTTTTGTTCTACAAAAAAAAAGTTGTAAAACATTTTCAAAAAGCGTTCGGAAAGACTTTTGGCAGGGGTGTCTGCAGTTTCGGAGAGCGCCACCCTACTATAATAATACCGCAAGCACTTATTGTGCTGTAACTATGTTCAGTGGCTATACACTTAAGGGCAACCAGTTTTGCATTTAACGAGAACTGCCGGCAGTAGAGTTTTTCTCCGAACACAATAAAAATCCCACGCACAGCTAAGCTAACAAAACGTTCAGAATTTGAATTTGAAATATAAAAATACCTCAGACAAACAGTTAAGAATAATTTTAAACGAATAGACTATCTCAGATAAATAGTTCAGAATTCGTTGCGAGTTCGATAAGAGAAGTCTGAACAAAAAATTAATAAAAATACGACAGACAAGAATAACAGAATTCGGGCCGAATTCGTTCAGATATTTATTAACATAATAAATGAAAAATCCTCAGACAAATCGAACAGAATTTGTAACTAATTCGGTAAGAATTCTCGTTAGAGTTCAGATATTGTTCAGAATTTTCTGATAGCAGGCATTGTCGGCAAATTTGGTTTACTGGGTACTTTCCTAAATACGAGTAATTTGTGTTTTATTCAAAATCAACATCGGCCCTTAAAATTTAACCACCCTTTATAATTTCCCTGTAAGGGACTAAAGGTACCTCGGTATAAAGAACACTGGTTTGAGTATTTGCTTAACAAATCATAATTTTCTGTGATTGGGCAATGGTTAAAATAACTAGCACTTAATAGCTCGAAAAAGCGCAAAGATGCTAGACATTTTGTGGACCAAAAATCATTCTGAAATTAAAAAACAAGGCAATCCGTAGTACATATGGAATATGGACATAAAGAAACTCAAATTAAAGTAAACTTGGTTGCGAATGCAAAAAAAATATAATTTGGAAGTTTTGACCTTATAGATGGGATGGACGAGTGGGCCGAAAAGGCCCAAAAACGATGTGCTAGTAGCGTGGGGGGGGGGGGGGGAAACAACGTCATACTCGTATCAAAAATTCCGTGACTTTTTCAACATCCCTCATAGTTATATGAAATGCAACACTGCTCTAATCAGGTACCATCACTTAATCGACTACTGTCAAGTTTTGAGAGAGAGTTCTGTCATTTAGTTTGTGTTTAACAGCTGTTCAAAACATACAACCTCGTGGATTTTGTTAGAAATGGAAAAAGGTGAATTTCGGGAACATCTCTTTCAATGGTAAAAAGTGGTTTACTGACTTTCGTTGTGGTCGCACAAGTAAAAAATGGCGCTAAATGTTCTGGGCGGCCAATTGAGGGGCAATACTCGTACACCCGAAATTGTCGGAAAAATCCACGACATTGTTGGCCGATCGAAGAGTAAAAAATGCGTGAGATTGTGGATGCCATACGCATTTCATATCGCAGTGTGGTTTCATTTTTACATGAACAGTTGGGTTTAAGAAAGATGGGTGCCGCGTTTGCTCTCAATTGACCAATCGTATCGTAATCGTGTGACAACTTCAAATTTGAATGAGGCGTTTTGTAACCGTGGATGAAGTGATGTTTTCCTATTTCCAAACCTAATAAAACTTCAAAGGATTGTTCGTTTGGTAACCGTGGATGAAGTGACTTTTTTCTATTTTCCAAGAAATGGCTCGGTGGAAAGAGATTCAGTTTTTTGCAAAAAAAACTGTGTTATATTCGAAATGTTATGGAATTTTTAATATGTACTCGTATAAGATTCTGCCTAGCCGAAATAAATAAAGTTTTTACTTGTTTTTGCTAAACTTATTGAAATATTTCGGTTCGAAATGCAATTTTATTGTTTTTCAATGTCTCTAGGGACCTATTCGATGGTTACGGATTTCTGGCCCAGAAATTTTGTCAAGAAGATATGTGAGATAATTTCATTGTGTCTGAGTAGACAGATAGATAAATAGTCGGAGAGTTGGTGAATGGTGTAATAGATGGACAAGGCGAAAATTACTTAAAGGATCTCTCAACTTGTAAAAGGAATGGATGGCGATCGGACGGACGGGTAGATGGACGGACAAACGGATGGCTGGGCTACGGTACGAAATGATACACGACTCATCATCATTTTTCAGTCAATCTCAATCTAAGAAAATACCCTGGCAGTTAAACAAATAATGTCCCGACTCGGTGGAAAATCTGGGGCAGGCAGATTCCATTGACTCTCTCTTAGCTATGAAACAGTTCTAATGGTGTAATAGATGGACAAGGCGAAAATTATTTAAAGGATCTCTCAACTTGTAAAAAGGATGTATGCCGACCGGACGGACTGGATGATGAGCGGACAGACGGATCATCAAGCGTTTTTCTGTCAATCTAAATCTAAGAAAATCCCTTGGCAGTTAAACAAAAAATTGTCCAGACTCGGTGGAAAATCTGGGGCAGCAGATTCCACTGACTCTCTTTTAGCTATGAAACAGTTCTTTTGTTAGCTGACTTTTCCCATATGGTCTAGAACACAGTTCTAGAAAGATTTAAAAATACAATTTAATAGCCTTTATTGATCAAAGGTTACAATAATCCCAACAATGTTTATTGTTCCATAGCTTTGATGTATGCGTAAACGAAAATCCCATACTCGGTCGTCAACGAGTTTCTCTGGCCCACAAAAGTGAACCTTTGCCTTTGCCAAATCCATAAAATTACCTAAAATTGCTTAAAGATCAGCAAAAGAAAAATTTCTTTTTCTTTCCCATAACTATCAACTGACAGTTATTGAATTTATTTCGCAAAACCTCTGCTTAATTCTCCCATGATTGCCAGCAAACACACACCGAGTGCAATGGGAATTATTCAGGCCACTATCTCTTGTTGCAAATATATGCTTTTCTTCAAGCTGCGCCATGGGCCGGCCGGTAGATGGAGAGGCAGGGCAGAGTAAATTACCATTAAAATTGATAACTTATGGTGATGTTTAGTAATTTACCAAGACACACAATGCTCAAATTACAGCGAGCAGTACAAAAGCACACACAGACTGCGACTGCGACTCCGACTCGGCGAGATAAAGCTCACCGCGCTCCAACTGGTGGCAATACAACACCATGAGATATAAATCCTGTTCGCAGCTCCCTAAGCATTGCAGCAGCCAGCGTGCAACGTGGAGCATGTTGCAAATGCACATGCCAGCATAAGGCCATCGCCAGTCGCAGAGGGGAAGGCTACATAGGTAGATATGGCATATGGTATGTAGTCGCCCAATCTAGCTTAAACCAATTTAGTAATTGTAAGTTATCTAAAGGAAAACCTTATGGTTCCGCCTCTTCTTCTTGTGCGTTTTCCATGCTGCCGTCTGCCTCCCTTCATTCCTCCATTCCTACTTGGCCAACGATATGAAACTTAAAACGGCGTTTAGGTTAACCATCAATTGCTCCTCCGTGGAGTAGGAAACTACGAGAAAACTTTAACGAACACCAATCCAAGAGCAGGAGGAAAATAATACCGTGGAGCAGAGGTCGACGGGTAAATAGGTGGCCGCGGTACTGGTTCAGCGGCGCTGGTAGTAGCAGTCACTGCTGATGCTGTGAACATTACATAGTATCGTCTTACATTTAATTTTCTCATCTCAACTTGCCCGTCCCCGTATGCGCGAGCAACGTACTTTAAGTCTTATAATAAATTTAATGATTGTGAACCAAAAAAAAATGAAAAGAAGAAAAAACTAAATATCAGCGAACGATGTAAAAGAGCCAGCCTCGGAAGGGGAGGAGTAGTAGCTATAGTTGGTGTTCGCAGGGAAATCGGTAGGTAACATTAAACCTCGCCACACGGTGCAGCTTACCGGGTTGCACACTGTGGAGTTGTTCACTTAAAACCACAAGACGCGGGGAAAAGTTCGAAAATGAAAAAATAAATTTCAGTTTAAATACATTTGATAGTGTTAAACTATGTGCCCCCAAAAAGAACCAACTCTTTCTACAGTGGCTTGAAGAGGAGTACATTTACGGTAGCTGTATTAAAGACTAATGAATGCCACAAATACAATAGAAGGTCTGCCCCTTTTAAAACTTAATGGAAATTAATTTTATTTAAGAAAACATGGACAGATATCTGCGTATCTTGATGCTTGATGGACAGACGTCCATCCGTCTTTAGTACAAATGCCTGGACAGGCGTCTGTCCATCTCTAGCTGCACATCTATTGCTTGCTCCTTGTCTTACGAGCAGATGAACGGATATGTGTCTAACAGATGGACAAACCTTAGTCCTGCTTTAATTAAGTTGAACGGAAATCAGTGAAATGAATGCTACAGATTCGAAAGAATAAAAGTTTTCTGATTCTAGAAAACCTGGACAGATATTTGCCTATCTTAATGCTTGATGGACAGACGTATTTAGTACAGATGTCTGGACAGGCATTCGTACATCTCTATCGCCGATGGCTGCACATCTGTGGCTTCTTTAAAATAATGGACAGATATCTTTTAGTCTTAAGAACAGATGAGCGCATATTTGTCTAACAAATGGACAGAATTCTGTCCTACTTTAATTAAGTTGAACGGAAATCAGTGTAATGAATGCCACGGATTGGAAAGACAGAAATTTTTCTGATTCTAGAAGACCTGGACAGATATTTGCTTGATCCGCAGACGTACATACGTCATTAGTTCAGATGTCTGAACAGGCATCTCTAGTACCGCTGGATCCACATCTATTGTTCTTTAAAACTGTACAGATATCTTTTAGTCTTCAGGACAGATGGACGGACATCAGTCTGTCTTTAGTACATATGAAATGACATTTATCTGTCTTTAGTACAGAAGGAGGGACATATGACTGCCTTTAATATAGATGAATGGAAGTTGTATGTCTTTTGGACGGATGAAAGGACATTTGTCTCCCTATACTACAGAAGGATGGACATAAATCTGCTTATAGAACATTTGGACAGACATCTGTCTTTCTTTAGTACAGATGGATGGACATATGTCTGTTTTTTTACGGAATGGACGGACATCTGTCTGTCTTTAGTACAGGCATATGGACAGACATCTTTCTATCTTTAGTACAGACAGATGGACATCTGTCTGTCTTTAGTACAGACAGATGGACATCTGTCTGTCTTTAGTACAGACAGATGGACATCTGTCTGTCTTTAGTACAGACAGATGGACATCTGTCTGTCTTTAGTACAGACAGATGGACATCTGTCTGTCTTTAGTACAGACAGATGGACATCTGTCTGTCTTTAGTACAGACAGATGGACATCTGTCTGTCTTTAGTACAGACAGATGGACATCTGTCTGTCTTTAGTACAGACAGATGGACATCTGTCTGTCTTTAGTACAGACAGATGGACATCTGTCTGTCTTTAGTACAGACAGATGGACATCTGTCTGTCTTTAGTACAGACAGATGGACATCTGTCTGTCTTTAGTACAGACAGATGGACATCTGTCTGTCTTTAGTACAGACAGATGGACATCTGTCTGTCTTTAGTACAGACAGATGGACATCTGTCTGTCTTCAGTACAGACAGATGGACATCTGTCTGTCTTTAGTACAGACAGATGGACATCTGTCTGTCTTTAGTTCAGACAGATGGACATCTGTCTGTCTTTAGTACAGAAAGATGGACATCTGTCTGTCTTTAGTACAGACAGATGGACATCTGTCTGTCATTAGTACAGACAGATGGACATCTGTCTGTCATTAGTACAGATAGATGGACATCTGTCTGTCATTAGTACAGACAGATGGACATCTGTCTGTCATTAGTACAGACAGATGGACATCTGTCTGTCATTAGTACAGACAGATGGACATCTGTCTGTCATTAGTACAGACAGATGGACATCTGTCTGTCATTAGTACAGACAGATGGACATCTGTCTGTCATTAGTACAGACAGATGGAAATCTGTCTGTCATTAGTACAGACAGATGGACATCTGTCTGTCATTAGTACAGACAGATGGACATCTGTCTGTCATTAGTACAGACAGATGGACATCTGTCTGTCATTAGTACAGACAGATGGACATCTGTCTGTCATTAGTACAGACAGATGGACATCTGTCTGTCATTAGTACAGACAGATGGACATCTGTCTGTCATTAGTACAGACAGATGGACATCTGTCTGTCATTAGTACAGACAGATGGACATCTGTCTGTCATTAGTACAGACAGATGGACATCTGTCTGTCATTAGTACAGACAGATGGACATCTGTCTGTCATTAGTACAGACAGATGGACATCTGTCTGTCATTAGTACAGACAGATGGACATCTGTCTGTCATTAGTACAGACAGATGGACATCTGTCTGTCATTAGTACAGACAGATGGACATCTGTCTGTCTTTAGTACAGACAGATGGACATCTGTCTGTCTTTAGTACAGACAGATGGACATCTGTCTGTCTTTAGTACAGACAGATGGACATCTGTCTGTCTTTAGTACAGACAGATGGACATCTGTCTGTCTTTAGTACAGACAGATGGACATCTGTCTGTCTTTAGTACAGACAGATGGACATTTGTCTGTCTTTAGTACAGACAGATGGACATCTGTCTGTCTTTAGTACAGACAGATGGACATCTGTCTGTCTCTAGTACAGACAGATGGGCATCTGTCTGTCTCTAGTACAGACAGATGGGCATCTGTCTGTCTCTAGTACAGACAGATGGGCATCTGTATGTCTCTAGTACAGACAGATGGACATCTGTCTGTCTCTAGTACAGACAGATGGACATCTGTCTGTCTCTAGTACAGACAGATGGACATCTGTCTGTCTCTAGTACAGACAGATGGACATCTGTCTGTCTCTAGTACAGATAGATGGACATCTGTCTGTCTCTAGTACAGACAGATGGACATCTGTCTGTCTCTAGTACAGACAGATGGACATCTGTCTGTCTCTAGTACAGACAGATGGACATCTGTCTGTCTCTAGTACAGACAGATGGACATCTGTCTGTCTCTAGTACAGACAGATGGACATCTGTCTGTCTCTAGTACAGACAGATGGACATCTGTCTGTCTCTAGTACAGACAGATGGACATCTGTCAGTCTTTAGTACAGACAGATGGACATCTGTCTGTCTCTAGTACAGACAGATGGACATCTGTCTGTCTTTAGTACAGACAGATGGACATCTGTCTGTCTCTAGTACAGACAGATGGACATCTGTCTGTCTCTAGTACAGACAGATGGACATCTGCCTGTCTTTAGTACAGACAGATGGACATCTGTCTGTCTTTAGTACAGACAGATGGACATCTGTCTGTCTGAAAGTACAGACAGATGGGCATCTGTCTGTCTGAAAGTACAGACAGATGGGCATCTGTCTGTCTGAAAGTACAGACAGATGGGCATCTGTCTGTCTGTACAGACAGATGGGCATCTGTCTGTCTGTACAGACAGATGGGCATCTGTCTGTCTGTACAGACAGATGGACCGACATCTGTCTGTACAGACAGATGGACGGACATCTGTCTGTCTTTAGTACAGACAGATGGACGGACATCTGTTTGTCTTTAGTACAGGCAGATGGAAGTAGGATATTTGCCTGACTCTAGCATAGAAGAGCGGTCGTCTCTCCATTTTCTCTGATACCAGACGGATGTCCGCGAAGACGGATGAACATCGGTGCAACCTTGTTTGACGGACTTTTTTCAGTTTAATATTTGCTCTAATCATTACAAGGAGGGCTGTCAGGCATACGACAGTCTGGATGGACATCGTTAGGTATTTAGAGGGTGATCAATCTAGAGGGGTTTTTTCCAATAGGTTTTTTTTTCTCAAATGCAAAATAGGACCCTCAGTATGGACACCCTGAGGCGTAGTTGCGGCCATCATTTATAGATAATTTTAATCAAAATATGAATGGCATAAAATGTCCTTTCAATGTACAATAAAGATTCGACACTTGAATTGACATTTGTATTTTATGTATTTTGAAAAAAATACCTCTAGATTGATCACCCGATATTACCGACAGACGTTCGTTTGTCATTCTGGTTTACCGGCAGACGGCTGGTTGTCAGTTAATTTACTGACAGTTGCAGTCTATTTTACCAACTCTGACTAGATTAAAGACTTTCGGTATTTGTGTGCGACTGACGGACGACTGTTGGTATCGATTTCAGACAGGTGGATGACTGTCTTTATTTATTACAGACCGACGAACGACTTTCGGCATCTATTACCGACAGCCAAACGATTGTCGGCATCTATTACCGACAGGCGGACAGCTGTCAGTGTCTATAGCGGCCACACGAACAACAGTCGGCATCTATAACTGACATACAGATGACTGTCATAATCTGTTAAGAACAAAAAGACGGCTTTTGGAAAAGTTTACCGACTGTCGGTTTCTATAACCGACAGACGGACAACTGTCGTAATCTATTTTTGACAGGTGAACTACAGTCCTATTATATTACCGAGAAAAAGGCGATTGTCAGAATCTATTAGCGTCTGACGGACCACTTTCGGTATTTATTACCGATAGACGAATGGCCTGCGCTCTCTATTACCGACTGATGGATGACTTCCGTCCGACGGACGACTTTCGGTATCTATTACCGATAGACGAATGGCTTGCGCTCTCTATTACCGACTGACGAATGTCTTCCGACTTATGGGCGTTCATTTCTCTCCATGTTGGTAACAGTTAGACAAAGGTCGTTCTGTCTCACGGACAACCCTAACCGGACAACCATTGGTCCCCTTTTAGTTTACGGAACGGAATACTGTTTGCTTAGTATTTTGTCGGCCTTCGGTTTACTTGCTTCTCCCTCACTGACCTTCCTCCACAATTTTCCATCGAAACATTTCCATGAAAAAGCCACTGTCCCCTTTCGTTAACGAATGACCGGGAGAAGAAGAAAAAAACCTTTTCTTTACCCAAACACGCAAAGCAGTGAACTGTAATCAAAAACTCGTAATTAAGCGCGATAAAACTGTAATTAAATGAGCTTAAGAAGTATTACTTCTTGTATTCCTTTACTGGCTGTTACTGTGTCTTTGCTCCGCCACCTTTTCTACCTCAAGATCATTGCTGGCTACAGCGTATTCCCGCCGTCAATTTATTCCAACTTCTTCTTGTTGTGCTACTCTGCCGTCTTCTTTTCTTTTATCCACCTTTTTTTTTGGTTGGTTGGTTTCAGATTGCCGTCAGACTCTGGCTCTGAAAGTTGAATTGCGGAATTGTAATACAAACCTGTAACGAAAGGAAATGGAAAATGGAATGAATGAAATTTTATAGCCAACATTTGTAGTATTTGTTAATTTTAAAGACATGGTTTCATTTTATTTCATTTCTCTTGTTGCCTTCTTTTCCTCATATTATCTGGCACCCTGTGAAAGGTGTTTATTTATTGGCCTTCTGACTGCCGTAGATGTTGGAGCTGCTGCTTGTTTTCTGTTTCGCTGTTGCTACTGGCTTTATGTACTGCCACTTTGGTAATAAAATCAAGAGACTTACTTACACTGGTACATTTATATTATTGACTTGTAGTACAAGTTCTTAGAGAAGATAATGAGAACATGTTAAGCTAGTTTCTTGTTGGACTTTAAATTGTAAATTAAAGACAGACGATTTTTTAATAGTTCATAAATTATACTGGCGTACTTACGTCTGACGTACTGCAAAGTCCATAGTATAGTACATGGAAGGGCGTTTAAATTTTTGTTCATAGTACAGATGGATGAACATCTGGTAGTCTCTGATTATTGTATTGTATCTTAAGTGCGGAGGGACGCACAGCTGTCTGTTTTTTATACTTTTTGGGGCAGATTTGTATACTCCCTTCAGTATGAGGATCATATCGGCGAATTGCTGCCTGACTCTGTAACAGACAGACAGAGGGATACATGTCTCTATCAGAAAAAAGGTGGCGCTCGGTCTGTCATATATTCGAATGGAGCATTTTTCCACTGTTTCAGGAACAAGGTGATTCATACCTGCCTTTGACAGGCGTTGTGCTATCCGTCCCTTCTACATACAGAAGGGCGAGCCGTTCATATATCTTGGATAACAAAAGAAAATCTATCCGACTAGCAAATATGAAGATGTCTGTCGGTCTCAATCACAGACAGACGGATGACTGTCGGTATCTATTACCTATAGACAGACGGATGACTGTCAGTCTCTATTACCTATAGACGGATGACTGTCGGTATCTGTTACCGACAGACGGACTACTGTCATTATTTGTTACCGACATACGGATGACTGTCATTATTTGTTACCGACATACGGACGACTGTCGGTATCTGTTACCGACAGACGGACGACTGTCGGTATTAGTTACCGACAGACGGACGACTGTCGGTATCTGTTACCGACAGACGGACGACTGTCGGTATCTGTTACCGACAGACGGACGACTGTCGGTATCTTTTACCGACAGACGGACGATTGTCTGTATTTGCAGATATACAAATGGCTGTCAGTATCTCTTACCGGCGTAACTATTACCGACGACTGTCGGCATCTTTTGCCTGCGGTTACTGTTACCGACGACGTTCATTGACAGTCGGTATTTACTCATCAAAATGAATTGTAATTATCGTATATATAGTTGACATTCGGTATTCATTACTGACTATTGTTATATATTACCGACTGACAGTATCTATTACCGACTGTCGATATCAAATACTAACTGTCGGCTTCAACTACCGACTGTTAGTTTCTATTACTGACTGTCAGTTTCTATTACCGACTGTTGGTATCTGTTACCGACTGCAGGTATCTAGTACCGACTGACTGTATCCGACTGTCGATATCGACGACCAACTGAATGTATCAATTACCGACTGTCGGTGTCTATTACTAACTGCAGGTATCTACTGCCCACTGAAGGTATCTACTACCCTCTAAAGGTATCTACTACCGACTTGAGGTATCTATTACCGACTGTCGGTATCTATTACCGACTGTCGGTATCTATTACCGACTGTCGGTATCTTTTACCGACTGGAGGTGTCTACTACCCACTGGAGGTATCTACTACCGACTGGAGGTATCTACTACCGACTGGACGTATATATTACCGACTGGACGTATCTACTTCCGACTGGAGGGATCTACTACCGACTGCATGTATATACTACTGACTGAAGGTATCTATAACTGACTATTGGTACCTTCTACCGACCCTCGAGTCTTGTTAGTCGAGTCATACAACAGCACGCTTCGAGTTGGAACCGGTGGTATAGACCTTAAGGGCGCTGGCCGTCGCTTGGTAATGGCTCCTGTGCGATGACGCACCATAGTTGAAGCCATCATGGCGAGAATCATGTCAGACACACGGACGCTGTCGGTATCTATTACCGACGGTGGGTATACTTACGAGTATATACAAAATACCAACTGTCGGTATCTTTTCCCGACAGACGAATGTCGGTACATATTGCCGACAGACGAATGTAAGTTCATATTACTGACAGACGAATGTCAGTACATATTACCAACTAACGATTGTCGGTACATATTACCGACAGACGAATGTTGGTATATATAAGCGACAAACGAATGTTGGTACATATTACCGACAAACGATTGTCGGAATCTTTAACCGAAGTAGGTTAATATTACTGACAGTCGACGTATGTCATTAATATCTGTCGACAAACAACTGAATATTATCCGACAACTACCAACAAAGAAAGGTTTTTTGTGTTTGTTACAGAGCGGTTGTCTATTTCACTTGCAGCCATTTAAACCATTGTTCGGCTCTCTCAAACATGGATGGACAGCTTTCGCTCTCTGTAACAGACAGTCAGCAATAAGCATTTGTTACATACAGGCTGCCCTCTGCTTTGAGTCTGTTACGTGCCTACAAATGAACGGCTGTTTCATATCTGTTACATACAACCGGAAGTCAGTTTTGTTTTTACACCAGACACGTGGACGCCAGCCTGTCTCGGTGACAAACGGTCATTATAGACCGAATTACAGGCCTGTCTACTGTCTCGTAGATATGAATGTATCTGTCCATTGTAAATACGAGTATAGGCGTTCAAATGTAATATTTTCTTTTTATACACATTAAATCTCTTATAACATCCCCCCACTATTTAAAGTAATTTCCCGATATATAAAAAGGAAATAAATTGTCCAAACCCTTTTAAGCTGGTACTCTGAACTTTCCCTTTCACGCTTCTAATCTCTTGTGCCATTCATTATGTTAAAAGCAAAGAAACTGACAGCGTGTGCTCTTTTCTCATCAGAGGCAGGAAATCTCAAATCTGTGTTGAAACAAATTTCAAAATTTATGACTAACGATGCTGTGTTGTCGCCCGTGTATTTCGATTTGTTTTGTCTATGGTGTCCAATGCTCAAAGTTCCAATTATTTGTAGCTATTTTTACAGATGACAGATCTATTTAATAAATGTTTTTGAAAAATAAAACACGAACTTATTTGTTTTCTACATACATACATACACATTTTTGTTTATTAATTATTTTTTGCTGTCGGGCATGGAAAATGATCAAACGCCCAAAAATTAAATAATTTCAATTCCGTTTCAGATCGTTTCATTATCAACACATTTTATAAGAATTGAAATACAACAAAAAAACAATTTAAATCAGCGCTAAAGTAGCTAACTAACAAATAACTCACAGCCAAACTGGAAACATTTCCCCCTGTCGCACCGTCTGTATCACACCAATGTGCGACGTCCATGCTCTAGGCTCTGTTGGCGTGTAATGTTGAGTGTTTGAAGTGTGCCGCCTGTCAGCGGAGATTTTTCCACTCTGGTCTGGAAGGCGCTTCTAGCACACACACACACAAACAGGGCATTTTGATAGCTCTCAGCATTAATCTCAGCGTGTGTAGTCGGTCGGCCGGTCACCAAATCCAAGTTGAACGTTAAATTAAATGCCAGCAACAAAAGACAAGACCAACAGCAACAAAACTATTTGTTCACATGACATTAACAACACCACCACCGCCAGCCAGCCAGGCAGCTACAACAAGAGCGACAACAACGACAACATAATATGCAGCAATCATCTCCGGCATACTAAACAGAAATTAAATAATTTCCAAATAGGGGACACACACACGCAGCGTGGCGCTTGTAATCTGTATTATCAGTTGGAAAATACTTTCAACTCATGCTTCTGTGCGAAGAGCGGTTCCCCTTTGCTGTAGGGGAACTCTCTTAGAACAGAACGGAACAAAAAAGGGAAAAAGGTCGTTTTAAATTTGAAATGATTATACTTGTTCGGCTGAGTGTGTGTGTGTGATTTTACAATTATTCAGCCCTAATCACATGAGTTAACAAGAGTGTTTTACAAGTCAGCTAAGAATAAGTGGCAGTGGGGGGAAGTAACAGTGTTTAGAAACCATGTGTTTTTTGGTGTGTTTGAAAACCTTGTGTAATGGGATATATGGGAATATAGCAGCTCAAAAAAACCTGAAGAAATAGTATCTGGACTTAAAGTGTTTGGCAAGTGTAAGGTTCTAGGAATTTTTGGACAGACTTTTAAGTAATAGCTCGTTACACAAAATCCCTTTAAAAGGATAGATAATGGTATTGGATTAGCCAACTACAGCATGGCTGCCTGTATAGATATAGAAGAGGTTGATATACACAAACTCTTACCATTGTTTTAACTGAGTACTAACGTAAGGCTGACTTCTTACATCTGCAATACAGAAGGAGGTACGTCTCGACAGTGCCTCTCGTGGTATGGATATCTTTATAAAATATATTATAAAGGGTGATCCAGCCATAATGCACGATGTTAATTGTGATTCACACCTTAACGCCAGGTTTTTTTTACCAATTACCAACGAATGTCGGAAATTATTAATGACTGTCGGTAACTAAAGTAACTATTAGAAGACGAATATCTTAAAATATGACCACCTATCAGTAACTATTAACGACTGTTGGTAACTATTAACGAGTTTCGGCAACTATTAACGAGTTTCGGTAACTATAACCTCTGTCGGGAACTATTTAGGACTGTCGGTAACGACAGTCGGTACCTGTTAACAACTGTCAGTTACTATTATCGACTATCGGTAAGTATTTACAACTGTCAATAACTATTAACGACTGTCGGTAACTTTTAACGACTGTCGGTAACTTTTAGCGACAGTCGGTAGCTATTAGCGACAGTCGGTAAAAAAATAACGACTATCGGTAACTATTAACAACTGTTGCTAACTAATAACGACTGTCAGTAACTATTAACAAATGTCGGTAACTATTGAAGACAGTCGGTAGCTATTTACGACTGCCGGTAACTATTTACGACTGTCGGTAACTACTAGCGGCAGTGTGATTTTACAATAATTCATTTAGCGACAGTCGGTAACTATTAGCGACAGTCGGTAACTATTAGCGACAGTCGGTAACTTTTAGCGACAGTCGGTAACTTTTAGCGACAGTCGGTTACTATTAGAAAAGTCGGTAACGATTAGAGATAGTCGGTAACGATAAGCGACAGTTGGTAACTATTAACGACTGTCGGCAACTATTAACGACCGTCGATAGCTATTAACGAAGTCTAAACTATTACCGAATGTCGGTTACTATTAACGACTGTTGGTAACTCTTAGCGACAGTCGGTAACTATTAACGACTGAGGGTAACTATTAACGACTGAGGGTAACTATTAACGACTGAGGGTAACTATTTACTACTGTCGATAACTATTAACGACAGTTGGTAACTATTATCGCCTGTCGGTAACTATGAACGACTGTTGGTAACTATTAGCGACGGTCGGTAACTAGTAGCGAATGACGGTAACTATTACCGACTGTCGGTAACTCTTAGCGACAGTCGGTAACGATTAGAGATAGTCGGTAACGATTAGAGATAGTCGGTAACGATTAGCAACTGTTGGTAACTATTAGCGACTGTCGGTAACTATTAGCGACTGTCGGTAACTATTAGCGACTGTCGGTAACTATTAGCGACCGTCGATAGCTATTAACGATTGTCGTACCTATTACCGAATGTCGGTAACTATTAACGACTCTCGGTAACTCTTAGCGACAGTCGGTAACTATTAAAGACTGAGGGTAACTATTAACGACTGAGGGTTGCTATTTACGACTGTCAATAACTATTAACGACAGTCAGTAACTAGAATCGCCTGTCGGTAACTATGAACGACTGTCGGTAACTATCAGCGACAGTTGGTAACTATTAGAGAAAGTCGGTAACTATTAGTGACAGTCAGTAAGTATTAGCGACTGTCAATACCTATTACCGACTGTCGGTAACAATTACCGACTGTCGGTAACTATTAGCGACTGTCGGTAACTATTAGCGACTGTCGGTAACTATAAGCGACTGTCGGTAACTATTAGCGACTGTCGGTAACTATTAGCGACTGTCGGTAACTGTTAGCGACTGTCGGTAACTGTTCGCGACAGTCGGTAACTGTTAGCGACAGTCGGTTACAGTTAGCGACAGTCGGTAACTAATAGATGTAGTCGGTAACTATAATCGACAGTCGGAAACTATTAGCTATAGTCAGTAACTATTAACGATAGTCGGTAACTATTAGCGACAGTCGGTAAAATTATTAGCGATAGTCGGTAGCTATTAGCGACAGTCGGTAACTATTATCGCCTATCGGCCTATAGTCCATCCATAATGCACGATGTTAATTGTGAACCACACCTTAACATCAAATCTTCTTGAATAACTTAATTTGTCATTTCTTTTTTTCTTTGTGTTAGGCAAATTCAACCATGGAGTGGTACGCAATTGAGCATCGCGTTATGATTGTTGAAGCCCTTTAGGAAAATGGGCGTTCAAATTAAAATGAATTTTATGCACTTCTTGATTTTGTTGCTTAGCATAATCGACCAAATGTGTACATAGTGGATTTGTTAACAAGCAGAATTGTCCCATTTGGGCAAATGAGAATACACGAGTTATCGTTGAAAATGCCAATGCCTCCACAAAGAGTGACTGTTTGGTGCGGTTTATGAGCTGGTGGCCTTATCGTGCCGTACTTTTTCTAAAAATGAAGGCCAAGCACTAACCGTGACCGGTGTTCCTCATCACAAGATAAAGACGGACTTCTTGTGGCGAGAAATTGAGGATATGGACCTAGACGATATATGGTCACAACACGTTGATACTACTTGCCACACAGCCAACGAAACAATGGCTGTTTTGCGCAATTAATACAATGGCCGTGTTATCTCACATCATGGCTATCTTAATTGGCCGCCACAATCATGTGATTTGACACAGTTGGGGATTTTTTGGGGATTATTAACAAAAATTTACGTCGATAAGCCAAGAACAACAATTCAAGAGCTAAAGGATTAAATATGGACCATCAGATAGAGTTATGCCATCGAAGCCGTGGCTAGCGTTTGGCCGATATTTTGTTTCAAGCATAATTGTCATAGATCCTTTTATGACAATAGAATATATGAAGATAATTCCTTAAAAAGTTTTTGTTTTGTTGGACAGCCCTTAATAGGCTTTTTTGTAATCGTTTATGCTTAAATTGAGAGCACTGTCGATCTCATGGACGCCTGAGACCCATAAAATGACCGTGCTAGCCATATGGGCCGTAAATAAATTAATTGTTACATTTCCGATTTCAAAAGCAAATCTCTAATGATTTTTAAGATTTGCACTGAGTGTTTGTTTCAGTCAAGGCAGTGTGTAAAATGTGATAAGCTTTAAAACAATTTGTCCTGTCTAAAGCTCGGAGAGATTTTTGCATTGCGTCTGCAAGATTTTTTAGAAATTGTGATCATCTAATAAAGAGTAAGAAAATTGGTTACTATTAATCTTTTGAAGACTCTCGTTTCTATATCCCATAGAAAGGGTACTAAGTTTTACCTCACAAGCTGTGATTGTTAAAATTCGCACTGGCAAATATGAACTCTAAATACTGTGCTCGCCTCAAATAGAACCATCTCAAATATTCCCGGTCTGCTGCACAACGATATGTGACCCTTTTAACCCTGACAAAGAAATCGGCACCCTATTGCTGCTTCTTTTGACCCTGCAGTAGTAATTAATTAAAATGAAACTTTTTAATCTCTACTTAACAATATTCGGCAATGGAAATAGAAAATTCAAGAAGGGCGGGGGAAAAATTTAAGGACAATGGGATGCCAGTGCAGTGTACACATATGTCATGCGAAAGGGGAGGTATTGTGAGCATGTCGACCGCATTCCTCCAAAGCAAATCACACACCACATTCACACTACAGACACTGCAGAGTTGGGTCTGTAGTATTTCTAGTGTTTTCAGCTTCTATCTTATCTGTGTGTGAAATTTATGGTTGATTTGTTTCTGTTTCTTTGGCTATTTTTCTCTAGCGAATTGAATCATAAATCATTTTTGTGTGAGGGGCAATGCCGACGACCGACTACGGCAGCAGCAGCAGCTGAAAACAATTTAAATTATTCATAAATTAATTTGGATTTCGGCTTTCGCATTTTTTCAATTTTGTATTTTCGTTATTGTTCGATTTTTTCTTTCTTTCTAAAGATTTGTCTACTCGTGCAGTTTTTTTTTGCGGGGCTATGTCTATGTCGTGTGGTAGTTTTCAATTGTACATGAATATTGTGTGTGTTTTATGTCACTCACAGAGATTTGAAATCATTTATCACAAAAAAAAAACAAAATAAAAACCGAAAAATAAAAGAAAAAATCAAACCCCCCACCCAGACGGTATGAAGGGGGAAGTATGAATGGTTGGATGGATGCGGTGGCACAAAGTCGTCATTTATCTTACACACAATGCGAAATCGTTCTTTTTGTCTTTTTTGATGTGATATGAATAGTTTCACCTTTTTGGATCAAGGTCTTTAGTTTGATTTGTATTTTGCTCTCAATGGTTAATCAAAAGCCGCGGCGTGAGTTTTAGGCCTAGTTTTGTGTGCGTTTTTTTAGGTTTAGCCATGAATAATGATCTGGTTTTTGTGTTTTTGTTGTATTTGACTAGTGGGCTAAAGATCACAAACAAAAATACCCTAGACTTTTATTTCTGCCGATTCATTTTCTGTGCGTGCTTTGCTGTTGTCGGAGGCTGTTGCGCAGGCGCGCAATGGTCTTTTAGCTAGCGGGCGGTTTTGAGTTGTTTGGATCTGAATAAGAGCCAGTGGTTAGTAAAGAGTACTTGAATATGATTGATGTATTTAGCCTAAAAATAAGGGAGTAGTGTGCCCACAATTTAAAACTTTTTTATATTTAGCTAAAGACCACATATTCCTTATATATTACAGCGCATAGAGAAAGGGACCTAAGGGTAAAAAAATCTATTTTAATTTTTTTCTTTTTTTGATGTGGACAACATCTGAGCATCGAATGAGACCGATCCCATGCCCCAAAAGGGTTCCCTCCCAGAGATATGCGCGTTTAATGAAAATGAAGTCGACGATTCTAAGCGCAAATAGAAATGGACCTAATCATTAAAATGGCTCTCCTGAACAAAACTTTTCATCAACTTTTCACTTTTTTTTTGATGTGGACAACATCTGAGCATCGAATGGGGCCGATCCCATGCCTCAAAAGTGTTCCATCCCAGAGATATGCGCGTTTAATGAAAGTGAAGTCGACGATTCTAAGCGCAAATAGAAAGGGACCTAATCTTTAAAATGGCTCTCGTGAACAAAACTTTTCATCAACTTTTCACTTTTTTTTTGACGAGGACAACATCTGAGAACCGAATGAGACCGATCCCATGCCCCAAAAGTGTTCCCACCCAGAGATATATGCGTTTTATGAAAATGGGGGCGACGATTCTAAGCGCAAATAGAAGGGGACCTAATCTTTAAAATGGCTCTTCTGAATAAAACTAGTTTTTAACCTTAGGTCCATTTCTATTTTGCGCGTCACATATAAAGTCCGGTTGGAAATTATTTAAATTTCGCCACCTTTTTAAGTTTTCAAACTTACTCTTTTGTTTAAAGATTACAATTCCAAAGGTTTTAGGCATAAAAATGGAGCTCAATGAACATCAAACATCAATCTTAAAAGTGTTCAGATAGTAATGAAGGTGTTTCCAATTGCTAATAAAAGTCAAAGACAATAAATCGTAGAAGATGGGCTTTATGCTTCTTCTTTGCAACATCGTTGAAAAACCGTACTCAGTAAAGCACAATTTCTAGGTTTATCTATCCACGTTCGTTTGATCACAATCTCAAGCACTCAAAAACGGCAAAATTGGAACACAAAACACTAAATTCGCATAACTTAAAGATAGGGTGATCAATCTAGAGGTATTTTTCTCAATAGGGGTTTTTCACAGATTTCGCGTGTGTTGTGTTAGACATTATTTTCATTTCGGTATTGCTTGGTATTTCATCATGGAAAAACGTACACACGGTTTGGTGCAGTTTATGGACTAGTGGAATCCAGGAGTCCATATTTATCAAATTTGTAACGGGTGAGGTATTTTTTCAATAAGGGATTTTGTCACAGATTACGCGTGTCTTTTGTTTAACTTTATTTTTTTTCTTTTCGGTATTGTTAGCCATTTCTCATGCAAAGGCTTACAATGAGAAAACTACGATTTTCGAGCATTTCGCATCATACCGGTCAAAATGCTCGAACGAGTCATCCAAAATTTGACCCTCAGACACCCTGAAGGAAATTATATAAAAAAAATTAATGACATAACATGTCCGTTTGAATGAATAATAAAGATGCTACACTTGGTTTGAAGTTTTGTACAAGTATATGATATACCACATCGACCTCAACATACACCAACTTGTTGTGAATACCCCCATTATTTTTCTGATTTATGAAAACTAAATTCTCATAAGCATGTGTAATTTTTAAAATGCATTTTCATTGACCTCCCCCTCATTTGTTTGCCTCAAATTGAGGTGTTTACCACTCGGCATGGACTCCCACGTTTTGACATTGGAAAAAACAACGTAATGAGCAAAAAAGAAAAAAAAACTTGGCTAAAGATCAAAACATGTACAGTGGAATCTTGTAAAATGAAAACAACATATCGTAATACATGACGTGTAAACATCTAACATGCACTCCAATTAAAAGTTATACCGAAAAGAGCAGACAAATCGGCTGTAAAGGTACCGATGTTTAAGGGAAATAAGGGAATGTAGCAAAACTTATAAGGTAACACAAAGTTTAATGTAAAGGGAATGAGATGGTCCTATTAAACTGAAACAAATTGAATGATTTCGTTAGGAAGATCTGGGGGAGACACTAAAGACCTTTAGTAAAACTTATTGAGGGCAAGGAATGAACACTTTATACTGTGGTTTGGGTTTGATTTAACCCGAATATCATGAGTACTCAAGTAACCTATACTCTAATGGAAGTTTTATAAAAGCAATACAAAACGGCTGAAAGATTTTTAAAAACGAGTGAAATTTAACAAATGTAAAGAAATATTAAAAAAAAAACTTTAAGCCATCAGGACACCAGAATGGAACACAAGACACTTGTCGTGGCCAAGGGGTTTAAGTTACTTGGAAAACAAACTTCGATTTGATTCACAAAGCAAAACATCTTATAATTAAACTGAACTCTGGTTTTACTTTTATATATGCCTGTTGAATCTCTGATAGGTACGAGTATATAAAGCCACCCTAATCAGAAGAGGACGGCTTAGAAATGAAAAACAGCAGACAGCGGCATTTTAGTGGCTCTTAATGGACTAAATAGGTCAAGATATTAAGAGAAATTTTAACCAAGCTTGATTGTCCTAACATTCAAGGCATTTCTGTTAAATAGTTAAGTTAAAATGACTTCAATGTGCTCGTAAGCTCTAGTGTGGCAAACTTCTTTGTGACTCGTCCTTAGAGCTGAACATGTGCCTCACCAAATCGAAGAGGCATCTTCATTTTTTTTTTCGTCTTTTTTTTTAAAAAAAATGGCAAAGTGGCATTGACTACTTTTCAAGAGCCCATAGAGTGGAACGAAGTGCACGAAACACATTCCTCACAGAGAGAGTGGTTGAAGTGTGGGGGGTGTGGTTTAGTACGTAGGCGCCAGAGATGGTGAATCGTGCATGCTTGTAGTGCGGGCTACTTGTATCGAGGAAGATTCCACACCTCCGGTTCGTAAAAAAAAAAAAAAAAAAAAAAAAAAAAAAAAAAAAAAAACATTCCTCACAGAACGTGAATTTTCGTAAGAAAGTTGATCGATTTGTAAACGTTGCTCAGGCGTTAGTTTTTCTATGATGAAATGCCAAACAATACTAAACAAAAATAACATGACAGCATGGCACGACTCACACGTGATCTGTCAAAAAAAGGCTATTGAAAAAAGGATCTCTACTTGGATAAGGATTTGCTTGCAAAATGAATCAACAAACAAATGTATACTGCTAGTAAATTTTCTCCAATAATTCCGTATTTATATTAAAGTCCCTAAGTTTTTATTTTGCAATTTAAAGAAAGCACATTTAGCAAATTTAATCAATGAAAAGTTTCGAAATCAATTGAGGAATATTAAAAAAATATATATAATTTTAAAAGAATGAAAAACAGTTTTTATTAAAATTTCAAAACTACATTAATATTCCTTGAGTGACTGCCTTTCATATGCACCTTCAGGCGTCAAAATAACTTAACTCTGTTCGAAGTTATGACAATTTAAAAACTATATCCAATATCACTCATTGCAATATTAAATAGACGCGTTGTGTCTAAATAGCACATCTCAGGTGGGACCTTCTAGACAGCGTGAAAATGTCAAAGAAATTCTAATTTTATGATCCGCTGTGCAATTGTTGTGCAATTTTCACAAAAAAAATATATATTACAAAGCTAGGTTCTGAAATGAATTTTTGAAACGTTTTGCACTCTGCGTCTTTTCACGGCGAATATTTATTTCTATTCCAGTATCATAGAAATTATTTCAAATGCTGACACCCGATTTATGTAAAGTCTTTACAAGAATCACACTTTATACACTAATGCACAGTAAAATAAGGCAACAAATTTATTCAAAAACTACCATTGAAAGCAAATATAAATTAATAGAAATATACTTCCGCAGAAGATATTTACACTCTTCCATCGATCCGAAAACTCGTTAAATATAAAATATTCCTTGTATTTTCGTATGAGTCAAGAAACTCTGAGTTCAGTAAAATTTACCCTACATCATAACCCTGTTTTCTTTGCATATACAATTTGTAGGCGGTTGAGAATTCATTTTTGTTTGTTTGTATTCTCCCCTGTATTCTTCTTTTGCATTACATCAATATTTATTTAGAATTTAACACCTTATTTTCGGTTAACGTAATTATTTGTAAAAGTAATTATTTATTTGCTTACAACACAGCCTTTCGCCTGCTTGCACGCGTTAAGTGGAACAATGAATTTTTCGAATAAAGTCGGCGGCGTTCTACAACAACAGAACATTTTATGCAAACGACCGTAGTTGAGTTGAGAACATCGAAGCACCATCATCACCTCATGACAAACAATCATAATTTGTTTGGTTGTTCCTGTTGTGGATCTGTCATTGTCATTGTAATGAAAGTCATGTAGAAAGTCATGACAGCGTCTGAACAAATACAAAGTGTGAATGGTTGTTAGTGCGCAATGACACGTTCGCTTCGGTTTTGAGTTAAGTCATTCTTTTCTAATCTGCTCTCAATTCGGTGGTGGTGGTAGTGGTGCTGCCTTGTTTCCAGGTTGTTGTGTCTTCGGCTTGTTTGTTTACTACCACACTTTTTGTTGGTGCTGTTTTGTTTGATAAGACAGCGAATGTTGGCTGTCATGTTTAATTTATAAAGGCCTTGTCGTTGTTGCTGTTTTGGTTTTTGGTGAGTGCCTATCCGTCCGTCTGTGCGTTTATCCGCTGGCCTGTTCTTACTTTAGGTCTTTGTTGTCGTTCTCTGTGGGCTTCGACTTCTGCTGGCGATTGCCCGCCACTTGGTCCGTCCGCCGGTCTTTCTTTTGTGCGTGTGTGTTTGTTTGCTTTTCTATTCCCTTTTACTATTTCGTTTGTTTGTTTTTGTTTATATGTATTTTCGCTCTCTCGACGTTCATTGTATTCCCCCGGTTTTCAGGTTGATTGACATTTTAATTGTTTGTTATGTCAGTAAATTGTTTTCGTTGTCTTTTTTGTGTGTGCTTTCTTGTCAAACCTCTTGAATATTTTCGGCTCTTCATATGAAAAATGTACATGATTGAGAGCAAAGTATAGATTTTGAAAGAACTGGCTAATTAATCATCGAAACTGAAAAGTGGTTGGGAAATAATAACCGTAGAACAAGGTAATATTGCACTGATTCGGAAGGTGGGGAAATTAAGTGCCTAAACTAAAACCGGTTAAGTTAGTACACTTGTTCAACAGAAGTGTACAACTCAAATATTTTGAAATTTTCAAAAGAGCTATTGAGGAACTCTTAAACAATGAGGAGGGCATGACAATTTTTACAACAACCGAGACAATCCGAGTGAGTTGTACTTAAAAACCAAAATAAAAAAAATATATTTGAGTTAAAACCGTGTTGCTGAAGAAGTGTTAATGTCAATAGAAGTAATGGCCAACTCAAAAATTGAGAATTGAATGAACAGAACAATGAACATAAAACTTAACTAGGAAAATCCATAGAGGAAATTCTGATAAAACGTAGTACATTCTACAGTTTTGTACCACGCACGAATTCTTTGAAGGGGTCAAAATACAAATTAATGAATAAATGAATATTTTTTGAGAAAAAATAAATTTCACCCTTTCTATTGTACAGACCTCGTATAATTTAACAATGTCACTTATTTCATATCCTTAACCCATTGATCGAAGGTACCTACACTGAGAAAAAAACCTAATATAAGGTTAACTTAACCAAAAATAAACATGATTTGAAGTCTAAGGTTAATTTGAACATTCTGGTATTTAACAACAATAATAGTTAATTTAACTATTCTACGGTTGAATTTTTAGCCATGGAAATTGTTAATATTAAAATAATTATTGTTGTTTTAACAATGCATTGATGAGTTTTGTAACCATTAAAATTGTTATAATTAATTATTTTTTTAATTATTGTTGTTTTAACAATGCATTGTTTTTAACCATAAAAATTGTTAATATTAAAATTTCATAGTTAATTTATTCAACTTAACAATGAAATTGTGAGTATTATTAACTATGAAGATCGTTATAGAAATCATTTTTATGGTTAAGTTAACTAATTATTGGTTACCTTTTCTAACCAGAAATATAGTTGCTGTTACAATTTTTAATATTAAATTAACCTACTAATTATGTTTTTGTTTTGTTTACATTAATTCGGTCTTTTTTCATTATTATGAGTTTTTTCTGGTTTGAGACCTTTTTGTTGTTTCTTTTTCAGAATCAACTAAAAAGTTGGTCAAATGTATTGGCTACGGTTGCTAGGCAGACTGCACAGCTGTTTCCAAACCCGCCAAGGTTTTTCTTTAGCAGTCTTTTGCAACTATTACTTCGGCTACAAATCAAATGACTTATACGGGAGTCCCAAAATGATATGAGAATTACTCTTTGTGTATAGTCTTCGAACGGTGCGAGAAGCAATCTTCTTAGCGCAATGATATTGATTGTATAGCCAGCATTTCCTTTGGTGGTTTTTTAAAAGAACACGATAAATTGTCTTATGATCTCACAATTACAAGCGTTAAGAGTAGATGAAGAAAGGAAAAAAGAGTGGGGGGGATAAGGCAGTCGCAATCGTTGCAACTTTGTGTAACTTAATTCTGAACTTCGTATAACACAAATCAGATCAAAAACTTCGAAACAACAGAGCCTAATGATCTTTAAATTTTTGTTTATGACGCACATTTTTCTGCCTATCTCTTGAAAAAAACAACCTTATATAATGTTAACTCAACTATTTTGTATGTACATTTGACCTTATAAAGGTTGATTAATTTTGAGGTTCCCTAATTTTTTAAAGAAATAAACACAGAAAATTCAAATTTAATGGGGAATGTTTATTATCATTTGAAAGAACATTATTTGGCATTTATTTTTTGAAGATTATGTCTACCAAATGTTGGCCGCGGCTACGTCTCAGATGATCCATCCGTTGAGTCCAATTTTCGATGACTCGTTCGAGCATTTCGACAGGTATGGCGTTAATAACACGCACAACATTAGCTTCCAAAACCTGAATCGTAGCTGATTTGTCAGCACAGACTTTGGACATTACGTAGCACCAAAGAAAAAAGTCTAACAGTGTGAAATCATACGGTTAGACTTGGTGGGCTATCGACCGGCCCAAAACGTGAAATTATCTGTTCACCGAAGTGTTCTCTCAATAAATCCATTGATTGAAGCGATGTGTGGGAAGTGGTACCGTCTTGTGAAACCAAATGTCGCCATTGACGGTTACGTTCTAACCGTCATCATTATTGAAGAAGTATGGACCGATGACTCCACCGGACCACAAACCATACCATACCGTTGTTTTTTCTGGATGAATTGGCAGCTCTTGAACCTCTTCTGCTTGCTCTTCGTCCCCAAAATGAGCCAGAAATGGGCCTAATCGCTGAATAAAATTTGAAACTTTTCAAGAGCCCATAGAGCGAAGCGATGACGTTTCGGAATGTCAGTTCGAGCACAAGCTCTATTTTGTACGCTTTTAATTTAAGACCTCGACGTAAAATGCGACAAGTCGTTCCATACGTCAGTCCGAGTTGCTGCGAACGGCGCCGAATCGACTCTCCACGGTCTTGGCGTACACTCTCAGCTAAGGCCGCTACATTGTCTTCACTGAGTGCTGGACGTGGTCTATTGGGTCGAATATTATCCAATTATGAATGCTGGGTCTCAAGATGGGTGATGGTGTTGCGAATTGTACGCCCAGTAGGCCGATTATATTGACCATTAGTTGAACGAAGTGCGTAATAAAGATAAACGATTTGTGAACGTTGATCAGGCGTAACTCTAGCCATGATGAAATGCCAAACAATACTATACAAAAATAACATCAGCATGACACGACTCACACGTGATCTTTCAAAAAAAGGATATTGAAAAAAGGAGCTCTACTTGGATTACACTAAAGTTATTTTGTCTTCGTTGTCAAATATTTAACATAAACAATTTAACCAGACACATGGTTAAACAAATCATTGTATTTTCGGCTCAGTATACACATGCCCACTCTCAATGTAACTCGCCGTAAGTGATCTAAAGATCGATATGATAGCTAAACCACTTTAAGCGGCCTTTAGCAAACCCAGCGGGTTTTTTATCTACTATTTAAACACTCATGAAGGTTTCTGTCAATGCTAAACGATTGTATGTAAATTATGTCGTATTGAAAAAAAGTGTTAGAAAATACGTTAATTTAGCAAATAAAAATCAAACAAAGGCAATAAAATATGTGAACATGTTCCGTGCGGTGCTGTGCTGTAATGCCCTCCTCTCTGAATGAACTGTCAAACATATTTGTCAATTACAAATCCACTTTGTGTTGTTGAGTTTTAACGCTTTTTTGCCGTATTTTGTGTTTTTCTTTTATACTTTATTTTTGTTTTTGTTTTTTCCTACCCTCAGCTGAGCAAATATTTAATGAATTTATAGTGTTTGAAAAAAAATTCTGTTTTTTTTTCAGCTGAGAAAAAAACTTTTTTTTTTTAATTTTCTGTATGCGTTTGTATTATTTGCCGCAATATAATATGTTAATGAGTTTGTAATAGATGAAAACAAAACCGAAATTAGTATAAGTCACACGAAAGCGTAGCTAACTGTTACAAAAAAAAAGTGAACACATGCCACCAACCAGAAAATAAAACAGCCGAACATACAAAATCCATTAAAACCGCAAATATTTTAAATCAGATGCCAAGTTTACTGTAGAGGAGGGTTTTTTTTTATTTCTGTAAAATCAGTTATGCAAAGTAATTAACCCGCCCGACGCATTTATAATCGAAACGATTCAAGTGTGTGGTGCCTGTTTTGCGCTGTTTTTTATTTGCGTCGAAAACTGCGAGATAATGATCTCATGTGTGAAGTAATCCAGCCTTTACTAAGGTGCGATGACTAGATCAAACAGAGGAAGGCGTATATAATAAATATAGAATCGTTTAAAAATAATTTTATACATCATTCTATAAATTGTTAAATCTGCCAGTGGATAATACTCTGGATCGTGGAAAAAAACAGAAATACCTCTGGGATGTTTTCAACTGAAGGCAAAACTGCAGTTTTCCCACATTATAATTTATGAGCGATCTAGGGTCATCTAGACTTAAATACCTCTTGGATGTTTTCAAACAAATGGCGCAGATCCACATATTTCCCATAAACCTGATGTCATATTTTATGAGTCACAGCATTTCGTCAAGTTCGTTGCCCAACTAAAGTTGACATTTCTTTGTTTCGGTGTTTGACAAGTTCGCCCATGGAGAGGTACAAAATTGAGCAGCGCGTTAAGATTGTTGAAGACATTTACGAAAATGGCAGATCAAATCAAAATGCATTTTGTGCTATTCGTCATATTTGTTGGTCAGCATTATCGACCAAATCTGTTCTTAATCGGGAAAATTGTGCTTAAATTTTAGCAACCCGGGTCTGTAGGAAATGTGAAAATACGAGGGTTGCTATATATATGTATATAGGTTGAACCATCTAGAGGTATTTTTTCAGAACAAAAAAAATATAGAAAAATTCAAATCAAGTGTGGAATCTTTATTGGTAGTTTGAAAGGACATTTTATGGTCTTTATTTTTTGAAAGTAATTACCTTTAAATGTTGGCCGCAACTACGTCTCAAGGTCTCCATTCTGAGTCTGGGTGACTCGTTCCAGCATTTCGACCCGTTTGGCTTAAATGACACGCGTAATGATGGCTTCCAAAACCTGAATCGTAGCAGGTTTGTCAGCATAGACTTTGGACTTCACGACTTTATGAAAATGTCTATAGGTGTGATATCACTCGATCTAGGAGGCCAAGTCACCTAGCCAAAACGTGAAATTAGCTGCTTTTAGAAATGACCTCTCAATATATTCCATGGTTTGAGCAGCTGTATGGCAAGTGGCATTGGCCTGTTAAAACCAAGTGTCGTCAAGATTACAGGCTTCAATTTCAAGTAGCAAAAAGTCCGATATCATGGCGATAGCGACCATCCGATATCACGGTTACGTGCCGGCCTTCATAATTGTTGAAAAAATATGGACCGATGATTTCACCAGCCTATAAATCGCATAAAACCGTGGTCTTCTCTGGGTATAATGACTACTCTTGAACCTCTTCTTGTTGCTCTGCAGCCCAAATGCGGCAATTTTGTTTATTAACTTTGCCGTTGAGCTATAAATGGGACTCATCACTGAATAAAATTCTGATCGAAAATAGAGGATCTTCCCGTTTCTCACCGAACCCTCCTTTGCATAATACAGTTGCCAACATTTGAAGGAAATTATTTAAAAAAAAATAAATGCCATAAAATGTTCTTTCAAATTAACAATCAGATTTCACACTTAATTTGAATTTTTATATTTTTTTTGTTCTGAAAAAATACATCTAGACCCTATACTTCTGGCATAGGCAACACTAAGTGGTGCCTGGCGCCATCTGACATTTACAGTGGAAACTTTGACAATTTTTAGCATAGACGTACTCAGAACGTTTTGACGTACGACCATCATATGTGCCGTTTACAGTGACTTGAAAAAATCAATTTGGCAAAAAATTTGGAATTAACTCGTGAACATTTTCGTGCGATAATTTTTCATAACTTTCGACGTGGATTATCACCACAAAAGCGCATCGATGAACTTTAATCATTGTATGGCGATGAAGCACCATCCTATAGCACTGTGAAAAACTGGTTGAATGAATTCAATTGTAGCCGACGCTCGCTCAAAGACGAAGGTCGTAAAGGTCGTCCAAAAACGTCCGTTGTGCCAGAGAACATTGATACCGTGCGCGAACTGATAATGCAAGATGGTCATGTGAGATAGAGGCATCCTTAAGCATTTCTTCCACCAGCATACATTCGATATTGCATGAGCACCTGGCTGTACATAAGGTTTGTTCTCGTTGGATACCGCACAATTAGACAATCGCTCAGAAAAATGCTCGTGTCGATTGGTGCAAAGAAATTTTGATAAAATACGATCGTAAAGGTCGTCCAAAAACGTCCATTGTGCCAGAGAACATTGATACCGTGCGCGAACTGATAATGCAAGATCGTCATGTGAGATAGAGGCATCCTTAAGCATTTCTTCCACCAGCATACATTCGATATTGCATGAGCACCTGGCTGTACAAAAGGTTTGTTCTCGTTGGATACCGCACAATTAGACAATCGCTCAGAAAAACGCTCGTGTCGATTGCTGCAAAGAAATTTTGATAAAATACGATCGCGGTGCTTCAGCAGACGCTTATAAGATTGTCACAGGTGACGAATCATGGATCTATGCGTATGAGCCCGAAACAAAACAGCGATCGACCGTATGGGACTTCCAATACGAGCCAAATCCAACGAAAGTTGTTCGTGGAAGAAGCACTTCGAAGCAAATGGTCGCCTTTTTCTTCGGCAAAACTGGTCATGTGGCGACTGTTCCGCTTGAGCATCGTACGACAGTCAATTCTGAATGTTAAACCACACTTTGTTTGCCTGCAGTCTTCGGAGAAATTCGAAAAACGAACATGAAAATGCGAGCTCTCTCACACGGCTCAAACCAGCGACTTTTTGACCGGCCAAAATGTCCAATTAATAGTACGCCGTACAGCTCTGACTTAACCCCCAATGACTTCATTTTATTTCCGCACATCAAGAAAAAAAATGCGTGGTCAACGATTTATGTCGCCAAAAGATGCTGTTGAAAAGTTCAAAAACCATGTTTTGGGGGTGTCTCAATCGGAGTAGAAAAAGTGCTTTAACAATTGGTTTGAGTGCATGCAAAAGTGTATAAATCAAGCGGGAGAATACTTTGAGAAACAATAAAAGTATTTTTGATGATAAATATTCGCATGTTTAGCTTGTTTTTTTTGTGTCGGGGTGTTGCTTTTACACATTGAACAGGGATTAACCGGCTCAAGACCTCTTGCTTCTATATTTAAGTAGAAGACAAGTTTTTAACGAAATGGCAAAGTGACATTGATTTTCGTGGCTGCACACTGCTTTTATCATGATTTCGGGTGATTTTTATGATGAATATTCGCACTTTCATTATAAGCCAGAAATATATATAGCAGCCCTCGTATACTATTTAACAAAAAAAAATAATAATAATAATAAACCAATAAATAAAAAAGTTATTAAACATTTAGACCACAGCGGTAGTTATGAGCCACCCTGTGTAATGCTCTTAAGGTTACACTCAATACGGTGATTTAATAGCTAACCCATTTTTTGTAACACCCTGTATAATGATTCTGTAACCTTCAACATTTATACAAACACATCCATAATTATAGCTTTGAATGGCTATACAAATATTGCATTTTTTTTTCATCGACAGCAATTTCTAACGCGATTTAATTCACATGCAAGCCATTCAATCAAAATTCCCAGCAGTATTAAGGCCACATGGTGTGCATTGCATTTACGTAGTTAAGCGTGCAGTTTTTGTTTTATATATTTTTTTGTTGTTTAGACAAACAGAAAATGGTTTTAATGGCATTATTTTATGTAAAAATACATGTTGAGTGACAAACTCTGTTTTCCTAATTAAATTCACTTCAAACCGAAAATTTCCGCATACAAAATTTAGTGTCGTGCTATGCAACGATGCAAGAGAGAGAGAGAGAGAGAGAGAGAGAGAGAGAGAGAAAAGCGCATAACATTAAAATTTCTGTACGCCACAAAAATTTGCTAATTTTTTCTATTTTTTTTCGTTTCCATGTGTGTTTAAAGCCAATAAACTAAACTTTATTAGCGCCGCCCAAAGCTACTGAATTAAAGCAAATACACATCGACAGATGGCAAACACTCGACAAAATATAAACAAATCAAAAGTGGCATTAAAAAAATGAAATTAAATTAGGCCATAAAAAAGACTAAATGATGAACATGAAAAGCCACTTAAAACTAATGGCCGCGAGTCACTGAAGTTTGTTGAATAATTTTTATATCAAAATCCTCTACAAGAATGTGAATTTTGGATGTTTTTTTTTTAATGGTATCCAAAAGTATTAAGTAAGTTGCATACAGCTGTTTAGAAAACCAGTTTCTGCACGTAGTGAACTCACATTTTTTTACGAGTGTAGTTTTTAGATTCCTATCATCACATGAACCGGCCTGATCAGACCGCTCATTAACTGCCTCTCGTCTCTAACTGCATACGCTCCATATATTGAAGTGTTTTAATTTCGCATCAACAAATTGTTAATTTGTTATTAAATAAACGATTATGTTATGCGGCGGTTAAAAAAACAAAAACACTAAAAAAAACACACATACACACTCAGCGTTTTAATATAATCATAATATTGTTGTTGCCATCGGTATGTTGACACTCTACACGCTGAGTGTATATCATCAGAGTTTGCCTTCATTAGCACTTATTTATAGATTCAATTTGAAATTGGCGCCATAATTAAACCGTATTTCATTTGGTGTTTTTACTGTCCGTCCTTCCGTCTGTCCGTCTGCCTGCCTGCAGAAAAATTTAAAAAAAAACACACAATATCGAGGGCGTTCACGGATGTGAGATTTTGTTGTGCGGTCTTCGGTCTTTGGCTGGCCAAATACTAGAATAGCTCATACATAACCAAAAAAAAAACAAAAACAACGAAAACAAAAACAAATTATAAACTTATTTGTGGCAATTAATTGAGAATTAATCACAATAATACAATGCATCTGGTGCTAAATTTCAAGCAAATGGTGTGAAGCGAATTGACAAGCAGCCGACGACGGACAAGTAACAAAATTTCAGTAAAGTGAAGCATCTGTTTTAAACGCAAGGAACAGACGATTGAGGACAAGGCAGACCAAGACATTTGCAAGGGCGTAACTAATACAATTTATGGAACGTTAAGAAGAAGAAAAATGGGCAACATCTTGGAGACATGAAAGATATCACGAGTCACTACAGTGGCTTACCCTAGAATTACGATGCCGATTAAATAAATAGAAGGCAAAGACATTCCGTTGTCTCAGGTTATCTAAGACACTCTAAAGTATAATCTCATAAAAGCTGAGACACTCAATTGTCTCAGATAAGCTGAGACACTGCATTGTATCAGATTAGCTAAGACACTCTATTGTCTCAGATTAGCTGAGACACTCTATTGTCTCAGATTAACTGAGACACTCTATTGTCTCAGATTAGCTGAGACACTCTATTGTCTCAGATTAGCTGAGACACTCTATTGTCTCAGATTAGCTGAGACACTCTATTGTCTCAGATTAGCTAAGACACTCTATTGTCTCAGATTAGCTGAGACACTCTATTGTCTCAGATTAGCTGAGACACTCTATTGTCTCAGATTAGCTGAGACACTCTATTGTCTCAGATTAGCTGAGACACTCTATTGTCTCAGATTAGCTGAGACACTCTATTGTCTCAGATTAGCTGAGACACTCTATTGTCTCAGATTAGCTGAGACACTCTATTGTCTCAGATTAGCTGAGACAAACCATTGTCTCAGATAAGCTGAGACAAACCAGTGTCTCAGGTTAGCTGAGACAAACCAGTGTCTCAGGTTAGCTGAGACAAACCATTGTCTCAGGTTAGCTGAGACAAACCATTGTCTCAGGTTAGCTGAGACAAACCATTGTCTCAGGTTAGCTGAGACAAACCATTGTCTCAGGTTAGCTGAGACAAACCATTGTCTCAGGTTAGCTGAGACAAACCATTGTCTCAGGTTAGCTGAGACAAACCATTGTCTCAGGTTAGCTGAGACAAACCATTGTCTCAGGTTAGCTGAGACAAACCATTGTCTCAGGTTAGCTGAGACAAACCATTGTCTCAGGTTAGCTGAGACAAACCATTGTCTCAGGTTAGCTGAGACAAACCATTGTCTCAGGTTAGCTGAGACAAACCATTGTCTCAGGTTAGCTGAGACAAACCATTGTCTCAGGTTAGCTAAGACAAACCATTATCTCAGGTTAGCTGAGACAAACCATTGTCTCAGGTTAGATGAGACAAACCATTGTCTCAGGTTAGATGAGACAAACCATTGTCTCAGGTTAGCTTAGTTGAGACACTCTATTGTCTCAGATTAGCTGACACACTTTATTGTCTGAGGTTAGCAGAGTCACTTTATAGTCTCACGTTAGCTGAGACACTTTATTGTCTCACGTTAGCCGAGACACTTTATTGTCTCAGGTTAGCTGAGACACTTTATTGTCTCAGGTCAGCTTAGACACTTTATTGTCTCAGGTAAGCTGAGACACTTTACTGTCTCAGGTTAGCTGGGACACTTTATTGTCTCAGGTTAGCTGAGACACTTTATTGTCTCAGGTTAGCTGAGACACTTTATTGTCTCAGGTTAACTGAGACACTTTATTGTCTCAGGTTAGCTAAGATACTCTTTTGTCTCAGGTTAGCTGAGATACTCTTTTGTCTCAGGTCAGCTGAGACACTCTATTGTCTTAGGTTAGCTGAGACACTTTATTGTCTTAGGTTAGCTGAGACACTTTATTGTCTGAGGTTAGCTGAGTCACTTTATAGTCTCACGTTAGCTGAGACACTTTATTGTCTCAGGTCAGCTTAGACACTTTATTGTCTCAGGTTAGCTGGGACACTTTATTGTATCAGGTTATCTGAGATACTCATTTGTCTCAGGTTAGCTAAGATACTCTTTTGTCTCAGGTTAGCTGATATACTGTTTTGTCTCGATCAGCTGAGACACTCTATTGTCTTAGGTTAGCTGAGGCACTTTATTGTCTCAGGTTAGCTGAGACACTTTATTGTCTCAGGTTAGCTGAGACACTTTACTGTCTCAGGTTAGCTGAGACACTTTACTGTCTCAGGTTAGCTGAGACACTTTATTGTCTCAGGTTAGCTGAGACACTTTATTGTCTCAGGTTAGCTGAGACACTTTATTGTCTCAGGTTAGCTGAGACACTTTATTGTCTCAGGTTAGCTGAGACACTTTATTGTCTCAGGTTAGCTGAGACACTTTATTGTCTCAGGTTAGCTGAGACACTTTATTGTCTCAGGTTAGCTGAGACACTTTATTGTCTCAGGTTAGCTGAGACACTTTATTGTCTCAGGTTAGCTGAGACACTTTATTGTCTCAGGTTAGCTGAGACACTTTATTGTCTCAGGATAGTTGAGACAACCCATTGTCTCAGGTTAGCTGAGACAAACCATTGTCTCAGGTTAGCTGAGACAAACCATTGTCTCAGGTTAGCTGAGACAAACCATTGTCTCAGGTTAGCTGAGACAAACCATTGTCTCAGGTTAGCTGAGACAAACCATTGTCTCAGGTTAGCTGAGACAAACCATTGTCTCAGGTTAGCTGAGACAAACCATTGTCTCAGGTTAGCTGAGACAAACCATTGTCTCAGGTTAGCTGAGACAAACCATTGTCTCAGGTTAGCTGAGACAAACCATTGTCTCAGGTTAGCTGAGACAAACCATTGTCTCAGGTTAGCTGAGACAAACCATTGTCTCAGGTTAGCTGAGACAAACCATTGTCTCAGGTTAGCTGAGACACTCTTTTGTCTCAGGTTAGCTGAGACACTTTATTGTCTCAGGTTAGCTGGGACACTTTATTGTCTCAGGTTAGCTGAGACACTTTATTGTCTCAGATTAGCTGAGACACTTTATTGTCTCAGATGAGCTGAGACACTTTATTGTCTCAGATTAGCTGAGACACTTTATTGTCTCAGGTAAGCTAAGACACTTTATTGTCTCAGGTTAGCTGAGTCACTTTATTGTCTTAGGTTAGCTAAGATACTCTATAGTCTCAGTTGAGACACCCCAACAAACCAGTCCCTAAGCGTAATACAACTAAATTGGAGAATAAACTTACTACTAACAAATTTCTACAACTTTTCTTAAACATACATCATTTGAACCCATAGATTTCGTAACAAAGAAAAATAAACACAAAGTCGTCAACTATACGCTGCTTGCTTCACACATAAAGTACAACGAAAAACGGTTTCGTAAGAAACAAAAAAACCCAAAGTCGCTGCGACGTATATGATTTGCCGTTATTTGTACACGTGCATTTGGTTTTCTTTGTTAAAGTCCTCAGTTGTCTTGTTCATGTTGAATTGTAAAGTTGGAGTAACAAAAAAGTGAAAATTAAAGAGAAGTAAAAAAGTGAAGAAATTAAAGAGAAGTGAAAAAGTGAAGAAATAAAGTTTGTAAAATAAAATATATAAAACTATAAAAAAATGCCTTACAAAATTAAACACAGTGTTCGTAGGGAAACAAAGGCTGACATTACCAAGCCTGTTTAAAGCTTATATTTCTAAGCTTGTTCAAAGCTTACATTTGTAAGCTTCTTCAAAGCTTACATTTCTAAGCTTATTGTATATTATAGACTAGCAAGCTTATAACAGGGTTCAATTTTGTTTATTATATAATTGTTACCAAGCGTATTACTATAGTTTTCACTAACGTTTTCTAAGCTTAAGGCTTATGATAGTAAGTTTGTTACAAGTTATTTCTAAAGGGTTTTGGTTTGTTGGGACTCTATTTACAAGAACTGAATCTCTTTCAGCATCATAAGCCGTTCGATTAAAAAATATTTAGGTTGTGAAAAAAACGTTTTTCAAGAAATGATATAAGCTCGTGATAACCAAGATCACTTAAGCCCGCTAAAGGTTATTCTTTACCAAATTCCTTACCAAAAATATTAATTCTTTAAAACAAACGGGATTAAAAGCAAATTGTCTATAGTTTTCTGTAAATAAAACAATTTTTTTATTTTGTTCAATAGTGGGAAGTTACTGCGTTAACGACTAATAGAACACGGTCTTGTTAATCTGCGTCGTCTCCAAAAAGCTATGTGACTTTGATTATAACATTTCCAAGTTTTCTGAAACTTGCATCCTTTACAACTAAAATACCATTTATTAGCTGTTTAACTGAATCTTCAACAACTTGACCTTATTGGACTTCATTTAACCTAAAATTTTCTATGCCATGACGTCTATTGCCAACATCTGGAAAAGCTCCCCAAAAACATTATACATTCGTAGTATGCCAACGCATACACACTATGACGTCAAATGATTCCGGTATTATTTGCAAGCACAATAAGTCGGTTCAGAGAATTTTCAATTGCTTCCCCTTCAGCCAGCCATGAAGTCATAAATTCGTAAATACACCAAATATTTTACAGAAAATGTGCCTTGCCACCCCACCGCCTCGGCCAGTTTTATGGCTGTTTTCCTGTTCCCAGTTCGTCCATGAAAAGCTGCACCACCAGCGGACAGTCGCAATTCATTTCGAATGCGATTCTTTGTATAATTTTCTTAATACTTTTAAAACAAACACAAATGGCCATAATAAATTTCTATAATTTCATGTTAACACACGAATAAATTTGTATCACTCGAAATTAAATTGTGTGAATTTCGCGTCGAGACAAAGTTGAAAATTTTTGCTGAAATGCCTCAGAATGCGAATATGTGAAATTGAATGTGATTATTGCGGTTAAGATATTTAATAAAGAAATTTCTCATATTGGGTTGGGAGGGGGTTTTACGCCGAAATTATGATGTTGTTTTGGATTTGCAGAGAATAAAAAAAACAAGTAAGTCGTTTTAAGTCATTAAGAATTTAGAACGGCACAGCTGAAGGAAAGCAAAAAATATGAAATTTGCCATTTTCATTTGTATTATTTTTTCTCTTTTAGTTGGCGGGCGCAATTAGTAAGACAGAAAGTAAACAACAATTTAAGATCTGAAGTGAAAAAAATAAACAAGGCAAAATAACAAAACACTATTGAAAATGCAATAGAAAGAAACGAAGCCTCTATTATGATTGGTATTTATTATTGTTATAGGAATTTTGCATCTTGATTTTAGGAGCTATATTTGGATATTTAAAGCATTTCTTTTCGTCTTTGATTAAATGGGACGATAGTCCTTTGGCTAGTCTTTTATTCAAGTTGAACCTGCTTAAAATATTGTCATAGAACGAAGTTATAGCCATTTGTCTCAAACATTCTGCAATTAATATCAATCATACGCTACGGTGAACTAAGAATTTCCTATACCACACAAAATGTAACCCATAAACAAACCTGGTGAAAAAAACAATTTGATTTATGTTTTATATGTCCCCCGTAAGTCCCTCCAAATGTATGACCCTGTCTTCTTAAACCCCATCAGTGGGCGCAGTGCGACTTTACCTTTTTATGCTAGTTTGCCATTTTCATTTGTATTAGTTTTTCTTTTTTATTTGGCGGGCGCAATTAGTAAGACAGAAAGTAAACAACAATTTAAGATCTGAAGTGAAAAATAATAAACAAGGCAAAATACTATTGAAATGCAATAGAAAGAAACGAAGCCTCTATTATTATTGGTATTTATTGTTGTTATAGAAATTTTGCATCTTGATTTTAGGAGCTATATCTGGATATTTAAAGCATTTCTTTTCATCTTTGATTAAATGGAACGTTAGTCCTTTGGCTAGTCTTCAATTCAAGTTGAACCTGCTTAAAACATTTTGTCTTAGAACGAGTTTATAGCCATTTTTCTCAAACATTCTGTAATTAATATCAAGCATACGCTACGATGAACTGAGAATTTCCTACACCACACAAAATGTAACCCATAAACAAACCTGGTGAAAAAAAAACAATTTGATTTATGTTTTATTTGTCCCCCGTAAGTCCCTCCAAATGTAAGACCCTGCCTTATTAAACCCCATCAGTGGGCGCGGTGCGACTTTACCTTTTAATGCCAGTTTTGGGAATAATTTCGATTTAGCAGAAATCAAAAGTATTATTTGCTAACCTTCGCACTAGAGAAGTAATCAACCCCTCGCCGGTTTTTTGTACGACCAACAGTTTTCCGTCGAACCTTAATTTCGCTTATTTCGCCCACCCATTTACCAGACAGTCTTTTTGATTTTATGTCGCTCCATATTGTGCAATCGCAGGCACGGTTATTTTGCACTTTTGGAAAATACGTCGGCTGGGACGAGTGTATTCGCTTAAGCATTGTCCCATTCGCCTCCATCAGCTGTTCTTGTACATGGGACTCTCCGATGTGCTGACATTTAGATCTTCAAAATCAATCTCTATTTCTCAATTTCTCAACAAAATTCCTGCAGAGCACGTAATAAACAATAAACGTGTTCTGCTGGTATTTTCTTATGAATGAAGTTAGCATTCGCTAAGACGTTTGGAATGGCCCTAAGTAAGGTATCTGGACAGTACAATGGAAGTTGCTTACAATAATTCCGTATGACGAATGCCAATTCTGATACTCCCCTGACTGTTTATACTGCTCACACCATGAACTGATGTTTGTACTACCCAGAAAAAAACGTGATATAACCATTAGAAATTATACCGATCGACTAAATTATAATTCAAGTCGATTGAGACATGTCAGTCCATATCCAATGCTTATCTGAAGGGAAAAAATGCCTTACGAAGGCTGCACTATATAGTTCTGGCCTAAAAAGGAAAATGCGAATATTTATCATCAAAAATGGTTTTATTGTTTTTCAAAGTATTCTCCAGCAAGATTCATACACTTTTGCATGCGCTCAAACCAATTGTCGAAGCACTTTTTCCACTTCGATTGCGACACCTCCAAATCAGGGTTTTTGAACGCTTCAACAGCATCTTCTGGCGAGGAAAATCGTTGACCACAGCGGATGACCCATCAATTCGACGTTTTGGCCAGACAAAGCGGCGCTGGTTTGAGCCGATGTGTGAGAGCTCGCGTTGTCATGGTGCACAATGATTAGTCTTCTCTTGTTCGTTTTTCGAATTTTTCCGAAGACTTTAGGCAAACAAATTGTGGTGTACCACTCAGAATTGACCTACTACGTTGCTCAAGCGGAACAGTCGCCACATGACAAGTTTTGCCGTGGAAACAGGCGACCATTTACTTCGAAGTGCTTCTTCCATGAACAACTTTCGTTGAATTGGGCTCGTCTTCGAAGACCCACACGATCGATTGCTGTTTTGTTTTGGGCTCAAAAGCATAGATACATGATTCGTCACCTGTGACGGTCAAATAAACGTCTTTTGAAGCACCGCGATCGTATTTTTTTTTAAAATTTCTTTGCACCAATCGACGGGAGCCTTTTTTTTAGCGATTGTCAAATGGTGTGGGATCCAATGGGGGACAACCCGTTTTTACGGCCAGGTGTTCATGCAATATCGAATGTTTGCTGGTGGAAGAAATACCCAAGGATGCCTCTATCTCACGGTATGTCACATGACGATCTTGCATTATCAGTCCACGCATGGAATCAATGTCCTCTGGCGTAACGGCCAGTTATAGACGACCTTCACGACCTTCGTCTTTGAGCGATAGTCGGCCACGATTGAATTCACTAAACCAGTTTTTCACAGTGCTATAGGATGGTGCTTCATCGCCATTTACAGTTTTAGGTTTATCGATGCACTCTTGTTGTGTTAATCCACGTCGAAAGTTGTGAAAAATGATCGCACGAAAATGTTCACAAGGTTATTCCATTTTTTTTCATAATGATTTTTTCAAGTCACTGTAAACAACACAAATGATGGTCGTACGTCAAAACGTTTTGAGTACGTTTATGCTAAAAAAATGTCAAACTTTCAAACGGAAATGTCAGAGGGCGGAAATGTAGACCCGAAATATATAAAGCAACCCTCGTATTGGCTTCTTACTTCTAATACAAACGTGACAAAACAATGCTTCACATTTCTCTAAATCTGCCCAAACAACGGTCATATTAGCTTTGCATGTAATTTGGACCTATAAGACTTGCTGTATATCTTTCCAGCCTCTTCTTCATGTTTATTGTCTATCCGATCTTTACTATCCAACCACTTCTATAAGTCAGATAATTACATTGTGTAGAAATTCTCCCATATGTGGCATTCAACAAAATGGCCTCAACTATAAATAGACTTGTGCTCGTACTTAGATTTCTTGAAAGACCATCGCATTTCCTTTACTATTATTGGCCATGATTCATGCCGTCACGTACGTCATGAGTGGCTATAATGCATAGCCACTGCACTGCATGTAGTGCACCGCTGATGACGTCACACCATCGGAAATTGCCTTTAAAAGCAGCCCATTGCAATCAGATCGTGTTCCCCTTCTCTACTTCACTGAATTGCTGGTTAGTTTTAAATAGATTTGGTTTATAAAATCACAGATATAAATGTTGTGTTTTATTTTATTATTTGCATAATAAAGATTCATTAAGGAAAACTGCTGACTTTTTATGGCTGATTAACTAAGCACGTTTTTTCGGTGGTTTTATTTCAATTTTAAGTGTTCGTCCAAGCGTTTGTCCATTACTCAGCCGTTGATATGGGAAACTCACGACTTGACAAATTTGAAACAATTTTTATGGCTACTGCCATGCGGCATTCTTTATACTGTTGGATTTTCGCCTAGGCGGAGAAGTTATGCGTGCGCCTCTAATGCCTTTCAATAGAGTTTGCTTTTATTGGTTTAAATGGAGTCCGATAATATAGAAGTGTTTGTATGTTTCTCTGTCTATGAGTTGTGGAAAAAAAAATTTCCATAAAATTATGGGCCTTGACTAATTTGTGACTTTTTATGGTCATAAAAAGAGCAACCGCTAACAAAATGCCTCTAAGAACATGGCTAATAATGCCACACTACCATTGGCATTAAGCTCCACCATCATTTGATCGTTGCCATTCGAAGAGTTCTAGCTGCGGCTTAGGCGCATGCGTAAATGTACGGCTAATGAACATAACGTGACGTTCAATGGCTCTTTGAGATTTGCGGAGTTTCTCGCAAATAAAACCGCATAGAAAAAAGGCGCTATATCAATTCATTTAAGCCGAGTATATGCTTCTAACAGTCAGAACAGACAATTTGTTAGCGTTTTTATAGACGCATTGTACGGTTGGTTGTCGTGGTGGCTGTTGTTTCTTTTGAATTGACCGTAAAACCGGCACGATTTGTCGCCACGGTTGTTGGTTTCTCTACCAAATGGTTTTCAAATGCAAATTAGCTTAGCTCGTTGGTTTTTTTTTTTTTTTGTTTCAAAGAATTCTCAGAGTGTTTATTTATTTATTTTGATTCTTTTTTTTTGAAAAATTTATATTTACGCACGCAATATTTGAAATAAATTTTTGGCTTTGTTTCGTTTCGCTTTTATTTGTGTTTTTATTTTTTGGTTTCTGTTTATTTTTGCTTCTTTCTGTGTGTCTTTACGAGTCATTGATTTCGCTTATTGCTCCCTTACGTTGCGCAGACGGCTGGTGATGAGCAGCCACGAAACCGGTAAGATTAGTTTGCTTGAGAAATGTTTGTATGACTGCCTATGAATCATTAGCAAGAAGACTTTGGATTTGGTATGCAAAATTAAGATTATGTTTAGTATTTGAATAATCGAAGAATCATAGAAGATTTTTGTTAAGGAATTTAGAGCACTCTTATCAGAAGGTTGCCGTTGGGGGGAAGTAAAAAATGGGTCAACTAATTTAACTGGGGCTTTGGTAGAAGTGTTAGTTTTTTTGCACTGGGCCCAGATATATAATCCTAGATGATCCAAGACTAGGAATTAAATAGGCTTCAACTAAAAGTACCCAATTTATCTATAGTTCATTAGCTTGATCTTAACGTTCAATGTTAGACTGAATTTTCTTTGCGACTTCTAAAGGTCTATGAATCGTGATGGTCACACATTACCCAAAGGTTTTTAATTTCTGTCAGCTGAGTTATGAGTCCATCATAATAAAATCTTCTAAATTTGGTGAAGATAAAAGTTCATGTTTAGCATTAGAGCAGCAGAACTTCAAATATGAGGCAAAGCGGAGTCTTTGGGCCTATATCAAATTATGGACACGTAAGAACTAATTTCGGCAGAGTTAGTTTATAAGATCAAACTGCATTATGGTCAATATACTTTAAATAACCAAGACTTTGCTTGCAATTATAGATAAAAAGAAAGACAAAAACATGAAAACAGAGAGTAATATACTATAGTTCGGTATAAACTTGCTCTCTTTAATATCCTTCACAATATTGCAAGGTAGAGTCATATTATAGGTACTTTTAAAGCTGTTTCAAAACTAAAAAACATTCTATAAACTAAAGGGTGGCTAAATTTTAAGGGCCGATGTTGATTTGTCGCGCAAAAGAGCCATTGTTTAGTTAGCCGTGGGGCAAGTGGTGCCGTCCTGTTGCAGCCATATATCGTCCACATCCATATCTTCCAATTCGGGTCATAAAAAGTTACGATAGCGAACACCATTCATAGTAACTGCCTGATCGGCCTAATTTTGAAAAAAAAAATACGGCCCGATAATGCCGCCAGCCCATAAGCCGCACCAAACAGTCTTTCTTTGTGGGTGTTTGTTTTTTCGACAATCACTCTTGGATTATCATTCGCCCAAATGCAGCAATTCTGATTATTGATGAATCCACTGCAGTTTGGTGAAAATGCGCCTCATCACTGAAGAAGATTTTCTTCAAAACTTTATCATATACGTAAGCCTGAATAACTTTAACGCATTGTTCGCTTGTGCATCTTTCCATGGTTCGAATTGAATTAGTCTGAAATTGAGAAATATCAAATGAAATGCAGACAAAAACTTGACGTTTAGGTTGGTGGTTCACATTCAATATCGGGCCTTAGAACTTAACCACCCTTTACAAGAAAATATTTACCCTGTACATTGGTACGTATGATTGATATTGATTGATTTTAACATCATTTAGGCCATAACACTGTCAATTCTGGTTCAATACTTAACGAGTAAATGATAAACGAAAGTCAACATTTACGCCTAGTGTTTGAGTGTAAGTCCCATAAATAATGCCCTTAGAAATGTCTTGATATGCTAACTTACGATCTGGTACATAGAATCTGGTAAATCCTCCATTAGTGTTGAACGAGTATAAAGACAAGTGATCATATCTGTCAATTAAGAAAACACCCTCGACGCAGATAAGAAAATGGCAGTTGCATGCGTTGGACGAACTAAAATTACTAGAAATACAAAGTTTTCACTGGCTTATATAGAATGTTTTTTATTGAGGTATAGAACTTCAAATTGAAATAAAACACAAGAAAATCGTTTTAATGTCCTTTAATTTGGCTTTATTGGAAGGATAATTTTATGCCATTAATGTTTAAATATGATTTCGGGCATGTGGCCGCCGCGGCTGGCTCGAATAAAGCCAATTCTACAGGTCCAATTTTCAACCACTTTTTCGAGCATATGGGGCCGTATGTTGGCAATAACGCCACGAATGTTGGCTTCCAAGTCCCCTAACGTATTTCTGATTTGTTGGCGTAGACGAGCGACTTCACATATCCCCAAAGAAAATAATCCAATGGTCCATGTTAACCGATCCATGGTTAACCGAATTAATTGCTCTGATGGACGATTATGTCGACCATAAAATGGACGGAGCTTGCGGTGAACTTCGCGAACTGAACCATTACTTTCGAAATAAATTTGCACGATTTGCAAGCCTTGTTCTTTTGTCAACCTGTTCATGATGAAATGGCAAACCAAACTAAATATTAATCACTTGACAGCTGACAAAATGGCCGCCAGTTAAAAAAGTGATGCCAACTTAAAGATCTATACCCCAATAAAAAAACACCCCTTACATGGCGGAGAACGTAACAAGGCCTAAAGCTTGAATGGAATCTGACAGTAGCTACCTCGGACAGCATAGATAAGAAAACCTGGCGGAAAGACCACCTGAAGAAGGATGCGACAATATTGGGTACACACAGGGAACAGATTTGTTGCCACGGGATTAGGTTACTGCAAAGAATTTATTTGTCTTCACTAGAAATTATTGGTATCAAAGTAACATGTTCTTCATAATTGGTTACATGTCATACCCACTAGTTGCGGCAATAGATATATTACCTGAATTCGGTTGGTATAATCGACTTATGGGCTGTCATAATCGTACTTTAATTGTAGCTACCGTCTTACAGTAAGTCAAACTAAATAACCATCAACACCATGGAATGTTGGTGATCTCAACAGAAATTATGTTTATCAAAATGAATATTTGTAGTCCGAATCGATTTCCAACTGATTTTTTCTCTGTGTGTACACCTGGACCAACATAAGGTTGTAAGTCCTAAGTAAGTCCAAAAGTTGCAATTGCTAGGTAGTTATATAAGTAGATAGTCCTATATATACGAACCTTTCGTGTGTACAACACCTGGACCACCATAAGGTCGTGAAGGCAGCCTTAGTAAGTGGAAAAGTTGCAATTGCTAGGTAGATAGTCCCATATATAAGCCCCTTTCGTGTATCTAGACATCGCTAGAAATAACCTAAATTACGTCAACGATTTTAAAAGAACTTAAATGTCCCCTGACACGTAAACGCGGGAGTTTTAAAGATTCAAAGAAGAAACTCGTTCGCCATATTAAAATAGGTTGGTCCTAGTCAGTGACTATAAAAATATAGCTTTTGATATTTAGGAAAACTTTCACAAACCTGATCTTATTGCGTTGTAATTCCCTCTTTCAAAAAATGGACTGATGTCCGTTTGTTCATCTACTTGATAGTTGTAATCAATGCACCGTGGGACATTCTTAAAATTGGGGACAATGACACAGAGCCTATTGAAAAGGTTCCATATTCCACAAATGTTTTCTAACGGCTGTTAACACAAATGTCCCTCCAGATTTGAGGTCCTACAGCTCTACAAACCTGAAAATAAAACTCATCAAGGTAAAATTGCATTGGGTTTGTTAGGTCCATGTTTTCGTATAGCTCCCATCTGAAAGTCCCTTCCGATTTCAGAACTCACAGTTCTAAAAGGATGAAAATGGTCCATATTGGTCCATGTTTTCGAATGACTTCCCACTCAAATGTTTTCGAATGGCTGTCCACACAAATGTCCCTCCAGATTTGAGGTACTACAACTCTACAGACCTCAAATTAAACCCTATCACGCTAAAAATTGCAAGTTTCGTTAGGTCCATGTTTTCGTATAGCTCCCATTTGAAAGTCCTTTCCGATTTCAGAACTCACAGTTCTAAAAGGATGAAAATGGTCCATATTGGTCCATGTTTTCGAATGGCTTCCCACACAAATGTTTTCGAGTGACTGTCCACACAAATGTCCCTCCAGATTTGAGGTAAAAATTGCAAGTTTCGTTAGGTCCATGTTTTCGTATAGCTCCCATTTCAAAGTACTTTCCGATCTTAGAACCCACACTGCAAAGAACCATATATTACCTTTAATTCAAACCAAACTTCGTGTAAAGCGTTACGAGCACTCATCTCGAGTGAAATTGGGACACATGAGTCGAATTAAACATTAAACAGAAACGTGGACTCTTCTAAACAAGAGAGTAGTGTAGGATATCCCATAGTCGCCTCGCCCGACTTAAATTTATTTAATTGTTTATTGTAAAAATCAAAAATAAGAAATTTGAAATAAACTCTCCAGTGTTAGCTCGAAATTATTTATAGACAACGAATCAGTGTGCTAGTTTCATATTTATGAGGAGCACTGAGTTTGAAGTCGAGGAAAAAACGCTCTTAAATTTGGTGTGAGGCTCGCTTTATTAAAGTGCTGTATCTACATTTTTTTCCTCCGACTCATCTGAAGTTTTTAAACAATATTCTAGAAAGAAAATAATTCAATTGCAAAATGCAAAAACAATTTTTAAAATGTTTAAAAACGAGAGTCAAAAGGTATGGCTAAAACAACTGATCCAAAGATATGTCGAATAAAGTTGACCCAAATAGTTGACGTTAAGGGTGTGACTCACAATTAACATCGTGCTTTGTAGCTGGACCACCCTTTAATGTCATTTAAAGACAGCAGTGAAAAGTTGAGTCCAAAGTATTATCAAATACTGCTGATCTGAGCAGAATTCCACGAATTGTAAGAGCTTCGGTCATAAGCGAGTGACTTGAGGCCAAAGTATTCTCAAATCCTATTGATCTGAGCAGAATTCCACGAATTGTAAGCGCTTCGGTCATATGCGAGTGACTTCCATTTCGGTTCTTCCACAGGTATTGTTGTGTTTAGAGCTCCTATCCTGTCCTAGCCAGCCAATAGAAGTGTCAGACTTCATCAATATATTAACACAGTTTGCTGTTGATTAGTCAAACATCGGGTGCGAAGAAAAAACTCATCAGAATTATGAGACGTTTTGCCCTTTACTTTCCACTAATGCCTATTAATGGCAATATAATATGACACTGACGGCTTCGCCGACAATATAATACAGTTCACGGTTAATTGGTCAAGTGGCAGGTGCGCAGAAAAAATTCGTTTTAGGGGAACTTTTTGGCCTCAACTTTCCACTAAAGCCTATTAATGGAATGTGGCACTTCAAACGTATAAGTAATACTTTTTTACTTTATTACCAATTTCAGTCATTAATGCTGGCATCCATAAAGGATTTTCGTTGCCTTTGCTTAAAAATAATGAAAAAGTCTGGCACAATTGATGTATGTGCAGAAAAACACCTTGAAAGGTAACCCTGAGCGTATGAGTAATATTAATTCTGTTATTATTTGCAATTTTAGCCATAACTTTTGAGTCCCTTTATTGAATTCGTTAATTTTTGCATGGTATTCAAGTAAACATATGGATTAATACTTATAATGTATTTCTGGGAAATTTTCTTCTCGTTTAGCAAATGTTTTTACAATATTTTAAATACAAATTTTTCTTTGATATTTAAAATTTCATTGCTATTGATGTGCTTCCAATGAAATTTTAAGATCTCTAATTTAAACAAACATTAAAGATTCGCCCGTGTATTATAGTTGGCATTGCCTTCGATTTTTGCTTATTAATTGTAATATTTGTTTAAAATTTTCTATTTTTTGCCCAAAACAAAAACTGGAAAATTTTCAATTACTAAATTTTCGTAAAATTTTGTAAACATTTAAAGCTGACCATTTGCAAATGCCGCAGCCTTCTATGGCCTTACATTTAGTATCTCAACCATATAAACTTTAGAATGTTTATAATTTCAGACACCCTCGAAAAACAATGGCAGACGGGCCGGACGGGCAGACTGAGGGGCATTCACAATGTGCGTATACAAAAATGGCTTGCAAGTTTAAGTTCATTAGAATAAAAACAAATGTTAAATATACAGTCGATGCCATAAAAATGGCAACTGAAATATGCTGTTGCAAAAGCGTGTCGATGTGTGTTGTACAACTCATAAATGGCTACCGCTGATGACGGCTGACTTTGAATTTATAACATAACGTATGTGAGCATAAAGATAAAAAAACACAACGAATGCTGATGATTTTTATTTTTTTTTTTTTTGAAATTTTACTCGCTTTTGTTGAAAATATTAGCACACATACTGAGAGACGACAGGAAAACCCACGTCTTTTGACGAAAAAGAAATTAATTTTGCCAGCAAAAAAAATGAAAGATAACTCACGATAGTGACGAAAGCACGAAATATTTTTGCCGCAAAAGATAAAATGCCGAAAATTTGGTTTATGTTTCCAGGGATGTCATGAGCAAATGTGACGACAACTTGACCATGTTTTGCTGAATGCTTGCCTGAATGTTTGGCTTTGGCCAAAACAAGAAAAAAAACACAAAACAAAAGCGCCATAGACATTAACTTTATGACGGTCGATTCGACTGGGGGAGATTGTAAATATATTCGTACGAGCTATGTAAATGTTATCAAGTATGGCTGGCCTTTGTTCAAGTTGTTGTAAGCCATTAAAGCCACTATCTTAACTTTGTGGCTACTGGAATTTTGTTTGTGGCCAACTTGGTGGCCAGCCACGTTAAGACCAATTGGCCATCATGATAAACATGAGCAAGAACAACAATAATAAGCCATCATTATGATGATCATTGGCGTCGGCATCCGCCTCATCGACATCATTAACACATTAGCTTCAAGATGGATCTTTGCGCGTTTTTAATTAAAACCATCAATTTGTTTATTTCTTAAGCTTATTTTTGCCATGCCAATTCCACAAATCTTTATTTTGGCTAATTTATGCATAACATCGTTTCGGTTTTTGTTTATTTTTATTTTTTTTTTTTGGCAAATTAGAAAGAAATCTACGATAAGCATCTCTGTGTATTCTTCTACTTCACAAAGTCTTGTTTTTTTTCATCTTAACATTTATTGTGTGTTGTTTTTATCAATAAATCAATCGCGTTAAGATTCCCAAAATATGTCGTGGCTCGAAACGAGTTTTGGCCTTTGCTCGTAATCACATCGTTGAAATGTCTTAAAATCACAACTTGTTATTTTATTTCGCTATGACATTAATTGAAAACATTTAAATGGTTATTATTGTATTAGCAAGATATGTGTGGCTGTTGAGTTGAGTGTGAATTGAGCACTAAAGATAAACGAAAAAATTAATAAATCTTTTGAGAGTTATCGTCTTTTATAATTGAAAGTGCTTAACAAAATGCCAGACTGTCGCTATAAATATTATAACTTATTATTTTGAAAATGGTTTCGAAAGGTAGTTTTAAGTGTGGGCGTTCATTTGACACCTCGTCGATGGAAATCGCTGGAGAACTTTTCGAGCTATTGAGTTAATTACAAATTAAGTCGAAATCAATATTAATCATACGCGCTGAGGTGCAAAAGCGGCGAAAAGTTGAGATATCTCTAAAACGGTAATAGTTTTTCCTTAGGTTTATTAAATTCAACAGATAATATAATATTTGTCATACCGTTGCTTCAATGATTTTATTTTTGGAGCTAAACATCTCCAATGGTAGAGATTTCTATTACATACTTAAATGAGTATAAAGTAATTTGATCATAATTCAGTAATCTGAGTTAATTACAAATTAAGTCGAAATCAATATTAATCATACGCACTGTGGTGCAAAAGAACGAAAAGTTGAGATATCTCCAGAACGGTTATAGTTCTTCCTTAGGTTTTTCAAATTCAATAGATAATTAAATATTTGTAATACCGTTGCTTTAATGAATTTATTTTTGGAGCTAAACATCTCCAATGGTAGAGATTTCTATTACATACACTCAAATGAGTATAAAGTAATTTGATCATAATTCAGTAATCTGTGCAAAGAATTAAAATACATAAAATAAAACTAATGTTTTCGGTATGTCGTTATTACTGAACACTTTAATTTAAAAGCTATTTTGTAGAAATCGCTGAAAAAAATTCCAGTTATTATTAGTTAGTACCAGTAATAAACACAAATAAAATAAAACCTCTGGTTAATTACGCTATTCGGCTTTTTGTTTTTCATATTGGTGACAACAATAGATTAAGAACTGTTTCAGTTATTATTTTAATTATAAAAAAATCAGCAATAATTAATGTTAATCATACGCACCGTGGTGCAAGAAAGCAAATATATTAAGATATCTCCAATCGTCGCACTTCTTTCTTAAGGGATATTTAAGAGAAAAGTGAACGCCAATAAAACAATAACAATGCAAGACCTTAAGGATGAGATAATTCGGCACAATAACGAAATTGAAGCTCAGTATGACTCAAAGTCATCTATATGGTCTATTGGATAGAGCTATATCACCGCAGCCGTGGCAAGCATTTGGCCCATATTTTGTTTCACGCATAATTGTCATAAATTGTTCTACCATAAAAAAATTATTAAATAATTCCCTGAATACTTTTTGTTTTTATTTACAATAAACATCGTGAGTTTTAGTTGAACCACCCTTTATTTAGACTCCGTATAAAACCTATCAAAGTAGAAAGTCGTTCGAAAAGTCTTCCAATTAAATATATTCTATAAGGCCTTTTATAAGAAACCTTCTGAAGGCCTGCCTATTAAAGACCTTCCAATATGCCTTCCCATAATCTTTCAAAGTAACTTAATTCCCACAACTTCCAATTTAGAAACAAGGGGATATCGTATATCCTAAAGTATAAAGTGTCTTCACACAAAAGATCTTTAGAATAACTTCCATCAACGAGCTTTTATTACTGTTAAAGTATGGGTAGGTACGAGAGTTGCTATTTATATTTTGGGTCCTGAAAATACTAGTGTTCCCAGATGCAAACTGCAACTTCCATTGGAATAACTTTACTCAGAACGTTTTGTCATTTGCGGCTAATTGTTTTGTTTCATTCCCCTCAGTCCAAAAATGGGATTATTCCGTGAATATTTTCGTGCGATGATTTTTTTTTTTCGATTTTCGGCGTGGGTTATCGAGACAAGAGTGTTTAAATCAACTTGTTTCGACTTTTGACCATCAAAAACCACTGTTAATCGCTGGTACCAAGAGTTCAGTTTCGGATGCCGTTCGCTCCAGGATGCATTTCGTGAAGGACATCCAACTTCGGTCACTTAGCCAGAAACCATCGATGCTGTGCGTGAACTGATTAAGCGAGACCGACATGTGACATGCCGTGAGATTGAGGCATCCTTGGGCAGTAGTATGACAAGCATTTATAAGATATTGCATGTTCACTTAGACGTGAAAAAAATCGTTCTCGTTGGATTCCACATAATTGGACGAATGCTCAAAAAAAGGCTCGTATGGATTGGTGCAAAGAGATTTTGAAAAAGTATAACTGCGGTAGCTCAAAGGCAGTGTATAACATTGTCACAGGTAACGAATCATGGATCTATGCATATGAACGCGATACAAAACAGCGATCGACCGTATGGGTCTTTCAAGACGAGCCAAATCCAACAAAAGTTGTTCGTGGAAGAAGTACACCAAAGCAAATGATTGCGTTTTTTTCGGTGTAACCGGCCATGTTACCACAGTGCCTTTAGAGGAACGTCAGTTCTGAGTGGTAAATAACCATCTGTTTGCCAACAGTGTTCGAAGAAATGAAAAAAGATAATAAGAGAAGACGGATCATTTTGCATCACGACAATGCGAGCTCTCACACATCAGCTGAAACGATAAGCTATTTGATTACTTAAGATGTCGAATGGGCTGAGCATTAAGAAAAAAATGCATGGTCAACGTTTTTCATCGCCCAAAGCAGCTGTTGAAGCGTTCAAAAGTCATGTTCTGGAGGTGTCTCAATCGGAGTTTGAAAAGTGCTTCCAAAACTTGGTTTGTGCGCATGCAAAAGTGTATTGATCTTAAAGGGGAATATTTTGAGAAACAATAAAAACCATTTCCAATGATAAACTATTGTGTTTTTATTACCAGACCCGAAATAGTGCTAGCAACCCTCGTATGAGTAGCAAGTGCAACGGTAAAGGTTAGTGTAATATAAAGTCTATGACTATGGAAATTACTGTGTGATTTAAATCAAACAGATGCCAATCGAAAGCCAATGTCCACGTTTCCTATATGTATACGCATTGTTTTTGCAGAAAGTTAAAGAAAATATTTTTCTGGGCAACTGGGTAACCCACTATAAATCATTTGGGCTGTGGGATCACAGCAACACCCGAACTCCAGTTCATATGCTCCTCAATAAGGTTGTGGTATACTCTGTGAGTTATTTTTTTATAGATTTACTCGTATCACTATACGAGTACCAAAAATAGGGTTGGATGCTTTTTCATATCTTCCTTGAGGCTATATCAAGATCACTATGTAACCAACATCATCCAAAGCGTGTGGCAGTTTCATCCATATCACTACACATGACGGGATACCTAAATCTTTTACTAAAACAAGCCTAAACTAGTCACTCGTAGCAAAAAAAAATATGCGGGTGACTGCAAGTCTATCTTTTCGTATCTCTTTATTCACAAGGCCAGACAGAAAAGTCGGCATTAACAGCCACTGCCGCTATCGATACCAGCGACCTGAACAACGACCATCGGTATTATTTTACTGACGCCTTTTTGTTGTAACATAATTTTGTCTCTGTCTGTCGGTCGCGTTTCGAAGGAGTGACGTTAACGTCCGCTTTTAGGTATGATTTCGCTGGTATTTTCAATAGTTGTTCAATATTTTTTTGCTGTTTTGTTCAAATAAATTGTATGCATATCCCACACTTGACCATGTTTTCTGGTTGTCATGGATACTGATATTTATTTTTTGCTTCCATACAATTTTGTTTTTGTGACTCTGGTATGTGCAGCTTAGTTTTTGTTTTCGTTTTTTTAAGCCGCCATTTGCCGCCGCCGCTTTCAATCGTAGACTTGTCGTATCTGTTTCTAGGAATGATTGATTGTTTTTGAACTTGTCATGGGTTTTCTGTTTCTTGTTCATGTTTCACGGCACGTTGTCTCTGCTTGAATTACCAGAAAGTAAAAATGAACAAAAAACAACCAAAAACTATGGCCACATATGTTTTCTTAGGGTTTTCCTTTTGTTTGTCTTTTCAAAAGCGATTTTTGTCGGGGTTTATGCTTGTTGCTTTGTTCTCGCCCGCTTGCTTGCTCGGTTGTTTGCTAAATGGATTACAAAGATTTTGGGGTGATTTTTCAGGTATTTGTTGGTAGCTAGGTGCACTTTTCGAACAACAAAAGGAGTAGCGAGGAAGGTTACCTCTTCCTATTGAGGCCATGGTTTTTTCGCACCTTGTGAAAATTAATATGGGCTGTAAAAGAAATTCAAGGTAGGCCAAGGTACTCGTATACTTCAAACCGGTCGTCATGGGTGCAGGGTGACAACTGCTGTTAGAGATATACGGTGGACAAACGGAAAGGATTCTAAATCATGGTGTTTCTGTGGACTGATTTCACTTTAGGTCTTAATCAAAGCAAAGTGTCTTAGAAATGAATAGCCAACATACCAGAGTTGCTATATATATTTCTGGTCTAGGCAAAACTAAGTGTTACCTGGCGCCATCTGACATTTCCATTGAACAGTTTGACATTTTTTTAGCATAAACTAACTCAGAACGTTTTGACGTACGACCATCATTTGTGTTGTTTACAGTGAGTTGAAAAAAATCAATGTGGCAAAAAATGGAATTAACCCGTGAACATTTTCATGCGATCATTTTTCACAACTTTCGACATGGATTATCACGAGAAGAGTGCATCGATGAACTTGAATCTTTGTATGGCGATTAAGCACCATCCTATAGCACTGTGAAAAACTGGTTCAATGAGTTCAATCGTGGCCGACGCTCGCTCAAAGACGAAGGTCGTGAAGGTCTTCCAAAAATGGCCATTGTGCCAGAAAACATTGATGCCGTGTGTGAACTGATAATGCAAGATATTCATGTGACGTACCGTCATCCTTGGGCATATCTTCCACCAGTAAACATTCGATATTGCTTGAACACTTGACCGTAAAAAAAGTTTGTTCTCGTTGGATGCCGCATAATATGAAAATCGCTCAAAAAAAGGCTCGTGTCGATTGGTGCAAAGAAATTTTGAAAAAAACGATCGCGGTGCTTCAAGAAGTTTATAAGATCGTCACAGGTGACGAATCTTGGATCTATGCATATGAGCCCGAAACAAAACAACAATCGACCGTGAGGGACTTCGAAGACGAGATAAATCCAACGTAAGTTGTTCGTGGAAGAAGCACTTCGAAGCAAATGGTCGCCTGTTGCTTTGGCAAAACTGGTCATGTGGCGACTTATCCGCTTGAGCAACGTAGGACGGTCAATTCTGAGTGGTATGCCACAATTTGTTTGCCTGAAGTCTTTGATGAAATTCGAAAAACGTCCGAATCGTTAGCTTCAATTCGTGCCCAGTAATAATTGAGGCGGCTACACCATCCAGATCGACTGCCGAGGTAGTACCTTTTCCTCAGGTGAAATCTCCGGGGGATGCTCCCCTAGCATAACATTCACACGGTAGCTGGATACTGCTGCTGCGACTTCATCGGCGAGAATGTTGTTCAGACCTGCCTGATAGTTTCGATGATCTAAAGGTTCTTTCATATGCCGCTGGAACTCTATCTCTAGATCTGCCTGGGCGGAGGCATCCTGCCCAAGAGAGTGGTTAGGATGACTGCTGCGAAAACACCCTAGCAGATGTTTCTTTGACAGCAGGAAATTGTGTCTGCGCACGGTAAGGACCTTAGTCTCCTTATAAAGAGGGTCCTCAGAAGACATAAGAAGACACCCTGTTGATGTTCTGTGGCAAGTCTGAATTTGTTTCCACTGCTTCGTACTCACAATCGTCGACCACACAGGTGCTATTGCTCTGTAAGACCTATCGCCTATCGCTTTGTAAGAGGTCCACAAGGTTTCTTTGTCGGCTCCCCAAGTACTGCCGGCAAGTGACTTGAGGACCTTCTTCCTACTTTTGATTTTATCGCAGATGTTTATCTTTACGAGTTTATCTGACAAGTTTATCTTTGGATAATACAAGCCTCTGCTCTATTGCAAGACAATCTAATACAAGAGAAAAAGATATTGTGATCAAAACTTTTTCGTGGTAAGTCGTTAAAATTGTGAATGTAATCAACGACAAGTTTTCATATTCAAGTTTGCTACAAATTTGCTACGATTGAAAAATGTACAACAACAGTACACAAAAACCATTTACGAATCATTCGAATTATGCGAAATATAATTAAAATTTAATTTTAATTGAAATGAAAAAAAAAACAATTGGTAAAACAGACCATACTGGAGAAAAATATGTTTATCTTACATGTTCAAAATTGTTAAAGTAAAAGAAACCAAGGCTTTCTCTTTCGTTGGACACATTAGCTGCAACGAACAACAGAAAACTTCCGGAGTTATGGGCCAAAAACCAAAAGAACTAATAATTAATATTAATCATACGCACTGGTAAACTAACAAAACAAAATGTAATTTTCTCCAAAGCTACAAAAAGGCTTAAATATATTATTGAAAGGATTACAAAGTGTGTGAAATAAGAAAGCTACATTTGCCACATGGACAGCGATTATGTGATGGAATATGTAAAATGACAATTAACAGTCTAGGATAACTGACAGCGTACCAAACTCAGTGAACTTAAATAAATCTAAAAAAAAATTCAGAAATCTAACCAAATGCTACCTCTTCAATTAGAAAAGTTCATATTAGACTTATTTTTCGATGAAATAAAGGAGAAATTAGTTGTTTTTTAGGCGCAGGTGGTTCGGAAAGGGAAGAAGGTCATGCTAAATAGGAAGAAGAACAAGTTTACACTAGTTAAGTTTTTTAATAAAAAAAATAGTTTCTCAGAGAATACTTTAAGTAGCAATTTAGACTTAAGCAGTACAACAAAATTTTCCTAAAATTGACGAGTTAGCAGAATATTAAAGGAAAATACGTCTGTGTTAAATATTTCGGTATAATTTTTGGGGTTTGAAGAAATCGTCTAATTAAAGGTTGAAATATCAGCTTTCTGAAAAACCTTTATTCCATTAATTAAATTTTTACTCAACTTGGGTTTTCAAAACACCGGGTGCCTTTGAGATTGTTTAAGCAAAATTGCTAAAAGTGTACAAATCACGGTGCATGCCTTTTTTTCTGTAAGACCTGTCTATGGATTTGAGTTGTTTCCTAAAACTCTTAAACTACAAAAATCACCCTCCATCCGATTAAAAAGCATTCGCAACGTTCTCTGCATCCCAAAGAATAAAATATCACTCGCTGAATAAATACGCATAATTCCCAAACACGAGAGCCGTACAGAGGAGTTGCAAAACCAGAACGCTGATGTTTATCATAAATAAGCAAAACCTGCCAAAAATGCGAATTAATAGGCCATGGTCAAAAGTTCACACCAATTGCCAACAAACTTGTTTCACGCGGACAAGGTGTGTGCGCATATTTGCGCTGCATCGATGATTAAGCGAACGCACCAATGAGCCCGTTGTCTGGCAGCCAAGGATAGTCCGGCCATTGGTGGCATACTTTCGCTTGGACAACATATGCCAACAGTGACGGGGGTAAATTGGAACATTAAAGAAGAGGAAGAGAAATACTGGTCGCTCTGATGCTATGCAGCAACGAGGTGTAAGTCCGAAGTTGTTGCAGGGTTTAAACAAAAAATGTGGGATTTTTATAAATTGCAGCTTTGAAAATTCTGTTTTCTTTTCAAAAAACGTAGGCTTCTAGGCCTTCAGACCTGTTGGTGTCGAAACACTTCAATATGGGGTTCTTTTACCCCTTATTTGAAAACTTTCGATGAATAAATTTTTTTTCTGCTTTGACAGGCGAACCTGAGAAGTTGACTTTATAGACAGGTGGACCTCAGAGGTCGACAGTTATAGACAGGTGGACCTCAGAGGTCGACTGTTATAGACAGGCGGACGCCAGAGGTCGACTGTTATAGACAGGCGGATCTCAGAGATCGACTGTTATAGACAGGCGGACCTCAGAGGTCAACTGTTATAGACAGGCGGACCTCAGAGGTCGACTGTTATAGACAGGCGGACCTCAGAGGTCGACTTTTATAGACAGGCGGACCTCAGAGGTCGACTGTTATAGACAGGCGGGCCTCAGAGGTCGACTGTTATAGACAGGCGGACCTCAGAGGTCGACTGTTATAGACAGGCGGGCCTCAGAGGTCGACTGTTATAGACAGGCGGACCTCAGAGGTCGACTGTTATAGACAGGCGGACCTCAGAGGTCGACTGTTATAGACAGGCGGACCTCAGAGGTCGACTGTTATAGACAGGCGGACCTCAGAGGTCGACTGTTATAGACAGGCGGACCTCAGAGGTCGACTGTTATAGACAGGCGGACCTCAGAGGTCGGCTGTTATAGACAGGCGGACCTGATAGCAATGCCCGTCTACGGGAGGAGTTGCCCGACCTTCCGGTCTTAGAGAGCTCGGAGATGGAGGAGAGCGTGTGTCGGGTCAGGTGCAGAAAGTCGCCAGGTATTGATGGTATGACTTAGAATATGTGTAAAAACATCTGGAAGGCCATACCGGAATACCTAGAAGCGATACCTTTTAGGTGCTTTAGCGAGGTCTGCTTTCGTGGGCTTTAGGGAGGACAGAAGTATGGTGCACACGTGGCTTTATGTCCATCGACACGTTGTGGATTCATCCGCTAAGAATTCCCGGGGGGGGCAGTACTTTCAACGAAAATGATGTAGGCCAAGCAAATACCGAGAATGTTGTAGCCCTTGTTATAAGGAATAAAAATTGTGAACAACAACGTTTCCTCAGAGAGCAAATAATCAAAATTCTGAACGCTTCTCAAGATATAAGCCTAAGAAAATGATCACTTTTTTTTTTGCAAAAATTACACCGAGGTCCCAAATCTTTGGGGGCTTATAAAAAGAAGTGCATGACTGTGGGCAAAAGTAAGAGACATCGGTCCTTTTTTGTTTGGACTTTTGTCAGGTAGTGGTGTCCGCATATTTTGTTTTGCAAAAATGACCCCGAGGCTCCAAATCTTTGGGGGCTTATAAAAAAATGAAGAACATGACTGTGGGCAAAACAAAGAGACATCGGTCCTTTTTTGTTTGGACTTTTGTCACGTAGTGGTGTCTGCATGTATTTACATCTTTCGTGTTGCACTGTGTTATCAATAAATATGGATAGAACTGTGTAACCTTATCGGTTAGCATACGGGTGAATTAGGTCCCTGTATTATAATGATTAATTTTACAAATCGAATGAGTTTCATTGAAGTATTGTTGAATTTACTGCTAAGACGTTACATGAAAAAGGCTTACTTAATATTTTATAAAATGACCTACTATTTTCCAATTTTAAAAAATCTCAAGTGGTGGTACCAGTTATTGTAAGTGATTTTCCTTTTCACCATAAAAACAAAAACTGCCTGCATAAATCATAGAAATACGGATGTCAGATTACCAGCGAAATAAAATTCCTACTTGAGATTGACCGGCCAATGCACTTTTGTAAATTTTGCCAGAGAATTCAAGAAAAAAAATAACGAAAATCCCAGACAACAAAATTTCAAGTGAATTTAAGTCATGAGAAAATTGAAATATTTGCTGAATATTTCATGTGATGGCAAAAACCTCACAAACAACAAGGAGTTTTTCATTTTCCCAGAAAGAATGAATACTTGAAAAATTGCATTAAAAGGTGAAGTGATGCATCACGATAAACCAAAAACAAAAAATCCCAACCAAAACTCGATACCATTTTCAATATAATTTTCTTTAAATAAATATTCGACTCAACAAAATGACCCAATTAAATAAACTCATACGCATTGGTTGGGCTTTTTTTTTGGTGTAGCATTTTAATCATATTTCGTTGCTATTGTTTTTTTTTTGTTTTTTGCGGAAAAGGCTTTTCGTTGAATATTTTTTGCAGTTTCGTTAACAATTCAAATAAGCGTTTTCGTTCTTTGTGTTTTCCATTAGCGAACTCGAGTGCGCACGCCAGAGAGCAGCGCAAAAAGAAAAACACCTGCCATCACATCTGGCGTAGCGTATCTGCTGTTTATATTTGCACATTATTAAAATGTTTTTTTTTTAGCTTCGCTATTTGGCTCATGTTTTTGGTGTGGGTATTTTGGTTTTTTTTTTCTTTGGGGTTTATGAAAATTTTTTCGGTTTTGAAAACATTTAGAATATCAAAAGATTTTTTTATTACGTTTGTATGGTTTTGTAGTGCAATTTGTTGCTTTTTTTGGTTTCGATTTTTTTAGGATTTCAATTTTATTCATCACATATGTGGGAATTTTGGGGTTTTTTTCATGCCTTTTTTCCCCCTTGTTCTTGATGATAATTTCGTTTGGCATTTAGCAAAAAGTGAAACAAATGTTTATTGACCCATAAAATTATTATATGTACATTTACGCACTATTAAAAGAAAACATATTGCAAATATAAACCAATGCTGTGTTGTTAGTACACAAGTAGGTAAGAACGTCTTTATGTTCGGCTAGGCCGAAACTTCTATACCCTCCACCGTCCCTACTTTAACAAAGCGAAAAAAAAATTGTAAATTTTTGCAACCTTTCGTTCAATGCGTTAGATCCTTATCTCAGTTAAAACTTTAAAATTACTAACGGGTTTTCCAATAGGGACATAACAATTTCGAATCCTTATGTCAACATACCCTCAAACATTTTTAATGATTTTTCAGTGTCAAAATGTTAGTCAAAGTCAACATTTTCATCGTAGTAAAGTTCACTTACGAGGCACGTTTGAAAATCATTAAAAATCACTATCGAAATTCTGAGTTGGTGGTCGCCACTATAAGAGCGTTTGCTCCAATTTTGGCCGTAATAATCGTCCCACCCGACAGTGGATAAATTACTATAGTGAATAAGTTTGGATCCATATTTACACTTTTGTTCTGACTCAAAATAGTCGCCGTACCGCTCGAGGGCAGACGAAAATATCGCAGTCGTAAGTGTTTCCGTTAAAAAAAAAATTGTAAATTTTTGCAACCTTTCGTTCAATGCGTTCGTTCCTTATCTCAGTTAAAACTTTAAAATTACTAGCGGGTTTTCCAATAGGGACATAACAATTTCGAATCCTTATGTCAACATACCCTCAAACATTTTTAATGATCTTTCAGAGTCAAAATGTTAGTCAAAGTCAACATTTTCATCGTAGTAAAGTTCACTTACGAGGCACGTTTGAAAATCATTAAAAATCACTATCGAAATTCTGAGTTGGTGGTCGCCACTGTAAGAGCGTTTGCTCCAATTTTTGGCCGTAATAATCGTCCCATCCGACAGTGGATAAATTACTATAGTAAATAAGTTTGGATCCATATTTTCACTTTTGTTCTGGCTCAAAATAGTCGCCGTACCGCTAGAGGGCAGACGAAAATATCGCAGTCGTAAGTGTTTCCGTTAAAAATGAACCAAATCTGTCGATTCCACTTCGTTCTCAGGAATTGAGCATCTCTTAAACGACACTGTAACGTATTTTGCGAAAAGATCTTGGCTTTTATCCTTATAAGATCAAGCAGACTCAAGAACTAAAGCGCCGAATTAGGCTCCGATTAGGCTCTGGCAAAGTTTTACGAAAATCAAGAATTTCATCGAAAAATCCTCTTCAGCGGTGAAGCTATTTTTAGGCTTTTATCCTTATAAGATCAAGCAGACTCAAGAACTAAAGCGCCGAATTAGGCGTCGATTAGGCTCTGGCAAAGTTTTACGAATATCAAGAATTTCATCGAAAAATCCTCTTCAGCGGTGAAGCTTATTTTTGGCTGAGTGATTTTGTCAATAAGCAAAATATTAGCTATTTTAAGCTATACAGCAACAAACCCACACACAATTGAATCCTTAGAAAATGACTGTATGGTGTAGTTTTTATGCCGGAGGTGTAATTGCCGTATTTTTTGTCAATAAAAACAATCGTCATGTTGCCGTCAATGGAGAGCGCTATCGTGTCATGTTAAAATAATATTTTTGACCAAAATTCAATGAGCTTGACATCGCCTACTAGCCACACAGCACACGTTACAATCGATTTACTGAAAGTCAAATTCGGTGTTATCTCAAGAAATGGTGCGGTCGAATGGCCACCTCGTTCATGCGATTTTCCGCCATTGGATGTCGTTTTATGTCATTGGACTATTCTAACAAGCCAACAACTTTAGACACGCTCAGAGACAACATCCAAAGAGAAATTGCAAACGTTCCAGTCGAAATGTGTGCAAGAGTGGTGGAAAATTTGGTGCAAAGAATCGATCGCTCTGCACGGGCTCGTGGTGGTCATGTGACTGAAATCGAATTTCATGCTTAAAATGCTCAATTTCCACAACACCGGGAATAAATTTAAATTCTATATATAAATTGTTATATCCTCAATTGAAAACCCTGCATATAAAGGGTGGTCCAACTATAATGCACGATATTGATTTTGAGTCACACCTAAACGTCAAGTGCTTTCCCAACTTAATTTGACATTTCATTGTTTCAATGTTCGACAAATTCAACCATGGAAATATAAATTTGGTTGATGCATTTTACGAAAATGGGCATTCGAATCAAAATGAATTTCGTGCACTTCGTCGTTTTTTTTTTTTTGTCCGCATCGACCAAATGTGTCCATAGTGGATTCGTGAACAAGCAGAATTGCTGCATTTGGGCTAATGAGAATCCACTAGATGTATCCACAAAGGGTCACTGTTTGGTGCGGTTTATGGGGCCATACTTTTTCGCAAATAAGGTCGACCAAGCTGTTGCTGTGAATGATACTCTACGGCGAGATCATAACGGACTTCTTTGAGGCAAGAAATTGAGGATGTGCACCTGGACGATATGTGGTTTAACAGGATGGTACCACTTGCCATACGCAGAGAAAAAAAATGGTTTCTACATGGTCACGGTAATAATAAAATGCTATCCCCAATAAAAGTATGTTCGTCGCAACCATAGCATTGTTAACTGAATTTAGTTTTGACAATAGTAAAATTGCTGCAATATTAATATTGTTGAAATGTAACAATAGTATTATTGCCAAATTTCAAAATGAAAATATGGTTAAAGCAACAATATCAATATGGTTGGTGCGACAAAAATATAATTAGTGCGTTTTATGTTAACAATAATATGATTACGGCAATCATACTGTATGATTGTAATTTTTCTTCATTTAAAAATGCTTTTAAGAACAAATGTTATTGGTACGGATCTAATGCAATAATAGTACTTTTTTATCGAAATTAAAAATTTTTAAACGAGCTGCTTTGGTTTTGTTTAACTGAAATATTTTTAATAAAAACGCTGACGTTTATTTAAACTTATTTTTTGTCTACTGTGAAATAAATCACTTCTATTATTTTGAATTTAATGTATTTTTGAATAATTTTCATAATTCAAATGTATTGTCGACAACTTAAACAAATTCTAATAAATTAAATTGGAAATCATAGTATAATTGTGTGTGACCATACTATGGTTGTAGGGATCATAACATGGTTGCGTGTGAATCATACTATGGTTGTGAGGATCATATTATGGTTGTATGTGAAACATTTTATGGTTGTGAGATCATACAATGGTTGTGGAGATCATAGTATGGTTGAGTGTGAATCATACTATGGTTGTGGGGATCATAGTATGGTTATGTGTGAATCATACTATTGTTGTGAGGATCATAGTATGGTTGTATTTGAATCATACTATTGTTGTGAGGATCATAATATTGTTGTACCACAACCATATACCCAACAATAGTATTATCCTCTTCGAATATTGTCACCACAACCATACTTTTTTTCTGCGTGCACACAGCTAACGCAGCGCAGTAATGGCTATTTTGATCGAGCAATTCAATGGCTGTGTTATGTTAGAATATTTGAATTATGTACTTGCAACAATCCAACTGTATTCTTATTTTTAAATTATAAAATGTACATAGTAGGCTTAGAATTACGTTTATGTTTGTCAAATGCTTCATTGTACATTGCTTTTCTTTTCATGAGTTAGTCTAATAAAAACTTGAATCAACAAAGGTTATGGGCCCAGTCCCACACGCTGGTTAATGTTTTCAGTTGGTCTGAAATGGAAAATTAGATTCATTGTTGAACATTCAGAAATTTTGTAAAAAGGAAAGTTCTAGAAAAGTTTGTGTTGTACGAGTACATATAAAAAAAAAAAAAAAAAAAAACGTTAAGATGGCTGGACACATGACACAAATAGAAAAACTGAATGGTGAAAACTATGCAATATGGTGTGTACAAATGAAAAGTCTCCTGATTACGCTTGATCTTTGGGATGCAGTCGAGGCGGAGAATCCTGCGCCCACAAGAACGGATCAAAAGGCGTTGGCGAATATAACTCTATGTGTAAAACCAACGGAACTCATACACATTAAAAATTGTACGACATCAAAAAGCGCTTGGGATACATTGAGCCGTTTGTATCAGAGGGATGCTCCTGCCCGGAAGGTGAATCTGTTTAAAAGGTTGGTGAAATTTAAATTCAAGAACTCCGAGAAGTACTCATTGCAATTAAACGAGTTCTACACAATGGTCGATGACTTAAAGGCAATTGGCGTTGCAATGCCGGAAGATTTTTTAAGTATATTGTTGCTGTGTAGTTTGCCTGATGAAATGGATAATTTCGTGGTTGCAATTGAAAGTAGAGATGAGCTGCCAAGGATTGAATCTCTGAAATCAAAAATTCTTGAAGAGGAAGAACGACAGGACATCAAGTGCGAGAAACAGACTGCGGAAAATGTGTTTGCAGCTAAATTTCGACCACAGGAGAGAAAGGAAAAAGAAAGTTTTAAGCATAATTATGATAAGAGCGCGCGAGGGCAAGGTAATGCAAATATCAAGTGCTACAAGTGTGGTAAACGAGGACATGTTCGTGCCCAATGTAAGTCAACATGCAATGGAATATCTGAAGGGTATGCTATGAGTGCCGTAGGTAAAAGAAATTCGTCGACAAGTGATAATTGGATCCTGGATAGTGGTGCAAGTTCTCACATGTGTCGTGATTCTACACTTTTTTCTAACCTGGAACGCAAGACTCAGAATATATTATTGGCATCGGGAGAGAATATTTTAGCTGAAGGTATTGGCACAATTGAAGTAAAATCAAGTTTTTGCAACATATCTCTGAAGAACGCCTGGTATGTACCGAAATTACATTCAAATTTTTTGTCAGTTAGTAAAATGTTGAATGCTGGTTACATTGTTGAATTTAAATCAAAGAAGGCTGTTGTCAAGACAAAGAAAAATCAAATAATGTTTACTTCATATTTGGTGAATGACATTTTCTACGTCAATTTAAAGAGAGATGGACATCAAGAAAATTTAAATAAAATTTCAGAAAAATCTGAAGAACATTTGAAAAAATGGCACGCTCGGTTTGGCCATTTGAATATTCATGATTTACATGCATTGTCCAAGAAGAAAATGGTGCGCGGCCTTGATGTGAAGTTGCCTGACAATTTCGAATGTTCTACATGTGCCGTTTGTAAAATACATAGAAAACCATTTCCGAAGTATTCCAAGATTAACACCACGGATGTATTGCAGTTAGTGCACACGGATCTGTGTGGCCCTATGAATATAACGTCGCAGGGTGGTTCGAAATATATAATGACGGTCATTGATGATTATTCCAGATTTACAAACGTTTATTTTTTGAAAAGGAAGTCAGATTCGTTGGATGTTTTGAAAGAATTCAAAAATCAGGCAGAAAAACAAACTGGTCGAAGATTAAAATGTGTCCGAAGTGACAATGGCTCCGAATATGTTAATTCTGCGTTTTCAAAATTTTTGGCTGAAAATGGTATTATTCATCAAACTTCTTGTTATTATTCACCGCAGCAGAACGGAGTAGCGGAACGAGCAAATCGAACTCTTGTGGAAATGTCTCGCTGTATGCTTCAACAATCAAACTCAAATCAATATCTGTGGGCTGAGGCGGTCAATACATCGGCATATATTCGCAACCGTTCTCCAACAAAAGTATTGAATGGGAAGACACCATATGAAGTATGGGTTGGGAGAATGCCATCTGTAGCGCACTTTAAAGTTTTCGGGTGCGATGCTGTTGTCATGCAACATAATAAAAAACGAGGTAAATTTGAACCAAAAGGAACTAAAATGATTTTCGTCGGTTACGAAAAGTTCTCTAAAGGCTACAGACTGTTTGATTCCACTCAGAAAAAAATATATAAGGCCAGAGATGTTATATTTTTTGAAAATTCGTTTACAAAATCTAAAGTTGGTGAGTGTGAAGAGAATGATTTTTTTAATATTGACATTTCTTCACAAGAAAATTCAAGTACGTCCACTGGCAGTGAGGCAATTCATCAGGAAGAGCCATCTGTTGAAAATGTTGATGGAAGTGATGAAAGTGTTGATGAAGTTCCTAATGAGGTTGGTAAACGTTGCAGAGGAAGACCTAGGATTTGTCGAACTGGTCAAGTTGGAAGACCGAGAAAGGTATATGTCACTGAACCACGCGTCGAAATGTTGAGCGCTGTAATTGAAAATCCGTCAACAATTGCTGATGCATTAAACTCTGATAATGCGGATCAGTGGAAAAAGGCTATGCAGGCGGAGTTTGATTCATTGATAAGGAATGAAACCTGGGAACTGGTAGACAAATCGAAGAACGTTATCAGCTGTAAATGGGTGTTTGTTGTCAAGAGAAAAGCAGACGGTTCTATTGACAGATTTAAGGCAAGGCTTGTAGCAAGAGGCTGTTCACAGAAATACAATATAGACTACAAGGAAACATATGCACCTGTTGTTCGTCACTCTACCATTCGTTTGATTCTTGCTTTAGCAGCAAAATACAATTTAATAGTAAACCATATAGACATTGTTTCCGCATATTTAAACGGTGATTTACAAGAAGATGTTTTTATGAAACAACCTCCAGAATTCGAGGACAGAGAACATCCACAAAAGGTTTGCAAATTAAAACGTTCTCTGTATGGGTTAAAGCAGGCTGGAAGAGAGTGGAACAAGAAGGTGACAGAAATTTTAACCAATATTGGATTTAAAAGATGCAAAACTGACAATTGTGTGTACATTCAACGTGAAAATGGTAACATAAATATAATTGCCATCTACGTCGATGATTTAATGTTGGCATGTTCATCTAGTGATGAAATGTTAAGGATTATATCCAACCTGAATGGACAGATAGAAGCAATTGATCGTGGTTCAATCTCATTTTATTTGGGAATGGAGATTGAGCGGGAGGATGATGGTAGCATTTCGATTCATCAATCTCGATATGTTGAACAACTACTGGAAGAATGGGAAATGACTGATTGCAGACCAACTTCAACGCCGTTGGCTAACGGAACTGTTCTCAGAAAGTGCGAAAACAATAGTTGTGACGAGTTGTGTGATGTAAAGAGTTTTCAATCGTTAATTGGAGGTTTGATGTACTTATCGGTTATATCAAGACCTGATATATCACATGCTGTTTCCCGTCTAGCGCAGTTCAGTGCACATCCTCATAGCGAACAATTTGTAGCAGCAAAACACCTTCTGCGATATTTAAAAGGTCACCCAAAAGGCAAAATAACGTATCCATTTGACAATCAAGAGCTAGTTTGTTTCACGGATTCGGATTGGGGAGCAGATACCAATGATCGAAAATCGTATAGTGGCTGTGCTTTGTTTTTCGGTGAAGGACTTATAGCCTGGGAGTCCAAAAAACAACATATTGTGGCGCTCAGTTCAATGGAGGCGGAGTATATAGCCCTGTGTCAAGGTACAAAAGAGGTGGTGTTCCAAAGAAGTCTTCTTCAAGAGATGGGGTTTGCCGAATGTGTATCCGAAGCAACAACTATGTACTGCGATAATCAAGGAGCAGAATTTTTGGTAAAGAATCCTACTGTGCACAAGAGAAGCAAACACATCGACATTAGATTTCACTACATCCGAGACAAATATATTGATAAGGAGATTAACATCAAATACGTTGTCACATCTAAAAATGCTGCTGATATTTTAACCAAATCATTATGTAAAGAAAAACATTTTAATTGTTGTAATCTTTTAAATATTACTTTTGTTTAATACACTTGGATTGAGGCGGAGATTGTTAGAATATTTGAATTATGTACTTGCAACAATCCAACTGTATTCTTATTTTTAAATTATAAAATGTACATAGTAGGCTTAGAATTACGTTTATGTTTGTCAAATGCTTCATTGTACATTGCTTTTCTTTTCATGAGTTAGTCTAATAAAAACTTGAATCAACATGTTATCTCACATCGTGGTGATGTTAATTGGCAGCCACGATAAGGTGGTTAGACACCGGAGTCAAAACATGGAATTATCCCGTGATCATTTTCGTGCTATGATTTTTTACGATTTTCAGCGTGGGTTATCGAGACAAGAGTGTTTAAATCTACTTGTTTCGACTTTTGGCGATGGAGCACCATCAAAAAATCACTGTTAATCGCTGGTTCTAAAAGAAAAGTCTCGGACGCCGTTCGCTCCAAGATGAATTTCGTGACGGACGTCCAACTTCGGTCACTTTGCCAGAAACCATCGCTGCTGTGCGTGAACTGATTAAGCAAGACCGACATGTGATATACCGTGAGATTGAGGCATCTTTGGGCATTAGTATGACAAGCAACAATAAGATATTGCATTGAACATGCATACATTTGGCCGTGAAAAAATTTGTTCTCGTTGGATCCTACATAAATTGACGAATGCTCATAAAAAGGCTGGTATGGATTAGTGCAAAGAGATGTTGAAAAGTATAACTGCGGTAGCTCAAAGGCAGTGTATAATATTGTCACAGGTGACGAATCATGGATATATGCGTATGAGCCCGAAACAAAACAACAATCGACCGTGTGAGTTTTCAAAGAAGAGCCAAATACAACGAAAGTTGTTCGTGGAAGAAGCACTTCGAAGCAAATGGTCGCCTGTTTCTTCGGCAAAACTGGTCATGTGGCTATTGTTCCGCTTGAGCAACGTATGAGGTCAATTCTGAGTGGTGCCTCAATTTGTTTGCCTGAAGTCATCGGAGAAATTCGAAAAACGACAAGAAAAAACGAATCATTGTGCACCATGACAATGCGAGCTCTCACACATCGGCTTAAACCAGCGCCTTTTTGACCGGCCAAAACGTCGAATTAATGGGTCATCCGCCGTACAGCCCTGATTTGGCACCCAATGACTTCTTTTTATTCCAGCACATGAAGAAAAAAAATGCGTGGCCAACGATTTTCGTCGCCAGAAGATGCTGTTGAAGCGTTCAAAATCCATGTTTTGGAGGTGTCTCAATCGGAGTGGAAAAAGTGCTTCGACAATTGGTTTGAGCGCATACAAAAGTGTATAAGTCATAAAATACAGGGTGCGGCTAAAGTTACTATATGATGTAAAACAATTGTAACTTCTTTGCTTGCGAGTATTTAACTTTTTCTTTTTTCCTATTTCAGAAATTAAACTTGGGAGAATATTTAAAAATGGAACGTTATACAATTGCGGAAAGAACTAGGATTGTTTTTCTATTCATTGAAAATCATCGTTCGATAATTAATACTCAACGTGCATACAGAAGATTTTATGGTGTAAGAACTGCTCCAACGGGTCCAACCATTCGTTCGTTGGTGAATAATATTGCTGAATATGGGACTGTCGGAGATTCAAGACGTACGGGCAGGCCTCGAACTGGCAGATCGGCCGAATATATTGATGCTGTGCGACAGAGCGTCGAAGAAAATCCGGAGACATCAACGAGAAGACGATCTTCCCAGTTGCAGCTTTCTGACCGCACTCTTCGGCGAATTTTAAAACACGATTTGCACCTCTTCCCTTACAAAATCCAACTAGTCCAAAAACTAAATCCTGAGGACTTCGTATTGCGCTTGGAATATGCTAGAGCAGTTTTAAATCTCGTTGATCAAAATGAAAATTTTTTGTCAAATTTAATGATGACCGACGAAGCGCATTTTCACTTGAACGGTTTCGTAAATAAACAAAACAACAGATTTTGGGGATCCCAAAATCCCAAAAATCTTCATCAGAAATCTTTACACGCAATTCGTGTTACCGTTTGGTGTGGCATTACCGCCCAAAAAGTTTACGGTCCTTTTTTTTGAAAACGATCAAGGTGCATGTGAAACAATAAATGGAGAACGTTACAGAGTAATGCTACAAAATTTGTTATTTCCGCAACTGCCACCAAACGCCAATATATGGTTTCAACAAGATGGTGCAACAGCTCATACAGCCCGTGCAACGATGGACTTATTAAGACAACAATTTCCAAATCGGATAATTTCTAAAAACGGCGATTTGAGATGGCCACCACGATCGCCAGATTTGACTGTACCGGATTTTTTCTTGTGGGGCTATTTCAAAGACAAAGTTTATGTGAATAAGCCCCAAACCTTGCAGCAACTAAAGGACAACATTCAAGAAGAAATTGATCTATACCACAAGAAACACTCAACAAAGTTATGGAAAATGCCATAAAAAGAGCACATTTTTGCGTTAGAGGAAACGGTTCTCATTTAACTGATATTATTTTTCATAATTAATGTAAAAAAATAACATAAAATAAACTTTCTTTTTATCATAATTTTTTTTTGTTTTTTTCATTCCATTCAATAGTTATTTAAAAAACAAATCATATAGTTACTTTAGCCGCACCCTACTTTGAAAAACAATAAAACCATTTTTGATGATAAATATTCGCATTTTCATTATAAGGCCAGAAATATATATAGTAGACCTCGTATATGCGTTTTTTTTTTTTTTTTTGAAAATAACAAGCCTAAAAAAATACCCTTTACCTTGGCAAAAAGTACTTTTTTGAGTATTGGCTTAACAAATCTTAATTTTTTGTGGACAAACAATGTTAAACATGGATACTATTGTTTGGCGCGGACTAAGTACGAGTACTTTAAAATAAGCACAGTTGCTGGATTCCTCGGCTCTTGTAACCCAGAAAACTTCGCGGATTGTCAAAACAGGTGATTAATAGTCTTAAATTAAAATAAATTTTGCCTTGAATCCAAGTGTAGAGTCATTTTGAAGTTTTGGCATGAGAAATAATTTTAAACAAATAAAACCCTCTACCCCATTTATTAAAACAAACGGGTAAAGTATGGACTTAAAAGGACCCAAAAAAGGACCATTCTCTTTGGACGGTGGAGGGTATATAAAGTTCGGCTAGGCCGAAATTTACTACGTTTTTACTTGCTTATCTTCATATATTTAGTTAATTTATTTTTTTTCTCCAAATCTCTTAAGTTGTTTTTTTGCTTTTATCTTAAGTTTAAAAAGGGGTATAATTTATTGTATTGTATCATTTGTATTTATTTTTTTTCTCAAAAAAAAAACCTGAGTGTATTTTGTTTTTCTTTGATTTTTTTTTTGTTTTTTTTCTTCATTTTTCAAAATTTCTAGTATTTTTTCTGTGTATGCTCGTATTTATTTAAAATTTATGTAGATTTTCCGCCTTTCCCGTTTGTGTCATTTATGACGTACACGAGGTTATAGAGATTTCAGGCGATTTAGCTGTCACCTGATGTATGCGACGAAGGTTAAATGTTTTGAAAGTAACTAAGCGAAAATTATGGGAAAATCAGATGATGCTTTTCGGTTTTTTGCTTAAGAAGATTTTGAAATTGTTTGAAAAATGCATTGCTCATACGAGATGTTGAAAGAATGAGGCGACACGTTTTGGAATTTCCTAATGGTGTTTTGTATTTTTTGTTTTGTTTCTAAATTAATGATCGTCAAGTATTTGAGTTTTCCAAAAATTAGTAGTGAAAAATGTTTAAGATTTTAAGTTTCAACACCTTAAAAGTAATTGGTATACCATCAATTATTCCGTCATAATCGCCTCTTTTGATGACGAAATTTGATCGATTTGATTGTAACTATTGTTGAGAGGCTTTTAAACAGAAGGTAATTGGTAGCACTTCGCCATAAATTTGTCAAAGCTGCTGTAAAAACAAGATCCACGGCGTAAATTTGAAAATTAAGCCCTAGGAAAAAAAAAATAACAAGTAAAAAATGTTAAGTTTGGCTGTGCCGAACTTTGGATACCCTCCACCAGATACCCAAATAAAACCAAATTCGGTGCGGAAGTGTGTTCTATATAGAAATCTTTAAGTGCAAAATTTCATTTCGATAGGTCAAGCTTGTGGTGAGTTATGGTCATATTATTTCTCAAAGCCCATGAGACCGTTTGTGTGGGAGGTACGAGTAGGACTTTTCCGATCTCATCAGAATTTGGCGCAGAGGTGTGTTCTATATAAAAATCTTTATGTAGAAAATTTCATTTCGATAGGTCAAGTTTGTAGTGAGTTATTGTCATACTATTTTTCAAGGCCCATGAGACCGTTTGTGTGGGAGGTACTAGTAGGGCCTTTCCGATCTTAGCCAAATTTAGCGCAAAAGTCTGTTCAATAAATTAATCTTTATGACGAAAATTTCGTCTCGATAGGTCAAGTGTGTGGTGAGTTATTGCCATATTATTTTTCAAGGCCCAAGAGACCGTTTGTGTTGGAGGTACCAGTAGGACCTTTCCGATATCAACAGAATTTGGCGCAGAGATGTGTTCTATATAAAAATCTTTATGTAGAAAATTTTATCTCGATAGGTCAAGTGTGTGGTGAGTTATTGTCATATTATTTTTCAAGGCCCATGAGGCCGTTTGTGTGGGAGGTACCAGTAGGGCCTTTCCGATCTTAGCTAAATTTAGCGCAAAAGTCTGTTCTATAAATTAATCTTTATGACAAAAATTTCGTCTCGATAGGTCAAGTGTGTGGTGAGTTATTGTCATATTATTATTCAAGGCCCATGAGACCATTATTGTGGGAGGTACCAGTAGGACTTTTCCGATCTCAACCGAATTCAGCTTAAAAGTGTGCTGCATATCGAAATCTTGATGTGAAAAATTTCATTTCGATAGGTCAAGTTTGTGGTGAGTTATAGTCATATTATTTCTCAAGGCCCATAAGGCCGTTTGTATGGGGGGTACAAGAAATGGTGGCTACAATCTAAACCATTTTTCCATAGATGATTGCGCCTATATAGAAATTATGATTTGCAAAATTTCAGTGATTTTGCTTAAGAAACTGGACGGATATTTCCAAATAAAAAACTAATTTCTATGAGGTAGTGTCGGTTGAGGGTCTCCAAAACCAACTTCCCGTAGAGCTATATAGCCCTTTTTAAATACCAACCATGCTGGGTTAACTGCACATGTTTGTGCAGGCTCTATCTTGTTTTCAGCAGACGGACACCCGGACAACTTGGCTAGAACGTCTTAGAATTTTACGAGGATCAAGAATATATATACTTTGTTGGGTATCCGATGAATTTTTCAAGGTGTTACAGACAGAATGACAAAACTAATATACCCTCCATTGTATGGTGGAGGGTATAAAAACACGTAATACGAGTATTAGTATTCCACCTATTTTTTGGGGAATTTTTCAATGCCTTTCTGGGGTGTATTTAAGTATCGAAGCAAACACCCAAGATTGGAAGATGAAGTCAGGCCCCAAACTGTTTGTTGGCCCTTTTATTATAAAATTGAAATAATTCTAAAGCATCCAGAAAAAGTCCCGACAGGAATAGCTTTCTGGTTCGATTTAGATTTGTGCGTCCATCCGCCTATCCCACTTTTCTTGTAATCAAAGTGCAGATCTTTAATAAGAGCTAATATCGATAAAGTCTTCTACAGTATTTGATTTGCGGGAGACGGTCGCTGTTGAAATTGTGCGAAACCGGAACATTCTCCCCTTACAACTCACCCCCAACTGGGATTCAAACGACCTTAAATCAGCAAGTATCATGGGACTTCTGTGAAGTATGTGAGTAGCGTAAGTTGCAACACAAACATCGTTGAAAATCAAAGGGATCGGTTCCTGTTATGATACGATTCCCATACCCATGTTCCTTCCGATTTGGGGTCTAAGTTAAATACGAGCTTTAAAGTTAATAAATTTAAGAAATTTAGAAAGGTATGACTACAGTTTGTGATGTTAGTTCACTTATAGAACTAACATCATGGAAAATGTACCGGATCGGTGCAAGTCTAGTTATAGCCCCCATATTAATGTACTTCTGGATTTTTGGTCTTTCCGCATTTAGAGCGGCGAATTTTAAGCGATTTTAATAAAATTTGTTTTATGACATTATATTGCAAAGGGTGTTTTTTAGACGTGTTGTTTTCAATCTGGCCTGTTAATAACCAAAACTGTCGCATTTGGAGTATTGATAATCCACAAGCCATTTTTGGGACGCCGTAACATCCTCAAGAAGTCACTGCTTGGTGTGCTCTATGGGTAGAGGGAATCCTTGGTCCACATTTTTTCAAAAATAAAACCGGCCATAATGATACAGTCAATAAGGAAGGCCAAAGATGATTTATGATTAATGACTTTTTTGTGCCGCAATTGATGGATGTTGATGTGGACGACCTTTGGTTCCAACAAGACGGCGCTAAAGGCAACACAGCCAACGAAACCAAGATCGTGCGATATAACACCGCTCGACTAGTTTTTGTGGTCTTATGTGAAGTCGCTTGTCTACGTAGATTCCATGCAGGTGTCAGTCCCTGGCCATCGAATCGTCCGTGAGGGCGACAGTTAATTGTTTGTGGATTGTTTGTATTTTTGGTCGATTAGCTAGGTGCAGGTGACAATTTCCATGTTGTATGGAACAGAAACAGGAAGTGGCCTTTTGGTTACGAGGTCTGAACGGAGACTTAAATCTGGTACCACAGGTAGTCTGGAGCCCCCAGAACTTGTTCTGGCCTGACTATTTGGTGCGGCCCCTCGGGGAGTATCATGGTGGCTGTGGTTTAGACCCAAATCGCGGGGCGATCTTCGGTTCGGTGTGGAGTTGCATTGCGACCGGGTGCTGTGACCCATAGAACAGTAGAGGCTTAGATAGTCCTCGACCCTTAACCAAGAGAAAAGTTATGATCCATAACTGTCATACTTCGAATTGGTACCGGCGGAATCAGTCCAATGGGGCGATGGCCGTCGCATTGTTACGGCCCCAGTGTGATGGCACACCGTAGTTCAGGCTATCGTGGCGACTCTGTCTACGCAGATAAGCCCGACTCAATTGACGCCTTAGAACGGAATATTTGTCGCGCCATTGCCTGCATACGGTCCTACAGGCTGCAAAAAGTTTTTGAGATTGGGCTTGGAATTTATTCGAGCCAGCCACGGCTGTCACTTGCCCGAAATCATTTAAAAAACATAATGGCAAGCTCTTGTCTTTATAATAAAGCTAAATTCTTGGCCTTGACATTAAATTGTATGCCTTTGAACAGGGATTAAACCGGCTCAAGACCTCTTGCTTCTATATTTAAATAGAAGACAAGTTTTTAACAAAATGGCAAAGTGACATTGATTTTCGTGGCTGCACACTACTTTTATCATGATTTCGGGTCCGTGACAACCCTCTTCAGAAAGCCTTGCTGCAATTGTTGAAAGTAAAACCGAACTCTATAAGGCCAGGCTCTCCACAAACGTATGAGAACTACTGTTGTAAACCTTACTTTTCAAGTTTTCTTCACACAATTGCCCACGAAAACCGCACGTCTGAAAAAAACACCCTTTATATTGTAACAAACGGGTCATGTTTCAATATAGGTTATATACTAAACATCCTGATTTCGAGTCCAACTGACATAGTAGTGACAAGTTTCATCAGATTTCAATCAAATCGATACGCTTCAGGCAATGGAGGATCGAAAGAAAGAAAATGGTTGTTCGGTTCCTTTTAAAAAATTCTGTGTAAAAACGCATCCAAAGTTAAAAAATTACAAAAAAAAAATTTAATAAAAAATGAGTTTACAGGAAAAATATACAGATTTTTTTCAGTGTGATTTTAAAAGTGTATTCGAAAGACGGCAATTCCGAATGACACCGAATTGTATTCGTAAGAAAACTCTCTTTATTACGCAGTTCAAAAATTGTTCGGTTTCTCTTAAAAAATTCTGTGTAAAAACGCATCCAAAGTAAAAAAATACAAAAAAAAATTTTAAAAAAATGAGTTTACAGGAAAAATACACAGATTTTTTTCAGTGTGATTTTAAAAGTGTATTTGAAAGACGGCAATTCCGAATGACACCGAATTGTATTCGTAAGAAAACTCTCTTTATTACTCAGTTCAAAAATTGTTCGGTTTCTTTTAAAAAATTCTGTGTAAAAACGCATCCAAAGTTAAAAAATTACAAAAAAAAATTTAAAAAAAATGTAAACTCATTTTAAAACACACAGATTTTCTTCAGTGTGATTTTAAAAGTGTATTCGAAAGGCCGCAGTTCCTTCTTTCCAAGTCAGCTGAAAAACTTAAAATCGGTTGATATTCAACCAAGTTACTGGCATATAAGTGCGCAGGAACCGAAAAACCGGGTTTTTACCCGTAACTCCAGATCTTGGAGGTATTTGGGAAATTTCAAAACCGGTTTTTTTACACTATAGATGCTCTTAAAACATGTTTCTCTGTTACTTTTTGAAAGGGGAATGTCTCCACAAGCTAATAAGATCGGGTTTGTTGTTGTTTGCAAAGAGGAAGATTGTCTACTAGGGCGATTCGGAAACTTCTTAGCCTAGCACAAAAAGCGCGGTATAAACAGAAAAAAGTTAAGTGTTTTGGAAACTTCCATCTCTGCTATGAACACATGTTAAATTTTGTTTCGATCTGGCAACTCCTTCATATAGAAACAGGTGTTCACAAAAGACGCATCAGCGATTTTTTTACAATGGAAAAATTAGAAATGCGTGGTGTCATTAAATATTTACATAAAAAAGGTTTATCGGGACAAGAAATTCATAATGATATGGTGAATGTGTTAGGTGAAAGTGCTCCTTCATATGCAACAGTACAAAATTGGGTTGCTGAATTTAAACGTGGTCGTACAAGCATTGAAGATGAACCACGTAGTGGACTTCCAAAAACAGCAACAACAACAGAAATTGTAGCCAAAGTGCATGATATGGTATTAAATGATCGACGAATAAAAGTGCGTGAAATAGCTAATATCATGGGCATCTCAAATGATCGAGTCCATTTAATTTTGCATGAAGAACTACAGATGAAAAAGCTTTCTGCAAGATGGGTGCCGCACTTGGTAACAGTCGACCAAAAACGCATAAGAATGAACATTTCTCAAGCTTGTTTGGATCGTTTTCAGTGAAATAAAATGGATTTTAAGCGTCGTTTCATAAATGTTGATGAGACATGGATCCACCACTATACTCCAGAGACAAAAAAAAACAATCCAAACAATGGACTGAAGCTGGAGGAAGTGCCCCAAAGAAGGCAAAAGCAATTCGATCGGCTGGTAAGGTTATGGCAACGGTTTTTTGGGACTTCAAAGGTATTTTATTGATTGACTATCTGCAAAAGGGTAAAACAATAAATTCAGAGTACTATTGCAACCTTTTAGATCAATTAAATGTACAAATTCGAGAAAAACGTCCTGGCTTACAACACAAAAAAATAATTTTTCATCAAGACAACGCACCAGCGCACAACAATGTTTTAACAATGGCTAAAATCAACGAATTAAAAATAAAAATATTTTTGAAAAACTAACTATTCTCTTTCTTTGATAGGCTAAGAACTTTCCGAACCGCCCTCGTAGTGTGATTTTGCTCCTCATTGAAGGAATCACTATAACCACAGCAGCCCCAAAGTAAAACAGTCAAAACACTTTCAAAGTCCCTGATCCCTAAATATGCTTAAATATGAATTAAAGGTAACCTTCAACTTACCTCCTTTAACAGCTCCGCTGAACAGAGACAATGCCATCAGCCACACGATGCTGGTGTTAAATGTGGACTTTACGCTTGGCGTCATCATGAGGTTGTGGTGAATTTCTCTTTGAGGCTTCGAGTTGCAGTTACGCTGAAATAAATTTCACTTATATTGGCACAATTTCCGTTTCGTGTATTTTTTAAACAAATCACATTTGTTGTTTGTTTTCCAAATTTTTTAAAGACTTTGTCTATCGTTTGGCGATTGTAGACCGACGTTCAGCGAATAATCAATACTGAAAAATACGAGTATGAACAAATTTTATGTTTTTTTTTCCTCTGGTATTATCAATAAATAATAAATAAATTTAAGCAATTTGTTTTAGCAATTTTTCACAATTCACAAAAACAAGACCATGATCTCGTGGTGGAGTGTTGAGATTTATTGAAATGACCTTGTTCGATGGCTTTTTCTTTATTTTGGCGTTTGCTGGAATCAGAAGAAGAGAATGATGATATTTTTAATTTTTTTTTCGGTGATTTTTTTCACTTCATGAGTGATTTGTGGGACTTGTTTCTTTTCGATTTGGTGCGGATTTTTTTGTGGGTTTAAATTCTTGGGCGTTTTAATTTAAAACAATTAATTGGTTATTAAATTTCATTTTATTTCATTTCATGACGTTGTTTAGTTGACTATTCTGTTGTTAGGCTGTCGTTGAGGACTTTCACAGAAATTGATTTAATATTTTTTTGGTTTTCGGTGTTTTATTTTCACAACTCGAGAGAATTTCTTTTTCATTAATTTCTCCCCTGTGTAGTTTGTATTTTGATTCCCCCTGCGTGGATGGTTTCACTGATGACACGAGTCTGCAAATAGAATAAAAAAGTGGGGGAAAAATTAAATAAGTTCACTGTAGCAAGTGGGGGAGGGGAGGGGTGAATATTTAATAAATGTTGTTGGCTTGCAACAGAAATTAAATTAATTGAATGGTTCTTAAATTAAATTGATTGGCGCTGCAAATTGATAAATATGATAAATAATTGAAAGTGTACTTATTTTATTGATAATTGACTTTTTGTTTGTTGCTTTGTTTGGTTTCGTTGTCAGTCGGCGTTGGTCTGCCCGGAAAGTGAACGAATTGTTCTGTGCGCTTGCAACGTGAGTCGTTATGACCCCATTTTAAGATGATAACATTTTGCTGTTGTTGTTAGGGGCAAGTTTTAAGCTTCGAAAATACCATTGTGATATAAGAAATTAAGTTTTAGTTTGATAAAATAACATAAAGTTGGCTCTTGTTTGTTGAAAATTCAAAACATACGTCACACATGCCAGACGGAAATCAATATCTTGTGAGGAAACTTCAGCTATTACCGGATGACATGGAGAGGTTGGATTCCATGTAAGTGATTTAACAGAACTAAACAATTTTTTAGATGTTCCAGGCCAAATGTATAGACCAATCAAACATGTTACTCTTCGAGAAATTGAAAATGAAGTCAAGAAATTAAACAACAAGAAGTCTGCAGGATACGATAAAATTACCTCAAAAATTGTTAAATCATTACCAAAGAAGGGCTTAATTTTTCTGAATGTCTTGTTTAACTCTATCATACGGCTATCTCATAATGGTGCTCAAACCGAACCAGCCCGAGAGTGATGTAAGCTCATACAGACCAATTAGTCTTCTTGTAAAAAGGTGGTTTCCTATTCTGAATGCCCTAAAGATTCTTCCCGATCACCAATTCGGTTTTCGAGCTAAGCACGGGACTCCTGAGCAATGCCATCGAGTAGTACAGACAATAAGAGGAACACTGGAAAGCAAGAAGTACTGCTCAGCGGTTTTTTTGGATGTCAAACAAGCTTTCGACAAAGTATAGCATAACGGGCTATTGTACAAGTTAAAGCTGCTGTTACCTACTCCTTTTTACCTTCTATTTAAATCGTATACGCAGAGAAAAGATATTTTTACTTTATGGTCACGGCAACAATAGTATGTTCTCTGCAGTAAAAGTATGGTCGTCGCAACCATATTATTGTTTTTTGAATTTAATTTCGACAATAGTATAATTGCGGCAATATAAATATTGTTGAAATGTAACAAAAGTATTGTTGCCAAATTTAAAAATGAAAATATGGTTGCAGCAACAATATAAATATGGTTGGTGGGACAAAAGTATTGTTTTCATGGGTTTTATGTAAGTTCTCTGCAGTAAAAGTATGGTCGTCGCAACCATGTTATTGTTTTTGAATTAAATTTTGACAATAGTATAATTGCGGCAATATAAATATTGTTGAAATGTAACAAAAGTATGGTTGCCAAATTTAAAAATGAAAATATGGTTGTAGCAACAATATAAATATGGTTGGTGGGACAAAAGTATTGTTTTCATGGGTTTTATGTTAACAATAACATGATGACGGCAATCATACCGGTAAAACCTTAGTTTTTTTAATTTGACAATGTTATTTTTACGATTCTTACGCAATAATAGTAATAAAAATTATTTTTTTTTTCAAAAAAACTACGGATTAGTATAACTAAAATAGTTTCAATAAATGAATTTTGTTACTGTTAAATAAATCACTCCTATTGTTACATGACTTACTTAATAAAAATTCTTTATTGTTGAATAACAAGGTATTCCAGTCATTACAAAAGTTTTGGGGATCATAGTATGGTTGTGCGTAAGTCATACTATGGCTGGGAGGATCATACTATGTTTGAACGTTAAACATACTATGGTTATAAGGATCATAATATGGTTGTGGGGATTATAGTATGGTTGAATGTGAATAATAATATGGTTGTTGGGATCATAGTATGGTTGTGTGTGAATGATTCTATTGTTGTGAGGACCATAATATTGTTATAAGGATCATAGCATGGTTGTGTGTGTACCATACTATTGTTGTGATCATAATATTGTTGTGCCACGACCACATAACCAACAATAGCATGGTGCTCTTCGAATATTGTTACCCCAACCATACTTTTTTTCTGCGTGTACTTGCTCAAAAGAAACTTTGATGTCAATATTAACGATGACGATTTGGAAAAATGATAAATTAAATCAGGAGTCCCTCAAGGGAGTGTATTGGGTCCTATTTTGTACATCTTGTTTACGTCGGATATGCCAGATAACAATGATGTTACAATTGCAACTTATGCTGATGACAAAGCAGTATTGGCAACACATAATACCTCTTCAGAAGCTTCCAATGCTGTACAACGACAATTAGATTTAATACAACAATGGCTGAATAAATGGAACATCAAGGTGAATCCTGATAAATATGTTCATGTAACGTATGCTTTAAGGAAAGAAAACTGTCCAGCTCTGACATTAAACGGAACAACCATTCCGTCTGCTGAAAGTGTAAAATACCTTAGTTTTCGAATTGATAGAAGAAACGCCAACAGCTAAATATTAAAACGAAAACAAATTACTGGTTACTAGGACCCACCTCACAATTAAGCCTTGAAAATTAAATAATTCTGTAGAAAACCGTTTTAAAACCTATGTGGACCTATGGCATTGAATTATGGGGAACTGCGAGTAACTCAAATATTGAGATTTTACAGCGATACCAAAACAAAACTTTAAGATTATTCTCTTGCTCGTTAAGTCGTTGGAATTTATGAAGTGAAACCCAGCGCTAAAAAAATTGTTAGATGTTTTTATCCATTGTAAAATTAGGATTTACTGTATGCCATATCGTTACTAAGCTATATCGTTTTCTAAGAGAGTGTAATCAAGTTTTGGGTCTTGTCAATGGCTGATCTGTAGTGTACTTAAAACATTGAGTTTACTCAGTTGATAGCTGTTCTAAAGTATACGAAAACAATTTGGTTTCTAAGCCCCAGCCTTTGAAACATATCAATTTTATTAACTCAGAAGAGAACTTCAAAGATCTTATATTCAAATCCTTTTGATTAAGGTTCAAGTTTATAATTGTTGCCTTGGATAAAAGCAAGGATTTAAAATTTCAATCGTATACACCATCAGCAATAACCCTTGCCTACTTTCAGGGGTAAAGGCAACTGTAAGCAAATACCCTTGCCTACTTTCATGGGCAAATGTAATGATGATCAAATTGAAATATTCAGTCATTTTAAATCAACTCATAAATTAACTTAAACGATTTCATAGAATCCCTCCTACTCCTTAATCACATAGATATGTGCCATTTCTCCCTTAGTTTAGGTTCAATGTGTAGTAAAGTATTTGTTTGGATCTCGACCATTTCTTCCTCAGTGCCGTCCAATATTATGTATTTCCCATATTCAGTCATTAATATTCATTCAGACGGTTTCTGTTTTTTTATGCACACCTCTTTTATTGTTATTACTTTCTACTCTTTGAGACTGTTTGTTTTAATAAACAAATTAATTTTAATTGTTATGATTTTCGGTTTCCTTCTTTTTCGTTATATAACTTGACATTTTTGCGTGCTCTTTTCATGTCCACATTTTCAGTTTTATTTTCATTAGAATAATTCTAAGGGTCTCCTTTGTCCGTGGTCATTGCGTGTTCGGTGACATTTTCCATTTTCTATGAACGTTTTCTGTTTGCTTTTGTTACTAATGTCGGTTGGGTGGGGGCAATGCAGTCCCCCCCAAAAGGCTGTAGAAGAACAAAAATTATAGGCTATAATTTTTTAAGCAATATTTATATCGGTAATCGTAAAATATGTTATTTTGTGTACACTTTCGGGCATGATTTAGGGCCGCTTCAATGGTCGTTCATTTTCTTGCTTGTTAATGTGCCACCGCCCAGAAGTATGCCATGTTATGTAGCTTTAAGGTAAGCCCTAGGGTATGCAATGTTTTTTTATTCGAGGGATTATTTTCAAAATTTAAGATTTTCTGTTTTTATGGCATACATTTTGAGGAAACCATTTGATTATTTAAACGACAGAAGGGGATTGATTTTAAATGTTTAATAAAAAAGAAGGTCTTCGTTTTCGTTATAGAATTTATTATTAGCATTGTAGAGACAAGCCTAAAAGTATTGAAAAATTTTATGTAATTTTAGACTAGAAGTATCGTAAAGAGAAAATATTTTTTATATATGTTTTATTTTCTTTTTACTGCGAGAATTTGTGATACAATCAATTACGAGAGTTGTAATTTTCTCGCACTATTATTTGAACTGGGTTAACAGGAACCAATTGTATTCCTTTTTGAGTAATCTGTGCAAGAAAATGAATGGATTTTAAAAAACAGAGGGATTTGTATGTCGTTGCAGGTCAAAAGAAAATTTGCATGTAATATTTACCATAAATACAGCTAGTTGAAGATGATTTTTTGACCAAAATTTTCTTATACAGGGTGGGCCAAATGTTACCATGGGATTAAAAAGTTTAATAACTTTTTCGTTTATTATTTTTTTTTCTCTCAGATTAGGTAGGTAGGTAGGTAGGGACATAAATACTGTTACACACGTTTTATGCTGTAAAATAAAAGGTACTAAATGTTTTTGGACCAAATATTTTTGAATATATTTATTGATGTATATGTGACGCGCAAAATAGAAAGGGGCCTAAGGTTAAAAACTAGTATTGTTCAGGAGAGCCATTTTAAAGATTAGGTCCCTTTCTATTTGCGCTTAGAATCGACGACTTCGCTTTCATAAAACGCGCATATCTCTGGGAGGGAAACTTTTAAGGCATGGGATCGGTCTCATTCGATGCTCAGATGTTGTCCACATCAAAAAAGAAAAAAAAATGAAAATTGATTTTTTTTACCCTTAGGTCCCTTTCTCTATGCGCTGTCACAGATTGTATCCAAAAAGAATCTACTTATTCGAAATGTCCGCCTTTTGCCTTTACACACGCCTGATGTCGCACTGGCCAATCGTCAATAGCTGCACGAACCTCGTCCATTGGAAAATTGGCCACAGCTCGAAACAAAGCAGTCTTAAGAGATCCAATGTTGGGGTATCTTTTGCGACAAACCTTGTCCTCTAAAACCGTCCACAATTTGTAATCCAATGGATTCAAATCTGGACTGCCTGAGGGCCATTCTTCAGAGGAAATTAACGCTGGCAAATTGTTTCGAAGCCAGGCCTGGGACGTTTTAGCCTTATGGGCCGGCACGGAATCCTGCTGGAAAGTCCATAGCTGGTTTTGGAACTGGGAATTATTCAGAGGCTTCACAACAGCTTCTAAAACGGTTTCTTGGTAAACTTTGGTCGATGTTTTGACCCCTTGTTCGCAGAAATGCCGGTCAGTGACTCCATCGTAATAGACACACCACCAAACCACACGCAGAAAAAAAGTATGGTTGGGGTGACAATATTCGAAGAGGATCATACAATTGTTGGGTATAAGGTTGTGACACAACAATATTATATATTATTATATTATATATTATGATCCTCACAACAATAGTATGATTCACACATAACCATACTATGATTCCCACAAACATAGTATGATTCACACTCAACCATACTATGGTCTCCACAACCATACTTTGATCCTCACAGCAATAGTATGTTTCTCATACAACCATAGTATGATCCTCAGAACCATATTATGATTCACACGCAACCATACTATGGTCCCCACAACCATAGAATGATTCAAACTCAACCATACTATGATCCCCAAAATTATTTATAGGGATTGGTTTTTGTTGTTATTCAAAAATAGAGATTTTTATTACGTTTGTTATTTTAAATTGCATTACTACTCGTATTAGATCATAGCCAGAATTGAGGCCATGTTTTCATTTAACATTCCATTCAAGAAACAAAAAAAAAATCGAGCCATAAGCGCTAACCTATCGTAAGTGAAAAAATGCAAATTTTACAGGAGACGGTTTTTATTATTTATTTCAAACAACTTTATTAAAAATGCAAATGTTTTAATGCAAAAATTTAAGATTTCTACCTACTCATATAACTGTATCAAAAAACAAAAAAAAAAATCTGAACACATTTGCGATTGCTGCAGCAATTTGATGTGTGACTTACGATAAAATTGCTACACAATAAAATTTAAACAATCATTTACGATAAAATGCAAAAGCTTTTTTTTTGATGTTTTACTAACAATTTTGTCATTTTAAAAATACAAAACGATGAGGCTTGTCCTAACGATTATTTTTCAGCAATAAAATTTTTTTTCCAAAAATTTGACTTACGATAGGTTAGCGCTTATGGCTCGATATATTCCAACGGCAGTCAAAAATACTTTTAGTACCCAGCAGGGGTAAATGTTACTTTACCATCCATAGACCCCAAGAAATGAATGTGATTTAACCATGAGCAATGGCTATATACTTAAGTGCAGGGAGATTTTAATAAACGAAAACCAGTCGGTATTAGAGTATTTCACCGAACAAAGTAAATACAATAAAAATCCCTCGAACTACCTTCCGATTGTTATTGTTTTTTTTTAATGGACAGCAACCATTCACTGTATGGTGTGCATGTGTTTTTTGTATATCAAAAAAACATACGCACACACATTCATGTATGCTCTATTAAACCTGTTTTGTTATGTCCATAGTCGCAACCATACTGTATGATTGCCGTAATCAAATTTACTGTTAACGTTAATTTTAAATAACAATACTGTTGTTGCACCAACCATGTTTATATCGTTGCTATAGCCATAGTTTCATTTCTAAATTTGGCAACAACACTATTGTTACATTTCAACAATAGCAATATTGTCGTAATCATACTATTGTCAAAATGAAATTCAAAAAACAATACTATGGTTGCGACGAACATGCTTTTATTGTAGAGAACATATTATTGTTGCGGTGACCATAGTGTAACCATATCTTTTCTCTGCGTGTAAGCACAACCATTTACCCAACAATAGTATGATCCTCTTTGAATATTGTCACCCCAACCATACTTTTTTTCTGCGTGTAGCTGTATTCAAAACAAAAATATCTAGAAACATAATAAGCCATTGTGATGTAGGGCACCATTTAATTGCCTACGACCTGCTTACCTCATATTTCCCCTCCCCTCTAATGACTTTTTAATAAAGTTCCCTCGAAATTCATTATCATACTTATACTTTTGAGAATCTTGTCCTTTTTTTGAAAAGTCTTCCCAGAAAGATCTTAATACTGATTTAAAGATTTCTTTACCCCAAACACTTCAAGTTCTATGATTTTTTCTAAGAATCGCCATGAAGTTCGTACTTAACTCTTCGCTAAAAACCATTTCGGGAATGGGACTGGAGGTGGTGTGAATACGTTTACGTTTCGTAGTCATAATCGCAGTCACGCTCGTTGTAGTCGCAGTCACGGCAAAAGCGTTATGTTTTTATTTTGTTTGTTCTTTTTAACCTAGAAACGAAGATTTGCCATACGGAGAATTAACGAGTACGAGTTCTTAGCAAATATTTGAAATACTTGAGTTTTAAGCGAGGCACATACCGTCGAAAGAAACACAGCCCCAAAAAAAAACGACAACTTTAAAATTTAGGAAGAATGAGACGACATAAAAGGTATCGTCGCAATTCCATCGACACAAGAACAACAACGAAAAACAGAAGTGTTTAAAAATTTAACATAAATACTGAAAAAAAACGAATGTCTTCAAATATGTATACATGACATAACATAACATATTCCCGGAAGGTATTTCGCAAATATTTGCTTAGAAAAAATGGCAAACTCTCACGCTTAAGACGGGGGAAACGACTTCAAACTTAAAGGCTAATTTGCAAAGAGGCATTTTTAATGTGATTTTTGAACTTTTTTTTACTTAAAGAAATCAGTTTACGAATCAAGTGATCAATGCTTAAAATATCCACTACGTAGTAAACCATATGTGACAGCGCATAGAGAAAAGAACCTAAGGTTAAACAAAAATCAATTTAATTTTTTTTCTTTTTTTTGATGTGGACAACATCTGGGCATCGAATGAGACCGATCCCATGCCCCAAAAGTGTTCCCTTCCAGAGATATGCGCGTTTTATGAAAGTGAAGTCGAAGATTCTAAGCGCAAATAGAAAGGGACCTAATCTTTAAAATGGCTCTACTGAACAAAACTGTTTTTTAACCTTAGGTCCCTTTCTATTCACATAATTGTGTAAGAAATAGCAAATGCCAGATAAAGGACAAGCAATTGAGAGATAACCTTCGTTCCGTCTCTACATCTGTCGTTTTAATGGAAAAACCAGTCACAAGTATGAACCAATTTCGATGGAAAAAAGTAGAGAGTTCCAAAATTTCACTCTCTAACAGAAACTCATATCGATAAATTTTTCCTGTAGTCCTCATCCAACGGTTTTGCCGGATTACAGGTCCTGCTACTCTACAAGCCACCTTTTTCTTTTGATCTTGAATTAATATAATTAGTAGGGACATAAATACGGTTACAACATTGAACATACCCATTTCAATAGTAGAACTGAACATACCCCGTTAGTGTCATATGTGTTTTCAAACCTAACCTCAATAGCGTTAGTCTGTAACGGGATTTTAAAATTGTCTCAACTTTCATCATGCAGTGGTCGCTGTAATCGCGCTTTTCAAGTGTGAAATGAAAAAAGCGATATTTTCAAAACGCTTCGGCCACTAGGGATTAGCCGCATGTTCGTCTACCGATGCATAAAACTGTTTGAGGGAGACTGGAGATGTAAAAGACCGCCACCGGTCGGACCGCCCACGCTCGGTTCGAACACCGCATGTCATCAAAGCCGTTAAATCAAGAATTCACAGAAATCCGCTCCGAAAACAGAAAATCATGGCCCGTGAGATGAATATCACGCAAAAGTCCATGAGATGAATAATTAAAAAAAAGACTTGGGACTTGGGGCTTTCAAACGACGTACCCGACATTTATTGAATGCAGCTTTAAAAAAATAGGATTGAAAAATGCAAATGTCTTCTGGTGAAGCACGCTGATAACTTGCACAGAAAAATGTTGTTCACCGATGAAAAAAATTGTACCGTTCAGGAAAACTTTAACAAGCAAACTGATAGAGCGTATGCGCGGTCATCTAAGGAAGCATCTGAACTAATCCCAGGGGTGGAAAAGGGTCATCACCCAGCTTCAGACATGGTTTGGTGGGCTGTCTCTTACGATGGGGTCACTGACCTGCTTTTTTGCGAACAAGGAGTCAAAACATCGGCGAAAGTTTACCAAGAAACCGTTTTGGAAGCTGTTGTGAAGCCTCTTAACAATTCCCTGTTCCAAAACCAGCCATGGACTTTCCAGTAGGATTCTGCGCCGGTCCATAAGGCTAAAACGTCCCAGGCCTGGCTTTGAAACAATTCGCCAGCGTTCATTTCCTCTGAAGAATGGCCCTCAGGCAAGCCAGATTTGAATCCATTGGATTACAAATTGTGGACGGTTTTAGAGGACAAGGTTTATCACAAAAGATACCCCAACATTGGATCTCTTAAGACTGCTTTGGTTCGAGCTGTGGTCAATTTTCCAATGGACGAACACTAAGTGTTGCCCGGTGCCATATGACATTTCCATTGGAAAGTTTGACATTTTTAGCAAAGGCGTACTCAGAACGTTTTGACGTACGAAAAAATCAATTTGGCACAAAAATGGAATTAACTCGTCAACATTTTCTTGCGATCATTTTCCACAACTTTCGACGTGGATTATCACAACAAGAGTGCATCGATGAACTTAAATCTTTCTATGGCGATGAAGCACAAGCCACATTTTACTTTTGATCTTGAATAAATATTGAGGGTATTTTTTAGACGTGTGGTTTTCATTAGGAGGGTTGCTTTATATATTTCTGGCCTAGGCAACACTAAGTGTTGTCTGGTGCCATCTGACATTTCCATTGGAAACTTTGACATTTTTTATCAAAGACGTACTCAGAACATTTTGACGTACGAAAAAATCAATTTGGCAAAAAAATGGAATTAGCTTATGAACATTTTGGTGAGATTATTTTGCACAACTTTCGACGTGGATTATCACGACAAGAGTACATCGATGAAGTTAAATTTTTGTATGGCGATGAAGCACCATCCTATAGCACCATTTTATAGCAATCGTGGACGACGCTCGCTCAAAGACGAAGGTCGTTAAGGTCGTCCAAAAACGGCCGTTGTGCCAGAGAACATTGATGTCGTGCGTGAGCTCATAATGCAACATCGTCATGTGACATAAATGTTCTCTCGTGTACCGCTTGACTCTCTCTCTAGATCATAAAGATCGGACCTGATCTGCCTGCCTCTTTCCAAGAGATGTTGGTTAGGATGACTGCTGCAAAAACACCCTAGGTATTGCTTAGACACCAGGAAATTGTATGTACGCTCGGTAAGGACCTCCTCATGTTCCTCAGAACACATGAGAAGACACTCTGTTGATGTTCTGAGGGCGACATTCTGGCAAGTCTGAATTTTCTTCCACTGCGTCGTACTCAAGTTCGCCGACCACACCGGCGCTGAGTAGTAAGCTACAGACCGACCCGACCAGTCGCTTTGTAAGAGGTCAACAAGATTTCCTTGTCGGCTCCCCAAGAACGGCCAGTGACTTGATCTGTGATTAACACTGCTGTAACCGAACCATTTCTATATGTACCTATTGGTACTTAAATTAAATATGAGGATTTATTTAAAAGTTTTAAAAGTTGAGAGGGCCTTAATAGCAACTTCACTGTAAAGGGTATATACTATTTGCTAGACTTAACACATCGACGTTTTTATACCCTCCACCGAAAGGTGACAATTTGTTTCAACAGCACAGGTAATTCATAGGACCCGATCGTTGCAAAATTCGAAGAAGATCTAATTTTGTCCGTTAGTGCCTCTGTGTGTCTGTTGAAAGCACAATAGCGGCCATACGAATCGATCTAGGATCCTATTTGCGTCATAATGGCTTAAGGCTAAAAGCTGTTTGAGGTTGTAAATGGGCAAAATCGGCCTAGGGAAAAACGTCTTCCTTTAACGGACTAAAGGTACCTCGAAAAAAAGTACACTTTTTTGAGTATTTTTTTTAACAAATCAAAACTTTCTTGTGGACCGACAATGGTTAAAATGAGCAAAGAGCATACTTGCCGTACGTTTCTGCTCATGTGGCCTAAAAAAAGTCCCACACAGTCAATATGGACTTATGGGTACACAAATAAAAACAAATTTGGCTCTGATCCAAATATGCAGTAATTTTGAAGTTTTGGCTGAAATTAGGAACGGATGCACGGGCCAAAATAGAATCATTTACATGGACTTGGTCCAATTATGCCTTTATTGCTGTAACGGAGAAAAAGGAGAAATATTTTAGTCCTTACTCTCCATCCTCATAGTACTTAATTCGATGTCACGATATATTACACAAAAACCATTAACACGACATTTCTCTAGTGAATTGATTTTAAAATAATAAGGTGGGCCATCTAAACTTTTAAATTTAAACGGCTGTAAAAAATAGTATTGAAACTTTTTTGAGATTTCAGGTTCTATTAGAAAGGTTGAACTTTGTCATGAAATAATGGAACACCATCCGATGCGTTTTCGCTTCTCCCAATAGGCTGAAGATTGTTTGCCAGGAGATGAAGAATTTTTTTAGAAAAATCTTGTTTTCAGATGAAGATAAGTAAAATTCAAATTCAAAGAACCACACGTGACTATTGGAAATCCATTGCATCTACGAAGATTCACTGTTGGATGTGGATTTTCGGCTAGCGGCATCATTGGGCCACTCTTCTTCGAAAATAAGCAAGGAGTCGCCCTTACCCTCAATGGTGAGCGTTACCGCGCCATGACCAACGAATTTTTGTTTCCAAAATTGATATGGACTACATTTGGTTTCAACAAGATGGGGCCACATGTCACACAGCCAACGCAACCAACGATATTTTACGCACTGTTTTGAAAAATCAAATAATAAAACCAGAAATTTCAAAAATATTATCAGTATTTTTTTAAGCCGATTTAAATTTCAAATGGCCCACCAGGTATTTTTAAATGATTTCAAAATTTTTTAAAATGACCAATGAAATGGCAAACCATTATGCATATTTAGAGATCTAATGGCATTGTTTTTTATTTACCGCTATTGAAATATAGCAAATAGAAAATAAAACAAATAATATCTGGTCAACTTTAAAGTAGGATGGCGTTGCCATTTAAAGAATATAAACCCCTGGCGTCTGGCGTATAACAATTTCTTTATGTTGAGGGAGACCAAAACCGAAACTGAAACAGAATAAAGTCGCAAACATAGACTTTTTGTTTTCCTTTATTTTGTTGTTGTTTCTTTTATTTGTCTGCGAGATAATGTTTATTTAATTACAGTCACTTTTATGTTTATACGATTTCTTTGGCCATTAAAGGCAAAACCCCCTCCCAAAAAAAAAGTATCAAAATGATGGAATCATTGCTAAAAATATACACAGTGATTTTCTTTCTTCTCTTCATTCCTGAGTTTGTTTGACAACAGCCGCACTAACAAAAAACTGGCAAAATAAAAGTTTTTGATTGAGGAATAACTCGTGCTAGAGATTATTTTCCAAAAACAAAGGTCTCCGAGAAAAAAAATACACGAAAAAAAAGATTGCCACACAACGCTTGGTTAAAGAGTTGATAGGAGAGATTAAATGTAGCCATTGATAAGAAATGGAAACAAAATAAAACAAATTAAATCATCTCTATACTCGTATAATGTCAATATTTACTACATTTAAATGAGAAATATATCAAAACAGATACAGGGGGACTTTCAAAGTTATGCCTACTAAGCTAATACTGGGCAAAATCTGAAATATAATCCTATGCGGTTCCAACAGGATATCTCGAAATGCCACAAGTTTATGATTATTTTATTGGAAGAATCGTTGTTTTAAACACCAAAATATTCTATTTGCACGATTTTTAATTAAAAGCAATGTTAATAAACATAATGAAGATATTTTTTAGAAAACATCGTCTTTTTCATGGTGTCCTACTTTGTTCACCTAAAAGTTTTAGAACAGTTAAGTATCCTATTAACGTGCTTCAAACCCCCTTCATCATATTGAGGAGTGTAACAACAAGTGCAACAACTTGAAAATCAAAGACGTACCTAATTGTGATATGCAAGTGGGCAAATTAAGTTGGGCCGTGCCGAAGCTTTTATTCCCTTCTTGATGGATGACGGTTCAATATGAAAATGTTGTCAAGGGGGTGTTTTTTCCATATCAAAATCATATACGAGTATAACAACTTCATTCGTCATATCGGTATTAGTTGATGAGATATAGCAATCCATAGTTCAGTTCAATTTTAACAAAATTTACCTCTAATAGCTTGCTAATTTTATTCTGCTATAAATTTATAACGAACGATCTATTACATTTGGTTCTTTACTTTGACCATATAAGCGATTTTTACAAACGGGCGTAGCACCGATCACTTTTCCTTCAGGATGTGTCACGATCTATGCCAGCATCATATTTATCAAATATAATAGACATATTTTTAATAGTTCATGAGCTCTTCACTTTTTAAGTTCAGGGTTGTGTGGGCGGCGCCACGCCCTTTAATGAAATGTTACTATAAATTGCCGTGTTTCGATCCATGTCAACATCATATGTTCCTTATATTCATGAGATATTGTTATTTTAAATTCAGGGTTTATGGGCAGTGCCACGCCCCTTATAGTAATTGCTTTCATTCTGCTAAAAACTTATTACGATCGGTTCATTATTTGCCCATAAACGTGATTTTTTTAAAACGCGCGTATTACCGCCCTCTTTTCCTTCAGGTTGTGTTTCGATCCATGCCAACATCATATGACATATCTCTATTAGTTCATGAGATGTTGTCTTTTTAAGTTTATGTTTGTGTGGGCGGTGCCGCACCTCCTTGTCTAATTTTACCATAAATTGACCACTTTTCCGATAAGAGTTTCGATCTATGCCAGTAGCATACGAGAGCGGTTCGGAAACTTCTTGGCCTGGCACAAGCGCGGTATAAACAGAAAAAAGTTAAGTGTTTTGGAAACTTCCATCTCTGCTATGAACGCATGTTAAATTTTGTTTCGATCTGGCAACTCCTTCATATAGAAACAGGTGTTCACAAAAGACGCATCCGCGATTTTTTTACATTGGAAAAATTAGAAATGCGTGGTGTCATTAAATATTTACATAAAAAAGGTTTATCGGGACAAGAAATTCATAATGATATGGTGAATGTGTTAGGTGAAAGTGCTCCTTCATATGCAACAGTAAAAAATCGGGTTGCTGAATTTAAACGTGGTCGTACAAGCATTGAAGATGAACCACGTAGTGGACGTCCAAAAACAGCAACAACAACAGAAATTGTAGCCAAAGTGCATGATATGGTATTAAATGATCGACGAATAAAAGTGCGTGAAATAGCTAATGTCATGGGCATCTCAAATGATCGAGTCCATTTAAATTTGCATGAATAACTACAGTTGAAAAAGCTTTCTGCAAGATGGGTGCCGCACTTGTTAACAGTCGACCAAAAACGCATAAGAATGAACATTTCTCAAGCTTGTTTGGATCGTTTTCAGCGAAATAAAGTGGGTTTTAAGCGTCGTTTCATAACTGTTGATGAGACATGGATCCACCACTATACTCCAGAGACAAAAGAACAATCCAAACAATGGACTGAAGCTGGAGGAAGTGCCCCAAAGAAGGCAAAAACAATTCAATCGGCTGGTAAGGTTATGACAACGGTTTTTTGGGACTTCAAAGGTATTTTATTGATTGACTATCTGCAAAAGGGTTAAACAATAAATTCAGAGTACTATTGCAACCTTTAGATCAATTAAATGTAAAAATTCGAGAAAAACGTCCTGTCTTATAACACAAAAAAATAATTATGACTTGAGCAGTTTTTTATTCTGGTTCGAGACCTTTATGTTGTTTCTTTTTTAGAATCAACTTAAAAAGAAGAAATTGGTGAAATGTATTTGCTACGGTTGTCAGGCAGACTGTACAGCTGTTTCTAAACCCGCCAAGGTTTTTCTTCAGCAGTCTTTGGCAACGATTACTTCGGCCACAAATCAAATGACTTATACGGGAGACTCATTTTTATTAATGAGAATTACCCTTTGCGTATAGTCTTCGAACTGTGCGTAGAGCAATCTTCAACGCGCAATATCATTTCCACCAATTCCGTTTCGCATGGGTCTTCGTTGAAAACCACAAATGCAAAAAGCACAATCAAAGTGTGCATGTTTTTTGTGCGTACATATACTCATACATGCGTTGCACATTAGGGCGTACCAATCCTTTTTAACAGTTTTTTCGTTTTTTTGTTATTTATTTTATTTTTGAAAAACTAACAATTCTTTTTCATTGATAGGCTAAGAACTTTCCGAACCGCCCTCGTATGCGTGAAAACTACACGCAGAAAAAAAGTATGGTTGGGGTAACAATATTCAAAGAGCACCATACTATTGCTGGTTATATGGTTGTGACACAACAATATTATTATCATCACAACAATAGTATGGTTCACACACAACCATACAATGATCCTCATAACAATAGTATGGTCCTCACAATAATAGAATTATTCATGCAAAACCATACTATGATCCCCACAACCATATCATTATTCATATTCAACCATACTATGATCCCCACAGCCATATTATGATCCTCATAAACATAGTATGTTTAACGTAAACCATAGTATGATCCTCACAACCATAGTATGACTTACGCACAACCATACTATGATCCCCAAAATTTTTTGGTAAAGACTGTATTACGTTGTAATTCAACAATAAAGAATTTTATTAAGTAAGTATGTAATAATAGGAGTAATAATATTTTAGTTATACTAATCCGTAGTTTTGTTTTGAAAAAATTTAATTTTGATTACTATTATTGGGTAAGATTCTAAAAAATAACATTGTCCAATCAAATCAAAAAAAAATAAGGTTTTGCCGGTATGATTGTCGTAATCATGTTATTGGTAACATAAAACCCATGAAAACAATACTTTTGTCCCACCAACCATATTTATATTGTTGCTACAGCCATATTTTCATTTTTAAATTTGGCAACAATACTATTGTTACATTTGTAACAATATTAATATTGCCGCAATCGTACTATTGTCAAAATGAAATTCAAAAAGCAATACTATGGTTGTGACGACCATACTTTTACTACAGCGAACATACTATTATTGTTGCCGTGACCATATAGTAACCGTATCTCTGCGTGTATGTACCAAGTAAAAATATTTGTATTGGCGAATCCATGATGCTATGGCGGGGAAGATTGCTTTTCCGCCAATACATAAAAAATAAAAAACACAAATATGGCATCAAACTATATGAACTATGTGAGTCCGACGGTCTAGTAATAAAAATAAAAATTTACAGCGGAAAATCTGAGGAAACTACCAATAATGTAGGTCATACTGCTGACGTTGTTTTACATTTACTTGAGGAATATCTCGATAAAGGCTACGCGCTTTAAATGGATAATTTTTATAATTCAGTTAGTCTTACAAAACTGTTATAAACACGAAAAACTTATGTTTGTGGAACCCTGCGAAGTAACAGAAAAGGAAACCCCAGAGATGTGGTAAATCGTAAACTGAAAAAAGGGGAGTGTTTTTGGCAGCAAAATGGTCCTGTTTCTGTATGCAAATGGAAAGACAAACGAGAAGTTCTTACCATTTCAAACATGCATGCTGTAGAGGTGCCCAATCGCAATGGAAAAATTTCTATGAAACCGAAAATAGTTCGAGATTACAAAAATGGAATGTCTGGCATAGACCGATCAGATCAAATGATTTCGTACTACTTATCTCTAAGAAAGACTATTAGATGGCCCAAAAAGGTTTCGCTACATATTATAAAGATATATATATCACAGAACTTTTGATAAAGTAACTTCTTCTAAAATAAAACCGATAAAGTTCAGATAAGAATTCGTCCTCGGGTTGATTGGAGATTTTCAACCAGTTTTGAAAAAAATTGGAGGTCAAGAGCTCCATTATTTAGAGTGTTTACCACCAACGGAAGAAAAACAGCGTCCGACAAAGCCATGTCGTGTATGTACCCAAGCAAAAAAACGCCGAGAAACGCGTTACTTCTGTCCAGCCTGTGAAGAGAAGCCAGCCCTTTTGTGTGGAAAATTGTTTTAAAAACTACCACAAATAATAAAATATTACTTTATTTCTTCTATTTGAGTTAATTTTTCCATTATATTGAATGAATTTTTCCATAATTTTTTTTTAAATAAATGTTCAGCTCACGCAAGCCAAAGCTAACTTTTTTTCTTTTCCCAGAAGCCATTTTTCGATACTAGCACTGATATAATACGATTTTACTCGTAACTACACAAAAAGTGGCAGTTTTGGATAGTACGGGATAACTTGTAGTTGGCTTCCTGGAAGGGAAATCAATCTACGAATTATCTCGTAGTTGGCAGTCAACGTGTTAAAGGAGAATATTTTAAAAAAACCTTAAAACCATATCCAATTATATTATTGCGTTTTAATTGCCGGACCCGAAATATAATTAGCAACCCTCGTATATCAGTAAGACGGGACTGATTTTCCCCTTGTTCCTTAATTGGATGTTGTGGGAATTAAATAACACCGCACATGGCCGCATTACGGCCCAAAGTATTAACATGTTTACCCTTTAATTCAGGACATGGGTCGAAGCACACCAGTCCGTCCCCACTTTGTTTCTACTTTACCTAACGTTCGTATAAATGATACGATTCTGACGTTCTGTCGGTTAAAATTATTGAATTGAAATCTCCACAAACCGTCAAAACGTTTCAAACACAGTTGCGTATCCCTTATCCAATCGGGTTTGCTCGCATGACACCCAACGTTTCCAGCCAAATATAGGTACAGCCAAATACGATACGATTCTTATTGAAATTGACCATAAAAGCAGATTTGGTTTAAAATATCGTAAACGAAATTAAGCTTTTTGTGTGTGTATGTGTGTTCTTTATGGCCCACATGACCATATATATGCTCGTGTGCTCGCATTATGATGGAGGCAATGGAACGATTCGTACATTCATATTTTATATTGCCCATTTTCGGCCATCATAAATTCATTATTTTATAAAGGCACATTAAATTTTAATTACTTTTATGAGTGCTACGCTTTTTATTCGAGGGTTAAAAATCGAAAGGCTTTCGCTCAGCGACATGTAGGTAAGTGCGTTTTTATGAACCAGTTTTTGTGGGTGGTTTCGATATAAACGAAATTTTTTGGGTTAGAGGATGGGGAGCCAGACAAATGTGGTAGCCTGGCCATAGACGCAGAGGGACTATTTCAGTCTTTATCAGAGGGCTGATTTTTATTAAAATATTAACAATCAGCCAAAGAGAGAACTTTTGTTTGGACCGTATTCATCGACTCAGACCAGAATATTTTCAGACTAACAATCAGCTAGACGTCTCAGGGATAACTGATGTCACCTTACGAGGGCGACCGCAAAACTAACTGGCCTGGCACATTTTCTGTTTTACTAGCAACTTTTTTCTGTTTTGTTTTTTAAAAGCAATCTTTTATAAGCCATCTGTCAAAATTTCCGAAATATTTAATGATTATTTTCTTTGTTACAGGTGATTGAAGTAATCAAGTTTTATAATTTTTGAAAAATGGAAAATAAAGAGTTTCGTGAGGTAATTAAACACTTTTATATGAAAGGTTATACACCACAATTAATCAAAGATGAATTGGATTCTGTTAATGGTGATAATGCACCATCATACTCCACCGTAAAATCCTGGGTTCAACAATTTTAAATGGGTCGTTCAAGTACGGAAGATGAACAACGCTCTGGAAGACCGAAAACTGCTGCTACTATTGAAAACATCAGAAAAATATCACTAGTCAACAGTCAAAATGTACTCGGGATGCGATAATTTTTTCTGTGTAGATAACCTTGACATGAGCTCGAAAAACGCAATAAAAAAATTTTTTTTCGTTTGGTTTTTGTTTTATTTTTTTTTTTAAATTTTAAAAATTTTTTTTTGGTTAATTTGTTTCGTCCGGCATAACGGGAACCACTAGCCCGATTTAATTGAATTAAATTTTAAAAAATTTAAAATTACAATTCCCTTAATCTGTTCATATATTGTTTTCCTATACAAGCAACAGTTTCCAAGTTAAAAATGAATATATAAAGGAAAAAACTTATTTTTTGCCTAAAGATTTAAATTTTTTTTTTTTAAAAAATCCATAAAAAATCCAAAATGAAAAAAAAATGTCAAATCTTATTACTTTTACGTAAAGTCACATAACCTATGAGCAAAATGAGACAAAGATCATGAAAATCGATGCACGCGTTTCGCTTTTATTTGCAATTGAGTAAAGGTATGAATTTCAAAAATTTGCTCGACATATGCTGCTACTATTGATGCATTTTTGTCACCCAACAAATTTTAATTTTTTTTGTAATAAAAAAGAAAAAACCTCACCATAGACAAAGTTGTGCATATGTCGAGCAAATTTTTGAAATTCATACCTTTACTCAATTGCGAATAAAAGCGAAACGCGTGCATCGATTTTCATGATCTTTGTCTCATTTTGCTCATAGGTTATGTGACTTTACGTAAAAGTAATAAGATTTGATATTTTTTTTCATTTTGGATTTTTTATGGATTTTTAAAAAAAAAAAAAAAAAAAAAAATCTTTAGTCACTTCATTAAATATATTTAATGAAGTGACTAAAGATAGACGAATAAAGCTCAGAGAACTTGCTGATAGTGTTAAAATACACGAAAAACAAGTTAGGAGTATTTTACATGATGAACTCCACATGAAAAAGCTATCCGCAAGATGGGTGCCGCGTTTGTTGACTTTGCCCCTAAAAATCGTCCGTTGGACCAATTCCGAGGAGCTTTTAGCGATTTTATCAGCGTAATCCAATAGAGTTCTTGCGCCGATTCATAGCTGCTGATGAAACATGGATCCATCACTACATCCCAAAGAACAGTCAAAACAATGGATAGAAGCTGGTAAAAGTGGTCGGTTGAGTGAAGAATTCAAGATAAAACGACCGCATTTAAAAAAAAAAGTTCTTTTTCACCAAGATAATGCTCCTTCACACACTGCATTTTTAACTCAACAAAAACTGGCCGAATTACGATTTGAAATTGCTCCGCATCCACCATATAGTCCAGATTAAGCTCCTTCTGATTATTTCTTGTTTCCAAATTTAAAAAAAATTCTCGGTGGCAAAAAATTTTCGTCCTATAGCGATGTTATTGCTGTAACTGAGGCATATTTTGAAGGTCTTGAAAAATCTTATTTTTCGGATGGAATTAAAAAACTTGAAAAACGTTTGATGAAGTGTATTGAGTTGGAAGGAGATTATGTTGAAAAATAAATAATAATTCCAAAAAAAACGGTTCTTTTTATGTTAGGCCAGTTACTTTTGCGGTCGCCCTCGTATAAGCAAAACCTATAAGTAAAACCTAACAACCCTGCTGGCTAGTAGAAGTGTTGGCGGCCCAAATCGAAGCTTTACTACAGACACCGCATGCTTTGAAGGACTTCGAATTTTTAAGATGAGACAATGAGACTTATAGTTAGAACAGCTTTTTCACTTATTCATCAACCCAGACCTGAATATTCTCAGACAAACAGTCAGCTAGACAGGACAGGAATAATGAAGTCATCTTATCACTGACAGATAAAAATACCTTTCAGACCTGTTGGCCAGTAGAAGTGTTGGCGATACAAATCGAATCTTTACTATTTACACTGGCGACTTTGTAGGGCTAAGAATTTATAAGAAGGTACCGCTATTAACAGGAGGACATACTGCACACTGGGCTTAAACAGTATTTAGGTTTGACCCTGAGGTTTAATTCTGTGAAATTTTCTTGTGTATCTTCGACTTTGTATGAACTGATATGATATACTCGTTCTCTATAAAGTCTTTATATGTGACGCGCAAAATAGAAAGGGACCTAAGGGTAAAAACCAGTTTTGTTCAGAAGAGCCATTTTAAAGATTTAAATACGTGTATCCTTGGTGTACCATCACATTCATAAAACGCACATATCTCTGGGAGGGAACACTTTTGGGGCATGGAATCGGTCTCATTCGATGCTCAGATGTTGTCCACATCAAAAAAAGTGAAAATTGATTTTTTTTACTCGTAGGTCCCTTTCTCTATGCGCTGTCACATATTCTTAAACGTGGTAAAACTAAAGATGATTTACAGATATCTGTTTATAAGGTGTACTAGGGTGGGTCGATTCAGCAATTGTTATTGTGCCATCGATTTTTTGGTCTCTGAGATCATGCTGGCACATATTTAATTCGATTCGAACGATATGGTTGCTATTTAGATTTTGGGTCCTGACAATACTAGTTTCACAGATGCAAACTGGAACTTCCATAGGAAACTTTGACATTTTTTAGCACAACTTCACTTAGAACGTTTTGTCTTTTGAAGGCGAATTGTTTTGTTTACAGCGTTTTGAAAAATTCATCTCAGTTAAAAATGGGATTTATCCCGTGAATATTTTCGTGCGATGATTTTTTACGATTTTCGGCGTGGGTTATTGAGACAAGAGTGTCTAAATCAACTTGTGTCGACTATTGGCGATGAAGCACCATCAAAAACGACTGTTAATCGCTGGGACCAAAAGTTCAGTCTCGGACGCCGTTCGCTCCAGGATGAATTTCGTGAAGGACGTTCAACTTCGGTCACTTTGCCAGAAACCATCGATACTGTAAATGAACTGATTAAGCAAGACTGACATGTGACATACCGTGAAATTGAGGCAACCTTGGGCTTTAGTATAAGAAGCATCAATAAAATATTGCATGTTCGTTTGGCCGTGAAAAAAATTGTTCTTTTTGGATCCCACATAATTTGACGAAGGGTTAAAAAAAAGGCTCGTAAGGATTGGTGCAAAGAGATGTTGAAAAAGTATAGCTGCGGTAGCTCAAAGGCAGTGTATAACATTATCACAGGTGACGAATCATGGATCTATGCATATGAACCCGAAATAAAACAGCAATCGACCGTATGGGTCTTTCAAGACGAGCTAAATCCAACAAAAGTTGTTCGTGTAAGAAGTACATCGAAGCAAATGATTGCGCTTTTTTCGGTATAACCGGCTATGATGCCACAGTGCCTTTAGTGGAACGTCGGAGGTCAATTCTGAGTGCTATACAGCCATCTGTTTGCCAGCAGTGTTCAAAGATATGAGGAAAGATAATAAGAGAAGAGGTTCATTTTGCATTACGACAACGCGAAGTCTCACATCACAGCTGAAACGATGGGCTATTTCACCACTCAAGATGTCGAATGGATGGGCTATCCACCGTACAGCCCTGATATGGCAGCCAATGACTTCTTCTTATTCCCAAGCATGAAGAAAAAAATGCGTGGTCAACGTTTTTCATCGACCGAAACAGCTGGTGAACCGTTTAAAAATCATGTTTTGGAGGTGTCTCAATCGGAGTGGAAAAAATGCTTCGAAAATTGGTTGGTGCGCATGCAAAAGTGTATTGATTTTAAAGGAGAACATTTTGAAAAACAATACAACCATTTCCAATGATAAATTATTGTGTTGTTATTGCAGGACCCGAAATGTAAGTAGCAACCCTCGTATTGAGCTAAAAGGAAATTATGTTTAAAATATTTTTTTTTTTGCAAAAAGAGCTGTGTTTTGTTCCATAAGTCAAGAAATTATTGATATGCTCTCGTATTTCCAAAGCGAATAATGTGTTGCCCAAACTGCGGCACGCAATTTTATAAAAAAAAACTTGGTGAAACTGACAATGCTACACGCAGAAAAAAAGTATGGTTGGGGTGACAATATTCGAAGGGCATGAGACTATTGTTGGTTATATGGTTGTGGCTCAACAGTATTATTATCCTAACAACAATAGTATGATTCACACCCAGCCATACTATGATCCTCACAAACATAGTATGATTCACACTCAACCATACTATGATCACCACAACCATAGTATGATTCACACTCAACCATACTATGATCAAAACAACCATTTTATGATCCTAAGAACTATAGTATGTTTGACATACAACAATAGTATGTTTGACATACAACAATAGTATGTTTGACATACAACAATAGTATGTTTGACATACAACCATAGCATTATCCTAACAACCATAGTATGATCCCACTCAACCATACTATGGTCCTCAAAATTATTTATTTGGATTGGGTTGTGGTGTCAACAATAGAGATTTTTATTAAGTAAATAAATTCAAAATACATTAAATTCAAAATAAAAGGAATGATTTATTTAACAGAAGAAAAAATCCGTTTAAAAATACGTAAGCGTTTTTATTAAAAATATTTTAGTTAAAGCAGTTTATTTGGAAAACTTAAATTCCCATTATTATTTTATAAGATTCGTAACAACAACATTGTTTTAAAACACATATTTAAATTAAGAAAAATTACAATCATCCTGTATGATTGCTGCAATCATATTATTGTTAACATAAAACCCAAAAAACAATATTTTTGTCGCACCAACCATATTTATATTGCAGCTGAAACCATAGTTTCATTTTTAAATTTGGCAATAAAACTATTGTTACATTTCAACAATATTAAAATTGTCGCAATCATACTATTGTCAACATAAAATTCAAAAAACAATACTATGGTTGCGACCAACATACTATTATTGCAGAGAACATATTTTTGTTGCCGTGACCATATAGTAACCATATTTTTTCATTGCGTGTGCTGGGCCACATTGAAGATCCGCGTCGTCGTAACATTGCGAAATCTAGCTAAACAGTTGGACGTTGAACGCAGGCCGTCCGTCTAATCACTATTAAGCAGTCCAATGCTATGAAGACCCCACGTTAAATCTATAGTATCATTAGTCATAATTACAGCATTTCTAGTAGGTCGACATATAATTTCTTAAAGTCCAAAACGTTTAAAATATCTCCAAAGTTACAAAGAGAAATTTTTGGGGAAAATCATACTGCCACCTACCTAATATACTTTTACTCCATCAGTTTATGAATAATCGAAGTATTCCTCATGCTAAGTCATCAACATAATTGTTCTTTCCATATCTGGGCTGGTCAAGCACGGACCAGCAAATCGCCTACGCCCCAAAAATAAACCGAAACTCGTCCCCAATAAAATCAGCAATTCTGTTTTGCGATACAAAGTTAAGTTTAATTGCTCTCGTATTTTTATGAAAATAAACAAAATTATTTTCATATAAACAAAAGCGGGCGGAGACACGAAAGCAAAAAAAGAAAATAAATAAATAAAGACGAAAAAACAGAAACCATTACAATCTCGTTGTTCCTCATTCCGAAAGGGTAGATAAAAACGTAATGAGCGCGTGTGTGTAGACGCCTGTAATTAAAATGTGTTACTGTGTCACAAGTGGACTCAGACGATGGCTGCACATGGCGCAGATGATGACGAACGGCCAGACGGACGGACGATATTACAACGAAACCTCAGAAAACTATAATAAATTGAGCCAGAAGGCAAGAGGAAAAGTATTGGCCATTTAAAAACCCATAAATTTTGGCGAGTGTTTCAGAAACAGGCAACTAAAAAAACAGGCTGAACAGAACTAATAGCATTCTCGTATATGGCACATATTCGTATTTATCATTCCCATTTTTCAGTTCAGTTTTAATTAAAGTTATTGATTCTGATTTCTTGCTTCCTTCGCTTGATGTAAAATCTCGCCATGTATCATAATAATGACACAGTGGGCTTTGCACTTTTTTATTTTTTTTGTGGAAATTCTATAAGCATTTTTTTAATGATGTAAGATTTCAACAACTCAAACCCATCTGAAAACAGTATTAGGTGATCCCTCAAGAGGTATTTTTTCAGAACAAAAAAATGTAAAAATTCAGCATTACGCGTTTCATTAAAGCCGGTCGAAATGCTCGAACGAGTCATCCAAAATTGGACCCTCAGAATGAAAACCCTGAGGCATAGTTGCGGCCAACATTTGAAGGAAATTATGTAGTCAAAAAATAAATGCCATAAAATGTCCTTTCAAATTAACAATAAAAATTCCACACTTGATTTGAATTTTTATATTTTTTTTGTTCTGAAAAAATAACTCTAGATGGATCAACCAATAAAACTAGGAAAACAATTATAAGCAAACAAAGTATTATACCTTCCCGACGGACTCCCTGTATACTTAGTAGGGACACAAATACTGTTACACACGTTTTATGCTGTAAAATAAAAAGTACTGAATGTTTTTGGACCAAATATTTTTTTAATATATTTATTGATGTTTATTGTATCCAAAAAGAATCTTTTTATTCGAAATGTCCGCCTTTTGCCTTTACACACGCCTCCTTAAGTGGCACTGGCCAATCGTCAATAGCTGCACGAACCTCGTCCATTGAAAAATTGGCCACAGCTCCAAATACAGCAGTCTTAAGAGATCCAATGTTGGGTTATCTTTTGTGACAAACCTTGTCCTCTAAAACCGTCCACAATTTGTAATCCAATGGGTTCAAAACTGGACTGCCTGAGGGCCATTCTTCAGAGGAAATGAACGCTGGCAAATTGTTTCGAAGCCAGGCCTGGGACGTTTTAGCCTTAGAGGGCGGTTCGGAAACTTCTTAGCCTAGCACAAAAAGCGCGGTATAAACAGAAAAAAGTTGAGTGTTTTGGAAACTTCCATCTCTGCTGTGAACAAATGTTAAATTTTGTTTCGATCTGGCAACTCCTTCATACAGAAACAGGTGTTCACAAAAGACGCATCCGCGATTTTTTTACAATGGAAAAATTAGAAATGCGTGGTATCATTAAATATTTACATAAAAAAGGTTTATCGGGACAAGAAATTCATAATGATATGGTGAATGTGTTAGGTGAAAGTGCTCCTTCATATGCAACAGTAAAAAATTGGGTTGCTGAATTTAAACGTGGTCGTACAAGCATTGAAGATGAACCACGTAGTGGACGTCCAAAAACAGCAACAACAACAGAAATTGTAGCCAAAGTGCATGATATGGTATTAAATGATCGACGAATAAAAGTGCGTGAAATAGCTAATATCATGGGCATCTCAAATGATCGAGTCCATTTAATTTTGCATGAAGAACTACAGATGAAAAAGCTTTCTGCAAGATGGGTGCCGCACTTGTTAACAGTTGACCAAAAACGCATAAGAATAAACATTTCTCAAGCTTGTTTGGATCGTTTTCAGCGAAATAAAATGAATTTTAAGCGTCGTTTCATAGCTGTTGATGAGACATGGATCCACCACTATACTCCAGAGACAAAAGAACAATCCAAACAATGGACTGAAGCTGGAGGAAGTGCCCCAAAGAAGGCAAAAGCAATTCAATCGGCTGGTAAGGTTATGGCCACGGTTTTTTGGGACTTCAAAGGTATTTTATTGATTGACTATCTGCAAAAGGGTAAAACAATAAATTCAGAGTACTGTTGCAACCCTTTAGATCAATTAAATGTACAAATTCGAGAAAAACGTCCTGGCTTACAACACAAAATAAATAATTTTCATCAAGACAACGCACCAGCGCACAAGAGTGTTTTAACAATGGCTAAAATCAACGAATTAAAGTACGAGTTGCTTGACCACCCACCTTATTCTCCTGATTTAGCTCCCAGTGATTTTTACCTGTTCCCAAATCTAAAAAAATTCCTTGCCGGCAAGCGTTTTACCTCAAATGAAGATGCAGTTACAGTTGTAAACCACTATTTTGAAGACCTTGAGGAAAACTATTTTAATCAAGGGATAGAATTGCTAGATAAGCGTTGGACTTAGTGTATTGAAGTTTCAGGACATTATATTGAAAAATAAAAATATTTTTGAAAAACTAACTATTCTCTTTCATTGATAGGCTAAGAACTTTCCGAACCGCCCTTATGGGCCGGCGCAGAATCCTGCTGGAAAGTCCATGTCTGGTTTTGGAACAGGGAATTGTCAAGAGGCTTCACAACAGCTTCTAAAACGGTTTCTTGGTAAACTTTGGCCGATGTTTTGACTCCTTGTTCGCAGAAATGCAGGTCAGTGACCCCATCGTAAGAGACACCCCACCAAACCATGACTGAAGCTGGGTGATGACCCTTTTCCACCCTTGGGATCAGTTCAGATGCTTCCTTAGATGACCGCGCGTACACTCTAGCATTTTGCTTGGTAAATTTTTCCTGAACGGTAAACATTTTTTCATCGGTGAACAAAATTTTTCTGTGCAAGTTATCAGCGTGCTTCACCAAAAGACGTTTGCATTTTTCAATCCTTTTTTTAAAGCTGCAGTCATTAAATGCCCATTACGTCGTTTGAAAGCCCCCAGTCCCAAGTCTTTTTTAATGATTCGACTCATGGACTTTTGCGTGATATTCATCTCACGGGCCATGATTTTCAGTTTTCGGAGCGGATTTCTGTGAATTCTTGATTTAACGGTTTTGATGAATTGTGGTGTTCGAACAGATCGTGGGCGGCCCGACCGGTGGCGGTCTTTTACATCTCAAGTCTTCTCAAACAGTTTTATGCATCGGTAGACGAACATGCGGCTAATCCCTAGTGGCCGGAGCGTTTTGAAAATATCGCTTTTACTCATTTCACACTTGAAAAGCGCTATTACAGCGATACGGTTCTCATTACCACTCCATGATGAAAGTTGAAACAATTTTAAAATCCCGCTACAGACTAACGCTATTGAGGTTAGCTTTCAAAACCCATGTGAAATTTACGGGGTATGTTTAGTTCTACTATTGAAATGGGTGTGTTCAATGTTGTGACAGTATTTATGTCCCTACTAAGTATACACTAATTTGTCGTATCATTGTCAACACCACGAAATATCTATCGGCGATCCTGTAAAGTATATATATATATGTTATTGATCGTCCGACCGTGTATCCGTCCGTCAATCTGAAAACTACTCTGTCAAAAGCACAATAACCAATTCAACGTATGATTGACATCGCGTAAAAACTGTGGTTTTGCCGAGCATTAAAGTGTTTTTTACACCTTAAGTTAAGAGGTTTTAAAATCCTCCTGTAAACTCGAGAAGCCTTTCCTATAGCTTTGAGATTTTTTTTTGGATTTTAGATAACCTTTACAGAAAAAAATTAGTATGACTTGAGCAGTTTTTTTTTTTATTCTGGTTCGAGACCTTTTTGTTGTTTCTTTTTCAGAATCAACGTAAAAAGAAGAAATTGGTGAAATGTATTTGCTACGGTTGCCAGGCAGACTGTACAGCTGTTTCTAAACCCGCCGCTTTGATTGTGCTATTTGCATTTGTGGTTTTCAACGAAGACCCATGCGAAACGGAATTGGTGGAAATGATATTGCGCGTTGAAGATTGCTCTACGCACAGTTCGAAGACTATACGCAAAGGGTAATTCTCATTAATAAAAATGAGTCTCCCGTATAAGTCATTTGATTTGTGGCCGAAGTAATCGTTGCCAAAGACTGCTGAAGAAAAACGTTGGCGGGTTTAGAAACAGCTGTACAGTCTGCCTGGCAACCGTAGCAAATACATTTCACCAATTTCTTCTTTTTACGTTGATTCTGAAAAAGAAACAACATTAAGGTCTCGAACCAGAATGAAAAACTGCTCAAGTCATAATAATGATAAAAGACCGAATAAGTAACAAAAAAAACGAACAAACGAAAAAAATTAATAATATGCAAAACATTTTTTTTTCAAAGCACTGTGCAGAGCAGTGTACTGCAATTTCTCCGGACGGTTCTCTTAAATCCCTCTCTACAATAATAGGAATATTGGGTTAAAAAGTTCCAGACTTTTTGTCTTAGCCCCGTTTTGTTTCCACTTCCCATTGTGCAGCCATACACACTGGCGTAGTACACTCTTTTATTGAGTGTCGTCGTCGTCATCATCAGGAATCGCATTAAGTCATATGAGAGGCTGTTGCCGCATATTGTCGTAGTGGTTGTTGCTGCTGCTGCTGCTGCCGATGTTTACAACTATTAAACATTTGTGTCAATTATTTTGCATGTTTTTAAATCACATATCGTACGTACACAAATCGTCGGAGGATCGACGGGGAGGGTGTTTCTTCTATTTCTTGGTTTATTTTGTTACATGTTGCACATACAGGCAGACACACACACACGCACACTCAGCGATGGGGTTCTGTTCTATATATTTCGTGTCGAGTGGCAGGCAGCCTCGAAAACTTTTACCATTTCCCCCCTCTACCACCAACTCTCGTGGCCACCAACTGGAAGGCCTTCTCCAATGGCTGGCGTTTTTTGGCTGCGTTTTCTACTCTCAACTTGTGTTTAAGTGCTGCAGTGCCAGCGTCGGTATTGGGGCGACTGCCTGTTATCATAAATGTAATGACAATTTTTAATTGCTGCTACATTTTCATTTAATAGGCAGAATGTGAATAAATGTTCACGTTTGTACGTATGTATGTGTGGACGCTTGTTCACATAATTTTATACCCGCACATACATATAAGCGACATGAACCGGGAACGGCATTGACGTGTACCGAATTTTATACTCGTTACCGTGGCTACTATAGGAACGAAACGTAAATTCTTACGTTGAAAGGTTTTTAAAACAAGTTTGATCCATTCAATCAGTACGCAAATAATAATCCATTATCCCTTAAAAAATTGCGCTTTGCTTATTGATATAAGCGTATAAATCCAGAGCTATCTTTTTCAATAGAGTTTTTCTCACAGATTACGCGTGAGTTGGGTTAAACCGTATTTTTTCACATTAAACAGGGATTAACCGGCTCAAGACCTCTTGCTTCTATATTTAAATAGAAGGCAAGTTTGGGTCCGTGACAACCCTCTTCAGAAAGCCTTGCTGCAATTGTTGAAAGTAAAACCGAACTCTATAAGGCCAGGCTCTCCCCAAACGAACGAGAACTACTGTTGTAAACCTTACTTTTCAAGTTTTCTTCACACAATTGCCCACGAAAAAACAACTCACTCTTGCCACCTCTAAAGAGACTCCACATCGAGAGCCATCAATAGATTTATTTTACATTTTTCTATTCAGTATTGTTTGCCATTTCAGCATGGAAAGACTTACACCGCAAAACACACGATTTTCGAGCATTTCGCCATACCGGTCGGAATGCACGAACGAGTCATTCATAACTGGACTCAGAATCAGCACCCTGAGGCGTAGTTCCGGCCAACATTTGAAGGCAATTATATTAAAGAAATAAATGGCATAAAATGTCCTTTCTAATGAACAAAAAAGATTTTACACTTGATTTGAATTTTTGTATTTTTTATTTTGACAAAAATACCTATAGATTGATCAACCGATACTTCACACATTATACGAGGGTTGCTATAAAAAGAAAAATGAAAATTGATTTTTTTTACCCTTAGGTCCCTTTCTCTATGCGCTGTCACAGAAAGGGATCTAAGGGTAAAAAGATCAATTTTCAGTTTTTTTCTTTTTTTGATGTGGACAACATCTGAGCAACGAATGAGACCGGCCCATGTCCCAAATGTGTTCCCTCATAGAGATATGTGCGTTTTATGAAAGTGAAGTCGACGATTCTAAGCGCAAATAGAAATGGACATAATCTTTAAAATGGCTCCTCTAAAGAAAACTGGTTTTTAACCCTAGGTCCCTTTCTATATATTTCTGGCCACATATATTCTGGCAACACCAAGTGTTGCCTAGCGCCATGTGACATTTCCATTGGAAAGTTTGATATTTTTTTGGATAAGCGTACTCAGAACGTTTTGACGTACGACCAATATCATTTGTGTTGTTAACAGTGACTTGAAAAAATCAATTTGGCAAAAAAGAGGAATTAACTCGAGAACATTTTCGTGCGATCATTTTTCACAACTTTCGACGTGGATTATCACGACAAGAGTGCAGCGATGAACTTAAGTCTTTGTATGGCGATAAAGCACCATCCATTAGCACAGTGAAAAACTGGTTTAAAGAATTCAATCGTAGCCGAAGCTCGCTCAAAGACGAAGGTCGTAAAGGTCGTCCAAAAACGGCCGTTGTGCCAGAGAAAATTAATGCCGTGCGTGAACTGATAATGCAAGATCGTCATGTGACATACCGTGTGATAGAGGCATCCTTAAGCATTTCTACCACCAGCATACATTCGATATTGCATGAAAACTTGGCCTTAAAAAAGATTTGTTCTCGTTGGATCCCGCACAATTTGACAATCCTTCAAAAAAAAGGCTCGTGTCGATTGGTGCAGAGAAATTTTGAAAAAATACGATCGCGGTGCTTCAAAAGACGTTTATAAGATCGTCACAGGTGACGAATCATGGACCTATGCGCATGCGACCGAAACAAAACAGCAATCGACCGTATGGGTCTTTCAATACGCGCCAAATCCAACAAAAGTTGCCAGAAACCATTGACGTTGTGCGTGAACTGATTAAGCAAGACCGACATGTGACATACCGTTAGATTGAGGCATCTTTGGACATTAGTATGACAAGCATCAATAAGATATTACATGTTCATTTGACCGTGAAAGAAATTTGTTCTCGTTGGATCCTACATAATTTGACGAATGCTCAAAAAAAGGCTCGTATGGATTGGTGCAAAGAGATGTTGAAAAACTATAAATGCGGTAGCTCAAAGGAAGTGTATAACATTGTCACAGGTGACGAATCATGGATCTATGCATATGAACCCGAAACAAAACAGCAATTGACCGTGTCGGTCTTTGAAGATGAGCCAAATCCAACGAAAGTTATTCGTGGAAGAAGCACTTCGAAGCAAATGGTCGCCTATTTCTCGGGCAAAACTGGTCATGTGGCGACTGTTCCGCTTGAGCCAGGTAGGACGGTCAAGTCTGAGTGGTACACCACAATATGTTTGCCAGAAGTCTTCGGAGAAATTCGAAAAACGAACAAGAGCAGACAAATCATTGAGCACCAGGACAATGCGAGCTCTCACACATCGGCTCAAACCAGTGCCTTTTTGACCGGCCAAAACGTCGAATTGATGGGTCATCCGCCGTACAGCCCTGATATGGCACCCAATGCCTTCTTTTTATTACCGCACATCAAGAAAAAAATGCGCCTTTAACGTTTTTTATCGCCCGAAGCAGCAAAAATCATGTGTTCATGCGTTCAAAAATCATGTTTTGGAGGTGTCTCAATCGGAGTGGAAAAAGTGCTTCGAAAATTGGTTTGTGCGCATGCAAAAGTGTATAAATGATGCTGGAGCATTCTTTTAAAAACATTAAAAACATTTTTGATGATAAGTATTCGCATTTTCATTATTAGACCAGAAATATATATGTGACGCGCAAAATAGAAAGGGACCTAAGGCTAAAAACCAGTTTTGGTCAGGACAGCCATTTTAAAGATTAGGTCCCTTTCTATTGGCGGATAGAATCGTCGACTTTACTTTCATAAAACGCGCATATCTCTGGAAGGGAACACTTTTGGGGCATGGCATCGGTCTCGTTCGATGCTCAGATGTTGTCCACAAGTAAAAAAAAAAATAAAAATTGATTTTTTTACCCTTAGGTCCCTTTCTCTATGCGCTGTCACATATAGCAGCCCTTGTATAGAATAAATAGTTTAGCAACTTTTCACAGAAGAGTTTTTAATCGTGTTCACATACCAGATCTGGTTCGCATATCCTCTAGCTAGCTATATTAGGATTGGCTATACCAAGTCTTATTTGACTTTTTATCAGAGGTTTGGTCTTAATGCGAACAAAATTCACCTCATTCCATTTTCGGAGGATTTTGCGGGAAGCTGATAGTTTTTTAATTAAAAACTTATATATTTTAGTAGATTCTTTTTTGAATGTTTAGTTTATTATTCATTAAATATTTCGACTAAAGGCGCTTTCCTTAAAATCCTCACTTATCGTAATAATGGCATATCTGGGGCATATCGTAAAACATATTTTAGGGTTTCGATTCTGTTAGAAGGTATGGAAATTTACTTTCTTTCTCTATTTAATAAAGAATTCTTATGAGTTATAATTCTTTAGAAAGAAAACAAGATCCTTTCTAATTTTGACATTGGTCTACCGAGCACGTTTTGGAAACAGAATTCATAGTCTCTCATTTGGATTAACATTTTTGTGATTTATTTCTCTTGATTGAGATGGGGTTAATGAATTCATACTTCAACTCAATAGAAATAAAAAGCTCAGCACAATCATTATTTTTTCTATCATAATTTATTTATTTTTGATATTGACTTTTAATACTTATCATATGTGCACATTTTTCTAGCACTTTAATATTTATTTAAGTTTTTTTTTTGTTTGTTGCTCTTTTCCGTTTTTTCGGGATGCCTCGTTATCACATTTAAACGTATTTTCGCACGCCTATAAATTGTGGTGCCAAAACCATTACTCGCAAATGCAAGACACTCGATGATGGCAGCCAGTGCCGATACCGAACACAAATTCATTTAACACATGCTGTTTTTGGCAGAAATTCACGCCTTCTGGCCCGTAAAGCACAAACAGAAAAAAGACCATTATCATAAGCCAATGACTTTGATAGAGCGCAACAGAGCAGTAAGTCATATTTCACAAACGAAATAATAATAATAAGAAATAAATGGAAGAAAACCAGCATTCAATTCAAATTCAACGAACTCAACTGACCTAAGACAATAAACTAGAAAAAAAAACTAACACAGAAAACAAAATTCCTTAGTGAATGAGAAAATATGTTCGGAATTTCGCATGCAAAGCAGGAAATACCCCTCTCATGTATAGCAAATTATTGTAGAGGGAGCCGACAACGCAAGCTGGAAGGATTTAAGTGAAGTGCCCTTAGGAATATTCAGTATTCAAGAAGTTTTCATCAACCCAGCAAAGAACGTAAAACTTTCGAAGCTTGCGCCCAGCGTAAGAGTATTTATGTACTCGTACTTGTTCCCGCCAAAGCCACACTTTGTCAAATTTAGTTTTTGCATGTTCTTTCCCTCTTTTGGCAATATTTTCGTTTTTTGTTTGTTTGCGCAAACTTTTGCTCTGTCCCCAATTTGTTGTCGGTTTATTTCTCCATTAGGCGCAATCCTTTTTGGCCTTTAGTCCGTTCATTACTGTTTTTTTTGCCTCTTTCGGGGCTAAATTGCATGTTTGTTTTTTCCGTGGGCGTTGGTTTTCCACCCATTTTTTGCCGTAATGAATTATGGCCACGGGAATAATTAGCGTACGTTTGCCTGTTTAGTTTTCCATAATCCAAAATTCTCGTTATTAGGGTCCATAAATTTCGTGTGACTGCTGCTGAGTACACTCGAGTACATTAAGTAGTAAAAGCTTATAACCCTCTACACTTTTAGCGTTGCTATTAAATATTGTGTTACAATGGCAGAGGATATTTTTTGTTTCAATTTCGCTCAAAGCATTTCGATTGCAATTAAAATCGAGAATTATTTCTGTTCTCAACTATTAAGAGTTTTAAGCCATTATCTGGAATTTTTTTTTAAAAGATTTGCTAATGGAATACATGTGTGATTTATAATTATTTGAAATTAATTATGCTTTTAGCCTTAAAGAAGGCAACGTTATGCAGACCTTTTCAAAGCCCTAAAGTAGGCAACACTTTTGTAAAGGTTTCTTTTAACAGGCAAAATTAATGCAGCTCTTTAAAAATGTACTCTTAAATAAATATTTCAGCCCTAAAGTAGGTAATGTCAATAAGTATTTAATTCTTCTAAGAATAATAAAAAGAGAATTTTAATTTTGATTGAAATAGTGAAATGAAGACGGCTTAAAAGTTCCCCAACGTTCATGACATAATTGTGTTATTTTCAAAGAAAAAAATAAATCATTGTATATTTTAAGGACTAAACACGTCAGACTTTATTAAACCTTTTTTTAATTTTAAATAAAATGTTGTGAAAAATGCCGGACATTTTCTCAATTTTAATTAAAATACTGCAAACAATGGTTCTAGAAAAAACATTGCATACTTTAGGTATGGACAGTTTAATCCCTAAAGTATGCAATGATTTTTCTAATATAGACTGATTCAAGAGAAATTGCATTGGATTAAGAAGGAAAATACTGCAAACAATGGTTAAAAAATACTGCTCAGGAAAAAACATTGCATACCTTAGGTATGGACAGTTTCATCCCTAAAGTATGCAATGATTTTTTCTAATTTAGACTTATTGAAGAGAAATCGAATTGAAATAAGAAGGTTAACAAGAACAGGATCTGGTGTTATATCGTGAACGCTAACGATTTAAGACATTATTATAAGTAATGAGAGAAAGACTGTACATAGAAGTTTGCAAGTTTCGGCGCTATAAATGCAATACTGAAATGAATTGAAAATCATTGCATACTTAAGGGATCAGAAGGTCGTAGACTTCTTGGAAAGAAATTTTGTTTTTTTCCAGGACTTTTATATTGCAGAACATTTTTCCGAATTTGATTGAAATACTAAAAACCATGGCTAACAAGTTTCGACGCTATAAATACCATTTGGATGGAAAAAGTCATTGCATATTTTAGGGACTAAACACTTCAGACTTCATTCAACCTCATGAAACCTTATTTTGATTTTGAATAAAAAAATGTCAAAAAAAAAACCGGACGATTTCTCAATTTTGATTAAAATGCTGAAAACAATGGTTTGAAAAAAATACTGTTCAGAAAAAACATTGCATACTCTAGGTATAGACATTTTCATCCCTAAAGTATGCAATGATTTTTCTTATATAGACTTTTTCAAATTGAATTGGAATAAGAAGGTTTATAAGAACGGGATGTGGTGTTGTGCCGTAAACATTAATGATTTAGGACATTTTTATAAGTAATGCAAGAAATACTGAAAATAAAAGATTGCAAGTTTCGGCGCTATGAATATAATTCAGAAAAAAATCATTGCATACTAAATGGGTGGAAATATTCTAGACAAGTTCATGAGAAATTTGTTTTTTCCTGGACGCTAATGTTGCAGGGAATTTTATCGGTTTTGATTGAAATACTTAAAATCATGGTTAACAAGTTTCAGTGCCATAAATACTATTGGGAAAGGAAAGAGATCATGGCATACTTTAGGAATGAAATAAACCTAGACTTCTTCAAGAAAAGAAAGCCCATTAAAAAGATTAAGCCTTATGGCATTACACAATTTTTTTTTTTTAATTCTCTTAGATATCTTAGGCAGCACTGAGGTACTTTAATCGTCAGTAATTTCTAAAGAATTTGTGGTCCAATTCATTTTATCAGGGGCTACACAAAAAAAAGGCGTTACACCTTTTTAATAAGCTGAGGTTCGGGGACTGTTCCGAAGTAGCATAGATCTCCACTATGTGGTGCAAGTCCACGTCTTCATTCCTAATGCAGGAAAACCATTCAATATGTGACCTGGGGTTTTTTTATACAATTTAGATAATATACTAAAAAAACTTTATCGGAAAACCGTGTTTTCAGATGAAGCTCATTTTCATCTCGGTGCGTACTATGCCAACATGCAAAATTGCCGCTTATGGAGCTCAGGAAAACCACACGTGACTGTTGAGAAGCTAATGCAGCCAGAAAAAGTCACTGTTTGTTGTGGATTTTGGGCTGGCAGCCATTTTTCTTCGAAAGGGGCCATTACCGTCAACGGTGAGCATTACTGCGCTATGCTCTACGAATATTTCTTAAAGTTCAAGAGAATGACATGGACGACATTTAGTTTTAGCAAGACAGGGCCACATGTCACACAGCTAATTAAACCATCGATGATTTGCAAAATGTTTTGGAAATTCGTATAGTCAGCCGAAATTGTGATGTCAACTGGACGCCTCGGAGCTGTGATTTCAGCACTTTGCATTATTTTTTGTGGGCAGCCATTAGGGAAAAATGTTACGCAAAGCATGCAGAGACAATTGAAGCGTTGTAACAAGAAATCGAAGTTTCCATTGTAGAGATTCGATCCGAAACAATCGAAAATGTACAAATCCTACAAAATTGGATTGGTAGGATGGGGTACTGCCGAGCCTCCTTCCTTCCTTTATTTAATGACAAAGTTCTACCTTAGTACGTATTTTACAGCCGATTCAAATATAAAATGTTAAATTGTATAAAGATTTACCAACTGCTGTTGAAAAACTTATCGGACGACAATTTTTCCATAAAATACTTGACCTATGACAATTTTTCTAAAAAAAAAGCCTTGCCAGTTTTTCGATAGACAATTTTGCTGGCAATTGTCTTTAAAGACCACATAATATCAAACTTACATTTCATTGTCAAGGAATTGTAGCTTTAGGAATACGAGTATTTAGCATATTGCTGGCGGCATCCTTACCTGTAAGTAAAAGAAAATTTAGATATTATAGAAAATTGGCCCAACTTTGCATACATTATCAAAAAAATATTAATAAATAGTTTTTAATATCTCAAAACTGCTAGACCTTTTAAGAATACCAGCAGATAGTAGAAAAGTATTACACCCTGTCCAAAAAAAGACGATAAATTGTACAAGATGGGCGATGTGCTTCTTCTTTGCCATAATGCAGAAAAACGGCATGAGTACGAGGGCGACCGCAAAAGTAACTGGCCAAACATAAAAAGAACCGTTTTATTGGAATTATTATTATTTATTTTTCAACATAATCTCCTTCCAACTCAATACACTTCATCAAACGTTTCTTAAGTTTTTTAATTCCATCCGAAAAATAAGATTTTTCAAGACCTTCAAAATATGCCTCAGTTTCAGCAATAACCTCGCTATTGGACGAAATCTTTTTGCCACCGAGAATTTTTTTTTAAATTTAGAAACAAGAAATAATCAGAAGGAGCTAAATCTAGACTATATGGTGGGTGCGGAGCAATTTCAAATCGTAATTCGGCCAGTTTTTGTTGAGTTAAAAATGCAGTGTGTGAAGCAGCATTATCTTGATGAAAAAGAACTTTTTTTCTAAATGTGGTCGTTTTATCTTGATTTCTTCACTCAACCGATCCAATAATGCACAATAATATTCACTATTTATAGTTTTTCCTTTCTCAAGATAATTAATAAATATTATACCCCTTGCATCCCAAAATACTGTGGCCATTACTTTTCCTGCTGACTTAACAGTTTTCGCCTTCTTGGGACCACTTTTACCAGCTTCTATCCATTGTTTTGACTGTTCTTTGCATTCTGGGATGTAGTGATGGATCCATGTTTCATCAACAGTTATGAATCGGCGAAAGAACTCTATTGGATTACGCTGATAAATCGCTAAAAGCTCCTCGGAATTGGTCCAAGGGACGATTTTTTGGGGCAAAGTCAACAAACGCGGCACCCATCTTGCGGATAGCTTTTTCATGTGGAGTTCATTAGGTAAAATACTCCAAACTTGTGTTTCGTGTATTTTAACAATATCAGCAGGTTCTCTGAGCTTTATTCGTCTATATTTAGTCACTACATTAAATATTTTTCTAATGTTTTCAATAGTAGTAGCAGTTTTCGGTCTTCCAGAGCGTTGTTCATCTTCCGTACTTGAACGACCCATTTTAAATTGTTGAACCCAGGATTTCACGGTGGAGTATGATGGTGCATTATCACCATGAACAGAATCCAATTCATCTTTGATTAATTGTGGCGTATAACCTTTCATTTAAAAGTGTTTAATTACCACACGAAACTCTTTATTTTCAATTTTTCAAAAATTATAAAACTTGTTTACTTCAATCACCCGTAACAAAGAAAATAATCATTAAATATTTCGGAAATTTTGACAGATGGCTCATAAAAGATTGCTTTTAAAAAACAAAAACAAAAGTTGCTAGTAAAACATAAAATGTGCCAGGCCAGTTAGTTTTGCGGTCGCCCTCGTAAAGCAAACATGCTCGGAGTTTACTTTTTCTACATTGGTTTGCACACAATCACTAGATCGCTAGAAAGCCAAAATTGAAACACAAAAAAAAAAACAGGAACACTAAATTCTCACAATTTGAACACAAAAAACAGCATTTCCAAAATATATTTTTGGGAATGCTGTTTTTCAATTTCCCCCTATAGCTCAAATCGCCCATCTTGTATAGTGTATCGTCGTTGCTGTCGCCAACCCTCCATTTATTTCACTTGGCAAAAATACCGATAATTATCGTTCCATTTTTATTTTAATAAGATTGGCCATATTTTATATATGCGACTATTTCATATGTGGACACAATTTTTCAAAAATCAACTTCGCTGCACATAGCGTTACATATCGCGCCACTACACATTTTCAGCACGAAACAAATTCCCCGTAATTAATCGATTTATTGAAATTTGATTGCAATATTGCGATAAAATTTATTTTTATTACAATGTACCACAATTATTCGAATGACAGAGACCGAATGGCGGCGGCAACAACGTACTCGTACTCGTATCAAATGCTGCATGTCTATTGAATGACAATTTGTGTTTTTCTCGCTTAATTTTTATTAAATGTTTTGAAAAATTTTCACAATTCGCAAATTGAATAGTTAAAATTCTATCATGTAGAAATAGTCGTCAGATGAATAGCAACAAATACACGAATGCATAACTGAACTGAGTGTATGAATACGACTAGAAGAAATAAATGATGGGAAACGAATATTGTAGTGAAACACGCCCCATTAAATCGATAGAATTACGTTTCTTTGCGTTTCTTTTTTTTTTATTCGCAATTGTGGTGGGACAAAGTGTGCATCGGTTTTGTGTTACAATTGCTTAACATTCACATTTCGTTTGCGGTGCTAATAGAACGTGGCCCGGGCAATTGATGTCTTCCGGGAACACACACCCAAAGGGAAAATGAAGCAAAAGTTAGGCGCCATTGACAGTAGGAGAATCCTAATATGATTGATATTTTTGTTTTATTTACAAGTAAGTAGAAAAACATTTAATATAATTAGCAATTTTGAAAATGTGTACATCGCCTAAAAGTAGGCAATATTTAAAAAAAAAAACGCAATTTAGTTAAAGTGATTTCTAGGCAAATCATTAAAATTTGCTGTTGCAGTGAGAAAGAAAGGGAATACCTTCAAAGCCTTTCTACAGCGCAAAACTCCACTTGTACATTGTCGAAAAACAGCAAACAATTTGCTTTAATTTGCAGTTCAGTTGCGGCACTTCCCTTTTTTTATTTTTTGTACAAGCCATAGAAAAGGTTTTTTTTTGGAAATACAGTAGGAGAATGAAAATGAAGCTATTGACGTATCAATGGGCCCATATATGCTTCACAATGCTTCCTCTAAACTTCGATATACATTTGAACGGATAGAGGAGAAGAGATCTTTAAATCGTTCAGTTAAACACACGCATTATTTGAAACAATTTGTACAACTCCTTAAAATAGGCAATACTTTTGTTTTGTTCCAGAAAAGTTTACAATCTTTTTCGTTTTTATAATTTAGACAATTTGTAACTAGATTAGATAGAGGCAAATATTGCATAAAACATTAAAAAAAAAAATAGAATAATTAGCAGTTTTAAAAAATGTGTACCACGCCTAAAAGTAGGCAATACTTTGTAAAAAAAAATCGCAATCTAGTTAAAGTGACTTCTAGGCAAATCATAAAAATTTGCTGTTGCAGTGAGGAAGAAAGGCGATACCTATGAAACAAACTTTTGATACCCTTTACATTACTGGCTACGGACAAAAAGTGTAATGCATCGAAAAATGCATTTTAGAGCCACATATGTTTTGATCAAATCCGTTTCATGATCTTTAAAGTGATTTCAGCCATGCCTGTCAGTGCGACTGGTTGTTTTGAAATTTTGCATGTCGTAATATTTTTCCAAAACTAACTATGGTACGAGTACTATAAAAAGACAATATTGCCTTCTGGTACCTTAGACACAAATGAACCATTTCGCCCAGTTTTGGTATTTTTGCAATATCTCCAATAATATTTTTACGATCTCACTAAAATTTATTTTTGAAATACCTGTAGTCAAAAATGAATTCTAAATCCCGAACTACTGCCTCCTTTAAATTCTCTAGTATATTCTCTTAAAATGATGGTTCTCGGAAATACCGCTTACTTTGCTTAAGAGATCAAGTCAAAGCTTTAGCTCAAATATAACTTCGGATGACTTCCTACCAAAGAGTTTCAGATGAAAATCGTTTATAATTTCCAATTCATTTCTTACTGGCATGTTTAGAAAAAACTTGTCCAAATAAGACAGCTGCTCAATTATCTATTTTTGCTTTTGTGCAATTTTTATTTACTAACCCAATTTCAACAGTTCATTGTTGAAATTTTCTTTTATCTTCGAACAACATTGTATAGTTCAACCCGAAAAATATGTGTTTTATTTTGTGCAAAAAAAGTAAACAGAATTAACCATAACCTTCGCATACCGTGCATAGTTCTTTATTCAAAAAATATAAAATAATTGTAAAATAGAGGAAAAAAGAAACAAAATTCCCATACGTTTTTATAATAAACATTCAAGCATTCAAGCGTACCGTACCGATTGCTCAAATTTTGTTTGAAAAAAACCAAAAGAAATATTTTGCGCTACTTGGCAACAAAATGCCTTGGCCCAAGAAATCAAGCGTAAATTTTTCTAAAAAAAAAACGAAATATTTTCAAAGAATGCGGATGTACGTATTGAAAAAAAATTTAAGGAAAATTGTCCTAAATATAAAAATTCTAAAAATATTTTATTCTAAACACGTTGGCATATGATTAATATTAATTAAGGGTTCAGCAGTTAATGCAGTTCTTAGTAGAATTACTTATTTGGAAACAAATGACTCATTTTTAGCAAACAAGATTTTTTTTTAATTAAAGGTGCAAATGAAATTAGCTAAAACAAACAGAAACTAACTTGCTTAAATAAAATGCCTCTCCATTTGGCCTTTATGGCTCCCACCGAAAACGATCCAAAGGGCTCAAATCACAGCTCCGAGGCGGCCAATTGATATCACAATTTCGGTTGATTATTCGTTGTTTAAAAGCAGTGCGTAAAATATCAATGATTGCGCTGACATGTGGCCCTGTGGTACGAGGGTTGCTATTTATATTTCGGGCCTGAGAACTAATCGATACGAGTCTTTTTTTTGAACATTCGTCCAATTATGTGGGATCCAACGAGAACAATTTTTTTTCACGGCCAAATAAACAAGCAATATCTTATTTCTGCTTGTCATACTAATGCCCAAGAATGCCTCAATCTCACGGTACGTCACATGTCGGTTTTGCTTAATCAGTTCACGCGCAGCACCGATGGTTTCTGGCAAAGTGACCGACGTTGGACGTCCTTTACGAAATTCATCCTGGAGCGAACGGCTTCCGAGACTGAACTATTGGTACCAGCGATTAACAGTGGTTTTGGATGGTCAAAATTCAAAACAAGTTGATTTAAACACTCTTGTCTAGATAACCCTCACCGAAAAAAATTATCGCACGAAAATGTTCACGGGATAATTATATTTTTTTGACTAAGATGCATTTTTGAACACACTGTAAACAAAACAATTCGCCCTCAAATGACAAAACGTTCTGAGTGAAGTTATGCTAAAAATGTCAAAGTTTCCAGTTTGCAGCTGGGAACACTAGAGCATTGTCAGGACCAGAAATATATATAGCAACCCTCGTATTGTTATTGGTTTTTCTCAAAGAAAAATGGTCCAGTGATAACGCCAGCCAAATATTCACACCAAACAGTGACACCTTATGGATGCATTGGCTTCTCAATAGTCACTTGTGCGTTCTCTGAACCGCTTATGCGGCAATTTTGCTTATTGCCGAGAAGAAAATGAACTTCATCTAAAAAGATGATTTTTCGGTAAAATTCTTCATCTTCTATTAAACAATCTTCAGCACATGGGGGAGCAGCGAAAACGCACCAGATCGTGTTTCAATATTAAATGACAAAGTTTAACCTTTCCAATAAAACCAGAAATTTGAATAAATTATCAGCACTTCTATTTTTTCTGGCGATTCAAATTTAAAATTTTTAATGGCCCACCCTATAAATATGTAAGATTTATTCCCTGATACGAGGGTTGCTAAACATATTTCTGGCGCCATCTGAAATCTCCATTGGAAAGTTTGATATTTTTTAGCATAAAAGTAATCAGAACGTTTTGACGTACGACCAACATTTGTGTTGTTGACAGTGACTTGAAAAAATCAATTTGGCAAAAAAAATGGAATTAACTCGTGAACATTTTTGTGCGATCATTTTTCAAACTTTCGACGCGGATTATCACGACAAGAGTGCATCGATGAACTTAAATCTTTGTATGGCGATGAAGCACCATCCTATAACAAGGTGAAAAACTGGTTTATTGAATTCAATCGTGGCCGACGCTTGCTCAAAGACAAAGGTCTTGAAGGACGTCTAAAAACGGCCGTTGTACCAGAGAACAATGATGCCGTGCGTGAACTGATAATGCAAGATCTTCATGTAACATATCGCGAGATAGAGGCATCCTTGGGCATTTCTTCCACCAGCATACATTCGATATTGCATGAACACCTGGCCGTAAAAAAGGTTTGTTCTCGTTGGATCCCGCACAATTTGACAATCGCTCAAAAAAAAGGCTCGTGTCGATTGATGCAATGAAATTTGGAAAACAAATACGATGGCGGTGCTTAAATAGACGTTTATAAGGTCGTTACAGGTGACGAACCATGGATCTATGCGTATGAGCCCGAAACAAAAAAGCAACCGATCGTGTGGGTCTTCGAAGACGAGCCAAATCCAACGAAAGTTGTTCGTAAAAGAAGCACTTCGAAGCAAATGGTTACCTGTTTCTTCGGCAAAACCGGTCATGTGGCGACTGTTCCGCTTGAGCAACGTAGGACGGTCAATTTTGAGTGGTACACCACAATTAGTTTGTCTGAAGTCTTTGGAGAAATTCGAAAAACGAACAAGAGAAAACGAATCGTTGAGCACCATGAAAATGCGAACTCTTACTCATCGGCTCAAACCATCGCCTTTTTGACCGGCCAAAACGTCGAATTGATGGGTCATCCGCCGTACAGCCATGACTTGGCACTTGGCACCCAATGACTTCTTTTTATTCCCGCGCATCAAGAAAAAATGCGTGGTCAACGATTTTCACCGAAGAAGATGCTGGAGGAAGCGTTCAAAAACCATGTTTTGGAGGTGTCTCAATCGGAGTGGAAAAAGTTTTTCGACAATTGGTTTGAGCGCACGCAAAAGTGTATAAATCACACTGGAGAATACTTTGAGAAACCATAAAACCATTTTTGATGATAAATATTCGCAGTTTCATTATTAGGCCAGAAATATATATAGCAACCCTCGTACACGCATAAAATTTTTTAAAACTACGAATGTTTTTTAAAAATTTCAGAAAAATAGGGATTGTGTGATTTTTTTACTTCTACCAGTTTGACATGGAGTGACTCATACATAAATGTATAAACCATTTTTTGTCACAACTGTAGCAAGTTTCTATTAGAAACGAACGTTTTTTTTCTTCTAAATATGACTATTTGTTTGACATGACAAACTATTTGTAAATATACTCCGTATAATTTACATAAATGTTTAATAAAACACCAACAGGGCAGGCTAATGTCAGGGCGTGGAACGCAGCTAGAGCTGAGGTGTTACTGCAACCTGATTTTTCATATGAATCACCGGCCACGGCCCAGACAAGCGAGCTACACCATCACCGTCACTTGCTATTCTTGGTAGAACAACGAGCAACCGAAATCAGATAAAATATTTCTAGATTGGAAATGATTGAAATTAAAGCAGCCAAAGAACGAAACGTTTTGTGTAAACGAAAAGTATTCACAAAAAAAGAGCAGTCATTTTGTGTTGTTCTGATGTGTGATTGATGTTATTATGCGAGAATTTTGATGTCAGCAATTATATTTTGTTGGGTGCCGGTGTTTTTTTTCTGTTTTTTTTTGTCTGTGCCAGCCGATCTGCAGCTACTTTGGCTAAGGTTAAAACGGCTCCTTTCCAAGTTTAAGTGCAGCGAGAGGGGGGCAACGTGGCTTAGAAGTAGTACACGCAGAGAAAAGATATGGTTACTATATGGTCACCGCATCAATAATATGTTCTCTACAATAAAAGCATGTTCGTCGTAACCATATTATTGTTTTTTGAATTTCATTTTGACAACAGGTTGATTGCGGCAATATTAATTTTGTTGAAATGTAACAATTGTATTATTGCCAAATTTAAAAATGAAAATATGGTTGTAGCAACCATATACACATGGTTGGTGCAACAAAACTATTGAAGTTTAAAATTTGCGTTAACAATAATATGATTTACGGCAATCATACAGTATGGTTGCGACTATGAACATAGAAAATCAGGTTTTATAGAGCATACATGTGTATGTGTGCGTATGTTGTTTTTGGTATACCAAAAAAAAACACAAACACACGATACACGCAGAGAAAAGATATGGTTACTATATGGTCACCGCAACAATAATATGTTCTCTACAATAAAAGCATGTTCGTCGTAACCATAGTATTGTTTTTTGAATTTCATTTTGACAAAAGTATGATTGCGGCAATATTAATATTGTTGAAATGTAACAATAGCATTATTGCCAAATTAAGAAATGAAAATATGGTTGTAGCAACCATATACACATGGTTGGTGCAACAAAAGTATTGAAGTTTAAAATTTACGTTAACAATAATATAATAACGGCAATCATACAGTATGGTTGCGACTATGAACATATTAAATCAGGTTTTATAGAGCATACATGTGTATGTGTGCGTATGTTGTTTTTGGTATACCAAAAAAAAAAATCACATACGAGGGCGACCGCAAAACTAACTGGCCAGGCACATTTTCTGTTTTACTAGCAACTTTTTTTTTGTTTATTAAAAGCAATCTTTTATGAGCCATCTGTCAAATTTTCCGAAATATTTAATGATTATTTTCTTTGTTACAGTCGATTGAAGTAAACAAGTTATATTTTATATATTTTATAATTATATTTTTATAATTTTTGAAAAATGGAAAATAAAGAGTTTCGTGCGGTAATTAAACACTTTTTTATGAAAGGTTATACGCCACAATTAATCAAAGATGAATTGCATTCTGTTCATGGTGATAATGCACCATCATACTCCACCGTGAAATCCTAGGTTCAACCATTTAAAATGGGTCGTTCAAGTACGGAAGATGAACAACGCTCTGGAAGACCGAAAACTGCTACTACTATTGAAAACATTAGAAAAATATTTAATGAAGTGACTAAAGATAGACGAATAAAGCTCAGAGAACTTGCTGATATTTTTAAAATACACGAAAAACAAGTTTGGAGTATTTTTCATGATGAACTCCACATGAAAAAGCTATCCGCAAGATGGGTGCCGCGTTTGTTGACTTTGCCCCAAAAAATCGTCCGTTGGACCAATTCCGAGGAGCTTTTAGCGATTTATCAGCGTAATCCAATAGAGTTCTTGCGCCGATTCATAACTGTTGATGAAACGTGGATCCATCACTGCATCCCAGAATGCAAAGAACAGTCAAAACAATGGATAGAAGCTGGTAAAAGTGGTCCCAAGAAGGCGAAAACTGTTAAGTCAGCAGGAAAAGTAATGGCCACAGTATTCTGGGATGCAAGGGGTATACTATTTATTGATTATCTTGAGAAAGGAAAAACTATAAATAGTGAATATTATTGTGCATTATTGGATCGGTTGAGTGAAGAAATCAAGATAAAACGAGCGCATTTAGAAAAAAAAAGTTCTTTTTCATCAAGATAATGCTCCTTCACACACTGCATTTTTAACTCAACAAAAACTGGCCGAATTACGATTTGAAATTGCTCCGCATCCACCATATAGTCCAGATTTAGCTCCTTCTGATTATTTCTTGTTTCCAAATTTAAAAAAAATTCTCGGGGGCAAAAAATTTTCGTCCAATAGCGAGGTTATTGCTGAAACTGAGGCATATTTTGAAGGTCTTGAAAAATCTTATTTCTCGGATGGAATTAAAAAACTTGAAAAACGTTTGATGAAGTGCATTGAGTTTGAAGGAGATTATGTTGAAATATAAATAATAATAATTCCAAAAAACGGTTCTTTTAATGTTAGGCCAGTTACTTTTGCGGTCGCCCTCGTACACACGATACAGTGCATGGTTGTTGTCCATTATAAAAAACAACAACAATCGGAAGGCAGTTTGAGGGATTTTTATTGTGTTTACTTTGTACGGTGAAACACTCTACTACTGACTGGTTGTTGTTTATTTAAAATCGGCCTGCACTTAAGTATGTGGCCATTGATCATGGTTTAATCACATTCGTTACTTGGGGTCTACGGATGGTAAAGTTTCACTCACCTCGCAGGCAACTAAAAGTATTTTCGACTGCCGTTGGAATATATATTTTTGTTTTTTGAATGAAATGTTCAATAAAATCATGGACTCGATCCTAGTTCTCCATTTTTAAATACTAATAAATAATTTTGGTGATCATAGTATGGTTGAGTGTGAATCATACTATGGTTGTGGGGATCATAGTATGGTTGTGTGTGAATAATACTATTGTTGTGAAGATCATAGTATGGTTGTGGAGATCATATTATGGTTGTGGAGATCATAGTATGGTTGTGGAGATCATAGTATGGTTGAGTGTGTATCATATTATGGTTGTGGGATCATAGTATGGTTGCGTGTGAATCATACTATGGTTGTGAGGATCATAATATGGTTTTGACGATCATAGTATGGTAGAGTGTGACTCATACCATGGCTGTGGGTATCATTGTATGGTTGTGTGTGAATAATACTATGGTTGTGATGATCTTAGTATGGTTGTGGAGATCAAAGTATGGTTATGTGTGAATCATACTATTGTTGTGAGGATCATAATAGTGTTGTGCCACAACCATATAACCAACAATAGTATGATCCTCTTCGAATATTGTCACCCCAACCATATTTTTTTTCTGCGTGTAGAGAGTATATCGCTCCGTCGGGCCGGCTATATCTGTCAGTGCGAGTCTTTGCCTTCTGTGGCATTCAACACTTTTCCATATGATTGGCTTACTCAGCTTGATTTCGAGCGGCACTCGTGTGATATTAAGTGAGCGTTATGGTTGTTATCGATGTGGTTGCTGTTGTTGTTGTCGTTGGCTTATGCGGCATAGAAATCATATGCACAACGTGCCGCAATTTAGTGGCAGCATATATTAACACCAGATATGCACTCAGCCATTCATGCCATCCATCCAAGCAAACAATCAAAGCATCAGTCAGGCAACAACCCAACAAGCAGCCGTCATACAAGCATCCATCCAGTCAGCCAGTCAACCATCCAATCGCTGATCCACCACCATTGCCTCCTCCATTACCGCCGCCAAAGTCGCTTGTCGCTCGCTGTCTTGGCCGCCAGCAGCATTTCTCGACTTGTGCGAGTTCAAAATATGCAACAAAACGCTGCCGCGCCATTTCGACATATTTTCATGTGGCAATCATTCCTTGACGTGGGGTTTTCATTTTATTGTAGTTGTTGTTGTTGTTATTAATGCATTTTTATGACTTTGAGGCAATTGGTGCCATTGAAAAACTCTTGAAGACTCGCCGAAGTGTTAGCCGGGACGGAACGGACGAGGGTGTCAGCAGCCGTGGGGATTTGGTGCCATAAAATATAAGGATCTATCAATTTGTGTTTAATTCTCGTTTCACGGTTCAGTTCGGTTCGTTTTTTTTTTGGTTTGTAGTGATTTACGATTATTTATGGTAATCTAGATCTATTTTCTGTTGTTCTCGTAATTGGTGGGGAGTTGTGTTGCCGTGATGACAGCAAAAAAAAGATAGAGAGAGATAAAACCGAAAAAGACAATTACTGATACTTTTAATGGGGCCATTGCAAAGTGGTTTGTGGAATTTCAATTGGATTTTAACTAAAGTGAGCCTCAATTAAAAAGCCATAAATATTTACAAGTAGGCATGCCATGCCATAAACTAGGAATTTTTGAGATGTAAAATCGTCGAGATATGTGACAAATAGGGGCTCTCAAAATTTTATAAAAATGTTTAAGACTTTCTAAAAAGTCGGTAAAACTTCCCAAAACTTAGAACCTTTAAAATACAAGCTGGCGCACTAATTGTGCCACAAAAAGAAATTCAAATGTTTTTTTATAGAAATTCAAATGTCATTGAACCTAAAGTGAGCTTCATCGCTGAACAAAATTTTCTTGAAAAATCAGAATCGGTGGCCATCTCGTTTTGGGCCCATTCACCACGAAATGCAAACGTTGTTCCGGAAACTGAGCATAAATCAAGGGAAACCTGTCAGCTGGACCAACTCCGAAAAATGTGTGGCCAGATTGGAAACCACACGTCTTAAAACAAACACCATTTCTTTTTACTTATATACGTAACGCGCAAAATAGAAAGGGACCTAAAGGTAAAAACCAGGTTTGTTCAGGAGAGCCATTTTAAAGATTTAAATGCGTGTATCTTTGGTGTACCATCACTTTCATAAAACGCGCATATCTCTGGGAGGGAACACTTTTGGGGCATGGGATCGGTCTCATTCGATGCTCAGATGTTGTCCACATCAAAAAGTGAAAATTGATTTTTTTTACCCTTAGGTCCCTTTCTCTATGCGCTGTCACATATTTTATAAAGCATTTCATTTAAGTAAAAAGTTATTGTCGGGCGGTAACGACTATGAGATACCCTTCAAAAATCTGTATTAAAATTAAAGCATGGTTGGAGGCTCCAAGGAATCATGCGATTGACCCCACTCCCAGCACAATCTTCACAATCAAACCACTGAAACTTACTTTAGCACTGTTAAACAAATTCAGGTTAGCAAAAACTAGGTCGATTCTGAGAGTAAGGGGTGAAATATAGCCTTAATTAGAAGACCCGTATTGCGTCGTTTCTTTATGATAGTTCGATTTTTTTTTAATCGACCTTTGAAATTTGCAGTCAAATGCCTATTTTCAGCATATGTGACGCGCAAAATAGAAAGGGACCTAAGGTTAAAAACCAGTTTTGTTCAGGAGAGCCATTTTAAAGATTAGGTCCCTTTCTATTTGCGCTTAGAACCGTCGACTTCACTTTCATAAAACGCGCATATCTCTGGGAGGGAACACTTTTGGGGCATGGGATCAGATCAGATGTTGTCCGCATCAAAAAAAATGATTTTTTACCCTTAGGTCCCTTTTCTATGCGCTGTCACATATTGTTTATATGTTTTTTTGGCTATAACTTGTCGACTAATTGGTATTTTTTCACTCAGTAAAAGCCAAATTATTGCTAGAGACCTGTGCAAAATTTTTTAAAAAAATTATTTAGAAAATTTTTGTGGTGCTTGTGAAGCAAAATGTTGGAAAAATATTTTTTTTCATGCGTTTTGAAAATATTTTCCACAATACTAAGTCTGTTTTGCTTTCTGTATACTACAGTTCGAGCACCCAAATCCATATTGACAGTTGGCCGCATGTTTTGACTATAACGTACGTTTTTTGGGGCCACAAGTTCCCATCAGACACTTAGTCTAAGTTACACTCTAAACTCATAACGGGTGATCAATCAAGAGGTATTTTTTCAATTGGGTCTTTTTCACAGATTATGCGTAAAGAGTATTGAAAACATAGCGGCAGTAGTTGAGAATTTACGTTATAACCCCCAGGAATCGATTCGGCACCATTCTCAATAACTTGGCTTGTCGTATGGAACAACTTTGACCACTTACGGAATGCTCTTGGTTTAAAAGCGTACAATTTACGCCTACGTATATTAGTGCTCATCACCGTTTCAGGTTTGGGTTCTTTAAAAGCTCGAAGAAGATCCACTGTTTTCGACCAAAATTTTGTTCAGTGATGAGGTTCATTTCTGGCTCAACGACAACGTCAATAAACCAAATTGGAGCAGTTGGGCTGAAGAGTAACCAGAAGAGTTTCAAGAGGTGTCATTATAACCAGACCATATCACGGTTTGGTGTGGTTTGTGGGCCGGTGGAATCATCGGTCCATAATTCTTCAAAAATGATGGCGGTGAGAACGTAACCGTCAATGGCGACCGTTATTGTGCCATGATAACCGACTATGCCTGCTGCCTGAAAATGAAGCTCGTGATCTCGGCGACATTTGGGTTTGCAACTTTGTTTTAAAAATGATTTCGGGCAAGGCTGGCTCGAAAAAATCCGGCCCAAATTTCGACCACTTTTTGCAGCATTTGGGCCATATGAGAGCAATAACATGCCGAATATTCTCTTTCTAAGCGTCAATCGCCACGCGCTTATCTGCGTAGACAATCTAATTCACATAACCTCACAAAAATTAACCCAGCGGTGTTAAATCGCATTATCTTGGAGGCCATGCCTTAGGCCCAAGACGCGAGATAATGCGCTTACTAAAAGTTTCCTTCAATAAACTGATTGTTTCGTAAGCTGTATGGCAGGTTCAAGGGCTGCTATATATATTTCTGGTCTAATAATGAAAATGTAAATATTTATCATCAAAAATGGTTTTATTGTTTTTCAAAGTATTCTCCAGCATGATTTATACACTTTTGCATGCGGCCAAACCAATTGTCGAAGCACTTTTTCCACTCCGATTAAGGCACCTCCAAAACATGATTTTTGAACGCTTCAACAGCATCTTCTGGCGACAAAAATCGTTGACCACGCATTTTTTTCTTGATGCTAGGGAATAAAAGAAAGTCATTGGGTGCCAAGTCAGGGCTGTATGACGGCCGTTTTGGCCGGTCCAAAAAGGCGCTTTTTCAAGCGTATGTGTGAGAGCTCACATTGTCATGGTGCACAATGATTCGTCCTCTCTTGTTCGTTTTTCGAATTTCTCCTAAGACTTCAGGCAAACAAATTGTGGTTTACCACTCAGAATTGACCGTCCTACGTTGCTCAAGCGGAACAGTCGCCACATGACCAGTTTTGCCGAAGAAACAGGCGACCATTTGCTTCGAAGTGCTGTTTCCACGAACAACTTTCGTTGGATTTGGCTCGTCTTCGACTCACACGGTCGATGGTTGTTTTGTTTCGGACTCATACGCATAGATCCATGATTCGTCACCTGTGACGATCTTATAAACGTCTTTTAAAGCACCACGATCCTATTTTTGCAAAAATTTCTTTGCACCCATCGACATGAGCCTTTTTTTAAGCGATTGTCAAATTGTAAGGGAACCAACGAGGACAAACCTCTTTTACGGCCAGGTGTTTATGCAATATAATTATATACGAGTATTATACTTATATGAAAAATGTATCTGTTACAAAATAATATTGGCTTTTTTAACTTAATCGGATAAGAATTGGCGACGTTTTTGGCAAATTAAAGAAAAAATCAGAAAAATTGCATGTGCACGATATCTCGAAAACTATACGTTAGGTGGCTCATCCGACACTAAATCTGGACTCAGGAGATCATTTGAGATAAGGATCAGTTGGTTTCGTCCAAAGGAAATTTTGTGTTTTGTAAAAGTGTTATTAGTGATGATAACTAAAACTTCATCTTAACCGAAAAAGTGTTGTTGGTGTACTTCACATATTTGACTCTGACTAAAATTTTAATTTTTTTCGTCGAATTCTCTTCTGAAGTTTCGGACACTTGGTATGTTGCACCGATACTACATTTCCAATAATTGAAAATTACATCAACTAAAATCCGTAGTGATGAAATACTCGAAGTGCATGTAAACTTAATTATTCGGTTGGCACAAACTTCAGTTGTGGTAACAAATCTGTGCTCTGTGTGTGCTAAATTTTCTTTTTGGCGCTTACCTCTTCTTCGCGGTAAGGACTCAATATGTACTCGTACGTACATTTTCTTCCACACAATCGAGACCCCTTTTGGTTCGTAGTCTTTTCCCATCTTTTATGATTCAAATCAAACTTGCCTATTCGAAACTATGAATCATTGTTAATTTTCTACTTCTGTCACTTTAAAGTTGTCATTATTACAAAATTACCCGCTTTCTTCACATTTGACCAACTTTCTCATGCATTTCACGCGCGCCGTTTCTCACTTAAAAAGCCATGACAACAACAACAAAAACACAAGAGGAAAAAATAAACACAGATCGTAATCAGTTGCCAGCGTGATTTCATTGCTTTGCTCCCATTTCCATCTTCCGTGTGAGTGCGCGCTTTTACAAGACGTTTCTTTATCTTTAATGTGTCTTTAAAGTTTGGCAGCTGTCAAAAATTGTTTTTAACGCGCGCAGTTCGTATGTGTTCCTCCCCGCCCTTGGCGTCCTCATCTTCAACTACTTTGCTGACTTTGAAGTTGCTCGTATTTCATTTTCAATAGGTTGTCTTTGTTGTGTCTTTCGCTGCTTCGCTTTTTGGGGGAACATTTCTGTTGACTTTGTCAAATACACTCTGTTGCTGTGATTTTTGTTTGTTTCGTTTTCTTTCCATTTTCTGATGATTTTGTGGTTTTCACTACGGCTGTGAGGGGTTTTTTTCGCTGGCATTTTTTGTTTTGGTTGCATGTGCGAGTACATTCCAGTTGAGACTTACAGAGATGCATTTGGGCATGCAGTTTGAAACACCTTGAGATTTTTAGCTGAGCTGTTTACACGATTTTATTCGAAAAGGATCGTATCTGAAGCTCATAGGATGACCGCATAAAAGCATAACTGGTGGTCGGACAATATCAGATACAGATCACGACTTTAAATGATGGAACCTTTAAACGGGTCACTGATTTGCTCCTTTAGGATAGCGGCAGGGGTAGAATATCGAGCCCTTACCGCGAAAAAGACGTAAGCGCCACTCGCTTTTTAATGTAATTCGAAAGAAAAATATACAATGCTCTTAAGCTTTAATATTAAAATTTAAATGATATTCAATTGTATCGAAATCTTCCAGATGAATTAACCAAAAAAAACAAAAAAAAAAAATACTCTCTGGTAAAACTTTAATTTTAGCGCTTACGTCTTCTTCGCCGTTAGGGCTCAAAATGATGACCTACGGCGGATGACAGATCAATTCGACGTTTTGATCGGTCAAAAAGGCGCTGGTTGGAGCTGATGTGTGAGAGCTCGCATTGCCATGGTGCACAATGATTCGTCTTCTCTAGTTGGTTTTTCGAATTACTTCGAAGTCTTCAGGTAAACAAATTGTGGTGTATCACTTAGAATTGACCGTCCTACGTTGCTCAAGCGGTCAAAAAAAAGGCTCGTTTCGTTTGGTGCAAAGAAATTTTAAAAAAATACGATCGCGGTGCTTCAAAAGACGTTTCTAAGATCGTCACAGGTAACGAATCATGGATCTATGCGTATGAACCGAAACAAAGCAGCAATCGACCGTGTGGGTCCTTCAAGACCAGCCAAATCCAACGAAAGTTGTTCGTGGAAGAAGCACTTCGTAGCAAATGGTCGCCTGTTTCTTCGGCAAAACTGGTCATGTGATGACTGTTCCGCTTGAGCAACATAGGACGGTCAATTATAAGTGGTACACCACAATTTGTTTGCCTTAAGTCTTTGGAGAAATTCAAAAAACGAACAATAGAAGACGAATCATTGTGCACCATGACACAGCGGCTCAAACCAGCGCCGTTTTGACCGAACAAAACCTCGAATTGATGGGTCATCCGCCGTACGGCCCTGACTTGGCACCCAATGACTTCTTTTTATTCCCGCACATCAAGAAAAAAATGCGTGGTCAACGATTTTCGTCGCCAGAAGGTGCTGTTGAAGCGTTCAAAAACCATGTTTTGAAAGTGTCTCAATCGGAGTGGAAAAAGTGCTTCGACAATTGGTTTGTGCGTATACAAAAGTGTATAAATCATGCTGGAGAATACTTTGAAAAACAATAAAACAATATTTAATGATATATATTCGCATTTTCATTAATAGGACAGAAATATATGTAGCAGCTCTCGTAGTTTAAAAATTCCCTTACTGGTTAATACAATAAAGATATAAAATATATTTCTTTAAGGTTCATAATTTTTTTTATTTTATTCCCAAATAAGCAAATTTTAGCGCTCCACCCTGTATACTCTTCTTGGTAGAATATATGTGACAGCGCATAGAGAAAGGAACCTAAGGGTAAAAAAATCATTTTTTTGATGTGGACAACATCTGAGCATCTATTGAGACCGATCTCATGTCCCAAAAGTGTTCCCTCCCAGAGATATGCGCGTTTTATGAAAGTGATGGTACACTAAAGATACACGTATTAAAATCTTTAAAATGGCTTTCCTGAACAAAACTGGTTTTTACCCTTAGGTCCCTTTCTATTTTGCGCGTCACATACAGATTATTTCAAATAATTTAAATTACACATTTCGGATTTAAAAGTAAAACCTTTTTTTGATTTCAATATGAGCCTTATGAAGTGGTCCTCTGTCTTCTTTGTCCGTCCCTCCACTGCCTTTTTGGGAGTTTTAAATTTATTTCAAATTCTTTTTCGCCAGTCATGGCCTCTTTCTCTGTTGTCTTCATTGGGTCCAGTCATCATGACACCTGCTGACATAGCCCTTCTGCGTAGACCTTCATCTCAATATGAGAGCATCATGTCTCCGCCGTGTTATGGTCCGACATTGGTCTGTCTTCGATACGACAACTCCTGTGGACTTGTTGAAAAGGTTTTTATGGATGTTTACCCCCTTTTCTTTCACGGTCTTCTCTTCCTTTTCTGTCATCATTGGAACTTTAGTTACTTTAGTTTATCTGTCGACTTCATCATTGTCGTCGTCGTTCTCTTCTTCGTTGTTTTGGTCATAAAACAAAACAAAAAAAACTCCACCAGACAGTTTTATTGAGTTCTGTTTTTGGTGGCCTTTCTTTTTACTCATCTTCGTTTGGACCTTAAGATGCGAATGTGTTTACATTGGACTTGCTGGCTGACTCGTTGGCTCTATACTCGGTGCTTTCAGTTTAATTTTTTTTCTGTTTGTCAGCGTGTTTAGTTAGAGTTGGTTTCGTTTGCTTTTTTTGATATCTCAAGCAGCCAAAATTTACGCAGTTAACCTTGAAGCTCTTGCGTTACTGTATGCGTGCGTAAACATAAAAGGCAAATAAAGAAACTTTAGAGAAAATACAAAATAAATAGCTAAACTATCAAGAGCCGAACGAGAAAGAACAACAGAAAAGTTTTGAAATGTTGCGTATTTTCTGGTTTCAGCGGCAGATCAAAGCCTATACGAGTAATGACACCATCCATACCTAGAGCGATATTCATTAGATAAACCTTATTTTTTTATCTTTTTGCACAACAAGTACGGGGCAGAAATGCTGGAGGTAGTTGTATAGGGTGATCCATCTAGAGGTATTTTTTCAGAACAAAAAAGATATAAAAAAATCAAATCAAGTGTGGAAACTTTATTGGTAATGAAAGGGCATTTTATGACATTTATTTTCTGAAAATAATAACCTTCAAATGTTGGCAACTGTATTATGGAAATGAGAGTTCGGTGAGATACGGGAAGATCCGCTGTTTTCGACCAAAATTTTGTTCAGTGATGAGGCCCATTTCTGGCTAAACGGCAAAATCAATAAACAAAATTGCCGCATTTGGGCTGAAGAGCAACAAGAAAAGGTTCAAGAGGTGCCATTATACCTAGAGAAAACCACGCTTTGGTGCGGTTTATAGGCTGGTGAATCATCGGCCCATACTTTTCAAAAATGATAATGGCCGGTACGTAGCCGTGAATGGTGCTCGCTATGGCGCCCTGATTTCGGACTTTTTGCTAACTCAAATTCAAGCCCGTAATCTTGACGACACTTGGTTTCAACAGGACGGTGCCACTTGCCATACAGCTGCTCAAACAATGGATCTATTTAGAGGTTATTTTGAAAAGCAGCTAATTTCACGTTTTGGACCGGTGAGTTGTCCGCCTAGATCGTGTGATATCACACCTATAGACTTTTTTCTTTGGGTTCACGTATCCAAAGTCTATTCACAGTCCAAAGTCTATGCTGACAAACCAGCTGAGGTCATTTCGAAGAGCAGCTAATTTAACTTTTTGGACCGGTGAGTTGGCCGCCTAGATTGTGTGATATCTCACCTATAGAATTTTCTCTTTGGGGCTACGTAAAGTCCAAAGTCTATGCTGACAAGCTAGCCACGATTTAGGTTTTGGAAGCATTTGCGCCATACCGGTCGAAATGCTCGAACGAGTCATCCAAAATTGCACCCTCAGAATGGAAACACTGAGGCGTAGTTGAGGCCAACATTTAGAGGAAATTATATTTAAATAATAAATGGCATAAAACCTCCTTTCGAAGAAACAATAAAGATTCCACACTTGATTTTTGAAAAAATACCTCTAGATTGATCACCCTGTGTACTACTCTTGTCATATCCATATCAGTTCAAGAGATATACTCTTTTAAAATTCAGGGTTATATGGGCACTGCCACTCTTCGTTCTTTAATTTTATCGTAACATTAACTTCATTCTGATAAAATGATATAAGGCTTATTTAATGAGGGCGTGGCACCACCCAATTTTGCTTCAGAATGTGTTTCGATCCATGCCAACATCATGTGTTCTAAATATTATCGTGATGTCTCTAATAATTCATGAAATACGAGTATTGTGTTTTTGAGCTCAGAGTTTTTGTTTTTTCCAGAGGCTGACGCAGGTCTTGTGAGGGTAATTTATTCATCTCTTGACTGCTCAGGTCCATTTTAAATACCAACCGTTTCAGTCTATTAGTACATGCTTTTGCACAATTTTAGCCACCTTGCTTTAAAAATGGGACCTGGAGTTGGCTTTCCACAGACAGACAGGCTAACATGGCTAGAACACCTTAGAATTTTACTACAATTCAGAATATATAAGTATATAGTTAATGGGGTCTCCGACCAGTGTTTTGAGGTCTTGCAAACGGAATGAAAAAGTTATGAAGGGTATACTGAAACAAGCTAAAGTAGTACAGTGCCGAATATGATACACCCTGCACCACTTTCTTATGTAGAAAATTCCGCGACTCCATCTGGAGTTTCGGCAAGATCGTCTTCAATAAGGGACTCTTATGTAGAAGATTCTACGAGTCCGCCTTGAGTTTAAGCAAGGTCGTCTTTAATATGTGACTTTTAGAGCTTTTTTTGCTTCTTTTGCTATTTTTTGTTTGGTCTATTTGAAAACACAGACGGCAATGGATCAATTTCAACGGTGATAGTGACAGAGTGTATTTTCAATCCCACGGCAGACGGTTCTATGGACCGGATTGGCCCGAAGATCAATTCTTCGGCCAAGGGCTGTCACCCCGGCAAATAGTTGCCGCTACAACAGCAACAACAACAGAGTGTATTTAATGTACTATGCCATACTTGAGCTACATCGAAATTAAAATGTTTCCTTTATAGTGGCAGTACTTCAGATCGTAAAGGCAATTTATATAAGGATCTGTATTGAATTTTATAGAGTTTAAGTCAATATTGCCATACTTTGCTTAATTTGATTGCATTTGGATATAATTTGTGACTTCTAGAGTGAAGGAACTACAACTCGGGAGGTCAATTTTTGTGGGGCTATAAACATTTGAAAACACGGACCAGTAGAGCATAGTTTTACCACGCATAATAAGTAGAGGCTTATAAAGTATTGTGCGAAATTTGAGCTTGAACGGATGCAATTTGTTGCTACTACAGCGGCAGCACCGCAAGTCGGAAGGCACCTTGGCGTGGGGTTCGTCCAGGTTTGTCAGAGATAAATACTGTTCACTCATAACTTGCCATACAAAACTTGAGCACAAACGGAGAAGATATGTGACTTTTGAAGAAGGAAGGCTTAAAACCGCAAGGAACTTTGCTGTTGGCAAAAACAGGGACCGAAAAGGGTGAAGTATGCTCGCGTATTGGATTCTAGCTATATTTTTCATTTATAACTTATCGTATTACCGTACCATGCTAAACTTGAGCACAATCGAAGAAATTATGTGATTTTTGGAAACACAAGGCTTAAAATCGTAAGGAACTTTTATATGGTGGAAAAACATGGACTGCAAAGGGTTAAGGTGGCTCACTTATTGGTTGCCTTTAACCTACAATGTAAGATTTTACCATTTGATTCTACAAGAACTCCAAATGTTCTACCTTTAATCATGGTCCATTGCGATACAATTTATTTCAGAGTCAGTTATTAGGCGCCCCTGACGTATTATGAAAAACTTGAGTAGAATTTAATGGAATACGCGGTTCCAGGAGCAAACGGGCTACAAATATATTTTTAATCCATTTTAAATTTTTAATCCATTTAAATTTAATTTTTAATCCATTTAAATTAGGAACCGATATAGTCCAGTTTCACCAGATTTGGTTACCAGCCGCCCCGAATGTATCAAGAGGAATTTAATCGGATCTTGACTTATCACGTTGGTTCCAGGGCTCAGGACCTTAAATTAGTGGGGACCTTTGTATGGGGGCTATTCGAAAAAATGCAATGATTACGCCTTACTTCACCAGAGTTTATTTTCAGACTTCTTTAAAAATTTGAGCAGAATATGATATAGAGGTGATTTCTAGATTTGGTGTTCTAAAATCGGAAAAGACTTTTAAAATATGGACAGTTATGTACCAAAAGCGTTCTTGGTCCTTGGCCCATTCCTGATCAAAGCGAAAATCGGCTAATGTTGGCGATCTATACTGAGGTGGACAAGAGATAGACAGAACGACGGAAATGGCTCGAAGAAATCAGATTGTCATTCCAAAAAGATATGTGTACTTAACGTGCAACTATCTTTTTACCTTCAAGGTGTTACAAAGATTGGCACTAAGAACAGTGAGGGGTATACAAACATACATAGGGTATACAAACATACAAATAACGTCAGTGGCGCTTTGGGGGGGGGGGGGGTGGTTAAGCAAGAGTAGACGTATCCTGGAAACTGTGATTTAGTGATGGCGAGATGATATCGGTCTTCTTGTGGCCAGAAATTGAGAATACGGACCTGGAGTATATGTGGTTCAAACAGAATGATGCCACTTGCCACACTGGCTCTTCTGCGCGAGAAATTCAATGGCCGTGTTATCTCACGTCGTGGCGATGTCAATTGGCCGCCACGATCATATCATTTGACATCTTTCTTTGGGGATATTTAAAAGAAAATATTTACATCCATAAGCCAAGAATAATTCAACAGCTAAAGGATAAGATAATTCGAAACATTAACGACATTGAACCTCTATTATAACTCAGAGTTATTGAATATAAGGACCATTGGATAGTGGTAAGCCACCAAAGCCGTGGCGGGCATTTGACCGTTATTTTTTTCATTTTATTCATATTGTCATAGATCATTCGTTCATTATAAAAAAATATTTATATAATTCTCTGTAAACTTTTTGTTTTATTTACAATTAACATCGTGCGTTTTTGTTGGACCACCTTTAACCAAAATTCTAAAGATGTTGTTGGACTTGGTCTTTTCACCTCAATCTCGGCCAGCCCCTACTCCGTGCGCCCACTCGCATTATCCGAGCTGGATGTGAATGGCTGTCATTCCCTCCAGCTTTAAACAGCTGAGCCGGTCTTGCCCAGCGGCACCTGCAGCCTAACTATTTTTAAGTTGCTATCCTTGACTTCTGCTAGGCTGGGAAATTGGCCTCTACTCTGTCATCAATGTTTGGTATGATTGGATTGGTCGTCTTCTCCAACAGAATTCTCTGGCGTCAATACTCGTAAGTTGCAAAAATGTTTCTTCCACTTACCATTTGTCACAGCGATTTTCATTTCTTTTTCTCCAACACTTGGACCCTCAGTCTAATGTTTGACTTTGTGATAGAATTTTCGGTTATCATTTCGACTTCTGTACATCGCAATTTTCTCACAGCCTTGCAAATTTTATTTCACATATATTTTGTTGGAATATGCACTTCGTCTCTCTCGGTCCCTACTTAGGTATCCTAATACACTGTTTAGTAGCCATTCTAGCTGACCTATAATTTATATTCAAACCACATCGAGCCCTTACTGTGAAAATGACGCGAAAGCCTTTCTCTTTTTTAAGAAATTCGATAGGAAATTGTAAGACGCTCTGAAGCTTTAATATTAAAAATTTAATATTAATATTTACAATAATATGGTAAATTCAATGGTATCGAAATCGTACAGATGAATTAGACAAAATACCAAAAAAAAAAATTTTGGAAAATATTTTTTTGTGTTTATGTCTTTTAAGAGGATAGGGCTCAAAATGCTAGACTTTTCTTTCTTCTAACCAAGCGGTTATTGTAAAGCTACTGAAAGAAATATATAAGGTCATCTCTAAATGCTATCAACCAGATGGCTTTCGTCCTTACCTGAGCACATGAAAAAGTAGTCCTTGAAGAATGTCACGTCTCTTTTTCTCTCTATCTCTCTCTCTCTCTCTCTCTCTCTCTCTTTATAATTTTAGGCCATCTATTAGGCAATAAATCATGACCATATCGAAGTGGGCATCCAATCGATTACCCATTTAATATTGGAGCAGGTATCTAAATCATAATCATACCTTAAGTATTCACGTATGTACATTGATCAATGCAATTAACTAAGAAGAGTTTCCTGAACAGGTAGTTCCGTCAGTCAGTCAGTCACTCAGTCAATCGCTCACTCAGTCAAGGCATATTTGCATATTTACATTTAAACCTAAATGTGTACACATTTAGAGAGGCCATCCATCGGTGGCAGTCATCTAGAAGTCACTGACAAGTCACCCCTTCGCTCTTGAATACGAGAAATGCACTTGGGTATGGGCTGAGGAGCTAAGGAGGGGACAATCTATAATTATGATGATGAATGGCAGCGATTCACATGTAAGTATACCTTCTGCCATCCCTCATATGGCATCTACACTTGTTCGAGCGGTGTAGCTGTAGTCCTCCATAAATATTTATGGTTTATGCAAATTATGCACTGCTCTTTGCGGAAAATATGATATTGTCATTTTTGGAATACATAAATATTGAATTTATGCGCGATGTGTGTGTGTGTGTGAGTCTGTGTACAGTAACATCTTGACAAGAATGCACTACAGACCCATACCCTCTATCTATCCTTTCGTCGGCAGCTTCTAGGCAGTCTGTGTGGCTTTGGACCTTAGTGGCGGCGTGGCGAGCAGTCGAGGGAATATCCTCTTAATAAGTGTTATTATGTTGTGGCATCAGAAGCTACGGCAGGCAGCACTTTCTGGGTAGTATTGAAATTTAGATTACTTCGGGAATTATGTAATTAATATGAAATTCCTATTAGCTGGCAGTGACAAGGACAAGGACATCACAGCATAAGTTTTGGGGAAAACAAAAAATAAAATTAGCATTTCATTTGTCCTACATAACGAAAAATTAAAAAAAAACTCTGACATGAGGTATACGTATTAGGACACTGGGCGGTCGGAAAGATGCCAGATTGTTCTGTGGTGTCAGAAGTGACGATTTTTTTATGATTTTGACGATTTTTTGTGCAAGTTTATCCAAATGACGATTGACAATTTTTGTTTCAATCTCGTTTATACTTTAACGAGTTTCTGTTTAGCTTGTTTGTTTTCTTTTAAACTTCAAATATAGACTGATCCATCTAGAGGTATTTTTTCAGATCAAAAAAAAATATGTAAAACTTCAAATCAAGTGTGGAATCTTTATTGGTAATTTGAAAGGACATTCTTTGGCATTTATTTTTTGAAGATTATGTCTATCAAATGTTGGCCGCGGCTACTCATTTTCGAAGAAAAATGTCCCACTGATGCCGCCTACCGTAAATCCACACCATACATTGTCTGCTCAATAGTCACGTGTGGGTTCTCTAGAACCTATATGCGGCAATTTTGCTTTTTGACAAAGCCGCCGAGATGAAAATCAGCTTCATCTGAAATCACTATTATTTGATAAAATTCTTCATCTCCTGCCAAACAATCTACAGTCTATTGGGCGAAGAGAAAACGCATCGGAGGGTGTTCCTTTCCACTAAAACAAGAAATTTGAAACAAATAACAGTACGATTTTTTTACACAATTTGACAATCGCTCAAAAAAAGGCTCGTGTCGAGTGGTGCAAAGAAATTTTAGAAAAAATGCGATGGCAGTGCTTCAAAAGACGTTTATTAGATCGTCACAGGTGACGAATCATGGATCTGTGCGTAAGAGCTTGAAACAAAAAAGCAATCGACCGTCTGGGTCTTCAAAGACGAGCCAAATCCAACGACAGTTGTTCGTGGAAGAAGCACTTCGAAGCAAATCGTCGCCTGTTTCTTCGGCAAAACTGGTCATGTGGCGACTGTTCCGCTTGAGCAACGTAGGACGACCAATTTTGAGTGGTACAGCACAATTTGTTTGCCTTCGGATAAATTCGAAAAACGAACAAGAGAAGACGAGTCATTGTGCACCATGACAATGCGAGCTCTCACACATCGGCTCAAACCAGCGCCTTTTTGACCGGCCAAAACGTCGAATTGGTAGGTCTTCCTCCGTACAGCCCTGACTTGGCATCCAATGACTTCCTTTTTATTCCCGCACATTAAGAAAAAAATGCGTTGTGAACGATTTTCGTCGCCAGAAGATGCTGTTGAAGCGTTCAAAAACCATTTTGCAGGTGTCTCAATCGGAGTGGAAAAAGTGCTTCGACAATTGGTTTGTAAAAGTGTATAAATCATACTGGAGAATACGAGTACTTTGAAAAACAATAAACCATTTTTGATGATAAATATTCGCATTTGCATTATTAGGCCAGAAATATATATAGCAGCACTCGTAGTTGTCTATTATAGCAACAACAACAACAGAACAGCGAAATCAAAAGGCAATTCTCATAAATAATTTGTGGATCATAATAAGGTTAAGGGCAATCATACATACTATGGCTGTGCTGATCATAATATGGTAATAGGGATCTTAGAATTATTGTGTGTGAATCATAATATGGTTAGTGTGATCATAGTATGGTAGTGTGTGAATCTTACTAATGTTGTGAGATTCATAATATTGTTGCGACACAACCATATACCTAACAATAAAATGATGCTCATCGAAAATTGCCATCCCAGCCATATTTTTTTTCTGCGTAAAAATACGTTGCTGGAAAGATGAGCAAGTTTTCCCAATCGGAGATAATTTCACGGTTTTATACCCTAAAAATCCATAATACATGTATCAAATCGAATTCAAGAGCTCGATATTATATTAATTTGATATTATATCAATCAAAAATATTGTCTAGATCAAATGTATAGACTTCTGGCAATGGAAATTGATTCAGGACCAAACGCTTGGAGGCTACTCACTTTCCTTTTGATCCTTGCGTTCCTGTCGTGTTCTGTCAGATTATAATGCGGGAAGTTTATGTCGAGCAGTGCATTTAGCTACTGCTCAATGTTCATTGTACAGTTCTTATACTTTTAGTCATTCCAGAGATAATCCACTGTAGTATTTTTCTAAGCCTTGTGACTCGAGAGTCATCACAATCATGGGCAGAGGGACAGGTATCGATATATCGAAACCGATAGTGATTTTGAATTAATCGCTGTTAAAGACATAGAATATGTCTCGTTTTTTTGTAGTTGTCATAAACAACATTACTAAGTTATAAAATCCTATACCACCTTGTGGTGTAGGGCAACAATATAGTCGCAGTTTCCCTTACCTAAAATATATTAACAATTTTTCATTATTTATTACATAATTAAGAAAAATTGTTATACTTTTTTCGTAGAATGAGTAATTTTGCCAAAATTCAGTGGAATATTATGATAAAGCTCTTCGAACAAAATTCTGATAAGCGGACAGTAAATTAAAAGGTGACTATGATAAATGATTTCCCAAATGTTAATGTCATGACAAATACCGGGACTTTGAACATAAATATTTTTGAAGTCTACATGAACTTTAGCTACTCTAGTCTTCTGTAAAAGGTGGAACTTTGTGTGGGTGTTTGCTTGTAAAGTTAGGCCTGTCAAGTTCAAGTGTGCCGGCGCTGTCGTGTGGCAAAAATGATAGCTTTGCTTATCTTTGCCGGCACTCAAAAGTGCCAAAGCAATAATTATTATTAAAAAGCACTAAAGAGCGCTGGACAAAATAAAAGTGAAAACAATACCAGTTAGTCGGCTATTTCAAGTTAGACTGTGTTTGTTTTTACAAATTTTCAGTTTCTTATAAATAAACATAGCGGCCTTCTTATTCCTAGTTTCTCTTTAAATCATATCCCTAAAAGTATAAGTAATTCTGCACTTCTTAGTACTAAATTAAGAGGTAATTATATCGATAAGATAGTGTTGTTTATCGATAACACTACACTTCAATACTAATTTTAGAGTGTATTAGTTTATTAGATTGAGGTTCCACTGTCAATTAATAAAACATTATCAGCTACTAAAAAGTATACCTCTAAAAGTGTATCTCCGCATAATTTCCGGTGATGGCAATTGTGAACTAACCCACTATGTACGTTTGTTTACCCCTGCCCCACAGAAAATTGAAACAAAACGAAACACAAACCTCCATTTACGAGGGCGGTTCGGAAACTTCTTAGCCTAGCACAAAAAGCGCGGTATAAACAGAAAAAAGTTAAGTGTTTTGGAAACTTCCATCTCTGCTATGAACACATGTTAAATTTTGTTTCGATCTGGCAACTCGTTCATATAGAAACAGCTGTTCACAAAAGACGCATCCGCGATTTTTTTACAATGGAAAAATTAGAAATGCGTGGTGTCATTAAATATTTACATAAAAAAGGTTTATCGGGACAAGAAATTCATAATGATATAGTGAATGTGTTAGGTGAAAGTGCTCCTTCATATGCGACAGTAAAAAAATTGGGTTGCTGAATTTAAACGTGGTCGTACAAGCATTGAAGATGAACCACGTAGTGGACGTCCAAAAACAGCAACAGAAATTGCAGCCAAAGTGCATGATATGGTCTTAAATGATCGACGAATAAAAGTGCGTGAAATAGCTAATATCATGGGCATCTCAAATGATCGAGTCCATTTAATTTTGCATGAAGAAATACAGATGAAAAAGCTTTCTGCAAGATGGGTGCCGGACTTGTTAAAAGTCGACCAAAAACGCATAAGAATGAACATTTCTCAAGCTTGTTTGGATCGTTTTCAGCGAAATAAAATGGGTTTTAAGCGTCGTTTCATAGCTGTTGGTGAGACATGGATCCACCACTATACTCCAGAGACAAAAGAACAATCCAAATAATCCAAACAATGGACTGAGGCTGGAGGAAGTGCCCCAAAGAAGGCAAAAACAATTCAATCGGCTGGTAAGGTTATGGCAACGGTTTTTTGGGACTTCAAAGGTATTTTATTGATTGACTCTCTGCAAAAGGGTAAAACAATAAATTCAGAGTACTATTGCAACCTTTTAGATCAATTAAATGTACAAATTCGAGAAAAACGTCCTGGCTTACAACACAAAAAAATAATTTTTCATCAAGACAACGCACCAGCGCACAATGGCTAAAATCAACGAATTAAAGTACGAGTTGCTTGACCACCCACCTTACTCTCCTGATTTGCTCCCAGTGACTTTTACCTGTTCCCAAATCTAAAAAAATTCCTTGCTGGCAAGCGTTTTACCTCAAATGAAGATGCAATTACAGTTGTTAACCACTATTTTGAAGACCTTGAGGAAAACTATTTTAATCAAGGGATAGAATTGCTAGATAAGCGTTGGACTAAGTGCATTGAAGTTTCAGGAGATTATATTGAAAAATGAAAATATTTTTGAAAAACTAACTATTCTCTTTCGTTGATAGGCTAAGAACTTTCCGAACCGCCCTCGTAGTACAAAAAATAAATGACATTAACGTGTGTTTTTTTCTATTACGTTTTTCTTTTCATTTCATTATTCTACAGCTTGAAATGACAACAACGACTTAATCAAATTCGCATTAAAGTCATACCAAAACGATAGCGCATTTAATTAAACCGCCAAATTAAGAGAACGTACGAACTACGAGCGTAGCGTTATGCCAACAGACACCCGGTCTGTCTGGGCGCGAGACGTTGGCAATCCAAGCTCTAAAATGGTTAATCAATGATTGTTAAATGTCAATCAAACGTTCAGACAACCACCAACCAAACAAACAAAAAAAAGAAAAACAACGATTTCAACAACACCAAACAAATGTTGAATTAATAAATTACACAGGCAACATAGAATGTCTCAAAACAAAAAACGCAGACCAAAAAAACACACACTCTACCAAAATTGGTTAAACAATTTCGAGCTAGTTTTGCCTTAAAGCTACACACCCCCTTTACCGCGACTCTGAATTGATGGCGGTTGGCACTGTTATGCCGACGAAATGGAGCGTAACCATTTCAACCTCAAATATTTCACAAAACGAAAACAAACAAAAACGCTTTTCACTTTTCGTTTCCTCTCCATTTCATGCTCCCTCCCCAGCCATGGCACGGACCAGTACTCGGTTGTTGGTAACTAAACCAACACAAAAACAACAGGTGACAATTTTATGGACAAGCAACACCTGACCAAAAAAAAACAACAACAACACTTATAAACTGTCCACTACAAAAAAAAAGTTACTGACCACTCCAAAAAAAAAAAACAATAGCTATGGTGGAGCTAAACTCTCGGAAAAATATCGCCTAAAGGCTAAGGTGCTTTGGCCAGCAGAGACGTGGCTGCATTTGTGGAAAGAACAAAAACGAAATAAAGTTATAAAATTTAGTAAAAAAGTAAAAAAGATAAAAGACCGAATAAATGTAAAAAAAATAAATAAAAATAGTCTGGCGTGAGCGACTATATCGAACCCCACACGGCAATTTAAAACGGGTTTCTCGGCCCCTTTTATTGGAACGTCAGCAAAATTCTGTTAATTTTTGTTTTTAATTTTTGGCTTCGTGAGAAAATTCTTCGGTAATTTGTTACCCATTTTTTATGTCTACTAAAACCCACCTTTTGGGCCCCCTACCATTTGTGTAGGACTTACTTGAAGCCAGTCCGCGCTGCTCGCCCTAACAACTAATGTCACTTAGTTATTAAGGCAAATCATTAAACGTCATTGCGAGTACTTGTCAAACCGGTGTCGATACCAGCATAAATTAAACTGGACAGTCGGCTGGATTGAAAACAAACACGGCTTAAACATTATCGTTAATGTCCTTAGTATTATACGCAAAAAAAATATGGTTACTATATGTGACAGCGCATAGAGAAAGTGACCTAAGGGTAAAAAAATCCACATCGAATAAGACCGATCCCATTCCCTTAAAAGTGTTCCCTCCCAGAGATATGTGCGTTTTATGAAAGTGAAGTCGACGATTCTAAGCGCAAATAGAAAGGGACCTAGTCTTTAAAATGGCTCTCCTGAACAAAACTGGTTTTTAACCTTAGGTCCCTTTCTATTTTGCGCGTCACATATGGTCACGGCAACAATATTATGTTCTTTGCAATAACAGTGTGTTCGTCGCAACCATAGTATTGTTTTTTGAATTACATGTTGACAATAGTATGATTGCGACACTATTAATATTGTTGAAATGTAACAATAGTATTATTGCCAAATTTAAAAATTAAACTATGGTTGCAGCAACAATATAAATATGATTTGTGCGACAAAAGTTTTGTTTTTTGGGTTTTAGGTTAACAATAATATGATTACAGCAATCATACTGTATAATTGTAATTTTTCTTTGAATTTGAATATGCTTTTTAGAACAATCTTATTGTTACGAATCTTATGAAATAATAATGGGAATTAAAATTTTGTAAACAATCTGATTTGGATTTGTTTAACTGAAATATTTTTAGGAAAAACGCTTACGTGTTTTTACATTGATTTTTTCTACTTTTTAATAAACAAATTTTGAGCACCATATTATGGTTGAGTGGGAAAATACTATGGCTGCGTGTGAACCATTCTATGGTTGTTAGGATAATATGATTGTTGTATGTTAAACATACTATTGTTGTGAGTTTAATTATATGGTTGTGCGGATCATAGTATGGCTGAGTGTGAATCAGAATATGGTTGTGAGGATTATAATATTGTTGTGCCACAACCATATACCTAACAATAGTATGATGCCCTTCGAATATTGTCACCCCAACCATATTTTTTTCTGCGTGTGCGAAAATTGGTTGCCTTCAAATCTGGTTTGTGTCTCCGTCTGAAATATTAACTCGTTCAAAGTCAATAATAAATAAAAATGTCCTTAAGTTCGGCCAACCAGAACCATATACAGGGTGATTCTTTCAAGACTGGAAAAATTTCACCAGCCTATTCCTTGGCTCACTTCATGAAAATAAGTCCACCTACGAACATGCCCGAAAATGCTAGGGGGCGAAAAGGCAGGGTTTTGAAAATTTTCGGATTAGTGGTAGGAGGGTACTAGAGTAAAATTGTTAAGTTTTGCACCAGTGGTCTGATTCTTTTGTTTTTCTTAAAAGATAGCCATACCTCTTACTTTTCCAAAATTACCAAACAACCCCCCAGAGGTCCTACCGTTCCAAAGTTATGACTATTTGTCTGAAATGTTTTTTTTTGTGATAAGTAACAAAAACAAATAAGTGAGAGCTGGTATTTCGCTACCAAAATAAAATGAATGAATCACCCTGTCTACCCTCCACCGCCACAACGATACTAAAGCCAAAAAAAAAACATGGTCCGTTTTGGGGCCAAGCGTCCGCCCTAGATGTCCCCTCAGCCGATTTCGCCCATTGAGTAAGAATCACAAATAGTTTAGGACCACAACTCTTTGATTCAAGAATGATTCGTTGGACTTATGTCGATAAGCGGAAGGACGGATGGGCATAGCACGATCGCCTTAGAATTTTACGACGATCTAGAATATATAGAGTGATCCATCCAGAGGTCTTTTTTCAGAACAAAAAAATATAAAAATTTAAATCAAGTGTGTGGAATCTTTTTTGGTTATTTGAAAGGACATTTTATGGCATTTTTTTTTTAAATAATTTCCTTCAAATGTTGGCAAGTGTATTATGGAAATGAGAGTTCGGTGAGAAACGGAAAGATCCGCTGTTTTCGACCAAAATTTTATTCACTGATAAGTCCCATTTCGGGCTCAACGGCAAAGTTATTAACAAAATTGCTGCATATGGGCTGAAGAGCAAGAAGAAGAGGTTCAAGAGATGCCATTATACCCAGAGAAAACCACGGTTTGGTGCAGTTGATTGCCTAGTAGAATAATCGGTGCCCATTTTTTCAAAAATGATGATGGCCGGAACGTAATCGTGAATGGTACTCGCTATCACTACATGATATCGGACTTTTAGCTACCTAAAATTTAAGCCCGTAATCTTGACGACATTTTGTTTCAACAGGACGTTGCCACTTGCCATATTGCTGCTCAAGCAATGGATCTATTAGGAGGTCATTACGAAGAGCAGCCAATTCCACGTTTTGGACCGGTGAGTTGGCCGCCTAGATCGTGTGATATCACACCTTTAGACTTTTTTCTTTAAGGCTACGTATAGTCCATAGTCTGTGCTAACAAACCAGCTACGATTCAGGTTTTGGAAGCCAACATTACGCGTGTCATTAACGCCATAGCGGTAGAAATATGCTCGAACGTGTCATCCAAAATTGGACCCTGAGAATGAGGCGTAGTTGCGGGCATTTTAAGGCAATTATATTCAAAAATAAGTTGCATAAAATGTACTTTCGAATGAACAACATAGATCACCACACTTGATTTGAAGTTTTGTATATTTTTTTTTTTGATTTGAAAAAAACACCTCTTCTGAATACCCGATATCTGAATCGTCAAAGAATTTTAAGACGATCAAGACCCGTCCGCTTGCCTTTGGAATGCAAACTACTGGTCGCATTTTAATGCATAATAGCAGAAATGTGTGGAGCTTTTCTGAAACGATTGGTATTAAAAATGGTGTTTTTTGTGGACTTTTCATTGATACCACTATCAACTCCCTCGAATTACGAGATTTTCACACCTGTTTGACAATAATAGTTGGTAAATATGATGTTGGTATACTATGCCCCACAGTGCACCGTTACCATACTAACATTGGGCAGAAATAGAAGGAGTTTTTGGAATGCAATGGAACTCCATTTCTAAATGGATTATGATGCGCTGATTTTAAAAATGTTATCGGTTTTTATGTAATATTCGCTGGTTTCTTCGCTTGGTTTTTACAGAATTAAAATAATCTTAGGCTCTTTTTTAAAATAATATAAAAAATGGACGAAGATTTCTTTTTTTTCAATAGGCGAAAGTCCAAACTAATTTATTAAGCAAAAAAAATTCTCCGAATTTTTTGATGTCTATTTCTCCAAAGTTGAGAATTTTTCTAATAAAAATTCATCATAGACACTTTTAAAAAATTAAGGTCAAAAAGAATCTAACAAAATCGATTTTTATGATGTTTTTTATACAGGGTGGCGCAAAAACACAGTTGTGGTTTGAATGTTTTTTAACTTTTTATTTATTGGTTAATTATTATTATTACTTTTTTGTTATATACTCGTAGTATATTAATGGGGGATATTTTTGTCTTAAGTATGAAAAATTATATCCCGCAAGTGGTGCCCATTTTCGGCTGCGCACATACGTGCTCTTTCCGCTATAGCCCCAGTTGTGACGAACATATTCTTGTTGATATTTCTGAACTGTACTGCACACTATTCACAACACGTTGGATATTTTCGTCCGTGATGACCGTACGCGGTCTTTCGGTACATGGATGGTGTCTTACTGTAACATGTGGTCGAAAATTTCCAACCAAACAGTTAATTGTTGGTTCTGAAGGTCCAGTACGCATATTAAAAAAGCAACGACAGGCACGACGCGTCAAAACAATTGACTCTTGGTTTTTTAAAAAAATTCAACAATTGCTGATTGCTGTTCTATTGTGAAGTATTCCATTTCAAATTTCCCAAGTTTTCTTCACAATATTGTGAAATATAAATCGGTTTAATCCCTGTTCAATGTGTAAAAGCAACAGACCGAAATAAAACAAACGAGCTAAACATATTAATAAATTTAAAAAGTTATTAAACACTCAAAACACAACGTTAGTTTTGCGGCACCCTGTATAACCATCAAAAATTGAAAATTGTTTACAAAATCATCTAACAAAATTAAGTATTAAAAAATTAATAAAAAAGTAATATTTAGAAGATTTAAAAAAAGCTAAATTTGTACAACTCCTTAACTATTCAAAAATTATAAGCCAATTCAATTCCGCCTAAAAATGCTTCTTTGACAAATTTTTTCACTCAACTACTTGGGAATGAAACTGCAATAATAATTTATTCTAGAAACAAATAGCTACCTTTGAATGACTTTGGAGTCCAGAAAAACTTTTTCTATGAGAACATATTTGCGGATTTTTCTTAGTTGGACTATTACCTTCAAAATAATACCAACAAATTTATATTAGAGGCAGGTCAATTTTCGGATTTTTGTCAATTAAACGGAGCACTGTGTGCTCCCTTAAAAAGATGGTCATATTCAATAAGTTTTTTAGGTCTTGCTAGACTTTGTCTTTCCACCGGAACCTTGGTCAGCTTCTTCTGCGCTCGCCCACGAACTCGCCGTCAAAAATATTCAAAGCTACGCCAATGTCGGCACCGTTCAGTCACCGTTACAGCAAAGGGGTTCATAGCGTTTACGAAGAAAGGGAAGCTTTTCGCTACTCAAAATCGCTATATTTGCTTGTGAGAGTACCAGCAAGCGATATTTCTATATTATGCAAATAATTCACATTAAGTTCATCTTCCTCTAGGTCTGACCTTGAACAAATTGGGGTTTTTACATAAATTTACTCGAAGCACTAAGCTCAGGTCAATGCTCACTTTGTGGTCACTTTTAAGCTGTTTCAAGAAAAACAATTTGCTTTAAATTCACTTTCATCAAAATTTAATAATAAAGAAGCAGTTCGACAGCGACAGCGACAGCGATAAATCTTCAAGAAACCCTCTATCCCATGAAGCAAGCTACGCATGCGTGTGGCAAACTTCTTAGTCTCCGCCTTTTACCAAGTCCCATGCAAATGAATCTCGCTGTTTAATGTTGTTGTTGTTGCTGCTGCTGTTTTCGATGTCGTTAAAGCGTGTATTCCATGGATGTTTGGGGCATGTTCAACATGCGCATGCGTATATTTCCCATTACACAAAACAATGAATGGGCAACGAACGCCAACCGCCATAGGGGGGCAAGCCACTAGAACTCAATGTACGTAAGACGGTGATTACTTGCGCTCGGCGGTCTTCATCACAGACACAGAGCGTTGTATACAAGAAAAAGACATGACGTAAGGTGCTTAAAACTGTGTTATTTCTGTGTTTAGAATATTTAATTGAGAATTTTTAGAAACCACCGGCAATGTTAGCGGCTACAGCAACACTACCACAGGCCAAGCACTAGGAAAAATATGGAAGTATGACGGCGCAGCGGTGTTCGCTCATGAATAAATTTCGATTTGAATAGCAGGGACAAGAAATTTTTGGATTTCGTTGGTCGATCGAGTGGCCGATCGAGTGACTCTGCTGAATGGTATGATTGTGGAGAGCAGAGGGAGGGGGGCTTGTTTATATGCAAGCGTTTCCATTAAAAATAGAGTAATATTTTAATTAGCTTCCATAATTCAAATATCAATGGTGGAAGTGGTGGTGGTGGCGGCGTTGGTGTGGTTCATTCATTTCAAATAAATCAATCAATTGATGATTGCAGTACCTCTGGCAATTGGCTAAATAAAAAACGTAACGTAGTATCTGCTGTTTTGTTGTTCGTCTTCTTCTTTAGGTTTATTTTTAGTTTTTTTTTTGCTAGTTTTTTTTTAATTTTGTTTGGTTTTTTTCATTTTTGTTTGATTTTTTTGTTTATTTAGACTAGCACTATTAGCCGTGCTTGGAAATTTATGGTTTCTTTTTGGTTTTTGATAAATTTATGTTTTGATATATTGATGTTGTTCGTTGTGGTTAGTTATTTTTTTTTTTGTTGATGTTTCTTTTTTTCGTCGGTGCTGGTGGTTCTGGTGGCCTGCCGCCGGTGGTTGGCTGCTAATGCTGTTCCAAAAGCCACACCAACACCACATCTACACTCAGGCATACGATTTAATTAATTTATACGCAAAATAGTTCCGCATTTTGGCGTACGTATTGTGTTCTCTGTACGCTTCATTAGTTATGATTTAATTTTTTATAACGTACTACGTCTCGACAGACACTCGAGGAAAATAGTGTGTTGAAGTGAGTTATGGGTACACATGGAAAGGTGGGGTTTTTGCACCGAAACGGCATCACATTATTATTGCTTCCGAGCTGGGGACATGCAATGGGAGCTGTTGTACCAACACATCACAGAAGTTCCCTTGAAAGTAAAGGGTGTCCCAAGAAGAGCGCAATTTTTAAATGACTGATGCAGCAATTGAATTGTTTCTCTGGCTGTATGTCATGTGGCGCCGTCTTGTTGGAACCACATGCCCTCCACATTCATTTCTTCAATTCTAGGCAAGAAAAAACTGGTTATCATTTCACGATACCAAACACCATTGACTGTTTGCGCTTGACCTGCCTCATTTTCATAAAAAAAAGGTCCAATGATTCCTCCAGCCCAAAAACCACACCACACAGTGACACGTAGAGGATGCATTTGCTTCTCGTGAATCACTCGAGGATTTTCCGCACCCCAAATGCGACAATTCTGCCTATTGACGAAGCCATCAAGATGAAAATGGGCCTCGTCACTGAAGATGATTTTATCGGCAAAATCAGCATTTTCATGTTGTCTCTCCAATACCCAATTAACGAACTCCCTTCGCTGTCCACGGTCAGCTGGCTTCAGGTCCTGAGTCAATTGAATTTTGTATGCATGAAGATGCAAATCTTTCGTCAAAATTCGCTGCAAAGTGGATTTGGAGACACCAATTTGCTGAGCTCGGTGTCGAATTGAGTTGGATGGAGTTTGAGCGACATCATCACGTACAGCTGCGACATTTTCGGTCGATCGACCTGGTCGATGGCGCGTTGTTGTCTTTACATCACTAACAGACCCAGTTTCGGCTAATTTATCAATTAATCTCTTTACAGTTGACTCTTTTGGAGCATTATTGTGACCCCAAATTGATCGCAATTTGCGAACTGTAGCCGTAAAACTTTCACCATTTTGGTAAAACAATTTCACAATGAGAATGCGTTGTTCATTCGTGTAGCGCTCCATTTTTACTAACCTCGTACCTTCTACTAACAAACAATAACAATTGTTCAAATGTCAAACAATGACACTTCGAATGTTGCCAGATTTAAAAATTGCGTTCTTCTTGGGACACCCTTTAGAAGAAGAAGAATGTGCAATGAAAACTGGGATATGTTTTTTACAATTGCAGATTTTGCCAGATCTATGACTTGAAAAGAAAATAAATTCAATGTTCTTTTTCTTTTTATTAAAATTGTATCTAACGGGTGGCCCAAATATAACCTGATATGAAACACAAATAACTTTTTTTTTTATTTTTTAACATAATTTAAAGAAAAACTTTTTGCAGATTATAACTGAACCCTTGGAAATTTAAAATGAATACGTACAGTCCACAACAACGCATTAAAATGATCGATTTTTATTATTCTTCTCAACGAACTATTGTTCTGACGCAGCGAAATTATCGCCGTTTTTTTAACGTAAGATCAGCGCCCACATCTTCCATGATTAGAAGTTTAGTTCGCCGTTTTAATAAACTGGGTTCAGTTGCCGACCGTCCAGGAAGAGCTGCTCATCGAAATATTCGTACTGAAGAGAATGTGGAAACTGTGCAACAGCTTGGCGCTAAAAAGAGCCAATACCTGTATCGAGCAAAATGGTGGTCATTTGTCTGATGTCATATTTCACACATAGTCACGTTAAATTTCCATAAAATGTATTTAACATATAAAAATAAATCATTTAAAAAAACGTTATTACAGGAGTTATACGTGTTTAACATCACTAGGTCTCATTTGGGACACCCTGTATTTACACATGGATAACGCTGACTTAAGTCCCACAGCATCACATAAAGGGAGAAGGGCGAACTGCTGTAAAATCATTGAGTTGAGCACCATTCAAATTCAATTCTTATCGGAGCCGGCGTGCCGGCTAATGCATTTTATAGAGCAATTAGGCTTAGAGATAAATCTCTTACTCGTAAAGTCGTCGGCAATGACGAAGTGCAAAACTCGCCGCTGAAATTTTATATGTCCATACCCGGGGTTGAACCTGGCACTACTTTCATACCAGTAAATGAAAGTCGTGCACACTTTCTTCACACCGAGAGGCCCCTTTAGTTCCCTTTAAGGGACTAAAGGAACCTCGATAAAAGTATACCTTTTTGAGACTTTTTCTAACAAATCTTAATGTTTAGCTAACAGACAATGGTTATAATGTGTACTACGCTTAAACGCACTAAATACGATACAAAAAGGGCATTGTTGCTGAACTTTTTGGATCATGTGGCCCAAAAAATGTTCCGCGTTATCAAAACCGGCGATTAGTAGTCGATATCGGCATATGGGTACTAAAATTAAAGCAAATATTGCTACCAATTCGAGAACGAGGGCGGTTCGGAAAGTTCTTAGCCTATCAATGAAAGAGAATAGTTAGTTTTTCAAAAATATTTTTATTTTTCAATATAATCTCCTGAAACTTCAATACACTTCGTCCAATGCTTATCTAGCAATTCTATCCCTTGATTAAAATAGTTTTCCTCAAGGTCTTCAAAATAGTGGTTTACAACTGTAATTGCATCTTCATTTGAGGTAAAACGCTTGCCAGCAAGGTTTTTTTTTTTAGATTTGGGAACAGGGAACTGGGAGCTAAATCAGGAGAATAAGGTCGGTGGTCAAGCAACTCGTACTTTAATTCGTTGATTTTAGCCATTGTTAAAACACTCTTGTGCGCTGGTGCGTTGTCTTGATGAAAAATTATTTTTTTGTGTTGTAAGCCAGGACGTTTTTCTCGAATTTGTACATTTAATTGACCTAAAAGGTTGCAATAGTACTCTGAATTTATTGTTTTACCCTTTTGCAGATAGTCAATCAATAAAATACCTTTGAAGTCCCAAAAACCGTTGCCATAACCTTACCAGCCGATTGAATTGTTTTTGCCTTCTTTGGGGCACTTCATCCAGCTTCAGTCCATTGTTTGGATTGTTCTTTTGTCTCTGGAGTATAGTGATGGATCCATATCTCATCAACAGTTATGAACGACGCTTAAAATCCATTTTATTTCGCTGAAAACGATCCAAACAAGCTTGAGAAATGTTCATTCTTATGCGTTTTTGGTCGACTGTTAACAAGTCCGGCACCCATCTTGCAGAAAGCTTTTTCATCTGTAGTTCTTCATGCAAAATTAAATGGACTCGATCATTTGAGATGCCCATGATATTAGCTATTTCACGCACTTTTATTCGTCGATCATTTAATTCCATATCATGCACTTTGGCTTCAATTTCTGTTGTTGTTGCTGTTTTTGGACGTCACTACGTGGTTCATCTTCAATGCTTGTACGACCACGTTTAAATTCAGCAACCCAATTTTTTACTGTTGCATATGAAGGAGCACTTTCACCTAACACATTCACCATATCATTATGAATTTCTTGTCCCGATAAACCTTTTTTATGTAAATATTTAATGACACCACGCATTTCTAATTTTTCCATTGCGTCTTTTGTGAATACCTGTTTCTATATGAAGGAGTTGCCAGATCGAAACAAAATTTCACTTTTTTCTGTTTATACCGCGCTTTTTGTGCTAGGCTAAGAAGTTTCCGAACCGCCCTCGTATATGTGACAGCGCATAGAGAAAGGGGCCTAAGGGTAAAAAAAATCAACTTTCACTTTTTGTTTTTTGATGTGAGCATTATCAAAAAACAAAAAGAGATATGCGCGTTTCATGAAAGTGATGGTACACCAAAGATACACGTATTTAAATCTTTAAAATGGCACTCCTGAACAAAACTGGTTTTTACCCTTAGGTTCCTTTTTATTTTGCGCGTTACATATAGTAAATTTTGAAGTTTTGGCTTAGATGAGGGATAGATGCATGGGCCGAAATAACGTAACACTTTGTTTGCCCATTAGTAGCGTAGAGATGGTGGAGGGTATACAAGGTTCGATCTGGTCGAACTTAACAATATTTTTCCTTGTTTTTGCTTATCCAGGGTGGAATTTTGCTTTTTTGCACTGCAGGCGGTTGGCGGCACTGTTGGTCGCAGAATGTGGAGAGTGTGCGTGGCTTATAGTGGCTGATGGGAGATTTGTATTCATCTGCCTTTCAATTGCCATCATGCACGTGAGGAGAGGTCATTTTGTGTTGAAGCGTATTATTCAAATGCGCACTCAATAATTGCAGTGCAGCGTGCCTTTCGTTTATGATTCGCTGTTCCCTCGCGCGTACGTGTTCCTGGACGGCAATCAATTTTTAAATTGGGTAACTTCATTGAGAACGGCAGGGAATGTGTTATGTCTACGAAGGGGACCTGAGAGAAGGATAACAACATCACAAAACATCGAGAGAGTTAGAAAAGCAGTACTGCAATCTCCGAAACGCTCTGCTCGGAAGCAATCACTTGCTCTTGGCATTTCCAGACGTTCTCTCCGCCATCATGCACATGAGGAGAGGTCATTTTGTGTTGAAGCGTATTATTCAAATGCGCACTACATAATTGCAGTGCAGCGTGCCTTTCGTTTATGATTCGCTGTTCCCCCGCGCGTACCCGTTTCTGGACGGCAATCAATTTTTAAATTGGGTAACTTCATTGAGAACGGCAGGGAATGTGTTATGTCTACGAAGGGGACCTGAGAGAAGGATAACAACATCACAAAACATCGAGAGAGTTAGAGCAGCAGTACTGTAGTCTCCGAAACGTTCTGCTTGGAAGCAATCACTTGCTCTCTTGGGTTTGCACACGTTCTCTCCACCGGATTCTTCATGATGAACTGAATTTTCAACCGTATAAAATGTGCGTGGTCCAACAAGTGCCAGCACGGCGGACCACTTGTGAAGACATTCTTGCACTATACCCCGTGACACAATTGTATTCATTTCTGATGAGGCACATTTTCACCTCAGTGGGTGTGTAAACAATTAAAATATGCGGTACTGGAGTAAAACAAACTCCAGAGAACTTCAGCAGTGACCTCTGCATTCGGACCGCGTCAGTGTGTGGTGCGTCATATCACGAGTAAGCATCATTGGCCCTTACTTCTTCCAGGATAACCGTAACTGTGAACTCCGAACCGTACTTGACTATGAATCAGGATTTTTTTCAGCCGGTTCTTGAGGCAATGCAATTAGAGGACACATGGTTCCAAAAACGGCCGCTGTGCCAGAGAACATTGATGCCGTGCGCGAACTAATAATGCAAGATCGTCATGTGACATACCGTGCGATAGAGGCGTCCTTGGGCATTTCCTAAAAAAAGGGCCGCGTCGATTGGTGCAATGCAAGATCGTCATGTGACATACCGTGCGATAGAGGCGTCCTTGGGCATTTCTTAAAAAAAAGGCCCGTGTCGATTGGTGCAATGCAAGATCGTCATGTGACATACCGTGCGATAGAGGCGTCCTTGGGCATTTATTAAAAAAATGGCCCGTATCGATTGGTGCAATGAAAAAATTCGATCGCGGCGCTTCAAAAGATGTTTATAAGATTGTAACAGGTGACGAATCATGAATCTATGCGTATGAGCCCGAAACAAAACAGCAATCGACCATGTGGGTCTTTGAAGACGAACCAAATCCAACGAAAGTCGTTCGTGGAAGAAGCACTTCGAAGCAAATGGTCGCCTGTTTCTTCGGCAAAGCTGGTCATGTGGCGACTGTTCTGCTTAAGCAACGCAATAGGTGAATTCTGAGTGGTACACCACAATTTGTTTGCCTGAAGTCTTGGGAGAAATTAAAAAAACGAACAAGAGAAGCCGAACCATTGTGCACCATTACAATGCGATCTGATACACATGATCTCAAACCAGCGCCTTGTTGACCGGCCAAAACGTCCGCAGTACAGTCCTGACTTGTAACACAATGACTTCTTTTTATTCCCGCACATCAAGAAAAAATTCGTGGCTAACGATTTTCGTCGCCAGAAGATGCTGTTGAAGCGTTTAAAAACCATGTTTAGGAGGTTTCACAATCAGAGTGGAAAAAGTGCTTCGACAATTGGTTTGAGCGCATGCAAAAGTGTATAAATCATGCTGGAGAATACTTTGGAAAACAATAAAACCATTTTCGATGATAAATATTCGCATTTTCATTATTAGGTCAGAAATATAAACAGCAGCCCTCGTATAAAATAATGTTTTAAAATTTTCTTTATTTAGATATCTTAGAATAATATTTTTAATCACTAAGTTTTACTGAAGATACTGAAGATTTACTCGTAAACAAATGCCGACAACAAAGTTTTTCTAGGCAGAAATGCCTTCATAACGCAGCGGATTGTAATCACTACAAAAGGTGTCTCATTTCAACAGACATTTTTCGTCGAGCCTAAACGCCCTAAGCATAATTTATTGATAAACAGCGTAAAAATGTAAAATGTTTAGCCCTTTGATTGATGATTATGGGGTCGCTGGTGTTGAAAGAAATATGCGGTAAAGTACATTTCATAATTACACACAGCCAGGCAGCACAGCGGTAGTAAAATGTAAGGAATTTAAAAAAAAAATAATAAAAAAAAACGCAAAATCAAAAGAAGTATTTAATCTTCGTCAGAAGAAGAGATAGAAAAAAATAAAATTTAAACAAATAACAACACATACTCGCATTTAGTTAAAACCTTAGTTTTACAAGCAGTTAATTGCAAAGTCCCTTAAAAAATATTTCAAAATTAAAATAATATTGAAAAATGTAACCTTGACTGAAAATTTTTGAAGCAACTTTTGTAACAAAAATCAATGACAGAAAATTCTTAATATTTCCAGATCGCCGCTGTTATTAATTATGTAAAAAAATACAATAAAAATCAGTTATCGCAAGTGCAATCAACTTGTTTTTATTCCTCAAGCTAAGCAAAAATGCATGACACGTTTCGCGTTTTTGTTTTCGCACAATTTTTTTTTTGTTTGCCTAAAAGGTCTGATATATTTTTTTTTTTTTAAAACGTGTTTTTGTTTATTTACTCAGGCAATGCTAATTAAAATGCCATTATGTGTAAACATTTAATAATAACAATATGTTTTAAGAATTATTAATACAAGACGAAAATGAATACGACTTAAAGAGTGGGGGTGGGGGTCTTTGGTGAGGCTCCACACTTGCCTGACAAAAAAAGAAGAAAAAATCGAATAAAAATTGTGCACAAAAGATTGCGGTTTTTTGTCGATATTTTTTCTACGAATAAATATGAGAACCGCAAAACAAAACAGATAAATGTTTATTCTTTTCTGTGGGGAGAAGTTGTATTATTTTTATTTTTTCTTGAATTAAATTATACTGGAAAGACGATAACGAAAACCACCTACATTAAACCTCGAAGTTAAAATCACTTCCAAGGATATTGTATAAAAAATAGACGGAAAAAATGATATCTTCTCGGAATTTCGTTATATATTAAGCACAGAGAAAAAAAACGTGATCTATAAATGAGTTTATAGTCTGGTAAAAGTGGGTCTGAGAGAACATCTTCAAATAGAACTCCCTTTGTAACACGATTCCATATCAATCTGAAAAACAATTAACTATGCAGATAGGTTGGCTAAATGAGAATAATGGGATATAAAAATTTAATAAAAATAACAAGAGTGCGAGATATAAAATTGAGTTGGGCTTGATTTTCAAGAACTCCTATGCTACTTTGTAGAGAATATCACATCGTTCAAATCATCTTCAGCTCATTATAAACAGTTGGACTGTGAACTTGGCAAAGCGGAAAAAAAGAGCCTTAATTCGGGCGTCGCTGTCTTTATAATTCTCTAAGCACTATTGTTGGCCCCATTGTTTTAGTCATCCCCTATAATTCTAAAGTACTATTTTGGAAGATTGTTTCGGCCGGCTGTTGCAACGTCAAAGAAGTAGAGTAAAGTAAACCTATATGTGACGCGCAAAATAGAAAGGGACCTAAGGTTAAAAACCAGTTTTGTTCAGGAGAGCCATTTTAAAGATTACGTCCCTTTCTAATTGCGCTTCGAATCTTTCATAAAACGCGCATATCTCTGAGAGGGAACACTTTTGGGGCATGAGATCGGCCACATTCGATGCTCAGATGTTGTAAACATCAAAAAAAGAAAAAAATGAAAATTGATTTTACCCTTAGGTCCCTTCTCTATGCGCTGTCACATATACCAAACCAAAAGAACGTTGGCAAAAATAGAGTGGGCCACTAACAATTTTAAATTTGAACTACCGAACGTTGACTTCGAAAGGTAGAATAATATTCAATTTTATTATGATTTTCACGTCTATGTTTGACATTTGCAAAATGCGACGACATACGCTTAAAGTGGGAAATATAGGGTGATCGATTTAGACGTATTTTTTCAGAACAAAAAGTAATATCAATTCAATTTTATTTATATATATGGTAGTACAAAAGAGTTCTTATAGTCTAAAAAATAAAGACTTCAAGAATAGTTATTTTTCTACATAAATATTAATAATAGTTAATGTGTTATCTGAAGTATATATATACAAAATTGAAATGGAGGCAAAAATGTCAAAAACCTATTTAAACTTTTTATACTAAACTATAACTAAGCTAATCTAATTAAGCTCTAAGTAAGCATGTTTATATGAGAGAAGACAGAGGACAAGCACCTGTCATGAAACGATGTAGTAAGTCTGCTTAGTCTGTCAGTAACTAGTTCCACATTAGCAAGGGAGTGGAGAGAAATTGTTGAATATAACCATGGTAAATTGTAAATAAGCTTAAGTAGTTTATTTTGAAAAACTTGGATTTTCCTTATATGACAATTTGCACTACTAGACCAAACAGGAGCCGCATAGAAGGTAACAGCCTGAAATATCGCTTTAAATATAACCATTTTATTTGCAATAGATAACAAAGGTTTTCTATTTATAAAGGGGTATAACATTCTAATAAACATATTGATCTTGTTGGATATATAAGAAACGTGTCTTTAAAAGTCGACTTGGGGTCCAGCATCACTCCCAAATAGTTCACCTTATTTTGCCAATGTATCTCATTGCCATTGATATTCAAGCTGATCTGCGGAATGAAGCACGACTTTCGTTTTCTTGAGAAATAAATCGCCTGAATTTTCTCACAGTTTATCGTGATCTTCCATTTGTTGAAATAAGTTAAGTGTTCCCCAATGGCAAATTGAAGGTTGTGTAATATGGTCGAAGCAAGTATCCCTGAACATAAAATGGCAGTGTCGTCCGCAAATGTAGACATCTTGCAGTTGTTAATTCGAGGAATGTCCGCAGTGTATATATTATAGAGGATTGGAGATAAACAAGAACCCTGTGGACACCCGTTTATAATCGGAAAAGAATTAGAACAGTGGGATCCAACATAAACTCTAAACGAACGACAGGACAAATAGTTTTGAATTAATCTAATAAGATTCGTTGGAAAGTTAAATCTGATCATTTTATAGAGGAGACCGTCATGCCATACAGTATCAGGGGCGGCTTTGATATCCAGCAAAACCATGCCTGTCGTTTCCTGTTGTGCGAAATTTGATCGAACCATTTGCCTTATCCTCACGAGAGGGTGAGTAGTACTGTGTTGTTTCCTAAATCCGTACTGTTCCGGTAGGAAAATATTATAATCCTCGATAAAATTCACCAAGTTATCTCGAATGACCTTTTCCAAAATTTTTCCTACAGATGAGAGCAAACTAATAGGTCGGTAAGATGAAGGCGATTCCGGTGGTTTGTTAGGTTTTCTGATCGGAATAATTTAAGCCTCCTTAAGTTCCTGTGGAAAATAACTTAGTTTCAAGCTGTCATTAATTATGGTCGTTAGTGACTTAATTCCCTTTAATGGCATAGCCCTTAAACACATATTATTGATACCGTCAATTCCCGGTGACTTTTTTCCCTTTAAACCTTTTATTGTTACCGAAATCTGAGAGACACTGGCAGTAATTGGCTCCGATTGCTCCAATATAGTGTGGCGAAAATTGTGTAGTATACTATTTACCTCCTTTATAATGTTCAGGTCTCCTAAATTATTGGAAATTTAGTGATTAGATGAAAATATTGTGGCCAGAATACCACATTTTTCTACGTTCGTAGAAAAACGGGAATCATTTAACTTTAAAATCGGGATATTGCGAGACTTCTTCCTTAAAATTTTGGTAAGGTTCCAAAAAGGTGGAGAGCCTTTATCCAATGTAGATAATAATTGATCTCAAGACCTGTTTCTTAATAACAGCATTTCCCGCTGTATTCTACTTTTCAAAATCCTCATCTCATAGAAATCCAAAATAATCCTGTTCCGTTGCCAATTCCTTCGGTAATTGTTCTTTAGTCGAATTAAATTCCGAAGATAACCAGGTAAGGGTTTTCTGGAAATGTCAATCGTGAGTAGTGAATCAACGATCTCATAGCGGCTACTATCATTCACATCTAGTAGTACTAAATTTCTGTTAATATGCCTCTTGAAAGCCAAACAGTTAGCCCTGCTGAAATCATATTTGAGAATTTCTGTAATATTATTGTTATAATTTAATAAAATCTGAACCGGAAAATGGTCCGAGCTCAAATCATTTATTACCGTCGCGGGTGATATATGCTCGTATATATTGGTCAAGAAAAAGTCCAGAGTAGATCCTTGTCTGTTATGATCGGATGGTATATATGTGTGTTCCCCAGGGTATATGATAGACATGTCGTAAGAGCTCAGTTTTTCCAACAAGATATTACCCCAGCAATTGGCTCTGGTGCAACCCCATTCCTGATTGCTAGAGTTGAAATCGCCGCCAAGAATGTATCTATCATCCCTACTCAGTCTATGTAAATCCGCGGCAAAATATAACCTTCGCTTCTTTCTATCCCCGCCATTGCCACCAGGGAAGTAGCATGAATAAACATGTAGAGGAGCTGAATTCGTATAAATTTGTATTCCTATATTTTCGATCAGCTTAGTATTAACAATAGGTAGCAAATCATGCGGTACCATTCTCCTAATAATTATTGCTTTGTAACTTTCAAAATCTGCAAATAACATTTAGTGACGTCAGTTAAAAATATTTCGATAAAGAAAATAAAGTATTGACTTAAAATGTTGCTATTAACAAATATTTAGAAGACATTTATTATTAATTGAAGATGATTGACAAAGTCAATCAAACTATCAAATTTGAATAAAGAGTGGTCCAACCATAATGCACGATGTTAACTGTAAGTCACACCTTAACGTCAAGGTTTTTGTCCATCATAATTTTATATTTCTTGATTTAAGTGTTTGACAAATTAAACGATGGAAAGGTATACTATTGAGCAGGGCGCTATGATTTTTACGAAAGCCTTTTACGAAAATTGAAATTCGAAGTGCATTTCTTGTTTTTTTTTTGAGAGAGCAAAATCCGCCAATCCGGTTCCGTAGGAAATGTACAAAACATTGATGTTATTCTCGATAGTGTGGCAGATGAACCGTCAGTATCGACTCGTCGTCGTGTCCGTGAATAAAGATTTTAATCTACCAGCTGACAAGGTTTAATTGACTCAAGGGCTGAAGCCTACTGACCATTTCAAGCGCCGTCAATACGCCGACTAGTTGGTTAAACAGACAGACGTAAATGGTGTCTTTACAAATAAAATCATCTTCAGCACAGAGGCACACTTTCACCTTAGTGGATTCGTTAGCAATTGGGAAACCACAAGTGATTGTTGAAAGCCTATGCATCCACAGAGGGACAGTTTAGTGCAGTTTGTGGGCTGGCGACGTCATCGGGCCGTACTTCTTCAAAAGTGAAGTCGGCCAAGCAGTAACGTGAATGGTGTTCGCTAGAGATTTAGGATATGGGCCTGGAATATAGAGGGTTCAAAACAGGATGGAGCCACTTCCACCACAGACAACGAAACAATAGCTCTTTTGCGCAAGAAATGTAATGGCCGTGTAACTTTGTTTATTGACTGTCACAATCTTGTGATTTAAAACACTGGGAATTTCGCAGAAAGAAGTCAAATTGTCAACTTGTCAACGTACAATGAAATCAAAAATTATTACTTCGATCTGACTGCTATTTTATTTTAATCGTTTGAAACTCTATACTTGTATATTTTACCGAACTGACTTAATATAAACCGAAGAATTTTAGGCCGAATATTATTTAACTATGTAAGCTAACGTTTTCTTTTTAGTTTTTGTTAAAAGTATATTTCAATAAAATTTAAATAATAAACTCTGCAGAGACTTGAGATTTTCTTTTTATTTTTATGAACTTACGTGTATAACAATAATCCATTTTTTCTCCAAACATTTGGATCTGCAATTTAAGCTTGACTGGCCTAAAGTTGGAAATCGCTACTAATTGACTCATATCTGTTTTTAGATTTTAAGTCCATTTCAAGTGCCACCTCTCAATAAAAGTTATATTTTTTATATTTTATATTATAAATATTTTTAACATTTTTTTGTTTAGCTCGTTTGTTTTATTTCGGTATGTTGCTTTTACACATTGAACAGGGATTAACCGGCTCAAGACCTCTTGCTTCTATATTTAAATAGAAGACAAGTTTTTTACAAAATGGCAAAGTGACGTTGACATTTTTTTATATTTTTTTTATAATTCAAAGAGAACGTGTTAAAAAAAATGTTGTTATTAAAAGAGTTTTACAACTGTTCATGAGTGATATAAGCGACAAAGTTAAGGCTCTTCTAGAATAATAATACACAATAATAATACAAATTTGTACGAAAAATTCGTTTGTAGTTATACGAGGGTTGCTATTTATATTTCGGGTCCGGCAATAAAAACACAATAATTTATCATTGGACATGATTTTATTGTTTTTCAAAATATTCTCCTTTAACATAAATACAATTTTGCATGCGCTCAACCCAATTTTTGAAGCAATTTTTCCACTCCGTTTGAGACACCTCCAAAACATGATTTTTGAACGCTTCTACAGCTGCTTCGGGCGATGAAAAACCTTTGTCCACGCTTTTTATACCCTCCACCATACAATGGAGGGTATATTAGTTTTGTCATTCTGTCTGTAACACCTTAAAATAATCATCGGAGACCCAACAAAGTATATATATTCTTGACAACAAAGTATATTATATTCCTCGTAAAATTCTAGCTAGCCATGTTGTCCGGCTGCCCGGCTGTCCGTCTGTTGAAAACAAGGTAGAGCCTGCATGAAAACAGCTAGGGAGCTGAAATTTGGCACAAACATGTGTAGTTAACCTAGCATGGTTGGTATTGAAAATGGACTATATAGCTCTACGGCAAGTTGGTGTTGGAGACCCTCAACCGACACTACCTCATAAAAATTAGTTTTTTATTTGGAAATATCCGTCCAGTTTCTTGAGCAAAATCACTGAAATTTTGCAAATAATAATCTCTATATAGGCGCAATCATCTATTTAAAACTGGTTTAGATTGGGCCACCATTTCTTGTACCTCCCATACAAACGGCCTTATGGACCTTGAGAAATAATATGACTATAACTCACCACAAACTTGACCTATCGAAAAGAAATTGTACACATCAAGATTTCTATATACAACACACTTCTACGCTGAATTCAGTTGAGATCGGAAAAGTCCTACTGGTACCTCCCACACTAACGGTCTCATGGGCCTTGAAAAATAATATGACAATAACTCACCACACACTTGACCTATCGAGACGAAATTTTCGGCATAAAGATTATTATATAGAGTAGACTTTTGCAATAAATTTGGCTAAGATCGGAAAGGCTCAACTGGTACCTCCCACACTAACGGTCTCATGGGCCTTGAAAAATAATATGACAATAGCTCACCACTCACTTGACCTATCGAGACGAAATTTTCGGCATTAAAATTTTTATATAGAACAGACTTTTGCAATAAATTTGGCTAAGATCGGAAAGGCCCTACTGGTACCTCACACACAAACGGTCTCACGGGCCTTGAAAAATAAAATGACAATAACTCACTACAAACTTGACCTATCGAGATGTAATTTTCTACCTAAAGATTTTTATATACAACACACTTCTACGCTGAATTCGGTTGAGAACGAAAAGGCCCTACTGGTACCTCCCACACAAACAGTCTCATGGGCCTTGAAAAATAATATGACATTAACTCACCACAAGCTTGACCTATCGAAATGAAATTTTGCACATAAAGATTTCTCTATATAGAACACAATTCCGCACCAAATTTGGTTTTATTTAAGAATCTGGTGGAGGGTATCCAAAGTTCGGCACAGCCAAACTTAACATTGTTTACTTCTTTTTCTTGATGCTAGGGAATAAGAAGAAGTCATTGGGTGCCAAATCAGGGCTGTACGGCGGATGGCCCATCAATTCGACATCTTGAGTGGTAAAATAGCTCATTGTTTCAGCTGATGTGTGAGAGCTCGCGTTGTCGTGATGCAAAATGATCCGTCATCTCTTATTATCTTTCTTCATTTCTTCGAACACTGCCGGCAAACAGATGGTTGTATACCACTCGAAACAGACCGTCCACCGTCCTACGTTCCACTAAAGGCACTGTGGCAACATAACAACTTTTGTTGAATTTGGCTCTTCTTGAAAGACCCATAGGGTCGATTGTTGTTTTGTTTTGGATTCATATGCATAGACCCATGATTCGTCACCTGTGACAATGTTATACACTGCCTTTGAGCTACCGCAGTTATACTTTTTCAACATCTCTTTGCATCAAACCAAGACTTTTTTGAGCATTCGTCAAATTATATGGGATCCAACGAGAACAATTTTTTTCACGGCCAAATGAACATGCAATATCTTATTGAGGCTTGTCATACTAATGCCCAATGATGCCTCACTCTCATGGTATGTCAGTTTACGCACAGCATCGATGGTTTCTAGCAAAGTGACCGAAGTTGGACGACCCTCACGAAATTCATCCTAGAGCGAATGGCGTCCGAGTCTGAACTCTTAGTACAAGCGATTCCTATGGAAGTTCCAGTTTGCATCTGAGAACACTAGTATTGAACTCTTAGTACAAGCTATTAACAGTGGTTTTTGATAGTGCTTTATCGTCAAAAGTCATAATAAGTTGATTAATAAACACTCTTGTCTCGATAACCCAAGCCAAAAGTCGTAAAAAATCATTACAAGAAAATATTCACGGGATAATTCTATTTTTTGACGGAGACAAAACATTTCGCCCTCAAATGACAAAACGTTCTGAGTGAATGTCAAAGTTTCCTATGGAAGTTCCAGTTTGCATCTGGGAACACTAGTATTGTCAGGACCCGAAATATAAAAAGCAACCCTGGTAATAATAATATTATTAATAATAATAAATCAAAAAATACCTTCAATTAAAGTTCTTCGTTGAAACTTTTGAAAATTGTTCGGTCTTTTGTATACTTACAAATAATGCAATAATACAGATATATTTTTTTTATTGTATTCCATCAGAAATCTTACCTGAAAAGAGACAGAAAAAAATAGTTAAAGGATTGTTGTATTTAGCGTCATATTCATAAAATTTTACGGAAGGTTTAAAGTTGAAATTTCCTTTAAATGTCCTTTCAATCTTTTGTAACTTTTTATAAATATGGGAGTTAAAATTTTAATTTTAATATTTATATTGGTGTGATTTTTCGAGAGCAAATTTCACCATATTTCCATCTTCGACCATGCCCGAAAATGAAAGGCGTCGAAATGGCAGCGTTTCGAAATTTTATGGATTGGTAGTCGGAGGGTACTAGGGTAAATTGCTAAGTTCTGAACCAGTGGTCGGATTTATGTATTTGTTTTTTCTCTTAAAGCATAGCCATATTTCTTACCCTTCCAAAATAAATTTAAGGAAGCCCAGAGGTCCTTCCGTTCCAAAATTATGACTATTTGACTAAAATGGAAAATTTGTAATGAGTTAATTTACAAAAACAATTAAATGTGTGTTGTTATTTCGCTTCCAAAAAAACCAAAAAAAAATACATTTCAGTCAAATAGTTATAACTTTGGAACGGTAGGACCTCCTAAAAACAACATTATACGCCCGATATAGTTTAAATTTAGTGTACTGATTTACAAAAGATATATAACTAGCTTGGCTGAAATTGGACCGTATCCTGCAATTTTTGCAGATTGCCTCCATATGAAAGTCCCCTATTTATGATCCTGCTGTTAAACAAATCACATTCTAAATCCGACTAAAAATTTAATTTTTTTCGAGGGTTATAAAGGATTATTTTGTTGTATCTACTATAATATTATCATAGCTACCATATTAAGATTGATCATGTTTACTAACATTTGTTGGTTGCAACAAAAATTCTTCTTGTCCAACGGAATTTTATTTGTTCATACCGCTCAGTAAATTCGACTTTTTTCTGTAAAGCCTTTTAGGGTATTCGAACTTGAGTCCCATTCATAAGCTTTTCATAGAAATTTCTAGTTCAACAGATCTATCTTACAAAAAATCTTTCGATGACAAACCTGCTGAAAAGTAAGCACCATTTATTACTGGGTATGTTCTTAATCCGCAAGCTTAGCCACAAGAAACGTGCAGTGCATCCCTCAAGCAAAAAAATAATTACAAAAATAATCAATTCTGTTGGTTTTTTTATTTCAGTTTTGTGCACGAGTAAAAGCGCCAAATGGCCCAACTTGCTGATGATTTATGCTTTAATAAGGTTTCGTATATCACGATTTTATTGCCAAATACAATCCCACCATAACACAAAAAAAAAACAGAAAATAAAAACACATCAAATTTTAATGGGGTTTTGGGCATTCGTAAGCTGAAGCTGAAGCTTTCGTTTTCATTTCATTTAGGGTTTTTGTGCATTTTTTCTCATTTCTGTCTTTTTGTTAAGAATGCGTTTTTTGATGACGAAAACGTTTAAAGAAAGAAGATGAGGAGGGGGGAAAACACAAAGAAAAGAAATAAATGATTGCAATTTTTTCCAGAGTTTCAGTTTCGTGTTGTTTGAATTGAAAGCAGCATTGAAAGTTTGCCGGCAAATTTTAGTTGAGCCATTACGGACAATTGGTGGTGGCGAGGAGTTGCCAACTAAAAGGGAATTTCAAGGTTTGGTGTATTGTGAAGGGTGCCAAAAATTGAAAGAAGAGTGTCAAAAATTAATGTGAACTGCCATCGTGTGCTGAAATTGTGCAATTGTGATTACACGTTCAACCTCGCATAAGAACATTTTAATATTTTTTAGAAGCTGTTTTGTGACCTCCTAAGAGCCGGCAACTTTGCAAGTAGGAGAATTTTCTGTTAGCCATGTAAAAAACTTCTCTATAAAATGCATTAGCCGAGCCGACGTTAAACAGTAGGTTCCAGTCAGTTAATATGAGAAACGAATCGTGTACTTCTCACTTCAGAGAAGTTTCCCCGTATTCCTTAATGGGACGTTGCGGGACTTAAGTAAGCAAGTATATATGAGGGCTGCTAATAATGAATATGCCTGGCCTAATAATGAAAATGCGAATATTAATCATCAAAAATGGTTTTATTGTTTTTCAAAATATTCTCCTGTATGATTTATACTACGATTGAGACACCAACATGGTTTTTGAACGCTTCAACAGCATCTTCTGGCGACGAAAATCGTTGACCACGCCGTCATGCGGTGCCAAGTCAAGGCTGTACGGCGGATGACCCATCAATTCTATGTTTTGGCCGGTCAAAAAGGCGATGCTTTCAGCCGATGTGTAAGAGCTCGCATTGTCATGGTGCACAATGATTCGTCTTCTCTTGTTCGTTTTTCGATTTTCTCCAAAGACTTCAGGCAAACAAATTGTGCTGTACCACTCAAAATTGACCGTCATACGTTGCTCGAGCGGAACAGTCGCCACATAATCAGTTTTGCCGAAGCAACAAGCGACCATTTGCTTCAAAGTGCTTCTTCTACGAACAATTTTCGTTGGATTTGGCTCCCCTTCGAAGACCCACACGGACGATTGCCGTTTTGTTTCGGGCTGTAAGCATAGATCCATGATTCGTCACCTGTGACGATCTTATAAACGTCTTTGAATCACCGCCATCGTATTTTTTCAAAATTTCTTTGCACCAATCGACACGAGCTTTTTTTTGAGCGATTGTCAAATTTTCCGGGATCCTACGAGAACAAACCTTTTTTTTTATGACCAGGTGTTTATGCAATATCGAACGTATGCTGGTGGAAGAAATGACCAAGGATGTCTATATCTCACATGACGATCTTGCATTATCACTTCACGCACGACATCAATGTTCTCTGGCACAACGGGCGTTTTTGGACGACCTTCACGACCTTCGTCTTTGAGCGAGCGTCGGTCACGATTGAATTCATTAAACCAGTTTCTCACACTGCCATAAGATGGCACTTATTCGCCATACAAAGATTTAATTTCATCGATGCACTCTTGTCGAGATAATCCAAGTCGAAAGTTGTGAAAAATGATGGCGCGAAAATGTTCACGAGTTAATTCCATTTTTTTGCAGAAGTGATTTTTTCAAGTCACTGTAAAAACACAAATGACGGTCGTATGTCAAACTTTCCAATCGAATGTCAGATGGCACCAGGCAACACTAAGTGTAGTAGGCCAGAAATATGTATAACAACCCTCGTGATAGGATCCTTAATGGTATGTTGCGGGACTTGAGTAAGCAAGTATTAATGTAATATCATGGAATTCTAAGAAGTTTCTTAGTCGGCTTAGGAGAAGTCAATCAGCCTCGCAGTTGGTTAAAGAGAAGAGAAGAGTGTGTTTGAAACTAAGATGACACAATCTAGGGAGTTTCATCATTATTCAGTCTGACATGCTGTTAATTAAATAAAACATTAGCACTCAGTTAATAAATATTGTGTAATGGATAATTATTCTTATCATTATTATTAAATATTTTCATTTCAATCGGAAATAAATGACCCTATTTTCATTTTAGTCAAAAAGAAATTACCATAGATTATTTTCTATGAACAACTTTTTGAGTCAACACTTTAATTTATTTATCGAAATATTTTCAATTACCGTCATTAAATGCTAGAGATGGCGAGAGAAGCCTTTTACGAATACTACAAAGTACTAACCAGCCAAGACAACGGTCTTCAAACTAAAGTCCGATTTATGGTAGGTCAGAAGTATGGACAATTAAATGGAGTGATGCCAAAAAGCTAGAAACCTTTGAAACATGGATATACCAACGAATAATATAGCTACTATGGACGGATCGAATTACGAATAATAAAGTCTTAAATATAATGAATTTAGATCGAGAATTATTTAAAACTATCAAAAATCGAAAATCCGCATATCTGGGACACATAATGAGAAACGATAAATACCAACGATAAATCCTACAGGCTATACTTTACTCAAAGTAAAAATTGTGACCCACAAGACGAAGAAAAGAAATTCCATGGTTGAGGAACACCCACGACTAAACTGGCTATACTCAAAGGAAAAATTGAAGGAAGATCCGCAAGAGATAGAAAAAAAAATTCATGGCTGAAGAACAGCCAAACTGGACTGGTTATCATGACTCTGTAATTCATATTTAAATCTGTAATCTTAAACAAGTAAGTATTTTTTGTAATGTCAGTTCAATGTATGATCGCTTATATCCGAATAACAGATGTGCAAAGAAAAGAAGAAGAAGAAGAAGAAGAAATTCTGTCTAGAGATTATCCTCCAAGATCTTAAAAAATTCTGAACCGGCTGCACACAAATCTATTAAAGGTGCCGTATAGAGCAGATGTTACTCTAGAAATACTAATTAAGAGCTACCCTGTTTGAACACAGGGTAGTAAAAAGAGGTCGCCTTGAAAGTGACATCATTTCTTTCAACTCCGAAACTTCTTAACCGAGTGGTGAAAAATTCTCAAAGTCTTTCGAAAGAATGAGATTTACTTTCAGTAAAGTTTGTTCCTACTCTGAGCCACAAGAATACTTATATAGGGCCAGCCAATTTTCTTACAGCTTATGGAAAAGTAATTTTGTGGCTACCCTGTGACACAATATGTCAAATTTTTTAAGCTTAAAGGTCCATTTAGTCTTAAATGTTGACGGTAGGCAATCAGCTATTTCAGTTAAGGGTTGCATTTTGCATGTGTTAGAGAGAGATAACTACAGTTTGACGGTTGACGACGGTAGACTTCTGCAGGTTGCAGAATCAACCATCCACCGTCAACCGTCAAGACTAATTGGACCGTAATGCAAAAATTGTATCAAAGCGTCAATCGGGCCGGTCTTTTCTGCGTAGACAAGCAACTTCACATAACCTCACAAAAAATAGTCCAGCGGTGTTAAATCGCACGATCTTGGAGTCCATGCCTCAGACCCACGATGCGAGAACCAAAAGTTTCCTTCAATAAGTTGATTGTTTCGTTGGCTGTATGGCATGTGGCACCGTCTTGTTGGAACTAAAGGTTATCCACATCAACATTCTCCAATTCAGGCACGAGAAAGTCATTAATCATGGCTCCACAGCTTTCCCCATTGACTGCAATATTATGAGCGGCTTCATTTTTGAAGAAATATGTAAAAATGATTCCCTTTGCCCAAAGAGCACATCAAACAGTGACTTTTTGAGCATGTTAAGTCTTCTCAACAATGGCCTGTAACAGGTTATCCATCCATAGGTATTTTTATAAATAGGAGTTTTTTTACTGATTTCGCGTGAGTTGTGTTAATTTTTCTTTGTCAGTGTTGTGTGCCATTTGCAGGATTTGAAGCTTAACGATGTTCCTGCGCGTCGGCGTTTCAGTGCTTGGGCTCTTCAAAAGCTCGAGGAAGATCCGCAGTTTTCAACCAAAATTTTGTTCAGTGATGAGGCCCTTTTCTGGCGCAACGACAACGTCAATGAACAAAATTGCCGCATTTGGGCTGAGGAGCAATAAGCAGAGGTTCAAGAGGTGCCACTACACGTAGAGAAAACCACGGTTCGGTGCGATTTATGGGATGATGGAATCCTCGGTCGATATTTTTTAAAAATGATGATGGCCGAAACGTGGTGGTGGTGCTCGCTATCGCGCCATGATATCGGACTTTTTGCTACCTGAAATTGAAGGCCGCAATCTTGACGACATTTGGTTTCAACATGGTTGGTGCCACTTTCCTTGCTGCTTAAACAATGGATCTATTGAGAGGTCATTTCGAAGAGCACCTAATTTCACGTTTTTGAGCGGCAAGTTGGTCGGCTAGATCGTGTGATATCACACCATTAGACTTTTTTCTTTTGGGCTACTTGAAGTCCAAAGTCTGTGCTGACAAATCGGCTACGATTCAGGCATTGGAAGCCAACATGGCGCGTGTCATTAAAGCCATAACGGTCGAATTGATCGAACGAATCATCCAAAATTTTACCCTTAACATTTAAAGGAAATTACATTAAAAAACTAAATGGCATAAAATGTCCTTTGGAATGAACAATAAATGTTAAACACTTGATTTTAATTTTTGTATTTTTTTTTATTTTGAAATAATACCTCTAAATTGATCACCCGTTAGATTTTCATTACTCCAAATGCGACAATTTTGGTTATTAACGTACCCATTCAACTAACTAGTGAGCTTCATCGCTGCATATCGGAGGCCATCTCGGCCCCTTCACCACGATTTGCAAACGTTGTTCCAGTATAAGTCAGTTCATTATGAAATGGCAAACCAAACTGAGCATAAAGCAAGTGACAGCTGTCAAAAGAACAACTGCGAAAAAAGTGAAGCCAGATTGAATACCACACGCCTAAAAAAACACCTATCAGATGTCAGTATGTTGAATCGCGCATACAATAGGCTCGGGTCTTTGTCATAAATATAGATTCCACACGTCTGACCCGCAAGTAAAAAAAATATTTGATTTAGTCAACGAAATTCAGCTCGATCATCTACACGCAGAAAAAAAGTATGGTTGTGGTGACAATATTCGAAGAGGATCATTCTATTGTTGGGCATATGGTTGTGGCACAACAATATTATGATCCTCACAACAATAGTATGATTCACACACAACCATACTATGATCCCCACAACCATAGCATGATTCACAATCAACCATACTATGATCTCCACAACCATACTATGATCTTCACAATCATAGTATGTTTCTCATACAACCATAGTATGATCATCACAACCATAGTATGATTCACACGCAACCATAGTATGATCCACACAACCAAAGTACGATTCACACTCAACCATACTATGATCTCCACAACCATACTATAATCCTCACAACAATATTATCTTTCACATACAGCCATAGTATGATCCTCACAACCATAGTATGATTCACACACAACCATATGATAATCCCTACAGCCATAATATGATTCTACTCAACCATACTATGATCCCCAAATTTATTTTTTAAAATTGGGTTATGTTATTATTCAATATTAGAGATTATTATTAAGGATTTTTTTAAAGTTTGTTCATAGCCTGATTTGAGACAATGTTTCTATTGAACATTTTATTTAAGAAACAAAAATATAAGTATAGTCAGTCACGCAGTCAAAGAGACTTTAAGTTGCAAGCGGTTGTGACTGCAGGGGATGAATGCTTCTTTACCATCCAAATGATGAACGTGATCTAACCATGATGAATGGTTATATACTTATACTTAAGTGCAGGCAGATTTTAAATAAACGAGAACCAGTCGGCAGTAGAGTTTTCGCCGAACAAAGTGTGTATTTTTTTTGGTATACCAAGAAAAACACACACACAAACACAATATCTTTTAAACCTGTTATGCTCAACCATACAGTATGATTGCCGTAATCATATTTTTGTTAACGTAAATCGTTAACAACAATACTTTTGTCGCGCCAACAATATTAACATGATTGCTACAACCATATTTTTATTTCTAAATTTAGCAATAATAGTATTGTTACATTTCAACAATATTATTATTCCGCAATCATACTGTTATCAAATTAAAATTCAGAAAACAATACTATGGTTGCGACGAACATGCTTTTATTGTAGAGAACATATTATTGTTGCCGTGACCATATAGTAACCATGTCTTTTCTCTGCGTGTATAGCCCTTACAGCAGAGGCAAGACATTTATTTGACTAATGTGATTGTCTTCACATAATGGAGCTTTTAATTAAGCCAGAACCAAATAAATATATCTCCCAAAATTGTTGCTTAATAAAAAATTTATTTTCTATCATTCTTATCTGATCAAACAGTAAATCGCCTGTAATCACCAATTCCAAAAATCTAGCTTGATTTTAAAATAACCCCCCAATGAGTGGCAACCCTATGTCACGCTGGAACTTTTTGTTGCATATACGAGTATGTATACCAAAAAAAACGAAGCATTTCGTTTCTGCAACTTCTGCTGTGTCTGCATAATTTGCCGCGCTTAATGTGTTTCATGACCAGCGGTCTTTTAGTGGCGATTCTTTTACTTTTCGGCTCTTTGTGGCTCGACTCGATTTCATTGCCCCGCTTTTTTTTGCCAATTCAACACGAAACTGCCCGTTGTCGTACTTTCCATAAGAGTTTGAGTCAGACGTCAGCCAGCCACCAGGAAAAGAATACCAGTGTTCGTTCTTCTTGCCAGCCCTAACAGAGTCATCGGATACAAAATCACGATTTTATTGCGGCGTGTTTTCGGACAGCGACGTGTGCGTTTAAACCATGTCTGTAACGACTCTTTTTTTTTGTTCTTTAGACTTTTTTAAGTTTAACTTTTTTCGTTTTTGTTAAAGGCTTCTCTTTTTTGCTTTTTTGTCATGCTTTGATTTGACTTTGTAAGACGGTTTGGGTACTGGGGGTCTTTATTACTTTGAATTGCGATTTTTTTTGCCCTCGCTCTCCAGTGCTTGGCGTCGTCATTGAAGCTTTGGTGGTCAATTTATGCCATATTTTATGAGGTTTTGGGTTTTTTTTTCCTTTGGTTAGAGGGATACTTTTCGGACAATTGTTTATTTTTTAGTTTGTTTTTTCTGTCCCTTTTTTGCTAAAAGGGTTAAATAATGGCCTCTTTATGTTGGCCAAAAAAAAAGTCGAAATGCATGACAGAGCTACAATTACGTACTAATGAAAAATGTTCAATAATTTTGGGGGAAATTTAATCAATTTGTTATATTCGAAGATTGTTTTGTGTTGGGATTTGGTATCAAATTGATTTTGGAGGAGGGATCATGAAGATTGAGCTTTAAGCTATTATATAAATTTAAAAAAGGTCCTCTCGCAGTGTCGGGCACATGTTGGTACACGCAGAGAACAGATTTGCTGCCACAACTAAATGTTCTGAGAACCAAATGTTGGTAGTTGCACGCTTTACTCTTCCATCGCTACAAACGCATTTCGATTGGCTACACGTCAATTTTCAGTACAGGGAACGAACAGTATCGGCTAAAGAGACAATGTACTTAGTAGGGACATAAATACTGTTACAACATTGAACACACCCATTTCAATAGTAGAACTGAACATACCCCGTGAATGTCATATGGATTTTGAAAGCAAACCTCAGTAGCGTTAGTCTGTAAAGTGATTTTAATATTGTTTCAACTTTCATCATGGAGTGGTCAGATAATGAGAACCGTAATCCCCCACTAGGGATTAGCCGCATGTTCGTCTACCGATGCATAAAACTGTTTGAGGAGACTGGAGATGTAAAAGACCGCCACCGGTTAGGCCGCCCACGCTCTGTTCGAACACCACATGTCGTCAAAGCCGTTAAATCAAGAATTCACAGAAATCCGCTCCGAAAACAGAAAATCATGGCCCGTGAGATGAATATCCCGCAAAGTCCATGCGTCGACTCATTAAAAAAGACTTGGGACTTGGGGCTTTCAAACGACGTACCGGACATTTATTGACTGCAGCTTTTAAAAAAAACATACGAGGACGGTTCGGAAACTTCTTAGCCTACCACAAAAAGCGCGGTATAAACAGAAAAAAGTTAAGTGTTTTGGAAACTTCCATCTCTGCTTTGAACACATGTTAAAAATTGTCTCGATCTGGCAACTCCTTCATATAGAAACAGGTGTTCACAAAAGACGCATCCGCGATTTTTTTACAATGGAAAAATTCGAAATGCGTGGTGTCATTAAATATTTACATAAAAAAGGTTTGTCGGGACAAGAAATTCATAATGATATAGTGAATGTGTTAGGTGAAAGTGCTCCTTCATATGCAATAGTAAAAAATTGGGTTGCTGAATTTAAACGTGGTCGTACAAGCATTGAAGATGAACCACGTAGTGGACCTCCAAAAACAGCAACAACAACAGTAATTGTAGCCAAAGTGCATGATATGTTATTAAATGATCGACGAATAAAAGTGCGTGAAATAGCTAATATCATGGGCATCTCAAATGATCGAGTCCATTTAATTTTGCATGAAGAACTACAGATGAAAAAGCTTTCTGCAAGATGGGTGCCGGACTTGTTAACAGTCGACCAAAAACGCATAAGAATGAACATTTCTCAAGCTTGTTTGGATCGTTTTCAGCGAAATAAAAAGGATTTTAAGCGTCGTTTCATAACTGTTGAAGAGACATGGATCAACCACTATACTCCAGAGACAAAAGAACAATCCAAACAATGGACTGAAGCTGAAGAAAGTGCCCAAAGAAGGCAAAAACAATTCAATCGGTTGGTAAGGTTATGGCAACGGTTTTTTGGGACTTCAAAGGTAGTTTATTGATTGACTATCTGCAAAAGGGTAAAACAATAAATTCAGAGTACTATTGCAACCTTTTAGATCAAATAAATGTACAAATTCGAGAAAAAGGTCCTGGCTTACAACACAAAAAAAATAATTTTTCATCAAGACAACGCACCAGCGCACAAGAGTTTTTTTTAACAATGGCTAAAATCAACGAATTAAAGTACGAGTTGCTTGACCACCCACCTTATTCTCCTGATTTAGCTCCCAGTGACTTTTACCTGTTCTCAAATCTAAAAAATTCCTTGCTGGTAAGCGATTTACCTAAAATGAAGATGCAATTACAGTTGTAAATTGCCATTTTGAAGACCTTGAGGAAAACTATTTTAATAAAGGGATAGAATTGCTAGATAAGCGTTGGACTAAGTGTATTGAAGTTTCAGGAGATTATATTGAAAAATAAAAATATTTTTGAAAAACTAACTATTCTCTTTCATTGATAGGCTAAGAACTTTCCGAACCGCCCTCGTAGGATTGCAAAATGCAAACGTCTTTTGGTGAAGCACGCTGATAACTTGCACAGAAAAATTTTGTTCACCGATGAAAAAATTTTTAACAGTTCAGGAAAAATTTAACAAGCAAAATGATAGTGTATGCGCGGTCATCTAAGGAAGCATCTGAACTGATCCCAAGGGTGGAAAAGGGTCATCACTCAGCTTCAGTCATGGTTTGGTGGGGTGTCTCTTAAGATGGGGTCACTGACCTTCATTTCTGCGTACAAGGAGTCAAAACATCGGCCAAAGTTTAGCAAGAAACCGTTTTGAAAGCTGCTGTGAAGCCTTTTAACAATTTCCTGTTCCAAAACCAGCCATGGACTTTCCAGCAGGATTCTGCGCCGGCCCGAAAGGCTAAAACGTTCCAAGGCCTGACTACGAAACAATTTGCCAGCGTTCATTTCCTCTGAAGAATGACCCTGAGGCTGTCCAGATTCGAACCCATTGGATTACAAATTGTGGACGGTTTAAGAGGACAAGGTTTGTCACAAAAGATACCCCAACATTGGATCTCTTAAGACTGCTTTGGTTCGAGCTGTGGCCAATTTTCCAATGGACGAAGTTCGTGCAGGTATTGACGACTGGTCAGTGCGACTTAAGGCGTGTGTAAAGGCAAAAGGCGGACAATTCGAATTAGTAGATCCTTTGGATACAACATACATCAATAAATATATTGAAAAATATTTGGTCCAAAAACATTCAGTACTTTTTATTTTACAGCATAAAACGTGTGTAACAATATTAATGTCTCTCCTAGGTATTGGTAACCCCTACCAATTAGGATGATTATTGGAATTGAATTTGCAAACACAGAGAAGAGAATCGTAGCCAAAATCGAACTTTTTACCAGCCGAATGACTGAGGTTGCATGCACCTCGAGTATTTCAGCAGTACAACCGAATAAATGTTGGTGCTTTGTATTTTTCAGTTAATGGAACTAAAGTATCGGTGGAACATATGAAAAGACAAAAAACTGTTAACGCACACCTATGTAATGCTGAGAAACATAGGGAGGTCATTTCGAGGAAGAACTAGAAAAGATAATGAAAGATTTCTGTTGGATTAATCGATTGAACTTAGGTCAGAAATAATCGAATAATTTTATATAATTTTTTTTATATAACAAATGAAGTACTATTAAACCACCCGGTAAAGATGAAATTTTAACTATCATCGCCACTAAGAATTTGTCGCAACAACAAATTGTTTGCAAAACAATACTACCAGTTGTGGCCACTTTTAAAATTTTCCGCATGTCATTCACATGACCGATCATTTAGTTGTGTGTACAGTACGATGATTATATTTGCAATCTTGTGGTATGTCGTACCGAATATACGTCACGGTTTGTAACATTTGGTGATTGCAACCGAAATTCTTCGTTTGCAACGGAATTTTTGTAGTTCCAACGGACAAACAATTAATTTTTTCTCTGTGTGTACATGTTTTAATTGTCAAATGTCGACCTTCGCTGTGCACACACTGCTGCATACGTTTTCAGAAGTTTTCATGAACTCTAACAAGCATGTCGACTGGTATTCTGCCAATTTCAGCCTCAATACTGCTAATTAGGTCTTCCAAGGTATTGGGACGGTTGATATACACTTTCGACTTCAGGTTACCTCAAAGGAAAAAAATGGCATGGGGCCTAAGTCTGGTGAGCGTGCTGGTCAGTTCACATCACCCTTAAAAGAGGTAAGCCGTCCAGGAAAAAATTGACTAAAACAATACATGGTAAGCCTCGCTGTGGGTGCAGTGACGCCATCCTGTTGGAACCATGTATCCTATATATGCATTGCCTCAAGAGCCGGCTAAAAAAATCCTGTTCTAGGGGTGGCTATATATTATTATTATTATTATATATTTCTGGCCTAGGCAACACTCAGTGTTGACTGGCGCCATCTGACATTTCCATTGGAAAGTTTGAAATTTTTTAGCATTAACATACTTAGAACGTTTTGACGTACGACATGAACACCTGGCCGTAAAAAAGGTTCGTTCTCGTTGGAAGCCGCACAATTTGGCAATCGCTCAAAAAAAGGGCTCGTGTCGATTGGTGCAAAGAAATTTTGAAAAAATACGACCGCGGTGCTTCCAAAGACGTTTATAAGATCGTCACAGGTGACGAATCATGGATCTATGCGTATGAGCCCAAAACAAAACAGCAATCGACCGTGTGGGTCTTCGAAGACGAGCTAAATCCAACGAAAGTTATTCGTGGAAGATGCACTTCGAAGCAAATGGTCGCCTTTTTCTTCGGCAAAACTGGTCATGTGGCGACTGTTTCGCTTGAACAACGTAGGATGGTCAATGCTGAGTGGTAAACCACAATTTGTCTGTTTGCCGGAAGACTTAGGAGAAATTCGAAAAACGAACCAGAGAAGGCGAGCTCTCACACATCGGCTCAAACCAGCGCCTTTTTGACCGGCCAAAACGTCGAATTGATGGGTCATCCGCCGTACAGCCCTGACTTGGCACCCAATGACTTCTTTTTATTCCCGCACATCTTGAATAAAAGGCGTGGTCAACGATTTTCGTCGCCAGAAAATGCCGTCGAAGCGTCAAAATCCATGTTTTGAAGGTGTCTCAATTGGAGTGAAAAAAGTGCTTCGACAATTGGAGTGAAAAAAGTGCTTCGACAATTGGTGTGAGCGCATGCCAAAAGTGTAAAAATCATGCAGGAGAATACTTTGAAAAACAATAAAACCATTTTCGATGATAAATATTCACGTTTTCATTATTAGACCAGAAATATATGTAGCAGCCCACGTACAAAATCGTAAGCAAGTTTATAGTTTTTAATTTTATGATTTTTTGCTTTATACTCGTACTATTATAGGGTAAACCATCTAACGGTATTTTTCAGAACAAAAATAAAATGAAAAAATTCAAATCAAGTGTGGAAGCTTTATTGGTAATTTGAAAGGACATTTTATGGTATTTATCTCTTAAGTCTCTTTAGAGGTGGCAAGAGTGAGTTGTATTTTCGTGGGCAATTGTGTGAAGAAAACTTGAAAAGTAAGGTTTACAACAGTAATTCTCATTCGTTTGGGAAGAGCCTGGCCTTATAGAGTTCGGTTTTACTTTCAACAATTGCAGCAAGGCTTTCTGCAGAGCGTTGTCACGGACCCGAAATCATGATAAAAGTAGTGTGCGGCCACGAAAATCAATGTCACTTTGCCATTTTGTTAGAAACTTGTCTTCTATTTAAATATAGAAGCAAGAGGTCTTGAGCCGGTTTAATACCTGTTCAATGTGAAAATAATTACCTTCAAAAGTTGGCAACTGTATTATGGTAATGAGCGTTTGGTGAGAAACGGGAAGATTTGCTGTATTCGACCAAAATTTTGTTCAGTGATGAGGCCTATTTCTGGCTCAACGGCAAAGTCAATAAACATAATTGGCGCATTTGGGCTGAAGAGCAACAAGAAGAGGTTCAAGAGGTGCCATTATACCAAGAGAAAACCGCGGTTTGGTGCGGTTTATAAGCTGGTGGAATCATTGGTTCCCTTTTTTTCATAAATAATGATGGCCGGAGGGTAACCGTGAATGAGGCTCGCTATGGCGCCATGATATCGATCGTTAAGGTCCAATTAGTCTTGACGGTGGACGGTTGATTCTGCAACCTGCAGAAGTCTACCGTCCTCAAACTGTAGTTATCTCCCTCTAACACATGCCAAATGCAACCCCCAACTGAAATAGATGATTGCCTACCGTCAACCGTTCACCGTCAAGACTAATTGGGCCTTTATGCTACCTGAAATTGAGGCCCGTAATCTTCACGACACTTGGTTTCAACAGGACAGTGCCACTTCACGACACTTGGTTTCAACAGGACGGTGCCACTTGCCATACAGCTGCTCAAACAATGGATCTATTGAGAGGTCATTTCGAAAAGCAGCTAATTTCAAGTTTTGGACAGGTGAGTTGGCCGCCTAGATCGAGTGATATCACAGCTATAGACTTTTTTCTTTGGGATTAAGTAAAGTCCAAAGTCCATGCTGACAAACCAACAACAATTCAGGCTTTTTAAGCCAACATTAGGCGTGTCATTAAAGTCATACCGGTCGATATGCTTGAATGAGTCCTCCAAAATTGGACCCTCAAAATGGAAACCCTGAGGCGTAGTTGCGGCCAAGATTTGAAGGAAATTATATTCAAAAAATAAATGCCATACAATTTCTTTTCGAAAGAACCACATTGCAATTTTTATTTGATTTTTTTGAATTTTTTTTATATTGATAAAATACCTTTAGATTGATCACCCGATAAATATAGTTTTCAATTTGGTAATTTTTTGTTTTATAATATGATAATGATAACTCTCTACCTGCTCTTATCATAGGGTAAGAAGAATGTGTGTTAATATGGTCATTAAGAACATTACATTAAGAATTTCGATTTAAGGTCTCCCACTGTCGACCACTGCCCATTTTTTAATTTGAAGAAAGTTTCGAAATTATTTGTTTTTTTTTTTGGAAAAAACGGCTTAAAATTTTGTTTTTTTTTTTTAATTACGCTTACTTAACACAAAAATATTAATTATTTTTGTTCAAAAACACATACTACGTGTATATGATTTTTTTGCGGTTTCTTTATGGGACCTGAGGGGGAACGGTCTGCCGTGAATTATTGCATATTACTGCACGCCCTCTTTTTCGTGTTGCCTGCTTTTTGCCATACAAACATTTTAGTTTGACGTTTCTAAAGTCATTAAACCACAGAGAAAAAAAAACAAAAAAGCAAAAATTAAACACCAGCATCAACATGGATGGCATCGCCAATATTTGTTTAAATGCATTTTTATTTCATTCATTTTCGACATAAAAACCGAAACAGCGACACCAAAAATCAAAAAGAGAAAAAATAATTACTAAAATACAGAAAAACATCACTTTGTGCCATGCAAGAGTGAGTGTTTCCTTAGAACGAACATTTTGCCGTGTTTAGTTTTGGTTGCCTGACGCTCGTTTTATAGAAATTTCGTTCGGTGTGTGGCGAGATGTTTTTAATGACTGTTTTCGTTAGTCGAATGAATGTGTTGTGTTTTCAGATATTTCTACTGATTGTTGATTGCTAATGTAGTTGTTGTTGTTGCTGGTGTTCTTACGGTTCGCCGCTGTTTCTGCAACAAGTGTAAAATTAGCCACTGATGTCATCATTGACAGGCTGAACAGAAAACACAAAAAAATAAAAAAAAAAATAAAAAAACACAAAATCTTGTATGGGAAAATATTGTATGTTTTCATAAATTTCATTCATTTAGCGCTTCTGACACGCGGACTTTGAGAGTATACCCCAGCCCGTTGTACTAAGCACGATAATGATGATGACCGCGAAGAGATGTACGAGTAGTGATGTATGCAGGTATTCTGGGAAGATCGTTAAGACTGGCAAGCCAATGGGGATAACTTCCACACAAGTGAAGCGATTTTCAAAAATGTTGCCAGACAAACAACGAACTTCTGTCGAAAGCGACAGGTAAAAAATCGAATAAAATATCCTTCAAAAGGGTCTTAACAGGTCATGTCATGGTAAAATTTTGACGGTGAAGTATTTCAGGTTAAAGAGGAACATGTTTCCTTCAAAAAGAAATGTAAGAAATCGAATATCCTCCAAAGGGGAATAAACAGAACAATTTACAGTGATGCTATGCTGGTTAAAGAAGGACGCTTTTCCTTCAAAAATTTTAATCAATTGTTTAAATGATTAAAATAGATAAATAAAAAAAACCAAGTAGCAATACCTGAAGTCGCGCCGACATACTGTGAGATAACCTACATAAGTCTGTTATTCAGAGGTGTATGGTTCTCTGTACACATGATTCTCTGAAATATATGATTATTATATGCACGCAGAGAAAAAATATGGTTACTAATGGTCACGGCAATAATAATATGTTCTGCGCAATAAAATTATGTTTGTCGCAATCAGCCACAATATTTTTACTGTTGTAAATCCAACAATAGTATTAAAGCCAAATTTAAAAATTAAAATATGGTTGTAGCAACAATATATATATGGTTGGTGCGACAAAATAATATGATTACGGCAATCATACTTTATGATAGTAAGTTTTCTTCATTTGAATATGCTTTATAGAACAATGTTATTGTTAGGGATCTAATGCAACAATTTTTTATATGGAAATTAAAATTTTTGCAAACAAACTGCTTGGTTTAACTGAAACATTTTTAATAAAAACGCTAAGGTTTTCTTAAACCGATTTTTTCTACTGTTAAATAAATCACTCCTTTTATTTTAAATTGAATGTATTTTTAAATAGTTTTTATTATTCAAATCGTTTTTTGACAACTTAACCCAGTTCTAATAAATAATTTTGGGAATCATAGTGTAATTATGTGTGATCATACTATGATTGTAGGAATCATAACATTGCATGTGAATAAATGTGAATCATACTATGGTTTTGAAGATCATAATATGGTTGTTGCGATCAGTATGGAAAATGCTATATAATCAATCTTCTGGCCTAATAATGAAAATGCGAATATTTATTATCAAAAATGGTTTTATTGTTTTTCAATGTACGAGTATTCTCCAGCATGATTTATACACTTTTGCATGCGCTCAAACCAATTGTCGAAGCACTTTTTCTACTCCACCAAAACATGGTTTTTAAACGCCTCAACAGCATCTTTTGGCGTGTCCTCCAAGATCGTACGATTCAACAGCGCAGGACTATCTTTTGTGCGGTTATGTTTACGAAGATAAGCCCGACATGATTGGCTCTTTGGAAGAGAATATTCGGAGTGTTATTACTGCCATACGGCACTAAATGCTGCAAAAAGTGGTTAAAAATTGGGTCTTTTGGCTGCGATTTAAAACAGTCGCAGCGGCCGCTTGTCCAAAATTATTTTTAAAGCATAATGGCATACCATTGCCTTTATAATAAAGCTAAATTCTTTGCCATAACATTAAATTGTATGCGTTATATTTGCCACAGGACCAGTTTTGCCGAAAAAACAGACGACCATTTGCTTCGAAGTGTTTCTTCCACGAACAACTTTTGTTGGATTTGGCTCGTCTTCAAAGACACACACGGTCGATTGCTGTTTTTTGTCGGGCTCATACGCAGAGCTCCATGATTCGTCACCTGTGACGATCTTATAAAAGTCTTTTGCAGCAACGCGATCGTATTTTTTTAAAAATTCCTTTGCATCGACACGAACCTTTTTTGAGCGATTGTCAAATTGTGTGGGATCCAATGAGAACAAAACTTTTTTACAGCCAGGTGTTTATGCCATAGCGAATGTATGCTTGTGGAAGAAATGCCCACGGATGCTTCTATCTCACGGTATGTCGCATGACGATCTTGCATTATCAGTTCACGCACGGCATCAATGTTCTCTGGCACAACGGCCAGACGACCTTCACGACCGTTTTTGGAAGACCTTCACGACCTTCGTCTTTGAGCGAGCGTCGGCCACGATTCAATTCATTAAACCAGTTTTTCGCAGTGCTATAGGATGGTGCTTCATCGCTATGCAAAGATTTAAGTTCATCGATGCACCCTTGTCGTGATAGTCCACATCGAAAGTTGTGAAAAATGATCGCACGAAAATGTTCACGAGTTAATTTCATTTTTTTGCCAAATTGATTTTTTCAAGTCAGTGTAAACAACACAAATGGTCGTACGTCAAAACGTTCTGGGTACGTTTATGCTAAAAAGTGCCAAACTTTCCAATGGAAATGTCAGATGGCGCCAGGCAACACTTAGTGTTGCCTTAGCCTGAAATATATATATAGCAACCCTCGTAACAACATTCTTTTTCTAGTAAAAACCATCCATCATCTCTTCCGCTTTTTCCTAGTCGTGACCCTCCCCCAATGAGTACTTAAAGTGCTTTTATTGGTTAAGAAAACAGTTTTTTGTCTCTGACAGAAAATTTAATATTTTCGTTGAACAAGTGAGGTATGTAGATTCTCTTCTAAACGTTAGGATGCTTGGTATGTTGCACGAATACCACAGTTGAAATAACTGAAAATTTCAGTATTTCATGTATTCCATCGGTTGCACTGATGGAAGACATGAAGTACATGTAATCGCAATCATTTGTTTGGTAAAACAATTCGGTCGTGGCAACGGATCTGGTCTCAGTGTGCATATTTATATATTCAAAAAATAAATGCCCTAAAATGTCCTTTCAAATTACCAATAAAGATTTCGCACTTAATTTGAATTTTTATATTTAATTTTATTTTGAAAAAATACCTTTAGATTGAGCACCCGATATTTTCAAATATATTTCCAAATCATTGTATGTATATCGGCGTTTTTTCTTTTGAAGGTCTCGTTCATAGCTATTATTAACAGCACATATCCATTACCGTAAAGGAATTCCTAAGAAAAACTCCCATTGACGGCAACACTTAAAGCCATTTAGAGATATCTTCAAAGTAATCTCAAGCTAAATTAGTTCAATTTACAACAAACACTTGGCCATATACTCGTACTATGAGTACGCGTATACTTGTACATGTACGTGTATGTTCGCTAGAGGAACCAGGTATCGCTGGGTCTGTGTTCCAGTGTTAAAATTGTAACTTATTTTGAGAAGTTGTATTGTTGTTGATGTGATAAATTAGTTACTGATAACAATATTTTGTTGCCCCTTTGTTGCTGTGGATCACATGCTGCTGCTCTTACTACAGCCAGCCGTTGCTGTAGTGTCTGTCAGTCTGTCTGCCTGTCTGTTCGCTGATGATTTCTCTTAGTTTTCGCAATACGCGCATAACTTTGCGCGTCTGGTAGGGCTGTCTCTTCGTATATCAGTTGTTTGGTTGTGGAGAAAAAAAAGTTAACGCTGCTTTATTTCTTTACACTTTACCTTCACTGCTATTATCACTTCCACTGCTACGTTCCGCCTCCTGCCCCTTGCTACCCTTTCGGGATAGCTTTATTTAACTGTAGACGCTTCAGTGCGGCTGTAGTCTGTACATCTGTTTGATTTTTCGTTTTGCCTTATCCATGCATGCCAACCTTACCTTCAATTTCGGTTGAAATTTATGTAGACGAGTAGTACGAAATAGCAACAGCCACAAAAAAACTCTTAAATCGTTATCTTTTTCCCTTTTGTCTCTATAAAGTAGTCAGGTTTCGGTATTTAGGGCACAAGGGTTTCGGATTATACAGAAGTGTGATTTAAAGCTCGCTAGTTGGTTTGTAATACCCAAAGACTGAATTTAAGACTGGTATCCAAGAGGCCTTAAAAGGGAACCAGAACACAGTAATCGGTTTTAAAATTCATTTAAAAATAAAAGAGAAACAAATTGAAAGCATAAGCTATTCTTATTCTTTTGTTAAAATGTTTTCTAATACGAGAGTTTCAATATATATCCGTAAGTATTTTTGGCCTAGGCAACGCTAAGTGTTGCCTGGCGCCATCTGACAATTCCATTAGAAAGTTTGAATTTTTTTTAGCATCAGAACGTTTCGACGTACGACCATCATGAACTTTGGCAAAAAACTGAAATTAACTCGTGAACATTTTCGTGCGATCATTTCACAATTTTCAACGTAGATTATCACGACAAGAGTGCATCGATGAACTTAAATCTTTGTATGGCGATGAAGCACCATCCTATAGCACTGTGAAAAACTGGTTTAATGAATTCAATCGTGGCCGACGCTTGCTCAAAGACGAAGGTCGTGAAGGTCGTCCAAAAACGGCCGTTGTGCCAGAGAACTTTGATGCCTTGCGCAAACTGGTAATGCAAGGTCGTCATGTGACATACCGTGAGATCAAGGCATCCTTGGACATTTCTTCCATCAGCATACATTCGATATTGCATGAACAACTGGCCGTAAAAAAGGTTTGTTCTCGTTGGACAATCGAGAACAAGTTGAAAATCGCTCAAAAAAAGGCTCGTCTCGATTGGTTCAAAGAAATTTTAAAAAAAATACAATCGCTGCGCTTCAAAAGACGTTTATAAGATCGTCACAGGTGACGAATCATGGATCTATGCGTATGAGGCCGAAACAAAACATCAATCGAAGGTGTGGGTATTCGAAGACGAGCCAAATCAAACGCAAGTTGTTCATGGAAAAAGCAATTCGAAGCAAATGGTAGCCTGTATCTTCGGCAAAACTGGTTATGTGGCGACTGTTCCGCTTGAGCAACGTACGACGGTCCATTCTGAGTGGTACACCACAATTTTTATGCCTAAAGTCTTCGGAGAAATTCGAAAGACGAACAAGAGAAGACGAATCATTGTGCACCATGACAATGCGAGCTCTCACACATCGGCTCGAACAAAAGCCTTTTTGATCGGTCAAAACGTCGAATTGATGGGTCATCCGCCGTACGGCCCTGACTAGGCACCCAATGACTTCTTTTTATACCCGCACATCAAGAAAAAAATGGGTGGTCATTGATTTTCATCGCCAGAAGATGCTGTTGAAGCGTTCAAAAACCATGTTTTGGAGGTGTCTCAATCGGAGTGGAAAAAGTGCTTCGACATTTGGTTTGAGCGCATGCAAAAGTGTATAAATCATGCTGGAGAATACTTTGAAAAACAATAAATCCATTTTTGGTGATAAATATTCGCATTTTCATTATTAGGCCAGAAATATTTATAGCAGCAGAAAATGTATAAAAGCCATGGCACGGAATTTCCCTTATTTTAAAATTTTTAAAAAATTCTGTTTTCCAATTGGACTCCGCTGGAATTTGAAAAACAATCAGATGGTGCTTTTTAATAGCTAAGACAATCACTAGCGATAGTGCAAATGCTGTGTGTGATAATAGGCTTGTTTGATTGTTCTCGACGAGTAAAAGCCCAAACACAACAATGTCGCATAGCGAATGACGATCGATTTTTTTTTGTCGACATACATACTTATAATAAGCTGGCGTGTAACTTTTTCATCTCTTAGAAAAAATAATTAGTTTATATATATTTTTACTATTAAATTTCATCTAACATGTTTTTTAAACTTAATTAATCAATGATATTTGTCTAATGCCAATAACTTGCAAAAACAAACACTCAATATTTGGAAAATACTAGTGAAACCGACTTTCCTACACTGGCAGTTTTTGTAAATAGGTGGCAACGATTACTGAAAAAATGACCAAAAAAATTTAAAAGAATTTAAGTTAGCGCTTTGTCGCTAGCCATTACGGGCATTAGCCAACCAAATGTTCTCGGCCATATTAAATACAGAATACGAGGGTTGCTATTTATATTTCGGGTCCGGCAATAAAAACACAATAATTTATCATTGGAAATGATTTGTTATTGCTTTTCAAAATATTCTCCTTTAAGATCAATACACTTTTGCATGCGCACAAACCAATTTTCGAAGCACTTTTTCCACTCCCACTCAGACACCTCGAAAACATAATTTTTGAACGCTTGAACAGCTGCTTCGGGCGATGAATCGTTGACCAAGCATATTTTTTATTGGGTGTCAAATCTGGGCTATACGGTGGATGGTCCATCAATTCGACAACTTGAGTGGTCAAATAGCTCATCGTTTCAGCTGATGTGTGAGAGCTCGCATTGTCGTGATGCAAAATTATTCGTCTTCTCTTATTATCTTTTTTCATTTCTTTGAACACTGTTGGCAAACACTCCGAATTAACAGTCCTACGTTCCACTAAAGGCATTGTGGCAACATGGCCGGTCATACGAAAAAAGCGCAATCATTTGCTTCGATGTACGAACAACTTTTGTTGGATTTAGCTCCTCTTGAAAGATCCATACGGTGGATTGCTGTTTTTTTCGGGTTCAAAGTGCGAAATTTTCACCTAATCGACTTCTTAAACGAGTTGGCAATCGAATACGGCAAATGTTTGTCATACAATCGTAATCACATCTGTCTACATTGAATGCAAGCTCTGAGCGCCGACTTCGTATTGTAAGCTTCATGTATAGTTCTCTACTGCTTGAGCAGTTTAGAGTTGACATGAGTTATGTCCATTAGATTCTGCTGGGATCACTGCAACCTGCTTTGAGACTTCGTGTCTTATTTGTCCTACACATTCTAAGTAAGTGCCTTTAATTCAGCATCTATTTAAAGAACTGAACTGGTTACCCAAATCCTTAAGAAATGACCTAAAGTTTAGGGCTATGTCTGGTTCTAAATGACAGATATAGATATGTAGAAGTTGAGAAGACAGAAAGTGTTGAGAAGGCATTTTTTTATATATCATTTATTTGCAATCTATTTACATTTAAACATTAAGCAAATTTTATATCAACTAAGAAAAAAAATGACATATTCATTCATATGATATATTTCATTTATAATACAATATTTACAAATATAATTATTTTAAAAAGGGCAGGTCGAGTACGTGAGATGATTTTAGTAGCCTTACTTCGTTGCTATCGTCAAGTAGATTTATGGCCAATATGTTTGGATGGTAACTAAGTCTATTTAGGTAGTTAGAACTGTATCTGCTAATTTTTCTCTTTACGTTGGGGACACCAAGGTCACAGTGTATGTTATTATTATTAAGAAACCATGGGGCACTAGCAATGGTTCTAAGAGTTTTGGACTGATATCTCTGCAATATTTCAATGTTGGAAGTACTAGCTGTTCCCCACAGCTGAATTCCATACGTCCATATTGGCTTTAATATAGTTTTATATAAAATAACTTTGTTCTCCATACTAAGTTCGGATTTGGGGCCCAGAAGCCAGAACATTTATTTAGTCATGATGTTTAATTGTTCTCTTTTGTGCTCAATGTGTTTTCTCCAGTTTAGGCGCCTGTCGATATGAAGTCCAAGATACTTAACGCTGTTAGATGACGGAATTGTGACACCATTCAATGAAACTAGCGCATAGTCTTTCCTGCGTAAGGAATACGTGACATGAACCGATTTTTCAGCATTAACTTTGATATTCCATATTTTAAACCATGCTTCCAAAATCTCAAGTTGCATTTGAACAGTATTTGATGATTCAGCAGGTGATGTATTCGAGGCTAAAATTGCAGTATCATCCGCGTAAGTCGCAATTATAAGATCGCTGTTTGTGGGCATGTCTGATGTAAATAATGTGCATAAGACTGGTCCTAATACGCTTCCTTGTGGAACCCCAGATTGAATATTGCCGATTTCAGAGTCCTCGTCATTTATGTTTACATAAAAAGTTCTCTTCGTCAAATAAGATTTGAGCAGAAGATAAAATGGAGTTGGAAGAATATGTTTTAACTTGAAAAGCAAGCCAAAATGCCATACCTTATCAAATGCCTGTTTGACGTCAAGAAAAACCGAAGAGCAATATTGTTTTCTTTCAAGACAATCTCTTACTACATTAACTACTCTATGGCACTGTTCTGGAGTTTCATGGCTATTACGAAATCCAAATTGATGGTCTGGCAAAATATTTAATGCTTCCAGAATAGGGCATATCCTTTTTTTTGATAAGTCGTTCAAACAATTTAGAAAAAATTGGCAGTAGACTGATAGGTCGGTAGGAGGTTACCTCATGTTTAGGTTTATTTGCCTTTAAAACTAGTATAATTTTTGCGCATTTCCATAGAGTG